>CM053773.1:28853692-29057316 GCA_028658325.1 Potorous gilbertii
TCCCAGTGTCCCTTAATATTAATCCTTTCCTTCTTGTATATATTTTGTTTCTACATACTTGTTTGCCTGTTTCCTCCTCTATTAGACTGTTAATGCCTTGAGAATAAGAATTGTTTTTGCCTTTGTATTCTCTGTGTTTAGCTCAGTGTCTGGCACATTGTAGGTGATTAATAAGTGCTTATTGATTTCTTGAATTAATGAGGAGCTTAAAAACAAGGTGGATGGTGAGAATATGGTATAGAAATAGGGAATTAAAGGAAGAAGGGCTGGAGCCTGTTTGACATAGGGGGCCTGATGAGAGGCGGTTACCAATCAGAACAGCAAGCTCCCAGGGAAGAAGTGCCTGAAATGGAAAGTGTTAATATCTTTATATATTAGTAATGGAGGCATAAATTATCTGGCTACCTGCTGGACTTCTTTCTATGCCCAAAATTGAGTAGTTAATACTTTCTTAACTTCTCACAATGATAATTTCATCCTTCAAAAGATAGATTAATTGATGAGAGGTACATCTATTCTGGACTTAATTCTCACCAAAAAGAGGGAGACTGATACTGAAGTAAAATTATGCGACATGGGAGGAAGCGACTGTTTCATTTTATAGGTTGTGTTGGAAAAGGAGAGAAAAATCTGACATTTCAGCACATTTTTTTGCTTCTTAAATTTTTTTTTAGGAAAACTGATTCCAAAGGGCTCAGAGAAAGGAAAGATGTTATGATGGACTACAAGTCTATGGAAGCAGCTATCTCAGGAGAAATGAAAGGCACCAAGAGAAACAACTTTAATAATTGGAGTAAAAGAGAAGAGAATAATGTGGATTCAAAGGAAGCTCACCAACTAATATTTTTAAAAAGATATGCATTGAAGATAGAGGTAATGATAGGTAATAAAATATGAATACAAATAATGGTATAAACTTATTAACAAAGTGTCTTGGGATCACAGCTTTCCAGCTTCTCAAAGCTTCTCAGAAAGCTTCTCTGATCTCATTTTTATGGATAAGGAAATAAATAGATCCAGGGAATTTAAGTGATTTACTCAAGATAAGGCAAATAGTAAGTAAGAGAGTGAGGATTCAAACCCAGATCTTGAATTGTAGAGGAAACTGATTTTGTAGTGTCAGTAGTGCTAAAGTTTATCTTAAGCTGAGTCTGAAAAGGAGTTTCTTTTTCAAAGAAAAAAGAAGTATCAAGGAAGGGCTAAGACAGTAAAAAAGGAAATCAGGAGGGACAGCCTCTAATCCTTCATTAAAAATCTTAATCTAAATCTGTGATTTTATAGTCAAAATTAGGGTGTGTTAGACCATATTTGTTCCCTTCTTTTGATCTAGTGCTGAGTCCCTAGATCAGTAGAATATTGTGGATATAATTTACCTAGATTTAGAAGGGACCTCAAAGATCATGATGCGGTTTTGGCTCTTTTTGATCACTGCTTCCTGTTCTAGGGGCTCAGTTACTATTGCCTGGATAATATATTTTAGATTTCTTTTTCGAGGAGTCTGAAGTATCCTCAAGGGCTTAGTTTGCAGAACAGCTCTTTGAGAAAACCAAGCCTTTTCTGGTTCTGAGGCATATCTTTGATTCTCTGTGATTTTTCAGACATCATGGACAACGACTGTTCAGCAAGCAAATTTCCTCATTTCTTCTGAATATAATTCTATAAGGCACTAGATATGAACCTGGCAACTTAAAGGCAACCAGGTACTTTTCACTCTTACACTATTTATGTTTCCAGTGTCCAGGAGTCATTTTCATTCTGTCCTTTCTTGATCAAAGATATTTTCCTTGTCTGAGAAAACAAGAAGCAAAGCAAGAGTTTAACAATTTTGCTCATTTTATCCTTCTGTTAACACACACCTACACCCATTATTCCCTCTCCCCCATGTTCCCTCCTCCCTCTATACATGCAGAAAAAGGAGCCAGAGTCATTTTCTCAGCTTCTCTCCAGGGTCAAGTTATATAACATTTTTTTTTCATTCTTTCTATTAATTTTGTAGTCATTGGATATAGTATTTTCATTATTCTATTTACTGAATCTTCATCGATTCTCCTTTTTCTATAATTCTCTGAATTCTTCATGTTCATCAGTTTCTTATGGCATTGTAATATTTCATTACATTCTTGTATCGCAAATTGTTCATCTATTTCTCAATTGATGGGAATCTACTTTGTTGCCAGCTTTTCAAAGAAGCTAGGTGATACATGATGTGATACATGAGGTGATACATAAAGCACTGGGCTTGGAATCAAAGAGTTGAATTCAAGGATCTCAGTGGCTTACTAGCTATGTGTCTCTTGGCAAGTCACTTAGCCTTTCTCTGGCTGTCTCCTCATCTGTAAGATGGAGATAATAGTATCTACCTCCGAGGGTTGTTGTGAGAATTAAATGGGATAGTAACTGGACAGTGCTTTGAAAACTTTAAAGTGCTATACAAATGCTAGTTATGATTAGGATTAATTATTATTTGCTAACACAAAAATCCTACTCTGAATGTTTCGGTGAGTGTGAGACCTTTCCTCTTGTTTTTGTTTGTCTTGGGACTATATACCAAGTAGTAGGAAAAACGAGATCATTTTTACTTTTGTTTATTTCCAGTGGTTGATCTGAAAAATTAGTTATTTTTGACCATTCTCAAATGTAACTGATGTCATTTGGTGGGACTTTTCATGCAGGATGGTGAAATTGTCAACTTTTGCACTGGATCATGGGAAATAGAGCTAATAATTCAGCCTCAGTTTCTCCCTCTATAAAAGGAAAATGTCGGACTAGATAACAGAAATAATGACAAAGATCATAGCTATCATTTATATGATTTGCAAAGTACTTCACACCATAGGATTTCATCTGACCTCACAGATGATCTCTAAGTTTTCTTCCTGTTCTCACATGGTCTGTTTTTGGGATAACTGTTCTTAGCTAATGACTCTGTCCTCTTAGCTGCTCTTCTCTTCTTACCCAATCCTTTCACTTCCTCTCTTTTTTCAGTAGAGAGGGTGAAGGGTATTAAAAGAGAGCTGTGCAACAGGGTTGTAAACAGATGGAGAAAAGAAAGCATGTTCTTTCTTTGTCACAAAAATACTGATAGCACTTTTTTGCTTCAAAACTACTTAGGACAAAAAACACCCAACTATATCCTGGAAATCACCACAGCAGGCAATTAGAGGTCCCCAAACCTACAGGTAATCATAGGTAATAAAGACTCTACCATTGCACTACCCCTGAAACTCCTTAGAGCAGGACCCTTTGGCCAGTCTGACAAAGCCTATTCAATTCTTGAAACAATGTTTCTAAGTGCATAAAAATACATAGGATTACAATGGAAATCAGAAATCAGTGAAAATAAAAATGATTTTTTTCTCTATCCATATTCAGAGATCTCCTAAAATCTTTCCATAGATCTCTTCGTGGGAAGGGGGCGGGTTGTGGACCCCAGTCTAAGGACTCCTGTTTTTGAGGTACTGAGGTACAGTAGAAAAAAGCAGAGTATTTCTGCTTGAAGAACTGAATTTGAAGTCATGTACTCTGAGTCAGAATTTCCAGTTATTACTGGTGCGATCTTGGGAAATTCAACTAACTTATATAGGCAACAGTTTCCTATATTAATTAGAATTAGAGGATCTCTAATTTCAACTTCAGAGTGATGATCTTAGGTTAACCCAAACATGAGTGTGGTATTCATTAAAATGCAAAACCTTAGGGCTTATAATAATTTTGATCAGTTCAAAAATGTAGTAGGATTAAAGAAAATGTTATAACTAGTTTGAAAATTTATTATATTTTCAAGGTATTTTTGTTTTAATGCATTTATTTTTGATTCCTTTCCCTTTGGCTCTCCTAGGGACATTAAGAACAGAAAACACTACCACACTGACAAAAGGTTTAAATTACTTATGTTATTACAGCATAAACTACTAGTAGAAGACTTTACTCAGACTTGATATCATCTTGACTTGTAACCCACATATTGGGAAATCAGGTTGATTATATATGTAAAATTTGTGTCAGAGTTTATTTTTATTAAAATAGAACATAAGAGATACTGGTCCATTTTGAGATATTTCTCACATTTCTGACTCATAGCTTCTGTTGTGGGACAGGCCTTGGCTCTTTAGTAGTACAGATCTGATAAGACATTGGTAAGTCATTCAATGATTAACAGAAGGAGATTTACTTATTCATAACAGAGGAAGATATTGAACAAAGATATACAGTAAGAACTCTGATTATTAATTCATCTGAGAGTAGCTCCTTGTCTCTGAGTTGCCTGTGGTGGTCTGGCAGTCAAGCATCAGAGAATGACTGGAACTCATTGGGGCTTTTTGTATTCAGGCAATTAGAAAATATGGTCGAAGGCATAGGTTTTAGTCCTTTAAGCCCAGTAAGACTTGAGAATGGTGTCGATAATATTTAAGTATAGGGAGGCTCTAGACTCATTCTCCAAGAAGGTGCCTAGTTACATTTCCTCCAAAAAACCTTTCATTAATGCTGTTATCTTGAGTCATCATTTTGTCATGTTCTTCTTGCTGTTAGAGATTAGTGCCAGAGATTAGTGCTTCCATTTAAATTAGTTAAATTAGTTCCATTTAAATATTTGCACCATTAGATTTTATAAAGGAATATTTCTGAAAAGATATAGCAAGGACAGGTATCACAAATATTCCTCTAACATCTGGGTGCATCCTCTCTTGAATACCCCTCAGTTCCTAGGCAGCATTGGTTCAAATTGAATATGATTACTACATATCTTTCACCTTACAAATTTCATTTCCAATGGATGAGTGAGTTTATATCTCTACTACTTGTGGACTGAATTCCAAAGAATTTGTTTGGTTATTGGTTTAGATTCTGAGGATTTTTCCTTGTGATCTTAATGTTGACTGACTGACTTTGGCTCCTAGATGTTTAATAGTTCACTATTCTGACCTTTCAAAGTTCATAGGGTCATAGCTGTTGTGAATACTTCACCTAAAAGTAAGACTGAACAAATACAGAGAAGGCAGAGAACAGTGACCTCTCTTCATGAACTACATGTCAGCCTTAGACAGGCAGGGCCTAAAGCCTCTCCTCTTATGTAGCATTATCTCTATTACATCAACAATTAGGCAGGCATGACCTAGAGCAATGCAGAGACTCTGATTTTCCTGATTAATACCCTATGAATAGAACTCAGTTTCGGCCACATGGATACTCAATAGCTCATCTCTTTATCACGTGGTTTGTAGATTGGATCTAGTCATGTTCCACGTTCCAAATCAGGGAACAAGGCACTTCCATTACTTGCCATCATGCCTTTCCAGAAGTTGGCTCCCCAACAACTTCCACAAAAGGGATTGCTATAGCTGAGTGCCAGTCCCCCCTTACATTAACAACAACAACAACAAATCTAGCAAAACCCATGTAGTAGAGAAGTGTGACAGATAATCTTCCTGCTATGGTTCCTATCCTCCCCGACATGAAAGTTACTGTAGGACACAGCAAGCAAGGGAAGTTCATGTTTAGATACCAAATCTTCTTTTAAGCACATAGTTCACAAAAACCAGAGGAGAAATATTGACTGGTCATGGAAAGCAGATTAATTCTCCCAACTGAGCTTGTAGAAAATAGACACCCATCGATGAGCGACCTTCTCCCCAAAGATTGGTTTACAGTCTTAGGCACTTATGAGCATGTGCCATAATTGGGCTTTTATTTTTTTTCAGGTGTTACTTATTGTAGTTCTTTGGTGGGTAACTCCTGCTAGTGGTTTTGTATAGTTCCCAGAAGGCAGTATTGGCATTGCTTCTACAGGAAATCTTTTCCAACCCCTTTTAATTCTAGTGCCTTATCTCTGTTAGTTATTTCTTATTTATTTGGTACATAGCTTATTTGTATATAATTATTTATTGCCTCTCCCATTAGATTATTAGCTTCTTGAGGGTTTTTGCTTCTTTTTGTATCCCACAATGCCTAGCACATAGTAGATACTTAATAGATATATATTGATCAATTGATTAGACAATCTTATATCCATCCAGATGCATGTTGAAATTTAGACAACAGACATTTTTTATGTGCTTTGTCTATTCTGTATGGATAGTCCAAATTCCCATTATTGATTACAGAGCACTTTTTGGATTTTTTGGCATGTTCTGGGGCTTGATGGGAATCATCACAATGTCTTCTA
Organism: Potorous gilbertii; assembly: GCA_028658325.1. NCBI lineage: Eukaryota > Metazoa > Chordata > Mammalia > Diprotodontia > Potoroidae > Potorous > Potorous gilbertii. The sequence goes on from CM053773.1 coordinate 28,859,856, forward strand.
CAAATAGGAGTCTATTTTCAAATTGGATTATTTACTAGATTTATTCTGTTACAGTAATGTATACTTATGCCTTGATCACCCATTTTTATTACCAAAGTTGTTCAACAGAGTTATTTCTGTTATATATTTCAGGGAATCCTGAATGATTTTAAAGTATTGCTTGAAGGCACCTTGTAAAAAAGTCTATTAAGGATGCCATTTTGTTCTACTAAAATGCTTTTCATAATAAACAAACAAGAAACACAATGGTTGTGGGGGAGAGAGGGGAACATATCATGTTTTCTCATGCATTAAGCCAGATTCTTTTCCTTTAATGTAATTTTAATGGATGTTCCCTCAATAGGAAAATCTGACCTGGTATGTGTAAACATGATGTAGTAACCCTGTTTTCAAAATTATTTAAATCTTTAAATAGTTTGGTGTTTATTCTTTTTAATGATTGAAAGTCAGATTTTCTTAATGTATCCATCCTTTCTCTGCTAAAGAGAGGAATAGATCAGACACATCTTGGTTATTTGTATGCAAGAATAATTTTCTGTCTTTTAACACACAACAATTCAATTTTATTTTTCTAGTATGTTTCCTTATAAAATGAGTTACTTTTCCTGTGTACTATCCCATAAAATCAAAGTAAGATTCATTTCCACTGCTGTATATTTTCTGAAGTACTTTATGATTCCAGGGAAAGGGTTTATAGATAAGCAGCCTATTTTTATTATTGATTTGGTTGTTATTGATGTTAGTTGCAGGTTCTGGAGCCAAATTTCTTGTTCACCATCAGGTACTGTGTCTGTTTGCCAGGTGAGGGACTATTCAGCAGGGACTATTCATCAGGAGCAAGTTCATTTATTTAGTATTTAATCTTGAAAATCTCTGAGTCAGTGGGAAACAAAGGGAAATCGATCAAACAAGCAGATGGAACAGTCAGTTTTTATTGATGTGGTCTGAGCCAGAGGAACAGCCACGAGTCGTTGTAACAAGTTTTCTTTATTGTCTTTACTATAACACACTTTCCCAATTTTTCTCATTTTATGACCAAGGTCTGATAAATTATCTCTCTTTTCATCAATATTCTCTACATTATATCTGAACCCTAAACACACACACATATCCATATGTGTGTATATATACACACATATGTGAAACATACATAAATAATAGTAACCATATAGTGGTTTAAGTTGTTCAAAGCTCTTTATATAAATCTCAATTGATCCTCACAACAACCCTAGGAAGCAGGTACTGCTACTATTTTCATTTTGCAGATGAGGACAATGAGCCAGACAGCGGTTAAGTGACTTGCTCAAGGTCATACTGGTAATAAGTGTCTGAAGCAGGATTTAAACTTATGTCTTCCTGTCTCCAAATATAGCATGCTATCCACTATAGTTAGCAGAGCTACCTAGCTTCCTTAGTTATCTCTTTTATACAACAAATACAATATTTACACTTACCTAACAAAGTTTTTGTGAAAATCAAATATATAAGGTATCTCAAAAGTCTGAGTATAGTTTCAAACTTTAGTAGTTTAAGGAAAACTTTAAATTCTAAGTGCACTTAAAACTGAACTAAGACTTTTGGGACATCATGTATATGTCAAATATGAAGTATGTTATGCCTTAAAACAGAGCAAACTGTGCTTGCATGTGTATGACCAACATATAACTGATTTATTCTTCCTTTTAACAGACAAAGGATAGATGCATATAAAACAACTGACTTTAGGTGATTAAAGGAAGGAAGCAGATCAATTTAGAGAACATGTACATAGACACATTATCATTATATTCTATACATAATATAATATATTACATGTTTATATACATATATACATGTATATGTACACATGTACATATATAGACACATGTTATATAATCTGGATATAATGTGATATTTGCACATATGTATCTGCAATGTACATATATGCATATGTATTGTGTACATATGTGTAAATATTATATATGCAGATGCAATGTGTGTGCATAAATACATGTACTCACATATGCTATAGATCTATGATTTTTACTAATGTAGGAAACTCTGAGTGTGGAAAATCCCACTGCCAATGCAGGTCAATAATGCCTCTGTAACTTATAGTTTCAGTGAGTTTCTGGGGTAGTAAGACACTATGAGGCTTGTGTATCATCACATAGTATGTGACAGAGACAGGATTTGACTCCCAGGTCAGCCCTTTATCCATTAAGCCATAAGGCAGACATTGAGACAGAGGCAATTGCCTCTCCTCTCCAAAGGAAGGTAAATTTTGATGTCCCAAAGCTGCCTCTAGGGGTTTACTGGATAGATTTCTTTCTCAGAGACCAAACCTTAAACCCATTTCATTCTGGAGTTCATAGATTGGAGAGCAACAGGTCCCTGCCCAACCTCCATTTAATGGCTTTATTTTGGGCTCTCCTGACTCAGAGTGAAGTAGTAACTGCTTCTCTTTTGCTCAGTCACACTGAGAGTCTTCTCCTCCCAGTTTGATTTTTTTTCTTTTTTTCGATTAAAGGGGTCATCCCTTGTCTTCCTCCTGAGAGGCCTATTCACTAAATGGTCATTACCTCACTCAAAGTGAGAACTTGAAAAAACCTTAGCCTAAAAGGGCCAGCATCTCCTATTGCATCCTGGGCCATTTCCAGCCATCCTAATGAATATCTGGCCATGGGACTCAGACAGCTCTGGAGGAGAAAATAAGGCTGGGGACCTGGCACAGCCCTCCCTCACTCAAATAGAAGTCAACTGCAAGTCGTGCTGTCATCTCCCTGATGTCATGGTCCTCTTCAAGAATGAATTTTATTTAAAGAAGATTGACAAGTTAGACCACAGAAAGCTTGGTTATAATTGATTGATAAAAGGAGGGATGAAGCTAAGATGTTCCAGGCTGGGACATGGCCACCTGGGTGCATCTTTTACTAATTTGGAACATTTTACCACATTCATTCAGTCTAATGAGCAGTTTGTCAGTTCTTCCAGGACTCAATATAGACCTGGAGGCTTTTGAACATTGACTTAACATTGTCTGATCCTCAGTAGTAAGCAAAGGGGGCAATCACTCTTTACAAATGCACCTGTGTGGGTGAGGAGAGCACCGAACATCTTTGATATACCAGGCAGAAGTCACATAAGGAGACACACACATGTTAACCCAGCTCTTTTGATACTCATGGATTATACTTGTAGATAATTATTCACTTTGGTTGTTTCTGTGTCTCTTCTCTGGGGGAAGGTACCCAGTCTAGTTAGACTGCCTCAAAGTATGATTAAGAATTCATTTTAAGATATTAGTAGGGAGGCAATTGGGTGTTTCATGGGTATTGAAGTAACCCATGGTGTAGTAAAAAAGCACTTTATTTGCGGTCCAAAGGTTCAAAACCTGCTTCTGCCATTCAAATACCTGGGTGATTTTTGCTGAACCCTTTTACCTCTCTGGGCTGAGTTCAGTTCATAATCTGTAAAATAAGGGAAGGGTGGAGAGGGGGTTGGAATTACTTGCACTCTAAAGTTCCTTCTACTTACTAACCTTAAGCCTGTGATCCTATGATTCACTAAACTGAAATTGTTAGATGAAGAATCCTGACTTTGTCTCATGTAATGTCTTGGATGATAAGATATTCAGTTTGCTATGTCTTTGTAAATGAGAGTTCTATGAAGAATTGATTGACTGACAGGAAAATGTTTAGGGGCAGACAGGGAGATTTTTATAATAACTACAATGATAGTTGAACACATGGAAACAAATGAATTTGCCTAAGGCTCTGATGTAGAGAAAAAAAGAGAACTCCTGTTCTTCCCCCTGCCCCCCCCAAAAAGAATCTGAAGGATGTCCAGAACTAGTTGTAACTTCCCAGGGGTACGCAAAAACCAGAATAATAAAATTAGGCAGGGTATAAAAGAGTGAGCGGTAATTGATATTATTAAAAACTGAGGAGAAGTTGAAGAGAAATGGTAGAGAGAAATATTCTTTTGTTAGGGCAGTGGAGCTTTGTTACCTTGGCTGCAATGGTTTCTATACAGTGGAGGGAATAGGTATAAGCCAGGTTGGAAAGAACTCTCACTACTAAATGAATGGCCATTGGGTTTAGAGGTTGAATAATCAAAGTAATACACTAATTTTTTACTACCTGAAGCTGACCTAGAGCATGAGTAAAATAGAATTTGGCAGCCTGAACCATCACTCAGTATGACATTCAACACATGCCAGACAGAACCAACCAGGAATATGGCAGGCCAACATCCTATGTGCCATTTTGAGAACAGTTAGAAAAGCTTTCCTGGCATCTCCTTCACATCTGACTGATCTAAAAGCAATTGTTCAGGCCAAATTCCACTGATCTTTCCAAAATAAATGCTGCAGTTGAATGTCCTATGCAGAGACTTAGTCACTATTCTCTAAAGGGGAAACCCCCCACACTCATAAAATAAATTCATTGTGAAGGAATTCAGGGCAGGCAGGATTATGAAAACAAGAAAAGGCATATTTGGCAGTCAACCTTGCCATCTTCTTTGTCACTGTCCCTTTCCTCGTCCTCCACGTGACCTCCCCAATCTTCTAAAAGCACTTATCTTATACTTGATCTGACACTGATCCCTTGCAAAATATTAACTAATCACCTCTTAGGGAGATTTGCATTTTTAGTAGGAAACTCCTAAAGGACAGTTAGGTGGCACAGTGAATGAAGGGCCTGGGATCGGGAAGACTCATCTTTCTGAGTTCAAATCTGGCCTCAGACACTTATTAGCTGTGTAATCCAGGGCAAATCACTTAACCCTGTTTTCCTCAGTTTCCTCATCTGTAAAATGAGCTGGAGAATGAAATGGCAAACAACTCTGATATCTTGCCAAGAAAATCCAGTGCTGTAGTTGTGGATTAAAGCACATTACTATGGTCCCATTCCAGTCATACCTCATACCACACATACTGCAAAATATGTTCCTTGTCTACTTAATCTTGTCTATCCATGAAGAGAAAGACCTGACTACATATTAGCAGTGATACGGGTAATTCCTCTTACTCTTTGCAAAAGTACAGCAGAGAATTCCTTACATTGCCTTTCCTTTCCTTCACATCCAGAAGAGGAAAAGAATAGAACTGATTGCTAATATTAAGTGGCATTTTTTTTTGCCATTATGCCTTATTTGCATGAGTTAAACATAGCCCACACACTTAGAGGTAATTATTGATTTAATTCATTTGAGTGCATCCCTATTTTGATAGTGCGATTTTAAATTAAGTTTTTTTTTTTTAGCAGTTTTGTCAATGCTCTCTCCTGAAAAACGTAAAAAGAAATTATGCTACAGGAAATGAAGTACAGAGATGCCAAATGAAGAACATTTTAGGCCTTCTAACATGTTGCTGTGCCTTAGGAGCAAATTAATTTAAGTATCAAGTATCCTTAATCCTGAATGAGCATCCAGAGTCCTAGATAAAGAGAGCACAGCCTGAAAAATTAAAGTTGAGGATCATCCAAAGAGCCATGGAACAATGCATAGAGGAGACGAACAGGCTTCAACTTCTTATAAACGTGGAGGTTTGTCTGTGACAGGCTGTAACTAGCTATGTCAGAGAAATGGTACAAAGGAGGTCACCAAAGAGCACTGTGATTGAAAAAGAGGTAGTCTGCTCACCCAAAAAGAGAACATTTGTAAAGCATTTTGCAAATCTTAAGGAAGCATAAAATGTTAGTTAGTATTATTGGTTTTAGGAGGAGAAGGGGGAGGAGCACAACAGCAGAAATGGTAGTAGTTAGTAGTAGTAGTAGTATTAGTAGTTAGTAGTAGCAGTAGTAGTAGTAGTTGTAGTAGTAGTAGTAGTAGTGGAGTAGTAATTTATGGCCAGCCTGACTATTCCATTGGTATCGTTTTAGGATCAAAAGAACATGAAGACAGCTACCCTCACTCCGTCATGGAGCTCCTATAACAAGTTTATAAGAGGATGCGGCCAAGAGTTGCATAAAACAGGCAGTCAATAAAAATTTATTAAGCATCTACCATGTATCACTGTGCTAAGTGTTGGGGATGTAAAGAAAGGTATATAAGAAGACTGGTAGAGTGAGATCAGGTTATGAAGGGCTTTAAGTCAAACTGAGGATTTTATATTTGATTGTGAAGGTGATTGGGATCCATTGGAGTTTAGATGTTGGGAGGTGACATGTTCAGATTTTAGCTTTAAGGAAGATAACTGAATGGAAGATGGGCTAGAGCAGGAGGAGACTTGATGTAGGTTTTGCAATAGTCCAGGTAGGAAATAGTGAGAGCCTGCACCAGGTGATGGCAGTGTCAGAGGATGTGACAGATGTTATGAAGGTCAAAATGACAGGCATTGGCAACAGTCTGGATTTGGGAAATGAGAGAAGGTGAGGAGTTGAGGATGACACCTAAGTGGTAAGCCCGAGTGATTGGAAGGATTGCGATTAACTGAAAAATAAGAGATATAAGGGGAGGATGGTGATCCATATTATTGAGAGCACAATCAATGAGAGCACAAATTCCTTGGGCTATTAGAGTATATAAATTCCTAATTCTTATAATTTCTTTTAAAAATAAGGACATAAAAAGCAAAACAAGAAAATTAATGGAAAGGATGCCTGAAACTAAACTTTTCTGATTTTACACAAATAGAGCCACTTACCAAAGTTGGGAGCAGCTAGATGATTCTGTGGGTAGAGTGTTGTGCCTGGAGTCAGGAAGACTCATCTTCTTGAGTTCAAATATGAACCCAGACACTTACAAGCTGTGGAACCTTGGACAAGTCACTCAGTCCTCTTTGCCTCACTTTCCTCATCTGTAAAATAAAATGAGCTAGAGAAGGAAATGGCTCCAGTATCTTTGCCAAGAAAACACCAAATGGGTCACAAAGGGTCACATAGGCCTGAAGAACTATGAGCAACCAAACCAAAGTGTGCTCCTCTAGGGCAGTGTTTCTCCAAACTTGACTAATTCCCCATTTAATATGCATGCTATCTTTTCAGGAGGGCTGTTCTATGCTCCTGTATTTGATGGAGCTGCAGAGATTGTATGGAAATAGATTTTGCTTGCAAGATAGGTAATTATTCTACACATAGTCCTTGGTTTGTGATTCACAACTTCTTTAATAGAAAAGATAAAATAATGTCAATAAAAATCACATCAAGGAAAAGACTTTGAAGGTAACATCCTTGTCTTTTTTCATCTCACTTTATGACATTTGGAACCTCCTCATGTGAGAGTTCTATTGTGATGTCTGAACGGGAAGCAAACTCAATCCTCACATTTTTAGGGAGGAGTTAGAACTCATTAATGATGGTGATGATTATGGCAATAATGAATATTTAGATGGAGCTTTTAACATTTGCAAATTACTTTATATAACATCAATTTCAGCCCAGTAATCATCCAATGAACTTGGTACTCTGAATATTATACCTATTTTATACCTCAAAATCTGACTCAGAAAGGTTAATTGACTTGCTCACAGTCAGACAGATAGTAAGTATTAGAGGTGGGATATCCTTGCAGTGACAGACACATGTAAATGTTTCTAGAGAGGAGTGTATATATTGCTTTACTTTAAAAAATGTCACTTATTGTGAGTAGTCTGACCGGCCTTATGATGCTAGATATTTTAACAAAGGATAATCAATAGCTATATTTTTAAAAATATATTATTTTTATATATAATAATATATTTTTATATATAATAAAACACTTCCACAAGATTTTGAGTTTCAAATTTTCTCCCCATCTCTCCCTTCTGCCCCCTCCAAGACTGCATGTATTCTGATTACCACTTTCTTCAATCTGCTCTCCCTTCTATCACACCCCTCCCTTCTCTTATCCCCATCCTCCCTATTTTCTTGTAAGGCAAGATAGATTTCTATACCCCATTGCCTGTATATTTTACTTCCCCATTGCATGTAAAAAGAACTTTCAACATTCATTTTTAAAACTTTGAGTTCCAATTTCTCTCCCTTTCTCCTTCCCCACCCATCCCCACTGAGGAGGCAAGCAGTTCAACATAGGTTATACATGTGTAGTTATGCAAAACACTTCTATAACAGTCATATTATGAAAGACTAATTATATTTCCCTCCATCCTATCCTGCCTGCATTTATTTTGTTCTTTCTTTTGACCCTATCCCTCCTCAAAAGTGTTTACTTCTAATTACCCCTGCCTTCCATTTGCCCTCCTTTCTATCATCTCCCCAATCCTCCACTTATACCTTTCTCCTATTGTCCTGTAGTGCAAAATAGATTTCATGGCAAATTGAGTGTGCATGTTATTCCCTCCATAAGCCAAATTCAATGAGAGTAAGTTTCATTTTTTCCTTCTCATCCTCCCCTCTATTGAAAAAACTTTTTCTTGCCTCTTTTATGTGAGATAATTTGCCCCATTCCATTTCCCCCTTTCTCCTCCCAATATATGCATCTCTCACCCCTTAACTTAATTTTTTTAGATATCAACACTTCTTCCTATTCAACTCACCCTGTGTCCCCTCTTTCTATATGTATATAATCAATCCCTCCAACGACCCTAATACTGAGAAAAGTCTCAAGAGTTACAATATGATCTTTCCATGTAGGAATGTAAACAATTCAACTTTAGTAAGCCCCTTATGATTTCTCTTTCCTGTCTACCTTTTCATGCTTCTCTTCATTTTTGTGTGTGAAAGTGAAATTTTCCATTTGTTTCATCAAGAATGCTTGGAAGTCCTCTATTTCATTGAGTGACCATTTCTTTTCCTCTGAAGTGTTATACTCAGTTTTGTTGGATAAGTGATTCTTGGTTTTAATCCTAGCTCCTTTGACTTCTAGAATATCATTTTCAAAATCACTTTCAATCACTTAATGTAGAAGCTGCTAGATCTTGTGTTATCCTGATTGTGTTTCCACAATACTTGAATTGTTTCTTTCTGGCTGCTTGCAAGATTTTATCCTTGACCTGGGAGCTCTGGAATTTGGCTACAATATTCCTAGGAGTTTTCCTTTTGGGATCTCTTTCAGAAGGCAATCATTGGTAGATTCTTTCAATTCTATTTTACCCACTGATTCTACAATAATGGGGCAGTTTTCCTTGATAATTTCTTGCAATATGATGGCTAGGATCTTTCTTTTCATCATGACTTTCAGGTAGTCCAATAATTTTTAAATTGTTTTTCCTAGATCTATTTTCCAGATTGGTTGTTTTTCCAATGAGATATTTCACATTGTCTGCTATTTTTCATTTCTTTTGCTTTGTTTTATAATTTCTTGATTTTTCATAAAATCATTAGCTTCCATCTACTGCATTCTAATGTTTAAGGAATTATTTTCTTCAATGAGATTTTGGACCTCCTTTTCCATCTGGCAGTTCTGCTTTTTAGGGCGTTCTTCTCCTCTTTGGCCTTTTGGATCTCATTTGACATTTTGTCTATTTTTTAAAGTGTTATTGTCTTCAGCATTTTTTGGGTCTCCTTTAGCAAGTAGCTGGACTATTTTTCATGATTTTCTTGCATCACTCTCATTTCTCTTCCTAATTTTTGCTCTACCTTTCTTACTCACTTTTCAAAATCCTTTAAGAGCTCTTCCATGGCCTGAGTCCAATTAATATTTTCTTGCATCACTCTCATTTCTCTTCCTAATTTTTGCTCTACCTTTCTTCCATGGCCTGAGTCCAATTAATATTTTTTTTTGGAGGCTTTGGATATAGGAACTTTGACTTTGTTGTCTCTTTCTAGTTGTATGTTTTGATTTTCCTTGTCACCAAATTAAGATTCTATAGTCTGATTCTTTTTTCAGTTTTTGCTCATTTTTCCAGCTATTTACTTCTCTTTTGAACTCTTTAACAAAGTGATTCTCTGTTTCCAGCAGAGTAGGGAGTATACTGTCACCTGCTCAATCCCTCCCACAATCTGTGGGCTTAGAGCTCCAGAAACAATCATGACTGCTTCTGTCCCTGCTATTGCTGCCAGGAGCTCCTCCATGGTCTTCTACCCCCTCAGTCACCCTGGGGCTGGGGCCTGGCAGGAACACTCTATTCTCTCACACCAATCCCATAAGTTATTTTCCACTGATCTTCCAATTTGTCCTTGTTGTTTTGGGAGATCGTGAAGTCTGGAAACCACCACAGGTGCTCTAGATTCTGTCCCGACAAGCCCTGCTCAGGTCCCATCTGTGCTGGCATGGCCCTCACTGGACTGCACTCTGTTCCCAGTGTGGCACAATAGAAACTTCCTTGTGATCTTCCAGGCTGTCTTGGGCTGGAGATTTGCTTCACTCCATCATTCTGTGGGTTTTGTAGCACCAGAATTTTTTTTAGAGTCATTTTTTACAGATATTTGGCTGGGTTTGGGGGGAGAGTGCCAGCAGGTCCATGCTACTCTGCCATCTTGGCTCTGCCCCCATGAATAGATATTTTAGTGTAATTAGAAGACTGGCCAATAAGGGCTCAGTCCTTAGAGAGTGCTCTATAACATGTATAGTTTTAACAAGTTCTCTTTATTGTCACTATAACATAATTTTCCAATTTTTGTCATTTCATGACAAAGATCTAATAAATGATCTTGTTATTTGTAGCTATTCATAGGTGTATATCTGAATCATATAGACATATATAACAAGCACATACATATATAATAGCTAGTAATTTTGTAGTGCTTTACAATTTTCAAAACTCTTTCCACATATCTTATTAGATGTCCACAACAGTCATAGGAATTATGTGTTATTATTTTCTTCATTTTGCAGATGAGGAAAATGAACAGTTAATAAGTGTCTCAAGCAAGATTCAAATTCAGGTCTTCCTGACTCCAGTCAGGAGTGCTATCTCCACACATGCTCTAAAGATTGAATCCTCATGGATATGACCTAAGAAAATTGTGTTCTGTTCTCTGTGAAGCCAGGAAGGCAATCAGCCATAGCTAATGATGTTATGGGATGCAGCAGAGAGGAGAACATCCCATCCCTTTTTTTTCTAATGATACAGAAAGCCCCAGATTACATTTCAGGGAAAAAAGGAGGAAGAAATAAAGTCCTCTAAACATTTTGAGTAAAATTTGTCGAAGAAGAGGGAGGCAGATTGACACCTTACCTTTGGTTAAGGCACAAACTTGCTACATCTTTGAAAAATCAGAACTGCTATTTCTAGACTTTTACCCTGGTTACTTGTGTTGCCATCAATTCCAAGCACAATTCCTCTGGTTGTACACCCTTGAAGAATGGATTGAATTCTCTCTAAACCTTCCCCAAGAGAGAATTATGGCATACACAACTATGGAGAGGTATGTGTATACACACATACATATACACATATGAATATATGTGTATATGCATGTATATGTATGTTATATATCTATATGCATGTATATTTGCCTGTACCTGTATGTATACATATACCCACATATGTGCATGTGTGTTTGTTGATTTCTCTGCCTCCCTCCCTCTTTCCACTCTCTTTGTTTCTCTTTGTCCCTCTCTCTCTCCATCCCTTTTCTCTCCCTTTCTCACTCCCCATCCTCTCCCCTTCCTTTACCCCTACCTTACTCCTCCCACCTCTTTCTCTCCCCCCTCCCCTCCACCCCATCAGCTAGGTGGAGCAGTGGATAGTTCATTAGGTTCACAGTCATGGAGACCAAAATTCAAATTTGGCTTCAGATATTTATTAGCTTTGTGACTCTGGGCAAATCTCTTCATCTGTTTGCCTCAGTTTCCTCATATGTAAAATGGGGAAATTAAACCAACTTCCTCCCAGAGTTTTTGTGAAACTCAAACGAGATAATTATAGAGCACTGAGCACAGTGCCTGGGACATAACAGTTAGCTACAGTTATTGCTATTATTGTTTTATATATATATATATATATATATTATTTAGTATATTATATTATATGTAACACTTGCATCACTAGCATCTGTTTGGATCCTTGACATCCCTCTGAGCTGTGGTAGCATAAATCTCTCAGCTAAAAAACTGAGAGGCTAAGGCAACAGAAACTCCATTTTTCAGTATCTGCAGCTTAATATAATGGACAACTTGCTCTAAGTACCACCTTCAGTCAGTCCACTTCTGTATGACTCAAACGAAGGAAACTCATGGGTTTTTATAGGAAACTTGCAATTTAGGGTTTGATGTGTGTTTTTTCCTGATTGCATACTTGTACCTGGCCAAACCACATCTAATTTCATTTTCTGTTTATAGCACTTTTTTCAGAAGTGGGATACAAGAACCATATCCTGATGTTTCATTTCATCAAAAAGTGGGCTAGCATAAAGCCAAATCCATAGCACTCTGTGATTCTCAAATTTGATAAAAGTCTTTAATTCCCTAAGTTTCTTTGGACATACTCAGACAAATCTGTGGCATATGAATAACCACTAGAATAAAGATAAATTCATTTTACTTCTTTGGATGCCATTACATTTCTGTGTGAATTTTTCTTCTGTTATTGATGTGGAAGTAAAACTAAAAAGATATATCTGAAGAATTCAGAATTTGTTACTCTTAACAGAGGTCTCCTTGAGATGCCAGAGGTTTCTTAGAATTTATTTATATAAAGGTAGAAGGTAGAAGTGTCTGGAAAACAGCCCTTTAAATTGGAAGAGACAATGAGTCTGCTTCACAACAGTAACTTAACCTGCTGTTTTCTCTGAGCAGCTGAGATCACCTAGAGAGCTGGAAGAAATCACAGCCTGCCTTCACTCTGCAGGCAGAAATCCACACTGTGGCCGAATGCACTGGGACATTTGGCTGCTTCAGCTGTCTGTTTCCACAATGGCATTTTCAAGTGTTTGCTTTTGTACTTCAAAAGCAGGCTTTTCTAGTGCCTGAGCTCCACTTACCTACCAGGAATCAGTAACACATAGTATCAGGGAATATACTCCACTCCAGACAGGTACTTGGGATGTGAGATTGGACCAGGTATAACCGGGTGCATAGATTTTTAACCTTCCCTTCTGTCCACTAAGAAAAAAACAGAATATATTTTGATGATCACCATGGTTGAAATTTGAATCTTTCCCTTTGTGGAAAAGGGTAATGAATCTAAAGAGTTCTTTAAAAAAAATTATTGATGTTTTATGTTTTTATATTATCATATCTTAACAGTATATATACCTTTTCTCTTCCTGACATAGGAATGCATCCCTAGAGAAGCAGCTAGGTGTAAGAGAAGATAGAGCATTAGGTGTGGGTTCAAGAAGATCTGAATTAAAATCTTACCTCAAACACTTACTAGATGTATAAGCCTGGGCAAGTTATTTGACCTTTCCAGACCTCAGTTTTCTTACCTGTAAAATAAGGATAATAGCACTTAGCTCACAGGCTCAAATGAAATCATATATGTGATACACACATATACACACACAATATATACATGTTATGTTTGTTGTTCAGTCATGTTTGACTCTTTGTGACCCCATTTTACAAATGATAAAATTGAAGTTAACTGAATTGCCCAAGGTCACACAAGTATTGGCAATCTACTGATGGTATTCTTGAAATGGAGACAATTCTCCTTTTTAGGGGTAGGGGATGGAACATACAGCAATCAGATCTACTCCACAAATGGAAAGAAGGTCTCCTGAATCCTCTCTCATATCCATCACCATAGTGGAGATGATGTCCTTTCAAAACAGCATAGCAAGGAGCTGTTGTTCAGTTCTGTCTGAGTTTTTGTGACTATATTTGAGGTTTTCTTGGCATTCCTTCTCCAGCACATTTTACAGATGAGGAAACTGAAGCAAACAGGGCTAAGTGACTTACCCAGGGTCACACAGCTCCTAAATGTCTGAGGTCAGATTTGAACTCCAGTCTTCTTTCCTATAGGCCCAGCATTCTCTCCGCTGTACCATCTAGCTGCCTTAGAAAATAGTAATTGCATGGAATGTCATTTTTAAAAGATTTATACTTTGCTTCTTTCAAAAAAAGACTTGAGATGAGTAGCAGGATCCAATCTGGCACAAAATAAGGTATTTGAGGATAAAACAAAATAGCTTCCATCCACAAGAAGAAGGCTTGGCTCCTAGACAGCATAGCTGGGTAGGCCGTAGCACTTCAGCAAAGGACTTGGCTGAAAGTTTTCCCACAGATAAGGCAAAATGGACAACATTCTAAGTTACACAGTTTTCATTTTCTGACCACAAAAAGTACAGGAATTCATCTGCAGAAACATAGTCTTAGAATTTTGCTTGAGCAAGAATTTAGCATATAGATCCTTGTTAGAGGATGTCAAATAACACAGCAGATAATGTATTCAATCATTTTCCTGGAAGACATAGGGACATGGCTCAATGAGAGAGTGGTATCAACCTCCCAAACCCCTTATAAAAGCTGAAATGACATTAAATCATAACTTAGCAAAGGCATTTCTGTGAAGGCCTGACATAATGCTCTCTAGATCTTTAGCGTTTTGAAATTCTAACTTAATGCAAGGATGAAACTGAGAAGAGCCAGGTGAATGGATAGCTAATACATCCATTAGCTAGTTTCTTTCAAATATCATATGTCTTCAGTTTTGTACAGGTGCTAGAGTACATTCAATTCACAAATGCTTGAAGTGCCCAAATTTTCTCTCTTTGTTTAATTTTTTTTTTATTAAAAAGAGAGCCATAAACTTCATTTAGGGACACGTGATCCAGAGACCCACTTACCACCATCTTATACCCCATCCACTAGCAAACTCTCATAGAGACTATTTGTGCCCAACCTGTGGTAGGGCCTTCTGACCTTACACTGGTCTGATCAGCCACTGCTGGATACACTGCACATGTACCCTGACATGGTGATGTCATTTTGGTCTTCTTTGAGTACAAAAGATAACAATGATTCTAGAACTTATCTCATTGGCATCCTTGGTATTTTCTATTTCTATATTTTAACATCCAATCTGGCCTTCAGAAGAAGAGTCTTTACTTGACATGCCCATGATGTGATGGATAGGGCACTAGACTTCAAGTTAGGAAGACCTGCATACAAAGCCTGCCTCAGATATTTTCCAGCTCTGTGAATCTAGGAAAAGTCATCGAATCCTCTTTGGGACTCTCTTCATCTTTAAAATAAATAATGAATGGAACTGGACTCAGTGATCTCTGTGGTCTCTTCTGAATCTAAATATATGATTTTATGATCTGGTGATCCTTTCTCTGTTCCTTAAAAATAAAAGTTTTATGGCTGTCTACACGATGACAGTGGTAAGAAGGTAAGTCAACTTGGAGGGAGTATAATGTGTAAACTGCTTTCCTAAAATAATGTCTCAATTGATACTTTGTGTGGTATATCTTGTGAGGGGACCCTCATCTTGGCCTTAGCTACTTCCTATCCGTTTAGGTTACTGAATGGTCAATCAGGCCCTTCCCTTGAGGGGTAGGGATTGGAGTTGTTTTCTACACTTTAGTACTTGGCACACCTAACACACTTAAATATAGGATTTGGTACTAGAAAGGAGATGACATTCACTTAAGGAAATTTAAAAATGGAACTTTTTTTTTGTCTTCAGATGGAAGGTTGTCTCATTTCACCCTGGGTGTGACCAGCAGGGGTACCTAAATATAAAACCAATACTTTTATTTTTAAAAAGGAACTTGGAATATGTTCAAGCTGTCACTCTGCTGAGAGGAGGACCAGTGACTACAGGTGCTCAAATTAAATGTTGTAGCTGCAATGAGCTGCTAATTCACCTGCTTTAAGTGTGGGATGTGGGATGCATGGAGGGAGGTAGTGCTGAGGATTATAAGACAACAGCTATTGAGATGGAAGAGAACTCAGAGGCTTCTCAGTTAAATTCATTTTTTTTTCAAGTTAGGAAAGTTAGACCCAGGTTATCATTTTATTTCAGCCTTGTCATTTTACTATTCCTCACTCCACCAAGATTGCTTCAAATATTTTCATCTGTCCTCAAGCCCTTCCATAGCACCGTTCACTCCTATCCTCTCTGTAGAGGAAATGTAATCTGGAGTCATACTTCACCCAAGAAACTGAGGCAATTTGAACAGCGTTCCCTTTCTTCCCTCTTCCTCATCTTATATAACTTGGACTTCTCCTACGATATCATCTCCATCACTCCATCTCACACGAAGAAATGGCCAATTTCTTGGCCAAGGTCAATCTCTTTACATGCATTCTTAATGCTGCCTGTCTTTTGTATCAGATTATTCCCTCTGTCGTTCCAATTATTTCTTTTATCTTCAGGCTTCTTTCCTGTTGCCCATAAACACACCTGTGCCTACCCCATCCTTTTATCTAACCATTCCTCCTGGCTATTGTCCTACAACTCTCCTCCTCTTCTTAGGTAAACTCCATGAGAAAGCCATCTAAACCAAGAGCTTCAACTTCTTTTATCTTTCACTTCTAAGACCCTTAAATTCTGGCTTCTAACCTCGGTCATTCAATTACGGAGGCAGTACTCAGTTGGTTCAATGAACGGGACTTGTAATCATAAGTTCAGAGGGAGAAGAGAATATAACAAAATATTTATCAAGAGCCTACTCTGCTAAAATAGGGATAGTGGTAGCGCCCATCTCCCACAGTTATATCAACTGAGATAGTAATTGTAAAGTACTTAGCACAGCGCCTGGCTCATACTAAGTGCTATAAATGCTGCTATTGCTGTTGCTATAATCATCATCACCACCATCATTATACTTTCAGGACTCCTTTACACACTTCAAAATTACTGACAAGCTTAAACTTATTTTTGCAGGCTATATCTATCAATATTTGTCATATTAAAATTAATGTTACTATTATAATGAAAATAGTTTTAATTTCACAGAGCCCCTAAAAGGATCTTGGGTGATTATAGGAATCCCAAGACCACACTTTGGCAGGTGCTACATTATTCTAGATTGCCTCTAATTTAAACAATTTGAGAAAAAAAATAAGACAATTTAAATTAAATTGAAGTTGATATTAGGGATGATTTGGTAGTCTACAAGACTATTGATGACAATACCACATCAAGAGAAATTTCAATTTAATTACTGAAAATTTCAAATGACAAATACTATTCTTGAGTTATTTCTGTTTTTTGGAGTTATTTCCATTGTTAAAAGGTGGCATTTTAGGGAAAACTACTTTAATGTGTTTATGAAAATGAATGACACTGAGAAATACAATAACTCTAATTGTCCTTTATTTCTGCATAAAGTTTAATTTTGAGTTCATGCACTTTCCATTCAGATCCAGCCAGAAGACAGGTCAAAAAACACAGAAGACAAAGGTCATACATTTGGAGATTTCTGGGGGTGAGATTGCGGTGGTTTGAGAAGTGAATTGTTTTTAAGGAGGTTAAGGCAGTGAATGTTCCAAGATTTCAGGAATGAATGGGAAAATATTGGAGAACAGCTTGAAGAGATGGGAGAATCATGTGATATTGTTATGGCAAGATCTTAACATATTTGTAAGGAATGGGGAAGTCAATAGATAAGGAAAGAATGAAGATGAGATAGAGGTCGTAAATGATTGAGGGAAGGAAATGGGAAGTGAGAGAATCACAAGAAGAAGGGTCACTCTTAACAAAGAGAAGGCCCACATCAATCTCCAACAGTGGAGTAAACAATCACAAGACTCAAGATACCTTTTCTGCTTTCTCTGATTTTAGCTGTGGTGTTTTGAAGTTTAGATAAAAGCTTGAAAACTGCAATAAGAGAATAGAATCTGTATCTAGGACATATAATTTGTCTGGGGAAAAAAAGGCTCTCAGGATGGTGGACTTTCCTACTATGTCTCCTTTAAAATTTTGAGTGGGAGGTAGCCCTACACCAGTATATGTCATCCAAACATCCCTGGGTTATATTCCATCTCTGTTCCTGAAACCCACATTCCTGAAAAAAATGGAGTTTTCTAGGGATCTAGGACCAAAACATCACAATAACTCCTTGTTTTCAGAAGAAAAGAAGTATAATCTACCATAACAACCATTAGTATTAGAGTTGGAAAGCTTAGGGTCAAGTTCCAGTTGTGCCACTTTGGGGCTTTGGACAAATTATTTAATTTCTCTTTGCCTCAGATTCCCTATCAGGCAAATAAATGTTGAGTGGGATGATCTGTAGCCTTTTCCAGCTCTGATCTTTGCTTTTATACCCCAAATAGACCTCACAGGAAGACACACTGCTTAGATAAGAAACAGGAAAGGCATATAATTCCCTGATACCAGTCTGGCAAGGGAAATTTCCCCTAGTCCAGGACACAGTCTCAATTGATTATTCCTGGATGATTATTAGGATAAGAAAAGTTAGTATTTATTTAGTATTTTAAAGTTTACAAAGCATGCTATTTCATTGAATTTCAAAAGCATGGGAGTAAAGTGCTGTTCTCATCACCATTTACAGATGGAGAAACTAAGACTGAGAGGCATTCAATGTTTTGTCAAAGTTCAGACAGCTAGTGAGACTGTGAGTCAGGATTTGAACTCAGGTCTTCTTTGATTCAAATCTAGCGCTCTATACAGTAGTCAAGAGGTTGAGGCCTCCAAGACTCATATCAGAACCAGATTAAAGGGCAATTCATAAATGTTTGACAAAATAAAGATACAGTACAACATAGATAATATTAATTTGTTGTTTTCTAAGTCAATATGTAGTTTTCAGGGATAGCTTTTAATGCCTCATACTGATGAATATCTGGTCACTGGATTCAGATGACTCTGGAGGAGAAGAGAGGCTGGTGACCTGCACAGCCCTCCCTCACTCAAAACAAAGTCAAGTGCAAGTGATGTCATCATTTCTCTGATGGCATGGTCTTCTTCGGCAATGAAGGACAAACACACAACAAAAATGCCTCTAGCCTAGCCCATGCTGTCTCTTCATTATTCTCTAATGCATTCTTCCCTAGCATAACAATAGGATCCAGTTTGCCAATCACTAGCATCTTTGAGATTTGGATACTCTTAGCTAGCACAGTGGATAAGAATGCTAGGAATGGAGTCAGGAAGACTCATCTTCATGAGTTCAAATCTGACCTGAGACTCTTAGTTGTGTTTACCTTGACAAGTCACTTAACCCTGTTTGCCTCACTTTCCTCATTTGTCTAATTTGTTGGAGAAAGAAATGGTAAACCATTCAGTATCTTTACCAAGAAAACTCCAAATGGAGTCATGAAGAATTGGAGGTAACTGAGCAACTATCTTTAATACACCTCAACTCCAAGAAACGTTTAAGTGCCTGCCATCTTCAGAGCCCTGTATTTGTTGCTAGAACAGATTGTAAGATTAAATAAGTCAAGGCCCTGGATTTTCTGCAGCCTACAACTCACTAACTCAAAATCACTGCTCTGAGGCACAATTGTAAGCATCTCACCCTACATTTCTGGTTCAATGCTTATGTATTCACTTTTCAATATCATCTATTTGGGTGTTATCTTGGGGTAGGGTGGGGCTGGGGAGGCTAGCCCATTCTCATATATCAGAATTCTTGAGAAACTTTTTTCAGTCAGAAATTCCTTGATATAAAGGATAGTTCTTTTGAAAGATGGAGAAAGATAATAGGTAGTGCCTGCTTTGAAGAAATTATGAGTTTAGAATCATAAAGACAAATCGTTTAACAATGACTGCCACCCTCCACTGAGAGGCAGATTCTGAATAGATCTGGAGGCACTAGATTTCTCTCTCTCTCCTCTCTCTCTCTCTCTCTCTCTCTCTCTCTCTCTTTCTCTCTCTCTCCATTTCTCTCTCTCCATTTCTCTCTCTTTTTCTCTTTCTCTCTTTCTCTCCATTTCTCCCTCTTTTTCACTTTCTCTCTCTCATTTCTCTCTCACTCTCTCTCTCCATTTCTCTCTTTTTCTCTTTCTCTCTCCCCCTCTCCATTTCTCTCTCTCTCACACATTTCTCTCTCACTCTCTCTCTCCATTTCTCTCTCTTTTTTTTTCTCTCTCTCCATTTCTCTCTCTTTTTTTTTCTCTCTCTCCATTTCTCTCTCTTTTTCTCTTTCTCTCTTTCTCTCCATTTCTCCCTCTTTTTCACTTTCTCTCTCTCTCATTTCTCTCTCACTCTCTCTCTCCATTTCTCTCTTTTTCTCTTTCTCTCTCCCCCTCTCCATTTCTCTCTCTCACACATTTCTCTCTCCATTTCTCTCTCTTTTTTTCTCTCTCTCTCTATTTCTCTCTCTTTTTCTCTTTCTCTCTCCCCCTCTCCATTTCTCTCTCTTTTTCTCTTTCTCTCTCCCCCTTCTCCATTTCTCTCTCTTTTTCTCTTTCTCTTTCTCTCTCTCCCCCTCCCTCCCGCAGTGTCATCAGTTACTTTAGCATATAGGATGTAGTTTTTAGCTGAGTCTGATTCAGCTGGTGAGATGACTGGGCTCTAAAAAGCTCAAAAAAATGTTACTGAGGCAGGTAGGTGGTGCAGTATTTAGAACACCAGCTCTGGACTCAGGAGGACCTGAGTTCAAATTCAAACCCTTGTCACTTACTAGCTGTGTGACTGAGCAAATCACTTAACCCCAATTACCTCATGCCCTCCCCCCCAGAAAGAAAGAAAATATTTTGTTTCGGCTTATTGAGGGACAGCTAGGTGGCTCCATGGATAGAGAGGCATATCTGAAGTCAAGAAGACTCATATTCATTTGAATTCAAATCTGGCCTCAGATACTTACTAGCTGAGTGACCCTTGGCAAGTTACTTAACCCTGTTGGCCTTAGTATCCTCATCCGTAAAGTGAACTGGGGAAGAAAATGGCAAGCCACTCTAGTATATTTGTCAAGAAAACCACAAATGGCATCACAGAGTTGGATATACCTGAAAAGCTTAATGAAATGACTTCTTCATAGATGATTCATTCTCTTTCTTTAATTCCTCTTATATAAGTCATACTGTTTACTATAAAAAATACGTAACTCTCCACATTGTAATAGTTTTCCTAACATCAAGCCTGAATTTGTCTCCTTCCACTTCCACCAATTACTCCTAGCTCTGAACTCTGAAACCAAGTTGAACAATCCTAGTTCATGGGATGGTCCTTTAAATACTTGAAGACAGCTACTATGATCCTTCCCTCAGTCATCTCTTTTCTTGGCTACATACCAAGTTCCTTCGATTGCTCTTCATAACATTGATTAATTCACTTTTCCTGGTTGCCTTCTGCTAAACATTCTTCAATGGATCACTATTCTTACTAAAATGAGGTGCCCTTGCACATAATCTTGTGGCTGATTTGGTCATAGAACACCAGAGCAGAGGTCAACTATGTGACGGGCGGGGGCAGCATGTGCGTGCGTGTGTGTGTGTATGTATGTGTGTGTGTGTGAAGAAAACAAGTCTCTGAGGAAATTGTAATTCAAATTTTACAAAATACTGCATATTCAAGTAAAAGAGCTGAGACTCCTCCTCCTCAGGGGTACAGTTGAAAGAGATTCCATCATGTTCAGCTTCAAATGATCTTTAAGTACAAGGTTAATTAACTAACTGTCATATTTTTATTGGAGTTCACAGAAATATTTTACATTCTAAATTCTATACCAATAGTCAGAATCCAGGTAGATACCATCACCTTTATATCATTTGGTATACTGATATTTCCTTTCTCACACAGAAGTTGGACCAGGGACTGGTAGTGGGATTGGTCCAAAACTGTGACATACAATTAGAAATACAAATTCTTGTTTGCTCTGGATTCCAGTGATACTTATTGCCTACCTAGGCAAAAGGAAAAGACAGACTTAGCAGTCAATAAAGATAATCCAGAGTCCCAAATGATCTGGTTGGCTCTATGGGCTAAATTAATCTGATAATTCCCAGAATCCACATTTGTGCTATTTACATGCTGTTTACAAGCATAGCAAAAGATATGTATGTAGCATCTCAGTTTTTTCCCCAACCTGCAGGGTGAGTCCCACAAAAAATAGCTATCCTGGATTCTGCAACCCTAAAACTATTACTTATGATGCTCCAGTGATGTATTTACCTTTAATAGTCAGTCAGAGAATACAATCTGTTCAAAGAAAAGGCAGTTAATGAAATGATATGGTAAGAAAAGTAGCAAAAACTTGTTTCATTGAAGTAAAACATCTCCTGCTCAATAAGCCCGAAGTACGCTCTCTAATATAGGCATGCAGCAGCAGTGGGAATAATGAAGCATGGTGCTGGAGAAGACTGTTGTGAGTCCTTTAGACAGCAAGGAAGTGAAACCAGTCAATACTTAAAGAAATCAATTCATACTGTTCGCTGGAAGGTCAACTATTGAAGGTGAATCTTAAATACTTCAGCCACATAATGAGAAGATGGGAAAAGACCTTAGTGTTTGAAGGCAAAAGGGAAAAGGGATGGCAGAGGATGAGATGGATAGACAGTGTCACACAAACAGTGAACATGAACTTGGACAGACTTCATGAGAAAGTGGAAGATAGCAGGGACTGGTAAGCTACGGTTTATTGGGTCACAAAGCGTTGGGCACAACAGCATGACTGAATGACAACAACAGATATATATGTAGAGAGACACCAAAACGTAAAATATGTGGAAAAAGCACACACAGAGAGAAGAAACATGTATAGGATTCTAGGACACATGTTTAGAGGGGTAGCTAGGTATGGAAAATGTGACTAGGATTCACATTTGGAGGCTTACCTATAGGTAATGTGTGCTTGGCCCCATGTACAGGGCCAACTCTTGCTTCTGACTCTTCCAGATTACTGATGTCTTCTAGTGATGTTAAAGTACTGCTCCCTCTGACACTGGTCTTACAGTCTCCCCAAGATATTCTGCTACTAGATTCTTCCAGATGCTGACACAGTTGGGTGCTTATGGTGCTTGGCCATTGTATCTATTCTTTACAGTTGAGGGTTTCATTGAAATCTTTAGCTACAGTATTGCTATACTCTTTTAGAAAAAGCAGAAACCTTTTACCCAGGACCAGCAGAAAACCCATCAATTTCTTGTGCTCTCTGAGCCTTGGTTACTACTATTATAGGAAATGAAATTGAAAAATTTCATTGAAAAATAAGTAACAACAATAAATAATTGAAAAATAAAAAGAAGATGAACGGATAACCTGTCTGAATCTCATTCATGCTTGTGTCCTGATTTCATCATAATACATTAAAAAAACTTGTTTTATACAGCCATTATATTTTTAATACTTAAATTTATTTAAAAAGTAGGATTTTTACTATTTTGTATAAGGAGGATATTTTTATTGATATGACACAAGAACTATCCTTGTCTGCTTCCAATTTTCTCTTTGCAAAGAGAGCTAATGAAAATTCACCCAATTTTAAGAATCATCCTAAAAACACTTTTAGTGAAAGCTAGATTGAGCTATTTTGTTGTAACACAGTCATCAAAAGAATTGCTCATTAGAATCCTCAAGCAGATAAATAACAAACCTAAATTCCCTTTCACTTGAAAAAATTGGGAATAATTTCCTCTTGTTCTCTTTTTTTCTCTTTTATTTTCTCTCCCACCAGAGGACAGAGACAGGTGTAGCAAGAAAAAAAAATTCCTGGCAGATAAAGCACAGTGAAATTAATTCGACTTATGGCCATCAAGAGTGATTCAAATTCACACGTATTTTAACTGTAATACATGAACATCATATTAAAATGACTTCCACTTGCCTTTGGAAAAATCTGTTTGGAGTATCCAGTTTTGACCTTGCTTATATCAGCATTTATTACCACTGTCACCATGCCTAATAACTCTTGTATTAATAGCTTGCCAACATTGGCACTAGGGGATAATTAGGAGATCATCAGGTTTTAGTGAAGAAAACCATCTGATTTTATTTTAAACGTGTTGTTGCTTGGTTACAAGGCAAAGGTCTTGGTCCAGTGATGCTTTTTGAAACATTGGGTTTTTTCTCACCTTATACTCTGCTCAGAAAAGGGGATTAGAATAGAAAAGGACAGGAAGACACACAATTTGTTTCAGGGGATGTTAAAATCCCCAGATTTCTATATAAACATGTCAACTCGGGCTACCATGCCTCTCATTTAACCCAGACCCCGTGGATGCCATGTTTCCGTTTCTTATCCTGAAAAGATTGGTGGCCCTGAAGCCAGAAGACCTAGATTCAGATCCTGTCTTTGTTAAGTTCTATCTGTATGACCTTGAATAAGTCACTTTACTACTGTGAACCTTGGATTCTTCAACTGTTAAAATGAGAGTTTTGGATCATATATCCTCTAAGACCTTGTCTAGATTTATTCCATCCTACTTCTTTCACTATAATTTCCAACATTAACAATGGAATGAACATCCCTATAGCAGCCTTTCTAATATAATTAAGATGAAATTAAAGGACCCTATTATTGGACATAGAGGAACAGAGAATTTTTTAAGGTTTGGATTCTATTAGTACAAGGTCAGCGAGGATGAAGCCTAATTAAAAACAAACAAGCAAACATATTAAGGCACACTACTTTTGAAGACATTAACACTTAAGGAGTTATGGAATTATATAAATATGGGTTGTAAGGTAGAAAGTTTACATTAATTAATTCAGGAATGGCGAAAAGAGACATGATATAGTTTAGAATGTAATAATTATTCAAAAGAAATTCAGGGTCAGCTATTCAGATAAAGAAATATAGAATGGGGAAGAAGGACAGAGAATGAAAGAGCATGATCAGTTTAGATAGCAGGTCTATGGAA
Source organism: Potorous gilbertii (assembly GCA_028658325.1). Taxonomy (NCBI): domain Eukaryota; kingdom Metazoa; phylum Chordata; class Mammalia; order Diprotodontia; family Potoroidae; genus Potorous; species Potorous gilbertii. The sequence continues at coordinate 28,884,384 of CM053773.1, forward strand.
AGTTTTACTAGCTTGGTTTTATACATTTTTACTCTTCCCTGATAATTAAATTTTACTTTCTTGGCCTATTTTTCTTGTTACATATTTTAAATTAAAACAATTTCTTTGATGAAATAATAAAACATAGTTTGGAGGCCAATGAAGAATATTATACCTGAGGCCATTTTCTATCTGCATACCCAAAATTGAAATTGAGGAGGGAAAGCAAGTTCCGGGAGGGCAGAATCCTTACATTAGCTAAGTTTTGCATCATACTGACTCCCCTAAATGCACTTGGTACCCATTAAGCACTTACTACTTGTTTCATAGTTTAAAAGTATCATAGAGTTAGAGGTGGGTAGGACATCACAGGCATTTAGTTCAACCTTCTGATTTTATAGGTAAGGAAAATCAAACCTAGAGATATTAAGTGATTTTCCTCACATCACACAGGGACCCAAGAGACAGAGATGGAATTTGTACTTCAGCACCTGATTTCAAATCTAGTTCTCTTTTCAATTGCCTGGTAATATCTTATAATAAAGAGTTTTAAAAAAAGACTGATTATTTTTAAGGGTTAGTATTTCCTTGAAAAAGTTCATAACATCTTAAACTTTGTTTCTTATAATCTGTATGATTTAATCATTTTCCAGTAACTTCAAATTAAATCACTCCCGAGTTAAAGTCAAGAGATAGTAAACTAGATCGATCACAGATTGAAGGAACACAGGAAAATCTGAATTAACTGAACCTGGAATGTTGGCTATTTATTATTGTTAAAAATGATCATGATAAGACATGTACAGCAACAACAATTAGATATGACGATAAATCCTCAGGAGAAAAATGTGGCCGATACCATTAGAGCAACTTAATTCACTCAGTTTCGGAGCTCCATTTTTAGCCCCAGTTATCTTGGTTGGTGAATCAGTGACCATAAACTCAACTTGAGCCTTAAATAACCAACCTCTGGCCACCAAACCAGAGCAGGTTCGCATCCCATCAAGATGCTTTTTGTTCTCTTCCTTGCCTCTCATCTTGACATTCTCTTTTCCCAATTTCTTCTGCATTGCCACCCCTTACCTCTTCACCTCTCCCAATTTCATATGTTTTTCTCCTGGCTCAGTATTTAAAGCTGTTACTGTTGTTCATTGAGCAGGGATGTAAATCCTATGGATCAATGAGTACGCTGTGACTCCACTGACTTCTTTTCCTAACTTTACTATACTCATCTACATCTCCCCTACTAGAATGCTATCTCCTGGAGGGTAGGGACTATTCTGCTTTTTGATTTTCATGCCCAGTACACTTCATTTCAAGCTTTTGGAATTTTGGGGGATGATTGAGGGTTTTTAATTCTGAAGATTGCTAGTAACTATTTTAATCAATCATTCTTTTGCTTAAATAGTTGAAAGTTGTAAGAACCTTTCAGATTCAATCGACTTTTCTGAAGAAAAAAAGAAAAGAGTTTATAGCATTTTACTTTCATAATTAGATATGCATGTGGTTAGGGAGTAGGAAGACACCTTAGAAGAGAGTAACTGTTCAGTTTGCCTGCTTTGGGATTCTGTTTTTCCTGCTCTGGCCTTCATAGTTCACATGTCATATCACATGTAGATAGCTTAGGCTCTGTGCTAAGGTAACTAGTTAGTGCTAGTGTTGAATAAAAGCAAATTATTTTAAGTTCTTGAAAAGATATTAAAAACTTGGAAGTATTTGGATCTTGTGGATGGGGAAGTATTTCAGCATGTTGATTTGAGTGAGACACAGTAGTGGCAGTTGTAATAGCCTCAGAGATAACATAAAGGTAATTGGATAAAAGGCAGCTAGGTGGTACAGTGGATAGAGTGTTAGGCATGAAGACTCAAATTCATGAGTTCAAATCTGGCCTCACACATTTACTAGCTGTGTGATCTTGGGCAAGTCACTTAACTCTGTTTGTCTCAATTTCCTCATCTGTAAAATGAGCTGGAGAAGGAAATGGCTACTCTAGTATGTTTGCCAAGAAAACCCCAAATGGGTGATGAAGAGCTGGACATGACTGACTGAAAAACAACAAGAAGCTGAATCATCATTTCTGGAACATTTTTTTCCAGAGAAACAAAGTCATATGGGATCATAGTATCATAGATTTACAGTAGTAAAGAATCTTATCTATTCTTCATTTTATAGATAAGAAAATCAAGGTCCAGAGAGGTGAATTTACTTTGCTGAGTTCATATAGGTAGTAACAGAACTAGGATATAAACCGAGGTCTCTGGACTGCAAACCCATCACTCCATAGGTGCTCAGTTGCTGGGTAGCAATTCTGATTATTTTTATTAATTAATTTATTGAAGTTTTCAACATTCATTTCCACAAAATTTTGAGTTCCAAATTTTCTCCCAATTTCTCCTCTCCTCCACCCCAAAATGCCAAGCATTTTAATTACCCCATCACCAACCTGCCCTCCCTTCTAACATCCCTCCTTTGCCTTATCCCTATCTTCTCTTTTGTCCTGTAGGGCAAGACAAATTTCTATACCCCATTACCTGTATTTCTTATTTCCCAGTTGTATGAGTTCCAAATTCTCTTCCTCCCTCCCTCCCCATTCATCCTCATTGGGAAGGCAAGCAATTCAATATAGGCCATATATGTGTAGTTTTGCAAAGGACTTCCATAATAGTTGTGTTGTGTAAGACTAACTATATTTCCCTCCATCCTATCCTGCCCCACATTGCTTCTATTCTCTTTTGACCTTGTCCCTCCCCAAGAGTGTTGACTTCTAATTGCTTCCTCCTCCAATTGCCCTCCCTTCCATCATCCCCCCACCCTGCTTATTCCCTTCTCCTCTACTTTCCTGTATCATAAGATAGGTTTTCATACCAAAATGAGTGTGCATTTTATTCCTTCCTTGAGTCAAATGTGATGAGAGTCAAATGTGATGTTTTCTCTCTCACCTTCTGCCTTTTTCCCTCCACTGAAAAATCTTTTACTTGCCTCTTTTATGAGAGAGATAATTTGCCCCATTCCATTTCTCCCTCTCTCCTCCCAATATATTCCTCTCACCACTTAATTTCATTTTTTTAGATATGATCCCATCCTATTCAACTCACCCTGTGTTCTCTGTGTCCCTCTCTCTCTTTCTCTCTCTGTGTGTGTGTGTGTGTGTGTGTGTGTGTATAATCTCACCAACTACCCAGATATTGAAAAAAAAAGTTTCAAGTTACAAATATTGTCTTTTCTTGTAGGAATGTAAACAGTTCAACTTTAGTAAGTCCCTTATGATTTCACTTTCCTGTTTACATTTTAATGCTTCTCTTGATTCTTGTGTTTGAAAGTCAAATTTTCTTTTCAACTCTAGTCTTTTCATCAAGAATGCTTGAAAATCCTCTATTTCATTGAATGATCATTTTTTCCCCTGAAGTATATTATACTCAGTTTTGCCTGATAGGTGATTCTTGGTTTTAATCCTAGTTCCTTTGACTTCTGGAATATCATATTCCACAGCCTTCAGTCCCTTAATGTAGAAGCTGCTAGATCTTGTGTTATCCTGATTGTATTTCCACAATACTCAAATTGTTTCTTTCTAGCTGCTTGCAATATTTTCTCCTTGACCTCAGAACTCTGGAATTTGACCACAATGTTCTGAGGAGCTTCTCTTTTTGGATCTTTTTCAGGAGGTGATCTTGTGGATTTTTTCAATATTTATTTTGCTCCAACTGCTCAGGGCAGTTTTCCTTGATAATTTCAGCAAAGATGATATCTAGAATCTTTTTCTGATCATGGCTTTCAGGTAGTCCCATAATTTTTAAATTGTCTCTCCTGAATCTATTTTCCAGGTCAGTTGTTTTTCCAATGAGATATTTTACATTATCTTCCATTTTTTCATTCTTTTGGTTTTGTTTTGTGATTACTTGGTTTCTCATAAAGTCATTAGCCTCCATCTGTTCCATTCTAATCAGCTAGTTGTGCTTTTGAAAGCATTCTTCTCCTCATTGGCTTTTTGAACCTCTTTTGCCAATTAAGTTAGCCTATTTTTCAAGGTGCTATTTTCTTCAGCATTTTTTTGGGTCTCCTTTAGCAAGCCGTTGAATCACTTTTTATGATTTTCTTGCATCTCTCTCATTTCTCTTCCCAATTTTTCCTCCACCTCTCTTACTTGATTTTCAAAATCCTTTTTGAGCTCTTCTATGGCCTGAGACCATTGAATATTTATTTCAGATGTTTGGGATACAGAAGCCTTGACTTCTATGTCTTTCCCTGATGGTAACCATTGTTCTTCCTCATCTGAAAGGATGGGAGAAGATATCTGGTCACCAAGAAAGTGACCTTCTATAGTCTTACTTTTCCCCCCTTTTTGGGCATTTTTCCAACCAGTTACTTGACTTTTGGGCCCTTTTTCAAGAGTTGGGTATACTCGGGGGATCTGTAAGATTTCAGTTCCTCCAAGGTGGGACAGTCAAGCTTGTAAACTGATCTGGGAGCAAGTAGAAATTTTTGTGCCCAGAATCTGAGTAATAGAGTTTCTTCTTCACAACCACCTCGCCTCCATTTCAGCCAAACCAGTACTGGGGGCTGAGATTCAGATAAGCTGCAGGGGCAGGGCTGCCATTCAGTGTGAGATAAAGATCATCTTCTGCCCAAATCCCTCAGGAGTATTAGATGGGGGCAGGGCCTGTACACAGGGCTGAGGTAAGAGTCAGCTGCTCAGTGTCCCCAGGGATTTTATGATCTAACAATGGATGCAGGCTGCTGTAGGGGCTGCTGTGGAAGCTGCTGCAGCTTGTCTGATGTGGCAGCCAGCTGAGGCCGGAGCTATGGGAAGGAGCTTCTTCCTTTCTTGGCTAGCTGAAAAATCTCTGTCACTGACCTTTGGTGCCTGTGGATTGAGGGATCTTTGAACAGCTGCTACCATGACTTGGGATTCTGCCCCCAAGGGCTGCTTGCATCCTCCTCCCAGAGCTGTGCCTCACGGCCATGGCTGGGTTAGGCTCCAGTCTGTGTCAGGTGCAAAAGACACTTCCTGTTGGCCTTTCAGGTCACCCTGGGCTGGAAATCTCCTCCACTCTGTTGTTCTGTGTCTTCTGCTGCTCTAGAATTTGTCGAGAGACTTTCTTTATAGGTATTTTATGGGCTTTGAGGGAAGAGCTAGTATATGCACATCTTTCTACTATTCCATCTTGGCTCTGCCCCCAGCAATTCTGATTTTAATTGATAATGGATATTCAGGAGAATAAAAATGATTGCTACATCAAAATCACTTGTTCTCTCTCCCTCCACTTATTTGGTACTCTCACTTCCACCTGTCACTCAGCACTAGTCATACCATTTCTTCTCTTTTCAGCTTTGGCCACCTTTTACCTTGTAATATATTCTTTGTGCATCTGTGTGTGCCTGTGTTCATGTGTGTGTGTGCATGTGCATGTGCGTGTGTGTGTGTGTGTGTGTGTGTGTGTGTGTGTGTGTGTGTGTGTAGGTCATATTTTCCACTAAAGTCTTGCTCCACTGTGGCTTGGGTTTTATTCTTGAAGGTTAAATACAAGTTCTGTCATACCCTACCAAGCAGAAAGGCTTTGAGTATAGGCTGGGAAATGGATTTTATCTGTTATCCTACTATCATTTTATGTTCAGATGTCACATCAGAAGGTTGGCCACTATGTGATGAGTTTTTAGCAACAGCAATTCACAATGCTGTTTACAGTGGCATAGAGGGGTTGCAATCTGTGTTAATTGAGTGAATATCCATACTGATGAAATCATGAATCTTCTGAAATATATAACTTCTATATTGTATATGACATATAAATTAAATAACCCAATAATTTGCTTCCTTTGTAACCTCATTTTTTCATGTTTAGCAGTTTTTTGCTTACCATTAGTTACATTTCTTTTTGACCAATATTACACCCCCTTCAGACTATAAGTTCTGTGAGGGCAGGCCCTAAATCCTCTATGTTTAATTTTTATAACACCATTGGTACCCAAGTCGGCATTCTGCACAAAATAACAAATATTCTTTGCCACTGCAAAAAAGAGTTGCATAAATATTTTTGTGCATATGATTCATTTTCTTCTTACTTTGATCGCTTTGAGGTTTTAGACTTAGCAGAGGTATCATTGGATCAAAGGTCATGCACAGTTTAATAGCTTTTTACTGCCCTTTTTTTCAACCTTTCATCTACTACTGGTTCCTCTTCTCTGCCTAAATTTGGGTCAGGTCTCTCTTATTTGAAATACAAACCTCCCCTTGACTCTGTCTTCTCCTTTATAGATAAACTTCTTGATAGTGTAACCTATACTCATTATTTCTAACTTACCACTCATTTACTCACTAATCAACTTTGCAGTCTTTGGCAAAATCATTCTCTTCAAGACCTTACCTGTCAAATCCAAAATACTTTTCTCAGAAAGCAAGCTACTTGAGGACAGGTTATTTTGAATTTTAAAAAATTATCTTCCTAGCATCTGTCAGAGTCCTGCAATAATTTTAGGTGTTTAGTAAATGCTTCTTGAATAGTATTTCTCCCTTCTCCCCCAAAACCTGTCCCTTCTCCCAGCTTCGCTATTTTTATGAATCCTATTACCATCCTGCCAGGCACTCTAGCTCAAAATCTTGGAATGGTTCTTTCTCTCTGACATCCAATTTATGGCCATGCACTGTCCATTCTCTTTGTGATAATCTTTCATATTTGTTCCCTTGTCTGTATTTACATCGCTACTATCTTAGTTAATATTTCTGGCTTGATTATGAATGAAAGAATAAATGAATGAAAAGTCATTTATTAAGTACTTACTAAGTGCAAAGTTCTATGACAAAAACTAGGGATTAGAATCAAAGTGGATATAATCCCTGTTCTACAAGAGATCACATTTTAATGGGAGAGATAGCTCACATAGGAGTTTCAGGGCAAGTCAGATGGAAAGGTACTAAGATCCTTAGGGCATATTGAAAAAGCACACCTTCCTTAATGTCATTTCCAGTGACAAAGTCAAGGACTTTGGTGTCAAGAAACTTTATTTTTTTTTTGTCTGTGTCTTCAATAGCTATAGTTGATGAGAAGTCAGGAGTATACAACATTTGCAGAAGCAGTTGCTAGTTTATATCTCCATATGGGTTGCTTCTCAGGATGATAGCTGCAGGACCAGGGCTGGAAGCAGGACCAAAAATCCTGGAGGTAGTACCATTGCCAAGGTTCTTGTGCACACATGCCCATTGTGCCAATGGGTCAGTGGTTGATGCTGGTGATAGTGAAAAAAATAGGTGCCCTCTCCACAAGGGCCTCTGTCTTTCATTATTCCTTCAAGGACTAGGCCAAAAGTAGGACCGGATTACTACAACGGCCTTCTGGTCTTCTGGCCTCTGTTCTCTCTCCTCCAGTATATACTTTGCAGAGCTGCCAAATTAACCAGTTCACTTTCCTGCTTCAAAACCTTTGGTGTTTATTTACTGTTAATAGGATAAAAGACAAATTCGTTAGGCTGGCGTTTAAAGTTCTGCAGAATCTGGTCTCAATTTAACTTTACAGCCTTGGTTCACACAGTTCATTGTGTTCAATGTTCCAGACAAACTGTACTACTACTGGCTGTTCCTGATCTTGGCCTGCATGCTCCATTGTCTACTCATCTGGTCAAGTCATTGTGTACTCCCCTTACAACTCTTTCTGTTGAAAACTTTCTCTTCATTCAAGGCCTATCTCCACCAATATTTTCTTGATGATTCCTACAAATGAATGTGGTCTCTGCTCATTTACACTTTCTTTAAGGGCTTTTCCTGAATTTCCCTTTTGCTTTAATTATAGTCTATTTTATATCATGCCTATTTATAAACATATTATCTTCCCTCCATTGTAAACTCTTTGATGAGAGAAACTGTGACATTGTTTGTCTTTGCATCTCCACAAAGTAAAAATCAATGCCTTGTACACATAGTTTGTTATAATTCTTGAATTATCTCATACTTAGTTTCTCTGACTCCAGTTTTTCCCACTTCCCCATGGTATCATTCTTCATGCCATTGCCAAACCAATCTTCTGGTAACACCACTTTTTACTGTGGTGCATACTTACTGAAAGAGCAGGTGGGTGATGTAGTATACTGAGTGCCAGGTCAGGAGTCAGGATGACTAATCTTCTTGAATTCAAATCTGGCCTTGGACACTTACTACATGTGTGTTCCTGGGCAAGTCATTCAGCCCCATTTGACTCAGTTTCCTCCTCTGTACAATGAGCTAGAGAAGGAAATAGCAAAGTACTCCAGGATCTTTTTCAAGGAAGCCCAAATTGGATCATGAAGAGTTGGATGCTATAGAAAAACTACAACATACTTATGTAAAAACCATTCATGGCTCCATATTTCCTACCAGATCAAATATTGACTTCTCTGTCTGACTTTCACTTTTTGAAATCTGACCCCACTCAACACATGTAATCTTCTTTTGCCAATACAAACTCGTATCTTCACTGGGAATTAGTTTCTACTCCAGGCTTTTACTGATATTATTCCCCATAGCTGAAATGCCCTCTCTTCTCTGATACATCTATTTAAATATCCCTTGGGGTTCTATCCCCAGATCAAGTTCCTCCATGAAACTTTCACTCGTTATTCTCTTTGAATTCTCAAAGTATTTTAGTGCATGCCACATAATTTTGTAATTCATTATAATACTCTTTCATACTGCTTGCCCCTGTTTTGTGCATGTCAGCTTTATTTCCCCTCTAGATTATAAACTCCCTAAAGACAGGTATCATGTTCTATATTTCTGTTTTCTGTAGTGCTAGCCATGTAGTATCTCTTGAAAAGCACTTGTACATCCTTCTCATACCTCTTTCAGTTCTAAATCTATCATCATATCCTTGCCATTGACTGTTGCCTCTGTGATTTCATAGTATGCCTGAAGAATTTGGTACTCTCTTTTGGAAAAGGTCAATTTACTTTCTCTGGAGAGTTGGAGAAGGCCTAGCACCCCCTTCCTCAACCCCAACTCAAACACTGATGTTACTTTTCCCTTAGAATCACTTGCACTGAATCTTTTTTCATGGTAGCCCAAAATTGGAAACTAATGGGGTATCCTCCTATTACATAATACTAAACAAATTGTGGTATATGGATGTAATGGACAGTTTTTGTGCCATGAGAAGTGATGAAATAGATAATTACAGAGGAAACTGATAAGACTTCTATAAATTGTTGCAGGATGATTTACATGGCGATAGCATTATAGAGAAAAACAACTTTGTAAAACATTAGAATTTTGATGCATACAAATTCAAAAGAACAAAGATGAAACATGACATTTATCTCCTGACAAAAAGGTGATAAACTTAAAAAAGCAGAAAGATATACGTTGTGGACATAGCTAATGGAAGAATTTGTTTTGCTGTGTCTTTTTGCTACACTAGGAGACTATATATTATATGGGGGGGTGTCTGTGTTTTTCATTTGCTAAGTGGGGGGATTCTGGGAGAGAAAGATGCATTTTTCCATTTAAAATAATAAGTGAAACAAAACAAGACACAATCTCTTGCTGTGACTGGAATGGAATACTATGGATTTCATGGAATTTCTAAAGTTTTCTATTGTCCACAATCCCGGTCAGTATAGAATTTTTTTAAAGGTGGATATAAGAGAAAGTATAGAAAGCAGGGGATAAGGTAAATGGGATTTAAAATTTAATTTTCAGTAACTATTTGACATTGATGTGGTTTGTGATTCCCTAGGACTTGGTTCCTTAATCTTAACTATGAATGAAAACAGATGCTGGGACCACTGTCTCTGGCACAGGTCCTAAAAGTGTTAGGGGCAGGCTGAGTTCCCTGATTTGGATTGCTGCAGTGAATATTTGCAAAGTGTTAAACATTTATGATATAATTTTGATCATATGATCAATAGTTCAGCTGTCTTACTCCCTTACTTTTTGGTGTGTTTTGTGTAATTTAAACTTAATTTTCCTATTTATTTTTAACATGCTATATTCATCTATATTCTCCAGTTTCAAGGCAGTTGGCCAAAAGCTCATGGAACTCTAGTCAGAAGCAACCTGTTTTTCTACTAAGGGGCAAAAAAGGTCACTGGAAAGCCTGCAGGGGACTTTGAAACATCCTTGTATCTATTTCCGCCTTTCATGCCTGCTCTACAGTGCTCAGGAATTAAGCATTTTCCAACCTTGCTTATAATCTACTCTGAGTATTTTTGATTTCGGTTGATACCTCAGGAAAAGGATGAGAACATCTGGTCAGTGTGGAGTGTTTTGAGAAATTAGTCAAAGTGTTACATATTTCTGGATATTTTATAATATTTTCTTTAGAACATGACAAAGCACCAAGTTTTCAAAAGCAATGACTAAAGTGGATGGTTTATGAACTGGGGCCTCAAAGAGCAATATTACATTTACATACTTGGCTTATCTGGTCTTTTTAGAATCAATTCCAATTTAGGATTTCGATTTCTCAGTATAACTATTTGTTTTTTTTCCCCAATAGCTAGACTCTCTGACTTGCATGGAATCCAAGCATTATTTCCTGCTTTAGCTACACTAACTCTTTTTCTGTCACTATCTCTTTAAAATGTTGTCTCTCTCATCTTTAACCCTGAGTTTTGCTATGTTGGCACTTTGGAACATTGAATCATAGATGTATGTACACATAAAGAAAAATATATATGGATACATACATATATACACACACATAAATGTGTGTATATGTATGTGTATATATAAACATACATACATATATATGTATGTATATCACACTAGGTGGCACTATAGCTAGAGCACTGAACAAGAAAAGTCAAGAAAACCTAAGTCAAATTCAGCTTCAGATCCTTATCACATGACCCTGGGTAAGCTACTTAACTACTGCTTACCTCTGTTCCTTCATCTGTAGAATTAGTATAATAACAGCACCTACATTATCTCAGGGTCATAATGAGGATGAAAGATGCAATGGATGACCTTGGCATCTTAGATGTCTGACCAAGCTCTAAGCAATACACAGGCTCTGCTTCAGCTGCCTTCATAGCCAATGGAACAAATGTTCTCATCTGCCCCTTCCACCAGGGGAAGTCTTTGTATGCTTAGGGTAGACACCCTGAACTCACCAACATTTATGAGACCCCTTGGTTACCCTCAACCTGGTGTAGCCCCGTATGCAGAAATGGCTTACTTGGGTGTCACTGCACGTGCTGCAGTTTCTTAGAGCTGCAGGTGAGAGTTGGATGGAACAGCTGGGCACTAAAAGTGGAAATCTTCCCTAAACAGGACCTGGCAGCCACCACACTAGAGGTACTAGTCTTTCCTGAACATATAGATGTTTTCAGTCATGTTGTCAAATGCTTTTAATGAGGATGAATATGGCATCAAAGTCAGCACCTCACTGATAATAAATTCTTCAGCTTGTAAAGGCAAATGATTTTCTGTTTTCAGATGATTGTGCACTCAAAGCAGACTTTGACGCTGAGAGGCAAGGATGTATGGATCAGTTCTCTGATGCTTGTGCTAATTTTGGCCTAACACCAAGAAAACACGGGTGATCCATCAGCCACCACCACATCATCCATACATGGAACCATCGATTGCAGCAAATAGAGAAGTTTGGATTGCTGTGGATAAGTTTGTTTACCTTAGTAGTATACTTTCCAGGGATGTACACACTGTTAGTGAGGTTGATGCATGGATTGCCAGAGCTAGCTTGGTGTTGGGGAGGCTCTGAAGGAAAGTATGGGAGAGACTGACTACTAAACTGAAAGTCTACAGTCATTGTGCTGACCTCATTGTTGTATGTCTTTGAAGCCTGGACAGAGTACCAGTGCCATGCCAGGAAACTTAATCACTTCTATATGAATTGTCTTAAGAAAATTCTGAAGATCGCATGGCATAAGGTACCAGACATTGAGGTTCTCACTAGAACTAAACTGCCAAGTATTCATACTCTGCTTCAGAGAGTGCAATTCCAATGGGCTGGACATGTTGTTTGAATGCAAAATGTACATATGCTAAAAAAGACTATTTTATGGAAAACTCACACAGGGCAAGTGTTCACTTGGTGGTCAGAAGAAACGATATAAGGATACCCTCAAGGTCTCTCTTAAGAACTTTGGAATTGATTGTATAACAACATGGGAGACACTGGCACAGAACTGCTCAGCATGACTTGGACACATCAGAAAAGGTACTGTGTTCTATGAGAAAAGCAGAATTAAAATAGCTCAAAGGAAAGGCAGGATGCACAAATTTAGAGTATATCCACCACAAATGTTCACACAGATTATTTGTGCCTGACCTGTGGTAGAGCATTCTAAGCTGCTATTGGTCTGTTCAGTCATAACTGGACACATTGAAACTTGACTGTAGTATAGCGATGTCATTTTGGTCTTCCTCGAGAACAAAGGACAACAACCAAACAACTAATGAGGATAAAATGAAATAATATTTGGAAACCTAAAAACGTTATATGATTTGTCTTCCTCCTCCTCCTTCAATATCACCATCATCATCATCATCATCACCATCTTCTTCTCTTCCTCCTTGTGTAGTATCTCTTTTCTTCCTTCTTTTTTCTATTTTCTTTTTCCTTCTTTCTTCTCTAAACAGAAAAGGATCTTAGAGGGCATCTTCATTTTATAGCGGAAGTAGCTGAGGACAAGGGAGCTTAAATGACTTGCCTAAGATCACACATATAAGTGGTGAACATTGGGGGCAGGATTTGAATCCAGGTCCTCTGAATCCAGAGCTCATACTCTTCTCTTATACTAAGAAAAACAGAAAATATCACTATCTGGCAAAGTTGAAATCTGACAAGGGGTAGAAATTAAAAATGCTACTCATTGAATTGAAGAGAGAGACTCATTTTTTTGGTTCCTCTCTCCTACTTTAGGACCACAGGCAAGGCAGGCTATTTCCAGACCAATCCTTCTTTCTTCCACTAGGCAGTTGTAACAGAAAGCACCCCAACATACACAGGAGGACTTGCTATCACAGGTTCTTTGATTTGCTTTTCTAAAAGGAAGGGCAACTTTCCAGGGGTTAACAATCACTTTAATCAAACACATGTATTATTCACTTAGTTCAGGGGAAAAAGTCAGCACCTGGAACTTCAGAGAAAATACTGAGAAATCAAAATTGACAGACAGTATTTCTAGCTGCCTGACAAATTAACAGATAACTGTTTGACTATACATAGATAGTTACCAGAGAGAGAAGCATCAACCTCTGGGTTTTCAAAGCTAGGGGGCTCCTTAATGGCTGCCCAGAGTCTCATCTGGCTAAACCCTTCCAATCTGTAAGCCCCAAAGTAAAAACTCACCTCAGAGTCTATATGTGCTTTTGAGAGTCAGAGGGCATAAAAACCAGTGCCTCATTAAGAAAAGATGTGGGCGTTCCTACAAATCTTCCCAGGTCTATCAATTGGTGTGGGAAGATCTTCTTTAATCACGTTATTCAATCAGAGACACTTGATTATATTAAAACAAAAAATGCACTATCAATACAGCAGTTGAGAATAAATGGCCTTCTGAAGGTACAAACCTCTATTCTATTCCTCAGTTCAGACACTGAAGTTTTCTTGAGAAGTCTATACTGTAGTCTAGGCTGCCTGAATCTAGCTTCTCAGGGACTCCATTATCCCAGGGTACGTGGTCTATTGTCCCATATGTTTTCTATGCTCACTATTTACTAATTTATTAGGGGGTATTTTTTAAAAAAAACATTATTTCTGGAATCAGATCTGCTTCCAACTAGAAAAGATAACTTCAGCATTCTAGACAGAGGTTAAAACCTCTGACCCATTTAGTTCTGCATATTAGAAATTAGTTTATTAAACTACCTCCTCCCCACTTCCCATACCCTTCATTTAATTAAAGAATGTGAATCATAGATCATTTATGACTAGTCATGGTTTATAGTGTTTATACAAAAATTAGGAAATAGAAACAGCTTAAATAAATTTTTAAAATCATTAAAAAAAATATAAAACTCGCCTGCCAGTTATAGGCGCTGGTGGAGGGAATTACACTTTTACTGGCCTTGTATTGATCCCAAGGAGCCTCCACTGCCAGGAAGATCAATCTCTTCCAACTACTCCCAACAGAGTTCTTTACTTGAGACTGCAGAAGTCTGCTGCTGGAGCCAGAACTGTAATACTCAGACCCTAGTCTCTGAACTTTTATCATAAAGCACCCGCAGTGTCTTCTTTCTCTTCTTTTGCTGCTGCTGCCACTGGCAACCACTTCAACCTCAGCTGTAGTCAAGTGTTCTTCTCTGCCACAGGCCAGGTCTAAAACTTCTTGGCAAAATGTGATTCCATTCCTGGCTCTGACCTACTGACTGTCATAGTCCTTTCCAGGATAGGAAGAAAATTCTTTCTGTCCAGGATTTCAATTCTCAGAATTGATACTTAGGTTTCAGAAATTTTTCCTACCCAAATGACAATGATTTTGGAATCCACTATACCGCCTCCTTTTGCAAGTGATACAGAGTTGAGTGTAAGGGCTGTTTATATTACCTGAACCATTTTGTGAGCCCCACCAGCTCATAATGCTGAGCCTTGTCATGAAATTGCCTTGTATTAATGTGTATATATTTTATACTTATTTATGTGTTATATAAATAGAATATGAGCTCCTTGAGGGCAGGGACTTTTTCATTTTTTTGTCTTTGTATCCCCAACACAAAGTGTGGTAATTAGTGTGTGTTGTTTGTTGTTCAGTCCTTTTAGTCAGACTCTTTGTGATCCCATTTCAGGTTTTCTTGGTAAAGATACTGAAGTGGTTTGACACTTTCTTTCTCCAGTTCATTTGACAGATAAGGGAACTGAGACAGAAAGAGTGAAGTGACTTGCCCAATATTACACAGTTATCAAATGTCTGAGGCCAGATTTGAATCAAAGAAGATGAGTCTTCCTGACTCCAAGACCAGCACTTTATCCACTGTGCCACCTGCCTCAACTTAGCATGCAGTAGGCATTTTGTAAATGCATATTAACTTATTAGATACTAGAGGAAAATATGGATGGGGTAATTTCAAGTTTTGGAGATTTTACTTTTTAAAGTTTGACTACATTGGAGAACTCTGAATATTCATTGTTAAAATTAGGTTCAAAATCTATCTTTGACTCTTTCTCAAGTCTATAAACATGTCTCCGTTTATTTTCCCTTCCAATTTTTCTAAAAGTGCCAATCACAGGCTTTTCAGGATACATGGACAAATTTGAAAAACATACACTTATAGTAGGAAAAATAAACCAGAAGCAGAACTCATAAATCAGAGTTAGCCAAACCAAACAGCTGGGCCAATGTGGATGGGCTGTAATTTTGCACTTCATAGCACCTGGACTACAGGGCAAATCCTGGATGGTGTAATTTGCTGTGGGTGGGACTTTAACAGACAGAAGCTAATTATATAAATTTGAGGTTAGCCCTTTGAGATGATGGAATGCAGTATTCTTCCACCTCCACCTTTTAAAATGTCTTTCAAGACTCTGAATATGAAAATTCTCATTTCTTTCTAATTTTAGTAAATGAATGGGAAATATGACCAATGTCCACCAAAAAACTGGCGAAAGGGTCACTATAGTTTTCTGGCATTATGACTGCCTTTTCTTATTGGAAACCCAACTTCACCTTGGCTAGTGATGTCAAGTTTTATCTCAGTAAAGAGCCTGAATAGTGCTCCCTGATCCATATTTTTTAAAAAGAAGCTTATGATCGATGCTCCAAAATGAGATGTGAACAGATCTCACTCTCCCTAAAAATATGGGTTATAGTCAGGAGTTTACTGCCTCATACCTAATGTCCCATAGGAAATAGATTGAGATTTCACTAAAAATTATAGTTGGTGAGAGGATGAATTGTTTATTTTGGCCTTGTACTATTTCTCCTGAAAAAGAGAATTAGCTTTTTAAAATAATTGCAAACAAAATCTTGAGACTTTTTATTACACTCATAACCTCATTGTCGGCTTCATCGTGTCCTAACCAAATCTATCCTGTTCAGGATGACTTGGTAAATATTAATCTTTCATATTTCATGTTGTCTTTATTGAAACAAATATTTGGACCATATTGAGAACATTTATCTATATATTTAAAGTGTAGATTGTGATATTTTCTCCATGTAAGCATTTGGGTAAAGTAGGAATGGAGGATGGTAAGTCAATGAGGAAGAACTGTAGAAATAGGGAGATGAGTGTCAAGAGATACAGACACTCATACATATACACATGCAATCAGTTCTCTTAGTCATAGCTACTAGAGTGGGTCTAGGAAAACATTCGTGGTTTCAGTCTCGAGTTCACTTTTTATTTTCATTGCATATTAAATTAAACTTAGCTTGCCATTATATCACATTTCCATCTGATTGTTTTAGCTTAACTACATTATATTCTACCTTGTTGTTTTAAAGTCTGTTCACATTTAAATGAATTATTTGTACCACTCCCTGAGCCCTTTTCACTCCAATGTTGGACTCTTGACCAGATATTGTGTTTTGGTAAATAACAAAAGAAATTGGGGCTAATGGTGGGAACAGAGTGTGCAGTTATCACAGTTTGCTAAGAATTAACTTAAGATAAGCTGTAGGGAAATGAGACCATTACACTGAATCATTTTATGGTTTTACTTTGGAAAGCAGGGTAGGAATGTTAAGGAGTGATCATGGAATGTTAACGTTGGAATACATAGTCTAATATGTCATTAAGTAGGAATAACCTCTATCAGCTCCTCAGTGAGTGTTTATGCAATTTCTGATTGAAAAACTCTAGTGACAGAACTCAGTACTTCCAAAATGGAAGCCCGTTTCACTTTTGAATCAGCATCATCTCTGAGACCTTCTTCCAACCTACATTTTTAGTCACAGGTTGCATTCCTAGAGGGGTAATATATGTTTTTACCATAACCCTGAGGGTCTAGATTTCTGCTATTAGTGTTTATGAGTTCCTACTAAAATCAGTTAGCTGGACTTGAATTAGTTCATAGTAAAGGGATTCACTGAACTGGTATAGTAAGAACGGTCAGTACAGCTATGCCTGGAGCACACTCTTATATAAGTAATAAGACTTCCTGCTTAAAGGAAGTCCTTTCTTGAATCCATAGCTGGTATTCTTCCTTGATAAATGGGGCATGCTCCTTAAAGCTGCTTTCTCCCTTAGTTGTCTGTCTTTTTGTACCTATCCATATTCGTGATTCTACTCATGTCTCCTGAATGTATTATCAACTACTGGTCAAGTTTCTCTAATGACATGGTCAACCTTGGGGAGAGAGACAAAGACAGAGACAGAGAGGAGAAATAGAAACCAAGAGAGAGACAGACAGACAGACAAATAAAGACAGACAGAGCCCTTGTCCTTCTCGCTCAAGGGCTATTTCCTTTAATGGGCTTAGTCAGAAGCTTCTGAACTGAAATCTTACATTTCTTGATTGGTCTACTGGATTGAAAAAAATCCTGAAATTTCTGCTTAAAGCCTCAGGGGCTTTAACCAATCATGCTGATCCCTTCTTTACCAATTACATATCTTAATACACCTTTTAAGAAAACTAATTATGTCTAATTGATTCATTTAGCTTAACTGAAAATTTTATATTTTCCCTCTAGTTACATTTTTGTTGTCCCCTGAAAGCTAGGGAGCTTTTGGGAAAATAAAGTCCCAAATTTTAGATAACTCCAAAATTTTGGGAAAGTTGTAAACACTGTCCTTTTCCCATTTTTCCCCCAGTGCCTTACACCAAAGAGTCTCAGAAAAATTCATGAGGCCCAGTTCGTTAAAAAAAAAAAAACAAAACCAAAAACCTAAAACAGGAAAGTAACATTGTTGCATACTTCCATAAACATGATGATAGAACCTAACAAACACACATTATTTTATAAAATTCTCAGTGGTTGCCATTTGTCTTGATGCTTATAAATGACTTCCAAGCTCAGAACAATAAAGATAAGAAAAGAAAATCAAGCCTTTCTTTTTGGAGGGAAAGCCCAGCCTTTACAGAGTTTATACAGCATATGGCACTCTCTCCATAGAGATTAGGGACCATGTGTCAAAAGAAGTCATACCCTCTCCATTATGTGTGAAACCAAACTAGCTTGGGTGAAAATTCTTCCATGATTCCAGCAATCCAAGGATGGGACAAAGCATCTCTAGGTATCTTAATAAACAAAGGGCACATCGAATACCTATGTGGATCCCTTTCATATGTAATGCAACCCCACTGGAGAACCAAGCAAAAATTTCTTCTGGTTCCTTCACAAGCAGGTATCTGAAATTTCCCTAAAGATACCTACTAATGTACGTGAAACTTTAAATATAATTCTTAATATTTCCCTCACTAGGGCAAGAAGTTTAAAAAGTGCAGGACTCTTTCAAAGGAATTAAGCATTGTGATCATTCAGGTTTTCTAGGTTAGAAGTCAGTCAATAAACATTTATTAAGCACCTATTATGTACCAGGCACTGTACTAAGTCCAGAAGGTATACAAAAATACACAAAAGACAGTCCTGCCCTCAAAGATCTCACTATGGGGGGACAACGTAAGCAAAGAAATATATACAAGCAATCTATATACAAGATAAACAGGAAATTATTAAAAGAGGGAAATTGTGAGAATGAAGACATTGGGAAACGCAACCTGCATAAGAGATTTTTAGTTATGACTTGAAGGAAGCCAGAGAAGCCAGGAGGTGGTGATGGGAACATTCCTGACATGGGCGCACTTTGGAAAATTCCTGAAGTTTAGAGTTAGAATGTGTTGTTTGAGGAATGACCAGAAGGCCAGTTTCACTGGATAATAGACTATATGGTAGAAAGTAAGACAAAAGAAGATAGGAAGTGGGGTGATGTGTGGGGCTAGGTTATAAAGAGCTTTGAATATCAAAGAGAGGATGTTTTATTTAATCTTGGAGGTGATAGGGAACCACTGGATCTTATTGAATATGAGGCTTGGGGAGTATAACATAGTCGGATCTGCCATTTAGAAAAATCACTTTAGTGGTTGAATGTAGGATGGATTGCAGTGGGGATGGGCTTGAGACAGACAGACTTACCAGCAAGCTATTGCAATAGTTCAAAGGTAAGGGGATGAGGGTCTGCATTAGGGTGTGATGGTAGTATCAGGGAAGAAAAGGGGATAGGTTTGAGAAATGTTGCAATGGTAAAATTGATAGGCTTAACAAGGTTGGATATAGGGGCAGAAGACTGATAGTGAAGCATTTAGGATGACACCTAGATTATGAGTTTGGGACTGGGAGAATGGTGGTACCCTCAGGAGTAATAGGGAAGTTTTAGGGGAAGGGAAGATTTAAGGGAAAAGGTAACAACTTCCATTTTGGATAGGTTGAGATTAAAATGTTTACTGGATATCTTATTATTATTAAAATGTTTACTGGATACTGATAAAAGATCTGAAAGGCAACTGCAAATGCAAAACTGGAGGTCAGTAGAGGACAATAAGTTGAATTGAGAATCATCAGCTTAGCAATAATTAAATCCATGGGAGCTGATCAAATTACCAAGTGAAGTAGTATGGAAGGAGAAGAGAAGACAGAGCCCTGTGGGACATCTATGGTAACTGGGCATGACCTAGATGAGGATCCACCAAGAGAGACCAACAAAGAGAAGTCTGAGAGGTAGGAGAGAAAATAATATCACCAACACCTAGAGAGGAGCATATCAAGGGCATATCGAAGGCTACAGAGAAATCAAGAACAATTAGGACTAAGAAAAGGCCATTGGATTTGGCAATTAAAAAGTAATTGGTAATGTTAGAGAGAGTAATTTTGGTGGAATGAAGGAGGTTGGAAACTGAATTGTAAGGGTTAGTTTAAAGAGTGGGAGGAGAGAAACTAGATAACCTTCTCAAGGAGTTTAGCAACAAAGGACAGATGATACATAGGATGGCAACTAGCAGGATGAAGGAATCAAGTGAAGATTTTATTTTATCACCAGGGAGACATGAGTGCCTTTCTAAGCAGTAGGAAAGTAGAAGGAGCTTGATGATTAATGTTAGAGTGGGGATGACAGGGCAATGTGTTAGAGGAGATGAGATGGAATGATAATGTTTAGGTATAGAGGTTTGTCTTGCCAAGGAGAAGACTGTGAAGGTGAAGGAGATAATGGTAGAAAGCATTGAAGTGAAATGAGATGTGAAGGAGGGGAGAAGAAAGAGCTCATGGAAAATGGTCTCTGTTTTTTCTGGGAAATATGAAGTAAAATACTCAGCAGAGAGGGTTGGAGAGGGGTGCCATGAGAAGATTGAGGAGGTATAAAAAAACTGAAAGGGGTGCTTTGGAATGTGGGATACTGAGTAGTAAAGAGAGCTGTAGAAAGATTGCCTTGCAGCAGTGAAGACCCAGATAAGATTATGTAACCAAATTTTTAGTGGATCCAGTAAGAATAATTCTGTGATCTCCTCCACCTTTTTTCAGAAGCACATGTGTAGGAAGAAAGAGGGTGGTTAGTGAGTGTGTTCCAAGGCTGAAGCTTAGCAGAGCACAACCGATAAGAAGATAAGGAGATCAGGGACTCAAAAGAAGAGGTCAGCATAGAGGGATGAGGAAGGAAGGAGAGAGTGTCTAGTGCAGGGCTGGTGACCTGGGAAAGAATTGAGGGGTTGAGTAATTGGATGTCACAGAGTGGATAAAGACTTGGGTTTCGTAAGGGAAGGAAGCATGAGAGGTCAGGTGAAGAGATTTCAGAATCCTTGATTATGAAGGTGGTACACACAATTTTATTGATGATGACAAGATCAAAGGTATGAACATCTTTGCATGTAGATGTGGGTGGGTGGGGAATAGGTATTGGAAGTGAGTAGATGGAGGAATTGAGTGGTTAGAATATTTGAGGTGGAGCTAGCATGCAGCTAAAATCTCCTACTAGAAAGGCAGGTGTTGAGGAGAAAGAAAGATTGTGAGCCAGGTATTGAAGAAGGAAGGTGAGTGACCTGGAGGTCTACAGATGCCAGCTGCCAGAATTTCACTTGAGTGGTAGATATGGATTGCATGAACCTCAAAGGAAGAGAGTTTACTTAGTTATGGAGGTAGGGGGAGAACATGGTAGTGGTAGTGGGGAACAAAGGCAGTATGAAAAAATATGACCAAGGAGTTATGCTGGGGGGGGGGTGGGGTAGGTCTGAGTGGTTACTACAAGACAGAAGGAATAGGAGAAGAAAAGATTTAGAATGAAGGAAAATTTGTTGCCTATAGATCAGTCATTTCAGAGGGCACATTGGAAGGGGTGGGTCAGTTTGGTTGGGATTTTGGGGTGAGTGGGTTGAGAGAGATAGGGAAAGAGGTTTGGATAATGACATAGTGGTTCAGAATCACTAGGATTTGTAGGGTATGAAAATGCTTAACATGGAGTGTTAAAAAAAGAGAGTTGGAGATCAGGCAGGAGAGAAGCAATATTAGAGGAAGGGTGTATAGTCAAATGGGAGGTCTTGTTTCAATTCTCTTTTTTCCATCTGAAAGTTGAATACTAGGCAGGCAATTGGGCAGCTAGAAATGGGAATTGAACCTAGACAGTAGAAGATGGAAGGAACTAGGTCAAAGAGAGGGTCTTTTTTTCTCACTGGAGGATCTTCACATGAGGAAGGCAGCCAATCAGGCTGACAGGTGCAGCAGAAGATGGAAATAGAAAGTAAGGAGGACACAGTGAGAAATTTCATTGGCCCCAAACAGCTGTTCTTCATGGGACAGGCAACAGTAAATGGAAGATAGTATGTCAAAGAAAGATTCCTCCTCTTCTCCCTGGAGACTGGAGATCAGGTGAGTGCAATCAGAGGTAGGAGTCTCCAAAGCACATATTTGGTACTGATGGAAATTCATCACCGGGAGGGGCAAGCTGTCTTGTATTGATGAAGATGGCAATCCAAAACCTCTTGGCAGTCTTTCCTCAGGAGACTCCCACAGAAGGAAAGGAAGGCTCAGGCCAGAGGAAGGTTTCTTTTCACCCCAGGCTACAGATCAGGCAGGTGCAGTAGGAAGTGGAAGTCTCCTCTGAGGGACAGTCTTACCTTATGGACCTGCAATCCATAAGCATCTCATACAAAATGTTTAGACTTAGGTCACAAAAAGAGTAATCTAAATCTACTTGAAATGAATATGTATATGTGTGTATGTATATATATATATATATATATATGCATATATATCTACATATCTCTGTGTGTATTATATATGTATATATGTATATGTATGCACATATATACACATATACATATATACACATTATATATAGTGATATAATGATACACAGTGATATAGTGCGCTCTACCTTTTAACTTCTTTCTCAACCCTTTGTAATCTGGCTTTCAACCTCTTCACTCAACTGAAATGGGTTCTTCCATATTTCTGTTTCTTCCAAATTTCTGCTCCTTCTAGAGGTACAATCTCTCGATGGACAGATCTGATGGTCTTTTCTCAAGTGTCATTCTTCTCAACCTATCTACTGTATTTGACACTCTTGACCCCTCTATTCTCTTAGATACTCTCCCCTCTATGGGACTGTTGACTTCTCTATTTTCTTCTGAGCAGCATGACCACTCCTCAGTTTCTTTTGCTGGCTTTTTATTCCTATCAGGTTCCCTTATTCTATGTCTTCTCCTTGGCTCTGCCCTAGGCCTTCTCTTGTATATTTCTATCACCTTCATAAAGTTCCTTTCTTCCTTTAGAGGTGGTAGGGTGATGCAGTGGATAAAACACAGGTTCAAATCTGCCCTCACATACTTTCTAGCTGTCTGGGTAACCCTGGGATATCTGCCTCATTTTCCTTAATTGTAAAATGGGGATGATAACCTACTCCACAGGGTTATCATGAAGACCAAATCAGATAACACTTGTGAAGCACTTTATATAGTGCTCCCTTCCTCATGCATTTAAAGATACAGGTCAAGTACCACTTTTTGCACAATTTTCCTGATTTCCTTGTACCCTCTCTCCCTCCTTGGCATTTAAATACTTAGAATACACACACACACACACACACACACACACACACATTTGTGGTTTCCCCCATTAGAATTAAACTACTTGGGGAATAAAAATAGTTTGTATATTTTGTTCTTATATCCTCAGTGACAAGCTCAGGGCCTGGCATGTGGTAGATGCTTAATAAATAAATGCTTGTTGATTGATTAACTTGTGACTAAATATTTGGGTGATTTTGAACAAATGAGTACATTTGTAAAACAGGTAGTATAGTGAATAGGGTGTTGGACCTGGAGTCAGGAAGACTCATCTTCCTGAGTTCAATTCTGCCCTCAGACACTTACTGGTTTGTGAACTTGGGCAAGTCACTAAATCCCATTGCCTCAGTTTCCTCATCTGTAAAATAATCTGGAGAAGGAAATGGCAAACCACTCCAGGATCTTTGCAAGAAAACTCCAAGTGGGGTCATAGAGTCAGACACCACTGAACAACAACAAGCAGTACCCAATAGTTTTTTTAAGCTACAAAGTAATCTAAAAGGAAGGAAACATTGAAAATTAGACCATTTAATTGTACTCTCAGACAAAAGAGGAAAAAAATGCTATTTTTCTCCTAGATTTATTCCAACAAGGGTATCTATGTAATAAGATGTTTAGGCAATTTTTCCAGTGAACGACAATGCCAAATGCCTCAAAATTATCTGGGATGAAACCCTTACTGAGATACAACTGACTCTGGGCCCCTTTCACTGGGCATTTCCAAGAGGCTGATTGGGTCCCTAGAATGGTAGCCGATCCTAAAGAACAGTAGTTCAAACTCTAACAGGAAGGGAACCATGTGAGCCCCACATTGACTTAGAAAACCACAAATAACATCATTCATATTGTATTGTATTTTTATTTATTTTGTCAAGATTTCCCAATTACATTTCGCTCTGGAGCACTGGGGAATGTTGGCTAAGTGTTTGACACCTCTGTTCTAGGATATAACCAGGTGGCTAATCATCTGCCTATAATGCATGGTGAGGATGGGACTGCTCAGTGTGAAGTTTCCATGTCAGAGAATTCTTGATTTACTGCTACCTTGGCACTGGGAGTACTTTTCTTCCTTTGGAATTTCTAGATGTGTCTATTACTACTCTTTCTATGTAAAAAAGAAAAGAAAATGAATAAGCAAAACTAATCAATACATTAAAAAAGTCTGAAAACATGTACAATGTGTAACACCTGTGGCCTTCCCATCTCCAGAAGGAGTGGGTTGGGAACATCCTCTCGAATCTCTTCTTTCAATACATTCCTATTTTTCACAACATGGCAACATTCACTTTAAATTTAAAAAAAAGTAAAATTTATGTCTTTGGTTTTTAAACATCATCGTAGTTATTCTCAGTAGCCTTTCCTTTCTTCCCCCAGAGTGTTATTCTGTGTAAAATAGTATTTTTTAAAAAGGAAAAAAACCCAACACAGTTGATTGATATGTTGAAAAAGTTTGAAAACATGTGCAATGTGTAATACCTATTGACTTTTCACCTCCAGGACAGGGTAGGCTGAAGGTATTCTCTCATTTCTTCGTTGACTTCATGTTTGATTTTCATAATTTCTTTACAATCACTTTTGATTTTTTGTGTTCGGTTATCTTTCCATTTATATTGTTGTCATTGTGTATAGTGTTTTCTCGCTCCTGCTTACTCCATTTTGTATCAATTTATATAAATCTTTCCAAGCTTTTCTGAATTCATTATTCATAATTTCTTATAGCACAGTAATGTTCCATTACATTTGTATAACCCAATTTATTTAGACATTCTTCAATCAATGAGCATTTACTTCCCCACCCCACAATGCTTTATTATCAGAGGAAGTGCTGCTTATCAGCATTTTGGTCTATATGGGGTCTTTCTTGTCAATAGTTTCTTTGGGGGAAAAGAATCCCTGGGTTAAATGAGATGGACATTTTGGTCACTTTATTTGTATAACTCCAAAGTGCTTTACAAAAAAAAAGCATTCTCTGCGTACAGAAGCCGGTTAGCAACTACTTTACAACTTATTGACATATAGACAAGTTGGGGGCCCTGAAAATGTTAGGGTCATGTTGAAAAATGTGCTTGGACACAGGTCTTCCTGACTGTGAGGACACTTTCATGCCATGCTGCCTAGCACAGAGTGGGTGCTTAAAAATGCATGTCTGATTGAAATGTGTAGAAAATTACAGTCCTCAAATGCAGTATAGAATTTATTTCAATTTTTTAAAGGCAAATAAAATATTTAAAGGTACCTCACTTTACTAAATTACTTTTAAAAGGAATTTCTCTAACCTTTCCCAGAGGATTAACCATGTAGTTTCATTGTGGTGGAGCCCTATGACTATGCTTTAAACTCCCCATGCAGTAAATCCTTAGGTTAGCTCCAGGAACACCAAAATGTCTTTGGGTTGTTTTATAGGAAAGTCTCATGAGGGATAAGTGTTTGATTATAGAAGGCAGCATCTGCCTCTCAATGAAGTTAGTCATGAAGGCAATTAGGTCACAGGTTTGGAACCAGCTAGACACAATGTCTACCTCAACTATATTACTTGAAAAATCCAAATATTGCTATTGGCCAAGTGTCTGACATTTTATACATTATTACTATGACTTGCTGTTAATTAACATTTCTAGCAGACTAGTGCTCTAAAGCTGGTCTTTGTATTCAAGATACTAACACTTTCAGCAACAGTTCAAGTTTCTAGTTTTAGGCAATGCCAGGCAGAAAAGTAAATGTATGCATTGCTTCAGAAATATTGATTGTTTTTGTATATATTTTCAGGGTTTGTTGGTAATGTTGATGAGGTCTCTTATGTATTATTTATCTTAAATGCATTTATTAAAGCACTTTATAATAGCACAACTAAGTTTTCTCAAAAATTCATGCAAAGAAAAAGCCTTGCATTTTCCACTGGTTCCTGATGCTTTATGACCTCCTTTTCCTTGAAAAAACCTTTTAAAACCATCAGCATGAGGCTATGAAGTCAGGAGGAGGTCTAATGGCACTAGTTACATCCAGCACCTCTGGGCTCTTCTGGTCATGGTTCATGTATCAAGTGATACTGCCAATTGTGGGGAATGGTGTGAAGGTTTCACGACATTTATGAACTAACCTTTTGAGACTGAGATGAGGAACTAAGCCTCAGTGCTTCTTCTGATTAATGTCAACACTTCATTCTGATGATAAAAACTCTGCTGTTCTCTGTAGTAATTTTCCTCAGGTTTTTGTAGTTGAGTGGTTTCAGTTGTGTCCAACTCTCTAAGACCCCATTTGGGATTTTCTTAGCAAAGGTACTGGAGTGATTTGCCATTTTATCCTGCAGCTCATTTTATAGATGAGGAATTGAGACAAACAAGGTCAAGCGACTTGGCCAGGATTACATAGTTAGTAAGTGTCTGAGGCCTGATTTGAAATCAGTCCTCCCAACTCAGGCTGGTGCTCCATCTAACTGCCCCTCTCTTCAGTTACCTCCTGTCTTTTATCTTTTCTCAATCACTGAGATACATAAACCATCTCCCAATTTATCAGAATGCCTCTAAATTATACAAAGCTTCTAATTACCTTTAAGTGGGCAGAAAGCATGAATCATTCAGTCAATAAACATTAATTAAATGCTTAAGCTGTGCCAGGCAATATGCTAAGTTCTGGGAGTACAAAGGAAGGAAAAAGACATTTCTTGCTTTCAAGAAGCTCACTGTCTAGTGAGGGAAACTTCATGCAAGCAACTATATCCATGTAGGCAACATACAGGATAAAATGGAGATAATCAATGAAGGGAAGACCCTAGAATTAAGGAGGATGAGGAAAGGCTTTTTGTGGAAGTGAAGAGCTTAATCCGAAAGAAACGATTTTTACAGAATGAGAACCCGTACAAGGAAAAAAAATAAAAGATACTCATTTTATTTTTAACCCTTCTTGGATAAGTCCTTCATTGATGTTAATCCTGTAAGAATAGAGTATGATTATGTTCTGTTCATCTGAATAGGGAGCTAGGAAATAGGACTCCTGCAGCTTAGACTTCACTATAACTCTGCCTGACTCCCTCTGTGACTTAAAATGAACCAAAACAAAACCCTTTGGAAATAAGTAAATTAATTATTCATAAAAATTTGTCCAGCTCCTTGTATGAGCTGATCCACAGTCCTCAGGAGAGTATAGTTGGATCCTTTAATAGCCTTCCTCAATTAAAGTAATTATTTCACCGAATCACAGCATCTTAGGGATTTTAGAAGTCAAGATATAGACTTAATCAATGCCCTTCTTAAAGCCTTTCTTTAGTGTCATCTTTCTTCATTTGCCAGTGCTTTTCCTAAGAAAATACCTTGTATTTTGTCTTGTATGTGTTTATATGAATCCATGTTATCTTATCCTATAGAATTTCCTATAAAAAGTTGGACAAGGACTGTTTCACCTTTTTTTTTGGTCTCCCCTCATATAGAACAATATTGACACTTAATAAAGGCTTGTTGGTTGATTGATTGATTTTAGAGATCATCAGGTCCAAAGTCAATCATTTTACAATTGAAGAAGCTGAGGCTTGGGGAGATGAAAGAACTTATTCAAAATTTCATAATTATTAAGTGGCAGCTCCAAAATTTGGATTCTGGTCTTCTGGTTCCAAAGCCCTCACCCTTTCTTTGTCACCTGATAAGTTCATCTGGTTGATTTGTCCACCCAAAACTTCCCCCATCAATTGCCCCTGGACAAATAGGCATGTTCTAAATCTGTGGTATGTGATGATGATGGAATATTATTGTGCTATAAGACAAGACAAGCAAGGATGAGTTCAGAAAGTCCTGGAAAACCTACGTGAACTGAAACAACGTGAAGTGAGCAGAACCAGGAAAATATTGTATGCAGTAAGAGCAATGTTCTACAATTGAAGAACTATGAATGACAATTATTTTCAGCAATGCAATGATCCAAGACGATCCCAAAGGACTCATGATAAATTATGTTATCCACCTCTAGAGAAAGAATTGATGTCTGAATACAGAATAAAGTATCTTCCTTCCTTCCTTCCTTTCTCTTTCTTTCTTTCTTCCTTCCTTTCATTCTTTCTTTCATTAGCTCTCTCTTCTTCTCTCTCTCCCTCTCTTCCTCTTTCTTTTATTTCATCTTCTTGTACAAAATGACTAATATGGAAATGTTTTATATGATTGCACATGTATAATTTACATTGGATTTCATGCTGTCTCAGACTGGGGAGGGAAGGGGAGAGAGAGAGAGGCATAGAATTTGGAATGCAAAACTTGAAAAAAGCCCAAATGTTAAAAAAATTTTAAGATGTAATTAGAGAAAATATTTCAAAAAATACTAATCAAAAACTCATATTATTTTAGAAAATTAAAAAAATAGTTAATTAAGCTTTATACCAAAAACTGAAATCCAGCTGTGAGCTTTCATGAACAAAGCTTATTAAAGAAGTAGTTTAGTGGAAAGAGAGCTTAACTGGAAATTAGCAAATCAGAGTCCTAGTCTTAACTGTCCTAAATTGCTGTGTGACTTGAATGAATTTACTTAATCTCTCTGGGAATTCCAGTTTCCCATGTGTAAAATGAATGGATTGAACCATAGGATCATCTTCTATGGGTTCCAAAGTAGGATCTATCCATAGGTTCCCCGAATGTGTGATACTGCCACTTGAGGGGTTCTGAAACTGTCCAGAGAGATGACAGTAGCCATTGAATAAAAATAAAGGGACAGTGGAAGTGTAAGGGAAGAAAATTTTGAAAAAACTTTCATACATGTTTCATCTGTTGTACAGTAGAGTTAGTGTTGTAGTGATTATGTCGCTTTCCAAATAAACACACAAAATGCATCTGATCACTGATCAAGTCTGCCGACAGGTCTTAGCAAACAAGTGTTGGCAGGTGAGCATGTTGTGTATTGTTGGGAAGTCCAGCATACACCAGCAGCAATGTGTGTGTGTAATGACTTGTTTACAATAAGACATTCTGTGGTTGCATGAGGAAGTATTTCATCATCAAAATTTCAGTGCAGGAAGCATCCATAAATTTACAATAAATTATTAAATTTAAGATTTGTCATTTAAAAACATTATACATATTTGAAATGACACAAATTGCAAAAAAAACCCTGTTAAAGTGTTAAAGAAAGTCGATTTCCAGGGGGGCACTGAGTAATTTTTTTTTTTTACAAAGGGAGCAGTCAACCAAATAAGTTTGGGAACCTCTGAGCAATACAATACAAAATGTTTATATAACCTCTCTATTCATAATGCACTGTGATAGACATTACACACAAAAAATTTTACATGGCACAATCATGTTAGAAGGAGCTAACAAGGGAAGAGGGTTAGGCATGTATACTCATAACTGATACAAGTTACAATGACCAAAGTACACTGGAGAACTAACAGAAAGTGTTGAGAGATTCTGGGGTGTAACGATCTTAGGCTAGGAAAATCAAGGAAAGCTTCAAGGAGGAAATGGCCATTAAGCTGCAACTTGGAGAAAAGGAAGAATTTCAATATTTGGGGTGTCAAAGTAGTCCATTCCTAAGTGAGGGAGAGAGTATGCCAGTATACAGAGTCAGGATGGGGAACTTGATGCTGGTTGGAAGAGAGAAAGAATGGAGGGGAGTATTGTGAAACTGACAAGTTGAATCCAACCTATAGGGGTAGGGTTGAATGGCAAAGTAATTTGAATTTTATCCTCTAGGCAAAGGGAAGCCACTGATGTTTGTTTGTTTTCTTTTCCTTTAACTGGGTAATGGACATGGCCCAAATCACATATTAAGGAACTATTTTGGCTGAAATATGAAAAATAGATTGGAGAAGAGGAAAACGAGGCAGGGAGACATGTTATGTATTTACTGCAATACAAACGACAAGTGATGATGATCTTAATTAAGGCAATGCTAGGCAATTTATTAGGTGAAGGATAGACAATGATGAAAATGAAACAGTCCTGGGTCTCAGGAAGCTTATTTTATTTAGGAAAGACAATATGAATATAGATTAATAAATACTATGTGCACATATATATAATGTGGCATAATTTCTGGGGATGAGCTGTAAGCTGGGATAGTCTTCGTGTAGGACATGACACAAGAACTTGAGATAAGCCTTGAAGGAAGCTTGGGGTTCAGCAAGGTGTAAGTGAGGAGGGAGACTTTTCTAGGCATAGGGGACATGTAGGAAGTGGAATGTGGTATAGTCAACAACCTTTTATAAAGTACTAAGTATCAGGCACTGTGCTAAGATCAAAGATACAAAGGAAGACAAAAATAGTCCTTATTTTCAAGAAACTCACAATCTAATGGGGCAGACAGCCTGCAAACAACACTGTACAAGCAACTTGGAATCGGTGTCAGAGGGACAGAACTATTATTAAGGGGGACAGGAGAGGCTTCTTGCAGAAAATACAATTTTAGTTCAGACTCAGGAATCCAGGGGAGCCAGGAGTGCATGCGAAAGAGCAAATCATTCAGTTTGACTGGAATATACGGTAAGGGAGAGTCATCTGAGGTCACCATGAAATGATAGTTTGGAAGAAGGTTTTGAAAGATTTTAATGCTTAACAGAGAAAGTCACATATTCTCCTTGGGACAACAGGGAGTCTCTGAAGCTTCATGAAAAGGGAAATTAAATGGTCATGCCTGCACTTTTGAATTTTCAATATTGCATCTGTGGGAAGGGTGAATTAGAGAGGTGAGAGATTTGACATAGGAAGTCCAAGTAAGAGGTTGTTGTACTGGTCCAGGAGAGAGCTGACCACCACAGACAGCAATGGAGAAGTCAAGAGGTTTTACAGAGAGAGTCAGTATAGTATTTTGTAAAGGGTGTTGGCTACCAGGGTTAAAATTTTGAGTTTGCCTCTACATTGCCTGTGTCACTCAGGGGAAGTGACCTTTCATTTTGTTCATCTGGGAATCAAGAAGGGTGGATTAGATAACTTTTAATTTTTTTCCACCTTTAAAACTGTGATCCTATGAGGGAAAGTATGGAATAGTTAATAGGATTTTCAGTACTCAGATTAGCAGAAACCATTTTTGGGCTCTGTATTGAATTTCAGTTTTAAATATGCTATTCATTATTCTGTACTTCATTATTTAGAAACCTAAGAGTGATCTACCACTGACTGATGGTATTACTTTCATTTAAATCATAGCTTTGTTTTAGAGGGAATTCCTGTGTGCCTGCCAATCCTAACTCTCTTATGTGAACTAGTAAATACAATAGTCTAGTTTATAAAAAAATAATAAAATAAAACACACCACTGAGTTCTGGGGAGAAGTAGTCTTTTAACTCTACTTTCTGTATTGTAGATGCTGAGAAATTCTGGTGGTGATTTAAAGAAACAAGGATATTTGGTGGACTAGGGGACAAGGAGGCACAGAAACACATAATAGTTTCATTCAGAGTTTGCAGTTGCAGCGGCCAATAAGTCAGATAGGATAAGGTACAATTCCTAATAAAGTCACGTTCTCTATGGGGTGTACAAGAAGGGGAAAAGATCTTTTTGTCCTAAAGGGCCACATGCTGAATTAAGAGCCTCAAAGTAGTGCCAGAAATAGTAGCAAAGTTTATTTAAATAGTAATCACTATACTAGAATTTATGTGTTCTTGCATATGCTGTTTAACTGATGCAGGTTGTACTTGCTCTGGGTCCTATCTCTAAAGAGGGTCTGAAAAAACTCATGTAGCTCAATAGAATGAGAAGATTAGGATATAAGGAATATAAATAAAGGTAAAGACATTTAATCTCAGAGGTAGAAGGGATCTTAGAGTGGGAGAATGGGAAGAACACTGGATCTGAAGTCAGAACACCTGAATTTGAATCTAGATTCTGCTACCTCAGAAATTGTCAAGTCAAGAAGCATTTATTAAGCATGAACTACGTGTCAGGCCCTGAACTGAGCACTGGGGATACAAAGAAAGGCAGAAAACACAGTCTTTGTTTTCTCAAGGACCTTGTAGTCCAATGAGGGAGACAAGAAGCAAACAGGATAGACTGGAGATCACCTATGTGACCACTCTTTTTCAGTTCCCTTTGCTGGATCTTCACCAAGGTGATATCTGCTAATCATGGCTATCCCACAGAGCTCTGTCCTAGGCCTTCTTCTCTTCTCTCTATATTGTTTCATTTGGTGGTCTCACCAACTGTCATGAATTCAGTTATCTTCATGATGATGATTCTGAGCCCTAACATTTTTTGCTGATCTCCAGGGAGACAAAGTGGATTTCTGTTAATTAAAAAAATCCTACTAAAAATTGAGAGTTTGGGGTAGAGTGTTATAGGTATGCAATGCTACATGCACTTTCAGATGAAGTTACTGTATTGTTCGTTTTGTGTTTGACTTTATTACAAGAGAGCTCTTGTGGAGTAAAGACAATATGGCAATGTTTGTAATGTAAAACCAAAACATGTTAATGAAAGTTAAGAATATTTGATCTGGTCTAACCTTAAACCTATGCATAAATCTCTCTATAACAACCTTGAGAAAAGGACAAATCAACTTCTGTCTGAGTTCCTTTTCCTTCCGAATTCATTAACTCTTGAAGCAACTCATTAATTTTTGTGTAGTTTTTATTATGAGAAAATCATTTAAAAAATGAACCAAAATCTGCCTCCCTGTAGCTTTTACTCATTGCTTCTATTTCTAGTATCTAGGGCCACACAGAATACATTTAAACTCTCTTTCACATAACAACCCTTTAACCTTTTGCAGACAATGATTGTATATGATCTTGGCCCCTTCCATTATCTTTTCTTTTGTTTCTAGTTGTTTGTTAAATTTATTTATTTATTTTATGTTTTCAACATTCATTTCCACAAAATTTTGCGCTCCAAATTTTCTCCCCACTTCTCCCCTCCCCCACCCCCAAACACCAAGCATTCTAATTATGCCTACTACCAATCTTCCCTCCCTTCTACCATCCCTCCCTTGCCTTATCCCCATTTTCTCTTTTGCCCTATAGGACAAGATAAATTTCTATATCCCATTACCTGTATTTCTTATTTCCCAGTTGTATGCAAAAACAATACTTAACAGTTGTTCTTAAAACTTTGAGTTCCAACTTTTCTCCCTCCCTCCCCACCCATCCCCATTGGGAAGGTAAACAATTAAATATAGGCTATATATGTGTAGTTTTGCAAATGACTTCCATAATAGTCATATTGTGTAAGACTATTTTTCCCTCCATCCTATCCTGCCCCCCATTTCTTCTATTCTCTCTTTTGACCTTGTCCCTCTCTAAGAGTGTTGACTTCTAATTGCTCCCTCCTCCCATTGCCCTCCCTTCCATCATCCCTCCCACCTTGCTTATCCTTTTCCCCTCACTTTCCTGTATTGTTAGATAGATTTTCATACCAAAATGAGTGTGTATTTTATTCCTTCCTTGAGTCAAATGTGATGAGAGTAAGCTTCACATTTTCTCTCTCACCCCCCCTTTTTCCCTTCATTGAAGTCTTTTTCTTGCCTCTTTTATGTGATATAATTTTACCCATTCCATTTCTCCCTTTGTCTTCTCAATATATTCCTCTCTCACTCCTTAATTTAATTTTTT
Source organism: Potorous gilbertii (assembly GCA_028658325.1). Taxonomy (NCBI): domain Eukaryota; kingdom Metazoa; phylum Chordata; class Mammalia; order Diprotodontia; family Potoroidae; genus Potorous; species Potorous gilbertii. The sequence continues at coordinate 28,917,804 of CM053773.1, forward strand.
AGATATGATCCTTTCCTATTCAACTCACCTTGTGCTCTCTGTCTCTCTCTGTCTCTCTCTTTGTCTCTGTTTCTCTCTCTCTCTCTCTCTCTCTGTGTGCTTGTGTGTGTGTGTGTGTGTGTGTGTGTATGTGTGTGTGTGTAATCCCACCAACTGCCCAGATACTGAAAAAAGTTTCAAGAGTTACAAGTATTGTCTTTCCATGTAGGAATATAAACAGTTCAACTTTAGTTAAAGTCCCTTATGATTTCACTTTCCTGTTTACCTTTTCATGTTTCTCTTGATTCTTGTGTTTGAAAGTCAAATTTTCTTTTCAGCTCTGGTTTTTTTCATCAAGAATGCTTGAAAGTCCTCTATTTCATTGAAAGACCATTTTTCACCCTGAAGTATTATACTCAGTTTTTCTGGGTTCTTGATTTTTAATCCTAATTCCTTTGACTTCTGGAATATCATATTCTACACCCTTCAGTCCCTTAATGTAGAAGCTGCTAGATCTTGTGTTATCCTGGTTGTATTTCCACAATACTCAAATTGTTTCTTTCTAGTTGCTTGCAATATTTTCTCCTGGACCTCGGAACTCTGAAATCTGACTACAATGTTCCTAGGAGTTTCTCTTTTTGAATCTTTTAGGAGGTGGTCTGTGGATTCTTTCAATATTCATTTTGCCCCTTGGTTCTAGAATATCAGGGCAGTTTTCCTTGATAATTTCATGAAAGATGATGTCTAGGCTCTTTTTTGATCATGGCTTTCAGGTAGTCCCATAATTTTTAAATTGTCTCTCCTGGATCTATTTTCCAAGTCAGTTGTTTTTCCAATGAAATATTTCACATTATCTTCCATTTTTTCATTCTTTTGGTTTTGTTTTGTGATTTCTTGGTTTCTCATAAAGTTATTAACCTCCATCTGTTCCATTCTAAGTTTTAAAGAACTATTTTCTTCAGTCAGCTTTTGAACCTCCTTTTCCATTTGGTTAATTCTGATTTTTAAAGTATTCTCCTCCTCATTGGCTTTTTGAACCTCTTTTTCAATTGAGTTAGCCTTTTTTTTCAAGGTGTTGTATTCTTCAGCAATTTTTTGGGTCTCCTTTAGCAAGTTGTTGACTTGCTTTTCATGATTTTCCTGCATGTCTCCCATTGTTCTTCCCAATTTTTCCTCTACTTCTCTTACTTGATTTTCAAAATCCTTTTTGAGCTCTTCTGTGATCTGAGACCATTGAGTATTCATTTTTGATGTTTGGGATACAGAAGTCTTTTCTTTCCCTGATGGTTCTTCCTCATCTGAAAGAATGGGAGAAGATATCTGTTCACCAAGAAAGTAACCTTCTGTAGTCATTTTTTCCCTTTTTTTGGGCATTTTCCCAACCACTTACTTGACTTTTTGTGTCCTTTGTCAAGAGTAGGGTATACTCTGGGGATCTGTAAGATCTCAGTTCCTCCAAGGTAGCACAGTCAAGTGTACATTGGTCTGGGAGCAACAAGAAACTTTTGTGCCCAGAATCTGTGAGTAGTAGAGTTTCCTCTCCATAGCCACTTGGCCTCCAGTTTTACCAAGTCAGCACTGGGGCCTGAGATTCAGATAATCTTCTCAATTCCCCCAGGGGCTTTCAGTGGGGGCAGGGCTGTACAGAGGGCTGTGGTAAGAATCAGTTGCTCAGTTCCCCCAGGGGTTTTGAGGTCCAACAGTGGATGCAGGCTGTTGTGGGAGCTGCTGCAGCCCAATGAGGCCTCTGCTGCTGCTGCCTGATGCCAGAGTTATGGGAAGACCCTGCTCCCTTCTTGGCCAGCTGAAAAAATTCTCTCACTGACCTTTGGCACCTGTGGGTTCAGAGATCTGCAAATCACCTCTATTGCTAGTGAGGATTCTCCCTCTGAGGCCTGCTTAGGTCCTCCTCTTGGTGCCATTCTGCCTGGCCAAGGCTGGACTGGGCTCTGCTCCATGTCCAGTGCAACACATGTTTTCTGTAGGCCATTTAGGTCACCCTGAGCTGAAAATCTCCTTCACTCTGTTGTTCTGTGACTTATGCTGCTCTAGAATTTGTTGAGAGTCTTTCTTCACAGGTATTTTATGGGCTGTGGGAGAAGAGCCAGTGTATGTACATCTTTCTACTCTGCCATCTTGGCTCTGCCCATTATCTTTTCCTAAGGAGAAATATCTCAAGTCACTGCATGTGTTGCTCATATCAAATAGTTCTGGGGCTCTCTCCAACTAAGTTTTTAAGTTCAAATAAGCAGTATAAAAACACTATGTAAAATGAAGGTTTCTGTAACCTTACATTCAGAGAGGGTGAGTTGCCTTAAATGGAAAGGGAATAAATCTAATGGTGAGAATTTCAGACCACATGGGAAGCTTGTAGGAGAGAGGTTTGGGGGCCAGTGAGTACAGCTGCTCAGAATGTAGAGCAAACCCTGATAATAAACCCTGATATTCTAGAGATAGAGAAACTAATTTTAAAATCAAGAATGTCATCGGTGTTCCAAAAAAAGTGAAGATAATATCTGCCTGGAATCCAGAAAGCAAACAGAGATTCATGCAAGGAAATGAAATTGTGTATTAAAAATAGAATTATTAGATAATGTCTTATTAGCACACTTATTTATAAATCTTTTTAAGAATCCAAGGTATTTATGTTTGGGGACTATTACTCTGGGTGCCTCCTTTTTTTCTTTCAACTGATGCAGGATTCCATTATACATCAATATATTGCAAATAAATATCCCACCATCTAGCACCCATTCTACTACCTCTCTCTCTCTCTTGGTTCCAGATTCCTCTATTCAGTGATAACAATCTTAAACTCATTTATGTTAACAGTCTTAAAGGTAGTCATAGGCAGCCTTATGCCTGGGTGATAAGCGTTACCAAGGAGATCAGTAGCTAGCTTAAGGAATGCTAGCTGATAACAATACTTTTAAAGGCTTCATAGGTTCAACAAAGGGGGAAATGTGAAGTAGAAATAAGAACAAGCAGAGATGAAGTGGTAAATTGAGAAAGGTTTCTCCCACATACCTCCAACTCAATGCCTTTTTCTTACTCCGTGATTTTTCCCATCTACTTAATGACGTGAATATAACAAGACACGAATCCTGCCAAATGACTTATTGACAGGTACACAATGATTGCTCTCCAGGCTAATTTATGTAATGCTGATGCCAGCCCTAACTGGATGCAACTCAATAAAAATTATATAGGATATAAGAAAACTAAATGAACTGGGGATGTCTCATTTAATTAGTTTCTCAGTAGTGCACTCCATACAAGGAAGAATATGTCTGCAAATTGACTCTGTGGGTGCAATCCCTATTTCTTTCCTCCTCTCTCTCCCCCTAATCCCTTTCTCCCATTCAAGGAGTTGGCTGAGGTGAGTTCAGGGTCAGAGTTTTTCCTGAATTGTTCTTTGTTCTGAGAGAAATTAATTTTTCATTCTCTCTTTTCTCTTCAAAGGCTTGTTATTTGCAGTTGTCTGAGTACAGTGAGGTCTATTTAATGATCCAATTTTTGCTTTGAATGACTATTATCAATGAGCTGACAGGACTGGATCCTATAAGCTATGTGACTTATCTATTAACCCCAGAGAGTGCCCAATGAGGCAAGCAATAGGGTCTTTCCAGATTCATCAAGAGGTTCATTTTCATCTGGTGCTGTGATGTTTATATAATAAACATGAGTTTGACATTTAATTATATATTTAAAAAAATAGCTATCCTAATCCTTTAAATTGAAATGGAAGTGAAGAGATCTAAGAGCTGTTTGAAAATGTCCAAGTTTTTCTGATGTTTCCTGGAAAAACTTAGAATTGAAACCATACTAATAATGGATCCAAGAACTAAGATGAACCTCAGATAGGCTCTGGGAACACTCCCCCACAGAGTTTCTAAATATATGTATGATTTGAAGATTGTTCTGACCAACTGCACCTTCTGAGTTAAAGCATCGTTCAATCATACATTTAGAGCCAGAAGGGAGCAATAGAGGTAATTTTGTAAATAAGAAACTGAGGTCCAGAAAGGTTAAGCAGCTGTCCTAATCTCACACGTGAGTTGAGTTAGCATTTGAACACAGGCCTTCTCTTGTTAAATATAAGAACCTTTGCATCATGTCTTCTAAATTGCCTAAAGTGGATCTATGGGACAAATTATTAATTAAATGGAATTTTTCTTTTATAACTTTCTTGCTACTAAATATCATGGTTGGCAATAGTAATGATAGTTAGAAAGAGACAATATTTTGTTTTATTTGCTATCCACACAAAATTTGAAAGTAGGAAGTCTCTAACCTCAGCTTGAATACCATCTTCCCCCAGATTCCAAAGGAGATACTTTGAACCCAAGGGCCTTAGGAATAACTGTCTCCCAAATCACCAGGACTGCCTCTAGTCAAGCCCCAAAGTGATCACTGAGGGGAGAAATTGTTGTAGAGAAAGGGTCCACCTTTTCCATTATCACAAGCAATAAGTGCTGACCACCGACAATCAAAGAAGCACATGAGCTCTGGGAGGGGCAGTACACACCCTCACATTACCGGTTCTATTTCCAACTCAAACCTCAGAACCATCATCTAGGAAAACAATGTGAAGAACCAGACAAGTCATCTCCACAATTAGCTGCCTAAGTTTTACCTAGGGCAGGCAAGTTGACCTCACTAAAACAAGGTAACCTGAGGGACACAGAGGAAGCAATATCTGTCAGGCAAGTCAACTCACCAGCACCACCTTATCATCATCTCTGTTTAGTCTGAATGGAAAAAGTGCAGGACCTTGAACCAAAAACCATGAGTATAGAGATATTTCTAGTTGTATGTCCATGGCATCATCCCGCAAAGCAATCCCTGTGATGATGCAGCCTGGCAACTGCTCCTGAAGATTATACAGGTACAGAAAATAAAGTTCTTATAATATAAAATAAAGTTTATAATATAAAAATAAGGTTCTTATAATATAAAATCCTGGTATTATCAAAAGGTTCAACATCAAAAATGCTCTGATTACATCAGTGAAAATGACATCAAAGAAAAGGTATTACCATGTTTTCCACTGAATCTTAAGGACCATGGGATCTTTCCATTTGACTAGAAAATAAAATCTTACCTATATATTCCCTCCCACCCCCGCCCCATTAGAATGTGAACTCTTTGAAAACAGGAGCTGACTTACTTTTCTACTTGTATCTCTAGAACTTAGCATTACATATAGTAAATGCTTAATAAATATCTTATTAATCCATTCATTCATTCAAACTTAGGTTTGTGTTCGTTGTCTGCAAAAGAGAAAAATATGTTGGTAGAAGAACAGTGCCAAAAGGTTCATAAGTAATATTTAGAAATTGTTTTAAAAACATCATTACATACAAATAGATATGAAATCTGAAAAAATAAATATTTCAATCTTCTATATAATTCACAAGGGACAAAAATTAAAAATTGTCAGCAAAGAATTATCGTAATTTTTACCAGATCATAGAGTCACAGGGCAGGTAGGAAGATAACTGGAAAAATTATCTGGTTCACTCTATTTTTTCCCCAGGAAGAGTACATCCAGTCCATAACAGAACAGAAAAATTTATCACTAGGAAATGGGAAAAATATCACATAGAAATTACTTTGTTTTATTTTGTATGTCCTTTTCATTTATTTGTGTACATGTTGTACCTTTACATCCCATTCCCAGTCAAAGGTAGGGTAGGGATTAGATTGTTTTTATCTTTGTATCTCCAGTGCCTAGAATAGTGCCTGGCATGAGGTAGATACTCAATAAATACTTGGTGAAATTAAGATAAAAAAGGTAGATGCCATAAATTTCCTTGATTCAACATAGCATGTTTGAAATCTATTTTACTTTACAAATTGAGTCTTATTTTAAAAATTGAGTCTTATCTGTATATATGTGTTAATTACAATCAATAAATATTTCTCAAATATCTATCGCATATAGAAGACTGAGCAGGGTGCTGGGATAATTTAAATAAGACATGGTGCTTGTTGTTTTATATTTAACAAGGAGAAAAAAAGAAGAGTTAAAATACAGAGTTGCATGTAAACTTGATGGAGCTATAATCCATGAGAAATGTGTTAGTTACAAAACAAGGGACTAATAAGATGTTTGTACACTAGGGCTCAAAAAGTCAACTCAATAAATAAAAGACTGAGGAAATTTGCTGAGACAGCAGTTAATCTGAAAAAAAAAAAACACGTATCTATGTGATTTAATGAATTGTGAGCTCAACGTGTGGTGATAGATTGAAATGGAGTTAGGAGCTTATCAATATGAATGTTCTCTCTAACAATTCAAATCACATTTCATCCATGTCTGCTGATCCTAACAACCAGAGAATAACAGTAGAGCAAATGGGTTGGACCTCACAATTATCACAGGATTAATCCATTTTTTGATCATGCATTTCTTTGATGACATCATTTGATATAGACTTCTTTTGTTTCTTATGTTTCATGTGTTGCAAATTGAAACTTACCATAGACTTTCTATTGCCCTCTGAGTGATAATCACTTTTAATTCGTTGCAGACCACAACGTCCCACAGCTCATGATCATATAGCAACACTGGTAGAATATTGTTATTAAAAAAAAGATGATCTTGGGAGAGGTTTAGGGTCATTAAAAGAGCTTTGCAATTTCCTGAAGGCAGTTCAGACTGTTCTTATCATATTCACTTCTTTGTTCAGTTCATAGTCCATTTGCAAAAAAAGTAAAATATATTCAGAAAACCATACATGCCAACTTGTCGATGTGTAATATGGATACATAGGTATAAAAATATGTGTATGTATATATACATATCCACAATCAAGTATATAATTATACACCAACACTGATAGATGAGCTCCATAGGCTTTCTTCCTGGCTGTAATAATCTTGATAAAAATTTTCCATCTGTTGATTAGTTAGACCAAACATTTTTTTCTTTATGAATCTCCCCTGAGAAGTTCTGCAGTGCTCTGGGGATTGATATAACCAGCATAATTTTAATCTGTGAACAGAAACCTCTGTAGGATTCACTGTCCAAAGGGCATCCCTCTTAACTTATACTCTGTATATTGGACCTCTTCCATTATAATGGTGAACACTTTTATAACTGGCCTGTTTTATTTCTTGCTTGACATTGATGATCAGAAAATTATCAAACAAGATTACTTCTGATATTATTATGTCTTTTAAGGTATCTTGTATAATTTTTATATATGAATGGGAAACACTTTATTGGAAGAAAGCCTTTATTTTATTGTTAAACTCTACTGAATCAACCAACCAAACAATTAACCAACAAGCATTTATTATTTATTTTTAGAAAGATACTTAGCACAATCCTTGGTATATATTAATTACTTAATTAATATTTGTTGACTAGGCTGAGCTAGTCAGTGCACATGACTACAAGGTACCTTGCTAGGTCCTGGGGAGAAAAAAGAAAAAAATAGTCTTGTCATTTAAGGACTTTGTATCCCTAGAAAATAAACACAATGAGATTTTGGGAGGAAGAACATTAGCAGCTGGTGAGGTGGAAAGAGAGTCTTATGTAGAAGGGGATCCTTGAGCTATCTTGAAGAATATAAGGGATTTCATGAGTTTTGATTTAATATGGAAGGACATAATGAGTTTTTAAAAAAATGTAATGTCTTTACCTATTCAATAGATATTTTTACATTAATTTCATGCTATTTACAAGGAGGTAGTGGGTGAGGTATCAGGAAACAACACAAACAATTGAAAGATCACAAGTCAGGAAGTTTATTTTTCACAGACATGTATGCATAAAACTTCCCAGACTTTCTGTAACCAGAGGAACTGTTGTGGGTGAAGGGTAGTGTATATCAGTAATCTCATTCAGGAGCATAGAGTTCTAGGTGTCTGCACTTATATCTGATTATTGTTGCTGAGAAGATTCACAGAGACTAAGGAGGAGGGGAGGGAAACTATAGGGACAGTCAAACAGTGGGTGGTTTAGATTGTGATGTCCTTATTGATTACAGGGGCATTATGTTTAGGAAAGTTTATGATCTTTGCATACGTGGATTAGATGAAGTTTATTAAACAGAGTATGATAAGGAGAGCCTTGTGTTTATTACCTAAATGAAATAGACTAAACCAGTTACTGTGTACATGGGAACTTCCTGGTTCATAGTCTGAACTGTCAAGGATCAAATCTGGAGTCACTTCAGGCATCTAGGGCCTAGCCAATCATATGAGTCCAATACTCACAATGGTTCTCTTGCAAATATTTTTCTTGAGTACTACAATATGAGAAGACAAAAGATCTAATAAAATTGTTTTTCATTAAAAAATATTTTCTTTTAATTTATGGAATAAAACATCTGCCATGTACAACTTACTATTCCTTTTAAATATACTACAAAGTTATCAAGTAAATTTCTCTTTTTTCCTTTTAATTTCTTCCCTCCCCCTCACCCTAGAGATGGCCACCATTAGACACAAATACACACACATATACATATATGTATATATACACACAGATATATATATATATATATATCTGTGTGTATATATATTATGACAAATATAATTATTCTATCCATATCTGATTTATCAGTTCTTTCTTTGGATGTAGAAAGTGTCTTCATATGTCCCTTGTAGTTAACTTGGGTAGATATAATAGACAAAATAAGTTATTCACTAAAAGTCATTCTTAAACAATATTGCTATTACTGTATGTAATGTTTTCTTGGTTCTGCTTATTTCACTCTTCATTGTTTTGTGCAAGTCTTTTCATATTTTTCTAAGATCATCAAGCTCATTATTTCTTACAGAACAGAAATATTCCATCACAATCATATCCCAGAACTTTTTCAGTTATTTCTCAATTGATGGGCATCCTTGCAATTTCCAGTTCTTTGCTGCTATTGGTATTATAGCCAGAAAAAGATAATGTGATTTGAGGCTATGTTAAGAAATGAATAGTATCCAAGACCTACACATCAACTTTTCTACTATTATGAAAATTTTTGGTTTATATACATATTTATTTAAAGAGTGCTTGAGAAGATATGAGAAGATAATAGGTATTATTTTGAAATATAAAAATAAAAATAGTTTGTTCAATGATATTCTGATAGCTAATATCAAGGGAGGCAAAAGACAAGAATTGAAGGATGTGGATAATGGGGGAAATCTAGGGATGGAATTTGAAAAGATATAAGAAATTACAAAGAAAGATGTAAAAGACAGCATAAAGTTGAAGTGGTTAAATAGAGGATCCAAATATTGCCATTCTTTGGTTGTGTGACCTTGTAGAAGTCACTGTGCATCTGTAGTCCACAGTTTCCCCATGCATAAAATGAGGGCTTTGGAGTAAGATGTTTTTTAAAGGCCCCTCCAACTCTAAATCTATGATGCCATCATGGGAAGTAAGTGAGGCCAGACAAAGAATGATGGACTGGGAAAGGACAGAGAGTTGGAATTACTGAAAGTTACTGAAAGTGAAGAGTAGGTTTAGGAAATGTGAAGGAGAGGAAGACGTAGACACGTAGGTTATGGTCTAAAAGGAGCATTTCAGATATCTGAATCATGGGGACGAAACAAGTATTGGTGATGAGGACATCATGGGTATATTGATCTTGCTGTGTGGCTAAAGCGCAAGAATAGTTTAAATCAAAGACACTGAAGAGGTATATGAACTGGGAGCTTAGGATATGGGGACATCATCATGTAACTTGAAGAACTGAAATATAGAAGTTAGGTGGGCTAGACAGAAAAACCTGGAGCCTATTCCTGGACTTGTTGAGAAATAGGAGAGAATAACCTGACTGGGAGTATAGACTGGGTAAATAACTTCACCTGGAACCTATATAGTGTATGGAGATTGATGAAATAAACCTCAAGAGAGGAGAGGTTGCTAATTGTTGGTGATAAAGGGACCATCTCAAAGTAGCAATGAGGATGAAGGAGTATGTGACCTCCTTCAATAGCACAATAATGTATATGCCATATATGATATGTTATACATTATATATAGGTATAGCTTATATGTGCATAGTTGTTTGCATGTTGTTTCCTGTATCAGATTGTTAGCTCCTTTAGGATATGTACTGTTTTTACCTTTGTTTCCCCAGCCTTAGCACAGTATCTAGCACATAGGAAGTGCTTAATAAATGCTTAGTGACTTGCAGAGGTTAGTTTACTCCCTATATTTAATTCCCAATGACTTATTTCAGCTTTCTCATTTTATATTTATTCATGTAATCCCATAAATACTTCAGAGGATCATCTAAACGTACTAAGAGTCTTCTAGTACTTTTACCAGTTTGTGCAGCACTTGGACTATAATCTACTATCCTTTGCCTTTGTTCTGTCTACTTTCTTTATCAATTATATATTTTCTTAATATATTTAATACCAGATCTTATAGGTAAATTATAGGCCATATATTACAACCCAGTTATACTCATCACAACCTTTTCATTGTATATTGAATCATCAGGAATTTTGACTTTTAAAGATCATAGAGCTCCATGATTCATACACACAGAGCACTGAAAAAATATTCTTGCTACTCGATGATTATTGGTATTAGAATGAAGAATTTTTATGTCAGGAGACAAGGGTTATGAAAAGATTACACTATTTTCTAAATGCAACCCAGTCTGTTCTCTTCAATTCTGGGCTCAGGTCATTGTCCATCTTCAGTGCCTATCTAAGATGTTTGTACCAATGATTGTGTTCATCCTTCATTGCTGAAGAAGACCATGTCATCACAGAAATGATGACATGACTTGCACTTGACTTTGTTTTGAATGAGGGAGGGCTGTGCAAGGTCACCAGCCTCACTTCTCTGGAGCCATCTGAATCCAATGACCAGACATTCATCTGGATGACTGGAGATGGCCCAGAATGTAATGGGAGTCCTTGGCCCCTTTAGGTCAAAGTCTATTCAGGTACTCACTTAGAGTGAGGTAATGCTTATTCAGTGAATAGGCCTGTTTAAGAAGTAGTCAGGAGGTGGCCCTTTTAATGAGGCAAAGAAAAATAACTACATCAGGCTACGAGGGAAACAGCAACAGTTACTTTTGATAATCACTCTTAAGCCAGGAGGGTCCAGAAAACAGCTCTCAAAGTGGAGCTTGGGCAGGGGTCTAGTATTGTCCAATCTATGATGCTTCAGAGTACAGTAGGTTTAAGGTTGTGAATTAAGGTTAAAGTAAGGTGAAAGGAAAGGGAAGGGAAAAGAAAGGAAAGGGAGGAGAAGGGAGATATCTAGCCAGTAAACTCCAAGTTAACTGGGCATCCTCTGGTCATCCAAATTTACCTTCCTTTGGAGAGGAGAAGGAAGGGGAGGGGAAGACAGGAGAGGAGGAGCTGAGTTACCCAGCTAACTGGGTCCCCATTGAGGCAGATTGTTGTATTTGTCTTTAGTTGCTGAAGAAGACCATGCCATCTGAGAAATGATGACATGACTAGCACATTACTGATGATGTGTGTGCAAATTAAAGTCAGACACCATGGCTCAGAGGAATAAATGCTATCTTGGTAATTTGTTCATATCCCAGCTCTTCCACTTAATACTTCTGTTACTTTGTGCCAGTCACTTCTCTTTCACCGGCTCACAGTTGCTTAGCGTCTAGTTGCTCCCATCTCCAATTTAATTTCCACAAAGCTGCCAAATTTATATTCCCAGAGCATAGGTATAACCACATCACTCTTCTGGCCATAAACAACAAAACAAAACAAAACAAACAAGTAAAAACAATTAAGTCATCAATAGCTTTCCTTTATACCCAATAAATAATTCAATTAATAAACATTATTGGCATTTTATTTTGGCATTTAAAACCTTTCATAATATAGATTAGAGTCCTTAACCTGGGGTTTGAGAACTAATTTGTTTGCTTGTTTGTTTTAACATTTTGGTACCTATGTTTCAATGTAATTGGTTTCCTTTGTAATTCTATGTATTTTATTTTATTCATTTAAAAACATCATTTTGAGGAGTTCATAGACCTTACCAGTTTGCCCATAAGTCACATGTCCTCAAAAAGTAATGAATCCTATTAGAGATCTCCCCTACCTTTTCAGGCTGATTACTCTATTATGAATAAACAAATTGCTATAGTATTCTCCTTTTTGAAGCCTATATTTTAGTCAAACATTTCATTTACTTACTGTTCCCAGGTATCAATGGACTACCTTAATGGACTATCCTATGTACCATGGTTGGCAAAATTGTTCTTGGTCCCTCTCCTCTTGGTCTAATTTTTTTCTACATTAAATGTTACTCCTGTATTCTTTGACTAGTGTGGATTTCATCAAGATGTTGTTTTATTCCGGCATCTGAAACCATGTTCCTTTTTGCCCATCCATATGATGAATTCAGTTCCGGGTGCCATATGTTAGGAAGAACATAATCTCATGCTATGTGAGCCTATGCTGAAGGAATGAGGGATATTTACATTACAGAAGACATACAAAAGACGTGACAGTTTTATTCAAGTGCCACTGGGGAGAGGAATTGAACTGGTTTTGCTTGTACAACTATGATTAATGGGTAGAAGGTGAAGAAAGGCATTTTCAGGTCTAATATATGGAAAATGTTACTACTTATTAGTTATCCGAAAAGGGGAGTAAGAGTTAGTGACTTTGCCTTGACCAGATATCTTTTGTAAAAAGAATGAATTACTAACTTGCATGACGGAAATGAACCTTATTTAGTTATCAATTGGATGATAAGGTCTTTGAGGTAAATTTCAACTCAAAGATTCCGTATTCTATAGGTTTCAATGGATTCGATGACTTGGCTTGGAGTACCTTGTCAAGTCGTCCATAGGTTTTCTCTGCTTCATTTGTTGCAACAATTGTGGGCTTTGGCTGCATTTATATTTATTATACTTTTTTGTTTGTTTGATGACTTTTGAATGGCAGGATGACGGGTACTATATGTTGAACTGCATGCTTCCCATGACTATTATGAGTAAAGTTTATTGAAAATCTGGAAGCTTGAAAAATGTCCATTAGTATTATTCTATTTGGGCACATTTTGAGACCCATCTTATTTCTCTGAGAAAATACTATGAACTGTTGTTCCATTTGACTGCAGTTTTTGAAAAATGTCATTTAAAAATACTTTGTTCATTTAACAATATTCTCTTCTGCAATCAAAACCTCCTTTATAACAAAAAAATAGCTCATTAAAACAAACTGTAATATTGACCATATGGGACAGCTTTTATATCATTCCATATCAGGGGTCCACCCCGTATCTCTAGTGAGATGAGGTAGGTACATTTTGAATCCTGATGACTCATTATATTGATCTGAATTGTGATATCCTTCAATGTGGTTTTTCTTTTCATTATCCGTGTTTATTTCATTGTACATTGTACATATTTATTTCTAAGTTTCCTTTACCCCTTTATCAACTCATAAAAGATATTTTACAAGGTTTTCTGGATTCTTTATATAGCATTGCACCAATGTAGGACCTGTTTGTTCAGCCATTCCCCAGTAGCTTCTAGTTTTTTTTTTCTATTACAAGAAACAATAATATATGCAAGTTATGGTATACATAAACACCTTTTGTTTCTGTTATTGATTTCTTAAATGTATACGCCCCATATTGGAATAGGCATCAGATAGGCAAAATTTAGTCACTTTTTTCTTATTGTTTAAAATTGTTTGACAGAACGTTTGAACCAATTTGTAGCTATATTAATAGTGTAGCTGTAACTTTTTGTTTTTAGCGTCATTTATACTGACATTATCAACACTGATCTAATTTAGTTTAGTCAGGACTGTCTCAACTTAATGAATGCTGGACAAACACGTCACATTTAGGATACCAAGAGTTAAACTATTATTCACACTGTCCTCTGCCCTCTCCTCTTCCATTTTGCTACTGTCATTACAGAAACAGAAGGAGACTGTCACCATTGAAAGCTATTTGTTGTTGTTCAGTTGTTTCAGTTGTACCTGACTCTTTGTAACCCTATTTGGGGTTTTCTTGATGAAGGCACTTAAGTAGTTTCCCATTTCCTTCTGTAGCTCATTTTATAGGTGAAGAATTGGGGCAAACATGGTTAACCCCAGGTCCCACAGCTTGTAAATATCTGAAGTCAGATTTGAACTTAGGAAGATGAGTCTTCCTGACTCCTGACCCAGCACTCTATCTAATATGCCACCTAGCTGCCTTGAGTCATTTAATGTTTTTCTATTTTTTTCCTTCAGGAATTGCCAAAGCCACAGAATTCATAATTACTTAATAGCCAACTTGCTGATTTTAGGGCTCACTTGGCTTAGAAAGTCAGTCCACTAGCATTTATTAAGCATCTACTATGTACCAGGCACTGTGCTAAACTCAGAGGAAAGGCAAAATAAAAACAAAAACAAAAAATCTGTGCTCTTGAGGATCCCACAGTCCAATGGAGGAGACAACAAGCCAACAATTATGTGTATAAAAGATATATATTGGATAAATTGGGGGCAGGGAGGAGTAATTTCAGAGGAGAGGAAAGACTAGGGAGAGCTCCTAATATAAGGCTATATTTCAGTTGAGAGTTGACAGAAGCGAGGGTAGGGATGAGCCAATGAGGAGGGAGAGCATTCCAGTCATGGGGAAGAGCAAGTGAAAATGCCTGAAGGAAGGAGATGGAATGTCTTGTTCAAGGAGTAGCTAGGAGGCCAATGTTCAACAGATCAAGACAATAGAAGAGACAACATAAGAATTACATTAATTATGATATGACTAGTACACTTACAGTAATTACTACTATGGGACATCTGAGAAGGGAGTATAATGAGGATGTAGTCACTGGTCCCCAGCTGAAGTGGGAATATAGCAGCTGGGGGTTTGAAATAATGGTGGTAGAGAACAACTCCTTAGTGTACTAGAGAACCCTGAGTGGGAATTAGAGTTAGCCTGGCTCTTGGAGAGATAACCCAGAGCTGCTTTCTACCGGAGAAAATCACTTCAGGTAGAAGGATGTGTGAGGGTCATTTACTTTCTAAGTTACCATTTCTCTGTTTTTGTGGATCTGCTAAGTGCTTTTGGATCTCAAAATCAGTGTCAGCTCTCTCTAGGATCCAAATGTCTCCACTCAAGGCTGAACAACCTTTGCTAATAGCACCGTGGGTGGAGGGAATGAGACTTTGAAGAGGAATAGAAGAAAATCAGGAGACCTGCAGTTTAAGAGAAAATGGAAAGAAAAACATTTTATTTTTTAAAAAAGAATTAGCTTGATATTCAGCCAACATATTTTGGAAAAAAAAATATGAGCTCACTGATGAAAGTCTAACTATTTGATTTTGAACTTTGGGCTAGCATGCTTCACCTTCAGCATTTCAAAATCTTGACTAATTATTTATGATGTACTGTAAAAATATTCAAAGTGATATCTACATGACATTTAGGCTATCACCACTCCGTTGTCAAGTTGACTTACTGACAATCTTTTAATTGGTGAGAAATGAATATGCCAAATATAAGAACTAATATATTCATTTAATTTCTCTTTTTCTGACTAAGAACTAGTAAATAAGAATAAATCTCTGTTGGAATTATCTTCCCTAAAGAAAGACTGGCATTCAAAATTTCCTCCTTTTGAGCGAATTTCACCTTGGTTTAAGTTTAAGAAAAATATGATGTTCTTGTTTAACTTTTATTTGACTTCAAGAGACTAAGGTAACCATTTTTAAAAAAAAAATGGATTCTAGTATTCAAAAGTCTGTTTTTTTAAGTATCTGTGTTCTCTTTTGTACTCCTTGGAGCAAAAAAGTCAGAGAGTTATATTATTTGGCATCTAGGTGGTAGCAAGCATACAAAATCAGGGAAACTAGGGTAACCCCAAAACTTCAAACTTTACTCATAGACAGTATGAAGCTGTGAGTTACTTCAGATACTATGGCTTATAATTAATATTTTAAATTCTTGTCCACCTCCATGCCTTCATGTATCTATTCCATGTGTCACACTTTCACTGACATTAAAAGGACTCTACATTTGGAAGAAATATGTAGGAGGTGTGAGGGGGTGAGATTGAAATTCATTGGGTTCAATTTTTAGCAGAGAATACAGTTTTAGTTCTAAAAATGAAGTTATTTATCTGTAGGCATCTAAACATAAAGAATATGACAGGTATTTCACGTAGACTATGACTATTAATTGCTAAATATCATCTCATGTTATTATTCTTTATTCAATGACCTTTGTTTAGGATTTTATTAAATTAAATGTGACCAAGACAAATTTTGTGTAGTGAGGAAAATATAGTTTTTTTGCATGACAGCAATGAAAAATGACAATGTTGGTTTTGTCTGGTAATGATGAGGCATAGATCTACTAATCACAAGCCCACTGAGTCAAATGAGTTATAACCCAGCAACTATAAAAGCTCATGTGTTGGACTAATACAAATCACTTTCTGCAAAGACTAATTTTTCTTGGATAGGGCTATTCATGTCTCTACAGTGGTTCCTATACTATGTGACTGATAGTCACTATTTTGTTATGACTCTCTATTCTATATTCCTTATGTTTTGTTGAATCATCTCTTGACTATTTTCTCCAGTTTGAACATATTGATCATTCATTTTTCTCAGTATACATCAGCTTCTTCTTGTCTTTTTTATTAATTTCTTTGTTTTCAGTTTTCTACAATCACTTTCATAAGTCTTAGATTTTCTCCCCCTCTCTCCTTCCTCCCTCCGCAAGATGGCATGCAATCTTATATGGCTTCTTTAGATACATTTTTATTAAGCACATTTTCACATTAGTCATGGAGGAATTGAAATGAATGGGGGAAACTATGAGAAACAACAAACTAGAACAAAACATAACACAAGAGAAAAGAGTCTGCTTCATTCTCCATTCCAGTTCCGTAATTATTTCTCTGGATATGGATGGCATTTTGCCTCAGTTCTTCTAGTCTTAATCTACAAATTACTATATCAACTAAATATCCTTTCAACTCATGCATTTTAAAATATATTCCCTGTTCCTCATGGTCTTCTATAAGAACTAGTACCTCTACTCTGAGGATAAGAATTCTCAAACCAAGCAAATTTTGCGTGGGTTATTACAGATTTTGACACAAACTTTCCCAATCAACTTGTTTCTTCCTGTGTATTCAGTTTCTTGAATCTGAAGGATTGTTGTTATTTTTGTCTTCTTTGAAAGAAAATAGCCTTTGAGAAAGGATATTTTACTTATTATAGAAATAAGAAACCAGGATGCTTGCTTATATGAAATATCTTTTTCTCAGGGTGAATCAAAGTATTTTAAAAAGTTATCTTTCTATGTAAGCTTACTGTGTGGAAATTAAGTAAAGTTCTGTTTCTATTACTTTTATATTATAGTCATTTCTCAATATACTTTCACCATTGAACCTTCCCTTTCAACAAAGAGAAGTCATTAAACAAAATTGAAAAAAAATGACCTGAGAGTTTGTGTAATATTTCATATTCCTAACACCCCATGTCTTTATTGAGAGTAGGAAAGTGTTTTGTCATCTCTACTACAAGACCAATAATACATGTCTGAGTTCTTCTGACCTTTAAAGTTGTTTTCATTTATATTAGTTTAGTGGATCCATTCTTATTTTGATTTCCATTTGTCCATACAATTCTTCCTATGTTTCTCTAACTTCTTCATATTTGTTATTTCTTATGGAATGAGTGACAATATTCCATTACACCCACATACCACAGTTTATGCATCTGTTTCCTAATCTATGGATGTAGAATGCCATAGAGTTAGAAGAATTAAAATTGAAGGTCACTCAAAGGTCAATGGAGAGGTGCATGTTGAATGGGAGTAAACTGTGGCCATTAGTAACCAAAAATTGTGCAAAAGAAGCATATATCACCCTATGGATATAATCAAAAATAAGGTATGCTTATCTTGTGGCAAAAGTCAAGGGTGAGCAAAGGCTAGCTTTCATGTTCCATTGATATCTAGATGTTATCATCATAAGTAAAAGAGGGCCCACAGTATGTTAAATGGAATTCATGTGGAGGATTGATAAACAAGTTACAGAGTATAGGATGAAGCCATGGGCATATTGCAATCTGCATTGTTGGAGGACGTACTCATATAATAGGCATCACAGATTCATTGAAGAAACAAACTTGGGCTACATTAGGAAAAACAGTGTCTAGAATGAATGAGGAGAGATTCCTGTTGGACTCCATCTTGGTCAGACATTGCTTGGAATATTGTGTTCAGTCCCAGGTACCACATTTTTGGAAGACCATCATGAAGCTCAAGCATGTTCAGAGAAAAGCAACCAGGATGGTAAAGGATCTTGAGATAATCATCTCACGTGAAGGGCAGATGAAGGAATTGGGGTGATTTAGTAAAAAGTAGAGATAAATAAGATAGTATGATATTAAACTATGGAAATAATCTCAGACCAGCACATGGGGGAGGTATTAGAATTGTTCTGCTTTGTCCCAAAGGGAAGAGAAATGGATGGAATTTGTGGAGGATATATTTAAATTGAATATTTTCATTTTTCTTTGGATACATTAAAGCCTTAAAAATAAGCAAAAAGAAGAACTACCATGATGTTTTCCTAGAAGAATATGTATATAATACTTTATAAACTTTAAATTTCTATTTAAATTTTAACTCTTTCTATTATAGTCATTATTAACGAGGAAATGGAATGATCTTGTGTTTAACGAACTAAATGCCAATTCTGGACCCTTAAAGCAACAATTAATTGTGAACCAAAAGGGGAAGTGTGCCAAGAAAGGACAGCACTTTTTACTGAGAATTCTTATAACACCCTGTGTCATTTTCCACCTTCCCTGACCCAGTTTTTCCATGTTCATGGCTCATTTCCTCTACTTTTGCCTACTGCTTTAGGTCAGATACACACTGATTCAAAATGCAAGTTATAGATCGGAAGAGATTTAACCTCTGAGGCTAAACAAAGAAACAAATAATCATAACAGCCTGGAACATAATGGGCATTTAACAAACATTTATTGATTGATTATAAAGGTGGTACTTTAAGGTTTGCTAAGACCTTTATATGTGTTGTTTCACTTGATCCTCATAATAATTTCTTTACTTATGGGAGGAGGAAACTGAACACTGAATCTCACTCATTCTCTCGGAGAATGCACACAATAAGTCTGATGCAATTTTTTTCTACCTGGACGAAACTAGAACTCCTGTTAATTCTGATGATTTGCAATGGAAATGGTTTAAAGAAATGTATAGTAAGTGCAAATGCTCTCTAACTTATCCTGGTCTGCTCAAACTAGATGAATAGGAGCCTCTGATTGTCTGCAGTTGTGTGGCTGGAACTGGGGTACTTTGAAGAGGCACTGGCTGATCAGTACTCGGCCCATCTCTTTGTGTGACTTTTTCTTATCTGATGGCATTTTGGTGACAGAAGAGAGACAAAGCCGTAAGAAGGAGAAGAGGACTTGGGCTATGGCCATCTAAGGCCAAAATATGTCTCTGCAAATATGGGACTGAGGTCTTTGCCTCAGATTTTGTTCTTTCATTTTTGGTAAAGGAGAGTGTATGATCTTGTAAGCTTTGAGAAGTCAAAAGAACAAGCCACTCAAGGTCCAGGAAACTGGGAGTTAAGCCTATTTTGGGTTTTGTAACCAGACCAGGATTTTTGACCCAAGGACTAGGGACTGATCTTCAGGACTCAGTGTAGCAGTAGTTAAGACAAAGACTAGTATGAGAGTGATGCTGCATGTGGATGAGGAGTTAGTAGGACCAATGCTTTTGGATATCACTCTCTTTAGAAACTGAAGTGGATTAGGGGAGACTATGCCCCAGACACAAGATGAAAGTGTTTTATAACTTGTTTTGGATTTATCATTTGAACAAATGTCTATCCTAAAGAACTGAGTCTGTTTGCTAAGAGTTAAGGAGAAGCACTTCTATGGGTCTCATGAGCATGGGTTTGGACCCTTGGCCATTAGTAGTAACAACCACCCCTCTGGGGACCCAAGCAATTAATGATAATGTATGTTGGGTGAGTGAGTCCCAAGTGGTTATACTTAATACAACACTAAACACGGATATTTAAACAACATTTCACAAGAATACATAGATGCAGATCTTTAGGTCTTAAGCAGGGCTATATCTTTGGTCAGGTCAATTAAAAAAAAGAATAAAGAATTGACGGGAACCAAGGAGCTAACCTCCCTTCTTTATACAGGTTTATAGGAGATTCCATTTAAAGCAGCTTTTAGTGAATTTATCCAGCCCTGCTCTGGATCTTCATGATAAAAGGCTAAACATGCCCTAAAGATCATTGGTTCCATGTAGCCTAATCAACCCCTCAGGTACTAAGGCCTGGGCAGAGTAATGCCTAATACATCTATCATACCCTAATTTGCTTTTTAGTTCACAGTTTAAAGCCTCTGCTCACTGTAAAATTTTCTTCTGTTTAGCTCAGACAAGCAGGATAATCCCTGAACATCTACTTTCTCAGCTTTGCATAAAGCTTTCCTTTAATGGTTTATCATGGACTACTTTTCTACTTGATTTGGTAACTTCAGTGGGATTAATCTGGACCTGAGATTTCATCAGCATGGGGGAATTCCCAGTGTGACTTGTCTATAACTTGTACTCTTAGAGAGTTGCCTGGGGCACTGAGAGGTTAAGCAACCTCCCCAAAATCAATCACTCAGCTAGAATGTGTCAGAGGTGAGACTACAACTCTTGGCTTCCTGACTCCCATGCCTGCATTCTCTGTCCACTAGGCAACACTACCTTTCAACTTCTAAGTTAAAAAGTGAGAAATACATCCATTTATATCTCTTTTAAATTTGTTTTGAGATACGTAAGAACAAATATAACATATGAAAATGAAATTATATGAATAGAAAATACTGAGGAAAGCTTCAACTACAGTATCACATACAAAAACACACAAATAACTCTCTATGAGAAAAGAGGGATCTAACTTGTCAGGGAAAAAATAACATATAACAAATTGCTTAAATAGGACTAAAAACTCCCACAAAAATTTATAAAATAATGTAGCACTGATATTGTGGTAAATGCCTCCATTTCTAAAACATACTGAGATTAATAAGCCTTCTATGAGTTCTCTAGAAAATTTTCAAACATTTAAAATGTGAATTTTCTGCCTACTTGTGAATGTTGGCAATTTGGGATAGAGAATTTAGGAGTGGAATTTGTGGACATGTGGGTTTATTACTTGTGAAATCTTTAAAAAAAATTCTTGGATCTATTTTTTTGAGGAAAAATTGATTTCACAGACTTTCTAAATCATGACTATAAGGTACAATCAGATTCACCTAATTATTTTATTTAATCATTCGTTTACAGTTCTCGGGGAAATGTTTTCAAGCCAGAATCAACTCTTAAAATGCCAGATATACAAAACACCACACATTTGTTTTCAATTACTTGTTGCTTAATCTGTGTGTAGGCATGGCCAAATCTTCAGTTTTTCCAGCCTTTGTAACTTCATGAAAAAGTCCACCTTTCCCCTCTCCTCCTTTGTTCACTGTTGTACAGTTCTAGAACAACTTAGCTTTTATTTATTGCCAATTCTTTTTCCCATTCAAGATGGATCCAGGATTACATAACAAGTCTGCAATACTGTAAAAGCAGTACATTCATAAGTAATACCTCCTACCTCAAGCACTGCCTTGAGGTTTCCTATCTCCATGTGTTTCTTTTTACCTTCTCCCTGTGTAATCTTATCTGTCTGTTGACTTAAGTCAGTTGCATTTTTAATCATATGTATTTATTTTAAATGAATTTTAGACCAAAGCGGAATCCATGTTGTCAGTCTGAGTGCTATTTCCTCTCTGAATGTGAAGAAAGTTGGTTTGACTATTTTTTGAGTTTGAAAGAAACCAGGCTTTTACCACTGCAAAACACTAACGGCCTCTGGCTCTGTCTACAGAGAATTTTGCCGACGCTGGGAAAAGTTCACTCTGCTCATGTCTTTGGCTCAGTTTTCTTGATATGCTCCCAGGACAGATGATCATCCCCTTTCTCTCAGCAGTCTCTTTTCTCAGGGCATAGAACTCTAATTAAAGTCACTAGGTCAGGTTCTATTCCGTTCATTCTGCCACATGTTTGTGAATCCTCTGTGCTCAGAGCCAAAGTACAGAAGAGACAGGTAGCTAAGATGGAAGAGGATGAAAATAGGGATGTCATTCAATGCCCTCAAATACTCATCTTGTATGACTCTTTCTTGTTGTAAAGCTTCCATTTAGGTCTACGAGTGTTTCTTTTAATAATATTATCTCAACTCTCTCAGATTTAGAGCTAAAGGGTGCCTTTTAGAGGTCAACTACTACAATGCCCTTGTTTTAATGATGAGCAAACTTAGGCCTGAAGAGATACACAGGGAATAAAGGACAAAGCCAGGATTTCAACTTGCAGTATGTCCTCTGACTGCATATACCCCTCTTCACATAACACCATTCTGCTTGATGTTCAAAATGAATGAAGTTATATCACTCATTTGCCTAAACTAGTGGTTATAGAAAGAGGACATTTGGACACTCTCAAAATTACCGTATATCAAGAGAGTTGATATGATTTTAAATGGTTAGCCTAAGAAGTCAACATTCTTGTTAGAGTTATTCTTATGTATTAGATCATAATGTTAATGAAATCAATAAATTAAGAATTTATTAAGACACTGTGCTGGGATTGCTATCTCATAAAGGGTTTTAGCTATGTTCTCTTTTTGTAATCATTGTTAATCAGATGTTTCAGTCATGTCTGACTCTTTGTGACCCTATTTAGGGTTTTCCTGGCAAAGATATTGGAGTAGTTTGCCATTTCCTTCTATGCCTTGTTTTATAGATGAGGAAACTGAGGTAAACAGGATTGAGTGACTTGCACAGGGTCACCCAGCTAGTAAATGTCTGAGGCCAGATTTGGTCAAGATGAATTTTCCTGATTGCAGGACTGGCACGCTATCCATTGAACCACATAGCTACCCTTTATTCACTGTGCTCTCACTTTACTTGCAGCTTAATTCATTCAACTCATTCTATTGACTTCTCTACATTCTCACCACCAGCCTTTACCTCTACCCTTTTCTTTCCCCATTAGAATATAAGTATAGGGAGTGTCTTTGTTAGCATAACAAAGTTGGCACTTTTAGGGGCAGTTAGATGACATAGTGCATAGAGCATGTGACCTGGAGCCAGGAAGACCTGAGTTCAAATCCAACTTTATGATCCTTGGCAAATCACTTTACTTTCGTTTGCCTCAGTTTCCTCATCTGTAAAATTAGGACGATAATGGCACCTATTTTCCAGAGTTGTTGTGAGGATGAAATGAAATAATAATTATGAAGTGCTTGTGTAGTGCCTGGCACATATTAAGTACTATGTAAATATTAGCTATTATTAACAAATATTTTATTAATCAATCTGTCTATATGACTCAGGCACTGGGGATGCAAATACAAAGAGTGAAACAGTTCCTACAAAATGAAAGTTATTATTTTTGCTACTCTATTATTTAGTGATAGGGAAGCTTTAATTTTTGGTTAAAAGACTTGTTGAAAATGAAAATAGAGCCAAAATTTCACTGTGATTAAGAAAAAATAAAATGAATTATTTGTTTTGGGTTGGTTCAAGGACTGTCAACAACAGGAGGGGATAAATGTCTTCTGGAGACCAAGGGTTTCAGCTTTTATGAGCTGCAACAGATGTTTATGCAAATTAAGTACTACGACACACATTATCCCAAATGAGAAATTACAAACAAAAAGTCATTGGTGTCCTCAAATTATGTGATTTTTCTTTTACGCTCAGAGCTTTGTTGGAAGAATCTACGGAGCTATTCTCTCAGCCAGCCTGCATAGTATACAATTTTGAAGCTAGTTTTTCATTAGTGACAGTGTTTTGGAGCAATCTAAAGAGGGGCTATTCCATGATTGTCATATGGCATTCCTCCATTCTCATTGGTTTTAAGATAATTTTTCTTCTAGAACAATTTTATGACAAATAGATGTTTTTTCAAGTGAGTCTCTAACAGCAATAACTGTGGATGTACAAGATACTTTTCTTTCCTCTTAAAAAAGGATTTTCTAGTAACTATGTTAATATTTATGAATATGACTGTTTTTATAATATCAGGAGCAGATTAAAGAGAATGAAGAATTAGTGAATACACTTAATCTATTTCTAAATGTGAAAAACATGAAACAGCTTATAGACTGTACATGTAAAAATCATGATGTTTTATATATAGGCACCACTGAGGTTGGTTGGTTGTTGTCCTTCATTCTCGAAGAGGACCAAAATGTCTTCACTATGTTAGAGTTAAGTTACAATGTATCCAACTGTGGCTGATCAGACCAATATGAGTTCAGAATGTTCTACAGGTCAGGCATAAATAGTCTGTTTGAACATTTGGGGTGGATTCTCTAAATTTGTGCATCTCAAATTTCTTTTGTGTCATTTCAGTTTTACTTTGCTTGTAGAACACAGTACCATGCTGAGTGGCCCTGTGCCACTGTCTCCCATATCACACAAGCAGTTGGTAAAGTGATCTTGGAAAAAAGAAGGACTAGGTTAAAATCCACAACTCACACACTTGATAATTACGTGTCCATGGGCAAGTGACTTTATTTCCCTGTATTTCGGGAAACTCTTTAAACTTATAAATTGTGTACAGGCTGAGGAAACTCCTTGATGGCAGGGATTATCTTTTGTTTTTTTGTGTTCCCAGTATTTAGCCCAGTGCCTGGGCACATGGTAGGTGCTTAATAAATGTTTATTGATGATGATGACAAGGGCAATGATGCTGCTGCTGGTGATGATGTAGGCATTAGGTATGGGTGTGGGTTGGGGATAGTATTGCATAGAGTGATGTTCTTTGAGTCACAGAGACTTAGGTTCAAATTCTTAACTCAGACATTTGATCACTTTGTGATTTCAGATAATTCTCTACTATTATAATCCCAGTATTTAGCACAATGCTTGGTGTTCAGTAGATACTCAAAACATGCTTGTTGGTTTGTTTTGATTAATTAGTTATACAAAGGTTGAGATCTGCACTGATGGAGAGAGTTCATACACCAAGGAAATAGCACATCCTTGAAATATTCATTGTAAGGTTAGAATTTATCTCCAATGTTGTGAAATGCAAATAAAAGCATTATTCTTGCCTTATCTTCCCATTTGCACAAAAGAAAAAGTTCTTAACTAATCATAATTATACTGTTTTCCACCATGGCCAAGGTATGGAGTTCTTGATTGTTTGGTTGTTGTCCTTCGTTCTCCAAGAGGACCAAAAAGACATCACCATGATAAACTGAAGTTTCAATGTGTCTGACTGTGGCTGATCAGACCAATATGAGCCCAGAATGCTCTACCACAGATTGGACACAGATAGTCCCTGTGAATATTTGGGGTGGATATCCCAAATTTGCACGTCCTGTGTTGATTTTGTGCTGTCTCAGTTCTGCTTTGCTCAAACAGAACAGCACCCTTCTGATGTGGGCACGCCATACTGAGCAGACCTGTGCCAGTGTTTCCCATGTTGCACAGTCAAATCCAAAGTTCTTGAGAGAGACCTTGAGAGTGTCCTTGTATCGCTTCTTCTGACCACCATGTGATCACCTGCCCCATGTGAGTTCGCCATAAAATAGTCTTTTTGGCAAGCATACATTTTGTATTCAAACAACATGTCCAGCCCCTAGGAGTTGTGCTCTCTGAAGTATAGTTTGAATGTTTGGCAGTTCAGCTTGAGCAAGGGCTTCAGTATCTGGTACCTTATTCTGCCAAGTGATCTTCAGACTCTTTCTAAGACAGTTCAAATGGAAGAAATTCAGTTTCCTGGCATGGCACTGGTAGACTGTCCATGTTTTGTAGGCATACAACAATGAGGTCAGCACAGTGGCTCTGTAGACCTTCAGTTTGGTAGTCCTCTTCTCTCCCAGCAGAAAAATCCTGTGGGATCTGTGTGAGAGAGTAGAGTTGTCTGACCCAAACTTCAGGGCAGGGGAAGGGGTAGAGGAGCCCTTGGAGGAGAGGAACCAGCATGAGCAGGTGCAGGGGCAGCAGCAGCAGATACTGTTTTTAGAACTCTATTCCCACAGATAGCGGGGGTATCAAGCAGCTAACAGCATACCCCTCACCTCCATTGGAGGTAGAGAACAACCGTGACAAAGAACTCAAAAGTCAAGTAAATAGCTAGGAAAATGAACAAAAATCAGAAAAAGAATGAGACTATAGAATCTTACTTTGGTGACTAGGAAGACCAAAATATACAAACAGAAGAAGACAACAAAGTCAAAGCTCCTACATCCAAAGCCTCCAAGAAAAATGTGAATTGGTCTCAGACCAAGGAAGAGCTCAAAAAGAATTTTGAAAATCCAGTAAGAGAAGTAGAGCAAAATTTGGGAAGAGAAATGAGAATGATACAAGAAAATAATGAAAAGCAAGTCTGGAAGCTAATGACTTTATGAAATGAAAAATCAAGAAATTATAAAACAAAGCCAAAGGAATGAAAAAATAGCAGATGATGTGAAATATCTCATTAGAAAAACAACTGACCTGGAAAATAGATCCAGAACAGACAATTTAAAAATTATTGAACTACCTGAAAGTCATGATCAAAAAAAAGAGCCTACATATCATATTTCAAGAAATTATCAATGAAAACTACCCTGATATTGTAGAACCAGAGGATAAAACAGATATTGAAAGAATCCACTGATGATAGACTCCTGAAAGAGATTCCAAAAAGCAAAACTGCAAAAAACAAACAAACAAACTTGAAAACTGTCAAATTCCAGAGCTCCCAGGTCAAGAAGAAAATCTTGCAAGCAGCCAGAAAGAAACTATTGTGGAAATACAATCAGGGTAACATAATATCTAGCAACTTCTACATTAAGGAGTTGGAGGGCTTGGAATATGATATTTCAAAGGTCAAAGGAGCTAGGATTAAAATGAAGAATCACCTACCCAGCAAAACTGAATATAATACTTCCAGGAAGAAATGGTCATTCAATGAAATAGAGGACTTTTAAGCATTCTTGATGAAATGACCAGAGTTGAATAGAAAATTTGACTTTCAAACACAAGAATCAAAAGAAGTATGAAAAGTTAAACTGGAAAGGGACTTCTTAATTATAAGGGACTTCTTAAAGTTGAGCTGTTTACATTCCTACATGGAAAGATCATATTTTTAACTCTTGCAGCTTTTCTCAGTATTAGAGTAGTTGGAGGGATTATCTACAATATAGACAGCCAGCACAGGGTGAGTTGAATAGAAAAGGATAATATTTAAAAAAATAAAATTAAGGGGTGAGAGAGAATTATATTGGGAGGAGAAAGGGAGAAATAGAATGGGGCAAATTATCTCACATAAAAGAGGCAAGAAAAAGCTTTTTCAATGGAGAGGAAGATGGGGGAGGTGAGAAACAAAAAGTAAACTTTACTCTCATTGCATTTGGCTTAAGGAGGGAATAACATGCACACTCAAGTTGCTATGAAAATCTATTTTGCACTACAGCAAAGTAGAGGAGAAGGGGATAAGTGGGAAAAATGCTAAAAGGGAGGGCAAATGAGAGGAGGGAGTAGTTAGAAGTAGACACTTTTAAGGAGGGACAGGGTCAAAAGAGAGAATAGAATAAATGGGGGGCAGGATAGGATGGTGGGAAATATAGTTAGCCTTTCACTACATTTAGGCTTTCACAACAGTCATTACATGACTATTATGAAAGGATTTTGCATGACTACACACATATAACCTATGTGGAACTGCTTGTCTTCTCAGTGGGGATGGGTGGGAAGGGAGGAAGAGAGAGAAATTAGAACTCGAAGTTTTAAAAACTAATGTTAAAAATTGTTTTAACATGCAACTGAAAAATAAGATATACAGGCAATGGGATAGAGAAATCTATCTTACCCTACAAGAAAAGAGACGGGATGGGGATAAGAGAAGAGAGGGGTGTGATAGAAGGGAGGGTAGATTGGGGGAAATGGTAATCTGAATGCATGCTGTCTTGGGGTGGATGGAGGGAGGAGATGGGGAGAAAATTTGTAACTCAAAATCTTGTGGAAATGTATGTTGAAAACTACAAATAAATAAATAAATTAAAAAAACTTCCTAAAAATTGTGACTGTTGGAAAATGCAATGGGTTGCCTTGATAGTAGTGACAACTGGAGGTCTTGGAGCTGAATAGGCTACTGGTTTATATTGTTGAGAGGATTCTTCTTTAGTTGGATTTGGATAGGTTGTCTTTGATATTCCTCTCAACTGATATTCTACAATCTACAACTGTTGACAAGTCATTCCACTTTTTTTGAGTTTCCATCTTCCCATCTGTAAGATGGGAGTGGTAGCCATATTCCTCACAGGGCTATTGTTCAGTGAAAACCTTGTTAACCTCAAAGGGTTACATAAATATACTATTATTAATTGCTCTCTAGTAGTTTGGGTGTCAAATATGAAGACATAGATGCGGTTTTATTTGCTCTTCCCTTTCATTTCTTTTCCTATTTGACTAGTTTATGACTTCTGATTTCCCTGCCTTTGCTTCTTTAAATATCTGACCATATTTGTGTGGCATCCATCTATCTATCTATCCTGCCATGTAACGTATGTTAAAGTCCTGCTCCAATGTGATACAGAGGTGATCCTGGGTTTTCTAAGGCTATGCCGGTGATAAACATGCTCTTGACAGGTCTTATTCTGCTAGAAAAGTTTTGTATATGGGCCCAGTGATGGATTGTATATTTCTCACCCAAGGATCAGGCCAGCTAAGTTCAGAGATATTTTTCATCAGAAAGTTGGACATTAAACAATAAATTTTCAGTCACATTAGCTCTTTTTAAAAAAATATTTTATTTGGAACTTACTAAGAGAAGCATTTGTATAACATAGTAGAATAGCAAAAAAAGATGATTGTACTTGAAACTGCAACTCTATTATGTACAACTTGTCATTCATTTTAGAGATGTAATGAAGTTATCAGGTAACTTTAAAAATAAGAAAATGAATAAACAAGTGAAGAAATAGATAAACATAACATTCTATTTTTTCTAAACAAACGAACAAACAAAAAGGTTTTTGACAGTTGCCTACAAAGAACTCTCATTTCAGTTCCTTCTAATTATGCTAGGGCAAAAAACTCAATTATTGGATAATATTCTTTATAAACTTCCTTTAACACCTTCAGATCTCCTAGTTAGCAAGAAAGGTTATGGCCTAGGTACCAGAGGTATTCTTAATTCTTAATCTTCTAATTCTTAATCTTCTTAATTCTAATTCTTAATCTTCTAATGATAGAACAATTTTCTCTATCTATCAGTGAATTTGAGGAGGAGATCAGCAGTGGTGGAAAGCTTTAAATCTGACATTTCCAAACTGCAGCGATATTTTTTACTCTGAACTTTGATTGTGAATCCAGACACCCTCTTGTTACCATGATGGCATTCGCAAATAGTCTCTTTATTTATGTGTAATCCGTGCCCGATACAAAATTTCATATGAGGTAATTGGGGTCACTGGTTCTAAATAAATTATCTAGCCACTATGAAAAGTCAAACATCTCGTCATCAAAACTCTTGGTTCATGGTTATCCTATCAGTTTCCAAAAAAAACAATTAGCTTTGGAAAGTGAGGTTCTCTACTACGAGAAGCAGCAAGGCATAGGGAGTGGTTTCAATTATGATCTGAAGTCAGGAAGAGTGGGATTCACATTCAATCGCTGACCTGCCTAGAAATATAACCATGGGCAAGTCATCTAATCACCAAGCCATTGTTTCCTCATCTTTATAATGAGAAGCAATAATACTAAGAGTACCCACTTCATAGAACTATTATAAAGAAAGATCAAGTGAAATAATATGTGAAGTAAATTTGCAATGTATCCAAGACTCTGTCTTGGAGCTTTTGCATATACCTGAAATACCACAAGTGATGCCTGATGTAGAACTGAATGTGTGTCTCTCCCCTCCTCTTTTTCTAATTCATCAGCTCTTTGCCACAGTACTGGAGCCAAATGTCTTTTGTATTATTTTTTGCACTCTTCATATCTGTTATTGATGACCATCTTTGGTGTCGGAGTATCAATATCTCTTGAAAGTATCCTGTTGCTCAGATATTGTATCAGGGTCAGGCAACCCTTCCTTATAGAGATGACCTTGGGGTCATACAGGCAATTTCCATGAGTTTTCCAATATAATATACCCTTTGTTAGCATACTAGAGACATGCATTTGGTGTGGCATCTCAAAGGTGAAGAAATACAAGAGCAACTATATTTGTTACTCTCTCAAAAGTTGAGTATGCATACATGCATATATATATATATATACACACACCTGTGTTCTCTATCCATATATAATTTACATATCTATGTTTCCACATATTATATATATATATATATGTATATATATATATATATACATATATATATATATATACACACACACACACACACACACACACACACATATATACATGTATTTCTATGTATCTATATCTATCTCCTTGAGAGCAAGGATCATTTTCTTTTTTGCATTTGTATTCTCAGTACCTAGCACTGGGACTGATACGTAGTAGGTGGTTAGTATTTATCAATTGATTAGATTGATTGGATACATAGGGAAAAATATATCTTTGCCATTCCCTTCTAACTTATTTTTTGGCAGTCTTATGCTTATGCTTGTTAAGAGCAGAGTAAACTGACTGTTACTATATATGGTAGAAAACTTATGAAGTTTGATAGATATTTATTTTGTGTGATTATAGAAACAGGTCCATGACCTAAGAGCAGTGAGGCAGATCATAAACCCAGTGGTTAGTAGTGTCTATAGCATTTGAATTCTCTTTACTTGTTTAATTGAATAAAATGATACCAGATACAAAATTTTCAAGCTGCTTCTTAAAAATAGGAATAAGAGGTATGATTGCATGAATATTATATGGGTATGGAGATGGCAAATGAGTTTAATAAGCATTCATGAAGTGCTTACTATGTTCCAAGCACTGGCTTGCCATTTCTCAAGTGGGGTATGTCTTTTGAAGGGATGTGACTATAAGCAATAATAAAGCCACATGGTTATTATGGTGTGGTAGTTATGGAACCCAGTTTCAGCGGAAATAAATCATATAAAAAGCATTTGATTTGGAGTCTGAGAATTTGGGTTCAAATCCTGCCTCTTTAATAATGTGATTATCATTGTTGCTCATCCCAAGCTTTTTGAAGAGGAACATGACGTCATGAGGGAGACGTCTTGACTTGCCTGTGAATTGAATGTAAGTGAGGCAGGGCTGTGCAAAGTCCACAGTCTTGTTCTCTCCTCCAGAGTCATTGTCGGCAAGTCAATTAACTCTTCTGGGCTTCCCAGTTGTTTCATCTATAAATTAAGGGGCAACTTTTGATACACTTCCTGCTCTAAAAGTTTGCTCTAATTGTTCATCCTACCACTCACGCACACTTTGTACCAATAGCAGCCCTGGACCTGCCTGTGAACAGTGGGAAGAGAATTTCCTGGTACCCAACGATCATAGTGACATGTTGATGGATTATGGTGAGTGGAACCCACTTAATTTTTTGGTCATGGTTGATTTTGCTTCGGTCATACAAAAAGGAATCTCTACCTTTGCTTCCCTTCTACCTTCTTTCTTTGTACCATTTTACTAAGTCTGTCAGTGGGCTGTCATAGCTTAAATCGTGAAATACCCAAAATTTGTCTTTGGCAACCTTAGTTTAGTATCATAGGACTTAGAACTAGAGAAGATGTTCTAGGCCTATCTAGTTCAACCTTTTTATCTAATATGTAAGGAAACAACCACAGAGATGTCAAATTACAACTTCTAAGGGCATCTGCATTTGAACAAGGTGCAAAGGATTTTAAAGTAAGGAAAATAATCTATTTGTAGATTTTCAGAGAGATTGATTTTCAGAGAAAAAGTGGAAGAATATTTTTTTGTGGGGACAAGATGAATATTTCTCATATCCCTGAAATTATGCCACCTAGGTGGTTGCTTTTCTTTATGTAGAAAGACTGAATTCAGTAAAAGGAAAGGACTTCTCTCCCCTTTATAAAATATGAATGTAGTTTCATGTGTGAAAACTGAAGTGAGCTTGCACTCTCTTGATGCCATGTTCACAGTCCTTTACCAATCTCATTTTTAAAAAATATGTTATGCCTTTATAAAGGGTCATTAACTTTTTATTTAGAGTCAACTTATTTTTATGGTGTTTTAAGAGAGAAAAGTGATTTGCTCAAGGGAAAGGTCATGCAGAGTATGCAAAAGATTGGATTGAAAGAGTATGAATTTCTAGATTTTCAGAAATCACTTTTATAAATAATCGATTGTCAGGTCTTTAGATCACCCCTGAACTCAAAAGACAACTAAAGGGACTTCTTTGAGTTGTTGATCATCTGTCAGTTAAGAAAGGAGGTTCTAAATGGGGGAGTGCATGTTAGAAATATTGCATTGGCAAAAGGTGCCATGCTCAGTTTGGCTCAACTTCCCTGTTTATAATTCATGGGATCTCAAGCATTTGGCAAATAGAAAAACTGAAGCTTACTCAATAAAATAGATTTATCTTTCTAAGAAAAGTGAAAAATACTTGAGGAAGTCTATCAAATATATGTTTGGTGAAGATTTCTGTCACTATGGTGGGGAAAATAAAAGAGATAGAAAGGAAGAGAGAGACAGACAAAGAGAAAGACAGGCATAAAAAGAGACAGAGAGGCAGGCAAGAAATAGAGACAAAGGGACATAGAAGCAGAGAGAAAGAGAGACACAGAGATAAAGTGCCAGAGAGGCAGAGAGATGTGGTTTGCTTTCAAGAAAAATACCAAAATGTCACCGGAATTCATATTCCATAAAAAAAGTGGCTTCAGGACTAACAGAAGCTCATAAAG
The DNA here is from genome assembly GCA_028658325.1 of Potorous gilbertii. Taxonomy (NCBI): domain Eukaryota; kingdom Metazoa; phylum Chordata; class Mammalia; order Diprotodontia; family Potoroidae; genus Potorous; species Potorous gilbertii. Next base: position 28,950,630 of record CM053773.1, read on the forward strand.
AATTAAGGTTCAGTGCATGTCTCCTTTCAATCAGGCCACATGCAAGCTTTCAAAAAAACATTCCCTCTTTCTAAGGTTTCTTAAGTGTACGTTCATATATCTCTAATATACAGGAGGCAAAATCACAACTTTGCATTTCAAACTCTATGCCAAACTCTTGGCTCATTTCAGAAGTACCACGCAATATTAAAGGGAAATCCCATTTTGGATGGTAAGAATACTACTGTGTACAATTGAAGGTCATCAAAGTAATTACTTTTTACAATGTGTTGTTATTGTATAAATTGTTCTCTTGGTTTTGCTTACTTGATTCTCTGTTCGCGCATGTCTTCCCAGGTCTCTCTGAAACCACACTTTTCATCATTTCCTACACAACAACAGTATTCTATAATAGTCACTATATCATAATTTATTCAGTCATGGAGTACTAATGATAAATAATGTTAATCACTTCACCACAGAAAGTTGATGGATTCAGTATTCATAATGAGAAATACATTTTGGACCTGACCAGTGTAGGATTTTTTTTTCACTTGACTATACATATTTATAATGGTTTTTTTTCTTTGTTGGAGGAAAAGAAAATAAATGTATGAAAAAAATAATTCATAAATGAAGCCTGTTTTGCTTCTTAGTAACATGCCCTTTAATCATATGTTTTTTGGCTCCTCCCTTTTCCTCCCCAGTAGCTAAAAGAGTAACAAGGTGCCAATTGATAGTAACTATATTAGGAACCACTACAAAAGGCGCAGGGGAGAGAAGTCTCAAAGGTGAGATTTACCTACTTTACAATATTGCTGAGAACCAGTTCTTCAGAGATAACTTGTTTGAGGATAAATGCTTTGGGAGCATGCGTAACAGATTGCTTTGAAATGGGAATCACATTACTATCCAAACTACTGTGTTTCACAGAATAGTCCTTTGGTTAAATGATTCTCCAATAGATATGAGAATGGGCTGAGTTCATTGCTTCAGGTGGAGTGGGTGCCTCTCATTCTTCAGGCAGAGCTAAACCATCTCTGACAGAAGTTGTTATGATTCCCTGACTTAGAAGGCTGCAGCTGAAAAGAACTACTCTATTATTTTCCCTTTGGAATGAAGCCTTTTAGTACAGTTGAAGCTGGAAAAAGATTTTCTTTTAATTGCCCTACAAACAATATAAATTAGCCATGGTACTGAATATTATTTTTATTGTACTATATTTTAATATTAGCATAGCATAGTGTCCTAATAAAATGAATATTTTATAATATCCTAATTTTCACAGATGTTATAGTTTCAATCCATTTATATAATATCTGAGTGCTCTCTAAGGATACCTTGCTATAACAAGAATTATATGCAACAATTATGTCCATCTAATCTTTATATTTCTTCCAGAGCCTCGAATAGGGTTTATCAAATGGTAAATGCTTAATAAATTCTTATCAATTGATTGATTGGACAGCATACATTTATTAAAAGCCTACTAAATACAGGACACTGTGCTAGGCTTAGAGACAAATACAAAGTTTAGATAAGACTCCAACAGCTTGTAAGGGAGTAAAACACTGATATAGAATATTATGTAACAGAAAGTATCATCTGGTTAGTGCATTAGACAGTGATAAAAACAAAGTGTCATATGAGGTTTGAGTTGGGAAGCAGGAAGTGGTAGTTAAGGTAGGTTTAAAGATTGACTTGGAATTGAGTATGCGAAAAGAGAAAAGTAGGTTATTCCGCATTTAGAGATGACCTGAGCTGAAGTATGGAGACTTGAGAGTATAATATTCTGGGAAAAGTGTTTAAGTATAGCCAATACAGAGTCAGGGAACACTAATATGTAATTAGAATAGAAAGGCTGAGGAGTGGGAATGGATTGCATGCCAGGCAGAGGCATTTGAACTTTTAATTGTTAAAAACTAGGATAGGGAGCTAATGAAGATTTTTGAGTGAAGAAGGAGCAGTGATCTATGTACAGGGAAGGTTATTTGGGCAAAAATGTAAAGGATAGATTAGGGTAAGCAGAGAGTGGAGGCAAAAAGATTCTTGTGAAATCTGTTCCAATAATTTAGGCAGAGGGTAAGGAGGCACTAGGATCAAGTTAATGAACTTAGAGGAAACAAAGAAGATATTTTGTGAGGAATTCAGAAGACTTAGAAACTAATTGGTTATGAGAGTTGAAGGAGAAGCTAGAGTCAAAAAAACACCAAGATTATGATTAGAACATACAAAATTCAGTAAGAAAAAAGAGAAAAAAAGACAGAATGAACCAGAAATTTAAGAAAAGACAATTAACTTTGTTTTGTAATTAATGAGTTTGAGGACCTGATTGGATTTCTAAGTAAAGGTATTCTGTGGGCAACTGAAGCTTTGGCGGTCTAGAACTTAGAATATAGGTCAAGAACTGGAGATATAAATTAGGAATTGATTAGCATGGAGAAAAGAGTTGAAGCTGTTGTGAATGAAATTATTAAGACAGGAAGAACAGAAAAGGGACAAAACCAGACCCTTGGAGAATACTTACAGTTAGGGAATGGGAAACAGATGAGAATCTCTTGATGAAATTGTAGGACCTTAGACCTAGAGCTTGTAAGGCCTCTCAGGAGCCATCTTTTCCAATCCTTTCATTTTACGGGTGAGGAAACTGAGTAGGGAGGAGGGTGTTAAGTGACTCACTCCCACCACGAATGTAGTAAACACTAGAAATGAGATTTGAACCTGTCTTTTAACTTTAAGTACTTTTAAGTACTTTTTTCCACTGAAACAGTGTTCAAAAATTCCACTCCCCCCACCTAAACTATTCCTTCCCCAATTCTATCATGTGAAACAGTGTTTCCCATGTTAGTTCTTGATATTTCCCCTCACTCATATTGAGTGAGTTACCAAATCTTGCTGACTTTGTCTCCATGGAACATTTTTTTTCCATCTTGCTTTCACTCACTTAGCCAACATCACCTCTCTAGTTCAAACCTTCATCTCTCACTTAGATTATTCTTAGAGCTTCTCTCTTTCTGTCTCTGTCTTGTCTCTCTTTCACATCTTTTGTAATTCTCTGTTTCTCATCTTTTCCTTCTCAAATCTCTTCTTCACCTATTTGCCAAGATAAACTTCTACTAGCACAGTTTTGACTATACTACTTTCTTACTCAAAACTATTCAAGGACTCTTTTTTGTTTCTGACATATTGAACTCTCTGGGATGCCTTCATCAATTTATACCCATGGGTTGAGTTTCTCTAGGAATGAGTACTCCAGGTTTAATATATCCTGAGTATTCATACTTAAAATTATGACTCCTGAGCTCTCATCAGTGTGCTCTCTTTCAGTAATCATCCAGAGGACACAATTAGGTAAAAAGGAAAGGTATATGATAAAATGGTATAAGAAAAACCCAAACAACTCCTCCATAAACCTGGGATGGATTTTACCCAATATACCAGACCTGAGCAAGGAAATCACATGCAAATAGAGTTCCAAAGCAGAGAGGCACACACATGGGAAACACGTGTGGACATGGTACATAGTTGCAAGGAGAAGACACTTAGCACTCTGCAGGGTTCCTGATGTCTTCTCATGATAATCTCGTGACATTTCTCAGGCAGCTCTTCAAGGACTCCATGTTCTGATCTTGTGCTGGATGCAAGGATATGTTGCTCAGTCATGGTCTCTACTACTTCCATTTCCATCTGAAATCCTGGTAGACAGAACTGAAACCTTTACCCTAGGACTATTAAGAGTCTTAACTCTGGGGTTTGCCATCTCCCTCACAAGATTCCAGCTGTAGTAACTGGGTTCTTGACTAGAGTTTGTAGCAGGAGTCCCTGCTCTATTGGATGTGAGCTTGCACTTCTGCTAGAAGACATCTTTGCTGATGGAGATGAAAGAGAGAGAAAGTCCATCCCATTTCTCATGAGAGAAAAGATGAAGAGCAATTTCCCCAAAGCTAGCTTCTTTCATAGCTAGTCTCTTTTTAACTTATTCCAAATTCCTCAATTTAGCAAGGATGACTCCTTGGATTTTAAATAATCAGTTCCAAATCTTCACCTGTATCATTGGGTGAGTGGAAAAATGACATTTGCTCAGATATTTTATAGACTACTAAAAGTTTCAAAAGGACACACTTGCAACCTGAAAATTCTACCACTTAAAATCTGAAAGGGGCAAGCCATAATGTCTCATTGTCTCAGTTACCTGCTCTTATATCTTGTAATTTTATTAACATAATTGAGGGACTCAATTGATCAATGTTCCTTGACTCCCACCCTCACTACATTTGAGAAAAAATGAGGACTCTTTGGCCTGGTTCTCAAGGACTTTCCAACATCTGACTCCAGTTTGCTTTATATTACTATATATATCATCACATACTGTATGATTCTTTAAAATTGTACTACTAGATATTTGCTGAACTTGGAATTCCATCAACTTCTTCTGTAAATTAATACAAACTGTGTCCTATAGCTGGAACTTACTCTTCTACTATATTTTTAAGTATCGTACCCTTCTTTAAAGACTCAACTACTCAGGTGCTACCTCCTCAGTGTAATCTTCTTTGATACTCATTAATTTTGGTGCTTCTTCCTGCTCCAAATTTTCTTGTATTCTTTGTGATGGGGTACTGCATATTTCACTTTCCTGTAGTCCCCATTAGTATAAATAAAGAATTTTGTGAAATTTTTTTATTATTTGAATTCATAGCTCATATTTCCATTGGGTGGGAACTAATTATTCTACTTTATATGTAATTATAACTTTGGGTAGAATGAATTTAAATAATGTGACCATTTCATGAAATTCCTTTTCTACAATACCTGGGATCTAGCTGTGCATGGGCATATCAACGAGCAAGAGGAAACTTTAACAGGTGATGATACAGCTCTTTTTCCTCAATTAAACATACTTATTTGTGTTCATGTTGAATTCTCCCAGTAGAAGTGAGGTCCTGGGGGGGTGGAGCCAAGATGGTGAAGTAGAAAGACACATATACTCTAGTGCTTCCCCCACAGTCCACAAGGTACCTGTAAAAATGACTCTCAACAAATTCTAGAGCAGCAGAAGCCACAGAACAAGAGTGAAAGAGGTCTCCAGCCCAAGGAATCCGGAAGGCCAATAGGAAAGGTATATCTCACGGGACACTGAGCGGAGCAGAGCCCAGCCCTGGTCATATAGCACTAAGAGAAACAGGACCTGAACAGACCTCCAGGGCAGAATTCCCAGCAAGGAGGGTCCCAGATTCCTCAACCCACAAGTGATAAAGAAACCTCCAAAGATCAGTGTGGGAGGACTTTCTCAGTTGGGAGAGAGGGGAACAGGGGTCCCCAGAATTGGCCCCAGGTGGTGGCAGCAGTGGGTGATGGGCTGCTACGTGGAAGCAGCTAGGGTCCATTGTCCAGGCAACTCAGCTTAAAGTCTCTGGTGGAATTGAGCAGCTGATCTGAATCTCAGCCTTGAGCATGATACTGGGGAGAGGAGGAGCCCTAGGACCCTCCTCTTGACAAAGGATTCAGAAGTCAAGTAACTAACTGGGAAAATGTCCCCAAAAAGGAAAAAAATAACACCATAGAAGGTTACTTTCTTGGTGAACAGGTGTCTTCTCCCATCCTCTCAGATGAGAAAGAACAAAGCATGCTGTCAGAGGAAGTCAAGACCTTTGTCTTTAGTACTTCCAAAATGAATATGAAATGGGCTCAAGTCATAGAAGAACTTGAAAAGTGTGTCATCAGCCTGTTAAAGGAGAACCAAAAAAATGCTGAGGAAAATAACACCTTTAAAAAGAGCCAAACTCAATTGAAAAAAGAGGTCCAAAAAGCCAATAGGAGAAGGAGGCTATAAAAAGCAGAATTAGCCAAATGGAAAAGAAGGTTCAAAATCTGACTGAACAAAATAGCTCTTTAAAAGAGAGACTTGGAAGCTAATGACTATGACATAAACCAAGAGGTTAGATAACAACACCAAAAGTTTGAAAAAATAGAAGATAATGTGAAACATCTCATTTGAAAAACAACTGACCTGGAAAATAGATCCAGGAGAAACAATTTAAAAATTATGAGACTACCTAAAAGTCATAATCAAAAAAAGAGCCTAGAAATTACTTTCCCTGAAATTATCAAGGAAAACTGGCTTGATATTTTAGAACCAGAGGGCAAAATAAATATTGAAAGAATCCACCAATCACCTCCTGAAAGAGACCCAAAAAGAGAAATACCTAGGAATATTGTGGTCGAATTTCAAAGTTCCCAGGTCAAGAAGAAAATATAGCAAGCAGCTAGAAAGAAACTATTTGAGTATTGAAGAAATACAATCAGGATAACACAGGATCTGGCAGCTTCTACATTAAGGGATCAAAGGATGTGGAATAGGATATTCCAGAAGTGAAAGGAACTGGGATTAAAATCAAGAATCACCTACCCAGCCAAACTGAGTATAATACTTTAAGGGGATAAATGGTCACTCAATGATATAGAGGACATTCAAGCATTCATAATGAAAAGACCAGAACTGTATAGAAAATTTGACTTTCAAACACAAGAATCAAGAGAAACATGAAAAGGTAAACAGGAAAGAAAAATCATAAACACTTCACCTATTTACATTCCTACATGGATAGTATTTGTAACTCTTGAGACTTTTTTCAGTCTTTGGGTGAGTGAAGAGAGTATACACACACATGCACGCACACACTTACACACACAGACATATGGACAGAGAGTATAGGTTGAGTTGATTCAGAAGAGATGATATCCGTAAAAAAATAAAATAAAAATTAAGGGGTGATGGAAGAAAATACTGGGAAGGGAAAGGAAGAAATGGAATGCGGTAGGCTATAACTCATAAAAGAGATAAGAAATATCTTGTTCAATGGAGGAGAAAAGGGGCAAGGTGAGAAGGGAAAAGTGAAGCTTACTCTCTTCACATATGGCTTAAGGAGGGAATAACATGCTCACTAAATTTGGTATGAAAATCTATCTTACACTACAGGAAAGTAGGGGAGGAGGAGACAAGTGGGGTGAGGGGGATGATAGAAGGAAGGGCAAATGGGAGAAGGGAGTAATTAGAAGTAAACACTTTTGGGAAGGGACAAGGTCAAATGAGAGAATTAAAAAAAAAGGAGAGGGACAGGGTAGGATGGACAGCAATACCGTTAGTATTACACAACATGATTATTATGGAAGTCTTTTGCAAAATGACACATATATAGCCTGTATTGAATTGTTTGCCTTCTCAGTGGGGATGGCTAGCAGCGTAAGGAGGGAGAGAAGTTGGAATTCAAACTATTAGAAATGAATGTTGAGAATTATTATTTCATGTAACTGGGAAATAAGAAACACAGGTAATGGGGTATAGAAATTTATCTTGCCTTACAAGAAAAGAGAGAAGATGGGGATAAGGGAAGGATGGGGTGTGATAGAAGGGAGGGTACATTGAGGGAAGGGGTAATCAGAATGCAAGGTATTAGGAGGTGGGGGAAGGGAGAGATGGAGAGAAAAATTGGAAGTCAAAATTTTGTGGAAATGAATGTCAAAATCTAAAATAAATAAATAAATACCATTTTAAAAAAGTGAGGTCCTTTAGGGTTGGGACTGTTTCACATTTCTGTTTGCATCCTCAGAACCTAGGAGAATGGCAGGCACTAAGTCGTCAGTAAAGAAATATTTGAATTAATTTTATGTTTACAATGTCTCTGAGATGTCTGGAAAGCCATATTCCATCTATCCCTTGCTCCTGGATCCAAACTAGGTTGTTGATTTCTGATATTGACAGTCTGGCAGAGTTGGTTTAAGGGGCATAATGAACCAATCGTCACGGTATATTAGAAATGCTGGGAGGGGACAGAGTCAAAACCGTGGACCAGAGACCACCACCCAGCCAGACTTTCCCAACATTTCCCTCCAGACAACTTTAAAAGTCCCTCAAATTGAGTTTTGGAGCAGTGGAGCTAACAAAAGATCAAGGTGAGCTATTTTTCCAGTCTATGACAACTTACAAGGTTGGCAGGAGAAGTCTGTGACACCTGAGGTTGGGGCTGGCTGTAATGGTAATTTAAATGGGGAGATCTTTTCCATTCATTAAGAGGTGCATGACCTGCCTGGGTCACGTGGAAGTCTGAGTGACATGGAGCCTTTGGTGGGAGGAGTTTCCTGAATGGGTAGAACAGGAAAGATGGAACAGGATGTGGCAGAGCTAGAGCAGAGATGAGGGGAAATTGGTCAGAGAAGAGTCAGAACTGGGAAGGATGCAGTCAAGCAGGCTAGTATGAGTGAAAGATCTTGTTTATGATTTTACTTAAGGGGGTCTGCTTGTCATTTGTTTAATGGAGTTGGTTTGTGGAAAGTCTAGCAGGGGGAAGACTCAGGGATGGTATTATCCTCTGCACTGTTATTGTGTATAGATTTTTGTTATTATGATGGCTTTCTGGTGTTTGAATAAATGTTTTGGTTCTGTCTTTCATGTGGAGAGTCTTTTGTATTGTGAGATTCACATTTGCACTGGGATATTCATGGCCACCATTGGCACTGTGATTATCGCACTGGCATTACACTGGTTCAGTATGCATGTGTCTGCAACACCAGTAGCAAGCCTCCATGGTGGCTACAATAGTGGCAACGTAAGCTTCATGAGCTCTCAGTTCAGAGTTGCTAAGGGGATGGGACAACTGCTCAGAAAGTTAACAGGTGACCTTTGCTAGCAGTGGGTGCATCTAGCACTGACTAGCAACTCTATTGACCATATATAGTTCTGAGAAGCAGTCCCCAGGATGGAGAGGAGAGCCTACAGTCACAAGGAAGCATGGGTTTTGGTCATGGTTCCAAGGTAGAGAGAAGCATTAGCAATTGTGACTGCAGGGGACAAAGGTAAAGTACAGAGACAGACCTGGAGGGCAGTGACCACATCTCTCTTTAAATCATAACACTTTGGAACCATCAAAAACTTGCAGACCCCCAGAACTGGCTCTGAAAATAGCAGCATTAAAAAACCTGAAGTTTGGACCAATGCCTTCCCAAACCCTCAAAGTTCAAAGTCAAGAAAGGGGCTGGAAAAATAAATCAGCAACAACAATATTAAAAGCTACTATCCTAGCAGGGGAGACCAAGATACAAACCCAGAAGAAGATAGCAATGTGAAAATAACTACAACCAAATCCTTAAAAAAATGCTAATTGTACATAAACCTAAAAAGAATTCTTGAAAAATTTAAAGAAATAAGAGTGGTGGATGAAAAATTGGGAAAAAAATTGAAGGTGGTACAAGGAAATTGTGAAAAGAGAATTAATAGCTTGGTAAATGACATAAAAATACGGAAAAAATAACACCTTAAAAATAGAATGGGCCTAATAGTAAAAGAGGCACAAAAATTAACTGAAAAAAGAAATCCTTAGATAACAGAATAGCAAAATGGATAAAAGAAATTCACTAAAGAAAGTCTTTCCTTAAAAAATAGAATTGGCCGTATAATTGATATCATATTGCTTGTCTTCTTAGTGGGTACGGGGCTCAAGGGTGTGAGAGAATTCAGAATTCAAAATATTTTTAAAGGAATGCTAAAAATAAATAAATATAAACACATTTTAAAGGGAATGCTGGGGTAGTAGTCATTAAAGAAAGGGATTTGGAATCCCACTTCTGACATTTAGTAGCTGTGTGACCTTGGGTAAACCACTTTGACCCTCATTTTCCTCATCTAAAGAAATGAAAATAGTGATACTTGCAGTGATTACCTCAAAGATCAGTATGAGAATCAAACAGGTAATATAGGTCAAGTTCCTCACGAACTATAAAGTACTATGTAAATGTCATCTATTGTTGTTGTTAAATTAGTGCCTCTGCCCTTTATCACTAATAAGTTAGACCAGACTTCATACTATTTATGTAGAGAAAAAGTAGAGAGCTAAGATATCCACTTACAAAGTTCTCCTTTCAGTCATCAATAGCATGAGTTATTTCAGTAGAGTTGGTGGAGGGATAATTAAGACACTTTTGCGTATTTTCCATTGGGAATTCCTGACGTTTTCTTCTCAAATTTGATCAGGGAATAAATATTCCTAAAGAAAGGATAGATACACTGAAGAATAAATTAGTCACACAATTCTCAGGTCAATTTAGGCGGTCAGCCCCCAATTAAGTAATCTTCAAACACTGAGTAACAGTAACGTGGTACAAACAAAAAATTCACTTGTCTCTTCCCACTGGGTTTCCAATCTAAGAATAACTATTTTTAACTCAATCTCCACAGATAATTAAAGCAGTCTAGTATTTTCTCATTAGACTCATTCTCAGTGAGAGCTGGTGCCATTATAGTGAGAAAGAAATTAGTTTGAACAAGTTCCAAATTTCTTGATTGTCATATTTACTGACAATAAAGTAGTTGGTGTTTTTATTTCAGAATAACTCACATTAGCTGTGAACTTCAGTGCCACTTGTTTCTCACTTTTTATATAATCAAGAGTAAACATTGAAAATCTGAGTTTTTATGATATACACTTATCTGGATTATGAACTCTGTTTAAGAGAATATAGGGCATCAGTGGAATGATGTAACTAACCACTTTAACTTTCAATGTAACTACTGCAACCATTGTAACTGACCATTACAGTTTCAGTTCAAGAAGTTCCTTCTTTCAGTTAAGGCTTCCCTCTTTAAAAAAGTTGTTTTGTACATGGTGGAGTGAAAGCAGGGACTTGCTAGAACCCTCCCCCTACACCTAGCCAAATTCGTGTAAAAACGTGACTAAACAAATTCTGTAGTTGCAGAGCCTGCAGAATGACAGAGTGAAGCAAATCTCCAGCTAAAGACAGCCCGGAAGGTTGACAGGAAGTGTCTATCAGGCCATGCTGGGAGCAGAGCACAGGTGGAACCTGAGCAGAGACTGACTCTCTGGTACCTGTGGCAGTTTCCTGACTTCACAACCCTAGAACACAGAGATCAAATTGGAAGGTTTGTGGAAAAAAACTGTGGGACCTGCATAAGAGAGTAGAGTCATCTGCCCCCAGTACCAGGGCAGCAGAAGGGGTGGAGGATCTTGAAGAAGGAGCAGCTGTTTCTGAAGCTCTAGGCCCACAGATTGTGGGGAGATTGAGCAGCTAATAGTACATCTCTCCCACTGGAAGCAGAGAACTACCTTGAAAAAGAGCTCAAAAGTCAAATAATTGGCTGGGGAAATGAGTAAAAACCCAAAAGAATCAGGCTACAAAAGTGGAGCAAAAATTGGGAAGAGAAATGAGAGTGATGTAAGAAAATCATGAAAACCGAGTCAACTGCTTGCTAAAGGAGACCCAAAAAAATAACACCATAAAAAATAAACTAACTCAAATGGCAAAAGAAGTTCAAAAAGTCAATGAAGAAAAGAATGCCTCAAAAAGCAGAATTGACCAGATGGAAAAGGAGGTCCAAAAGCTCATTGAAGAAAATAATTTCTCAAAGATTAGAATGGAGCAGATAGAAGCTAAAGGCTTTATAAAAAATCAAGAAATTATAAAACAGAAACAAAAAAATAAAAAAATAGCAGATGGTGTAAAATATCTCATTGGAAAAACAACTGACCTGGAAAATAGACCCAGGAGAGACAATTGAAAAGTTATTGGACTACCTGAAAGCCATGATCAATAAAAGAGCATAGACATCGTCTTTCAAGAATTTATCAAGGAAAACCATCCTGATATTCTAGAACTGGAGGGTAAAATAGATATTAAAAAAATCCACTGATGAATGCCTCCTCAAAGAGATCCCAAAAGGAAAACTCCTTGGAATATTCTAGCTAAATTCCAGAGCTCCCAGGTCAAGGAGAAAATCTTGGAAGCAGAAAGAAACGTTTCAAATATTGTGGAAACATAATCAGGATAACAAAAGATCTAGCAACTTCTACATTAAGGGGTTGGAGGGCTTGGGGTATTATATTGCAGAGGTCAGAGGAGCTAAGACTAAAGCCAAGAATCACCTACCCAGCAAAACTGAGTATGATACTTCAGGGGAAAAATCTCCATTCAATGAAATAGAGGACTTTCAAGCATTCTTGATGAAAGGACCAGAGCTAAATAGAAAGTTTGATTTTCAAACACAGGAATCAAGAAAACATGAAAAGGTAAACAAGAAAGAGAAATCACAAGGGACTTATTAAAATTAAACTGTTTACATTCCTACATGGGAAGATCATATTCAAAACTCGAATAATTGACCTTTCTCAGTATTAGAACAGTTGGAGGGCACAGGGTGAATTGAATATGAAGGGATGATATCTAAAAAAACAAAATTAAGGGATGATAGAAGATTATATTGGGTGGAGAAACAGAGAAACAGAATGGGGCAAATTATCTCACATAAAAAAGGCAAGAAAAAGCCTTTTTAATGGAGGGAAAGAGTGGAGAGATGAGAGGAAAGGGTGAACCTCATTTTTATTGGATTTGGTTTAAGGAGGGAACAACATGTACACTCAATTGGGTATGAAAATCTATCTTATCTTTTAGGAATGTAGAGGGGAAAGGGATAAACAGGGGGTGGGGGAGATAATAGAAGGGAGGGCAAATGAAAAGAGGGACAGGGTCAAAAGAGAGACTAGAGTAAATGGGGGGCATGATAGAATGAAGGGAAATATAGTTTATCTTTCACAATATAAGTGTTATGGAAGTATTTTGCATGATTACACATGTATAACCTATAAGGAACTGTTTGCCCTCTCAATGGGGATGGGTGGGGATGGAGGAAGGGAGAAAAGTTGGAACTCAAAGTTTTAAAAATGAATGTTAAAAATTGTCTTTATAAGCAAGTGGGAAATAAGACATACAGGTAATAGGGTATAAAAGTCTAGCTTGCCCTAGAGGAAAATAGAGGAGATGGGGATAAGAGAAGGCAGGGATATGATATAAGGGAGGTCAGATTGAGAGAAGAGGTAATCAGAATGCATGCTATATTGGGGTGGATGGAGAGGGGAGATGGGGAGAAAATTTAGAACTCAAAATCTCATGGAAGTGAATGTTAAAAACTAAAAATAAACAAATTAATAAAAAATAAAATGAAAAAAAGTGTTGCTTTGTATTCATTTACTCATCTGTCTCTCTGTATAGTAGAGGGTAAGCTCCTTGAGAGCAGGAGCTGCTTCATTGTCTGACTTTTTATCCTGAGTCAAGCACACTAACTGAAAAATACTAAGTGCTTAGTAAATGCTGGTTGAAGTGAATTTTTAATCTACTGTAACTACTCTATAGTATTAAATCATCATTCTTAATGTGCTCGAAAAACATGTTAAATAGTTACATAATAATAGGTACTGAACAGATACCTTGGTTAATAGAAAAGAGACTACCTGATATGTTAAGAAAGTGCTCATTAGCCCTGTTAAGTTAAACTAGAATGCCTAAGTGTCCTAAAGAAAAGAAAATTATTAAGATGAAGTGGTTTTTGACCACACAATAAGAAATTTATTTGAAGCATGATAAAAAGTTATGGCTCAACACTGGAATAGAAAAGAATTTAACCCAGAAAGATCAAATTCAGGGTTCTTTCTTATTCCAAATTTTTAGTGCTCATAATATTAAATACTCAGCAGAATTCCATCATAATCCCTTCTTTGATCATGCCTAATTTTGCTAAGACTTAAAAAAAGATTCTCATGCATTTCAAAAAAGATTTCTCAACTTTTTTTCCCTTTTCTTATTATGCATGTAGGCACAAACAGTATGAATAAGTCAGATTCTGAAGAGATTTAAAAGCACTCCTAGGTTCTGGGCAATAAGTTAGAGGGGGCGGTGTGGGAAAGGTGAGCAAGGACACTTCCTGGTTTGAACAGAATCAGAGCTTAGAGAGAATAAATATGTGGGAGGTGATATTCCATTACTTTTGTTTTTAAGAGAAACAGGATCTTGAGATGAGTAATATTCTGTGATGATTGCAGAGATATATTGGGTGGTTGGCTAATGAATAGCTGAAAAAAAAGTAGATTTCAGGAGAGTGATGAATCATAAGGTAAAAGCATAGGTCCTTTGATGAAGCCCAGCACCTCCTTTAAGACCTAGCATAAACCTCACATCCTTGTGTTACCTGATCAGCATCATCTCACAGTGATCATGCCTTTTACTTGAGGGCAGACCATTCTGCAACCCAAGAATTGAAGTACTACTTTAATATTTTGATGCTCCAATTCTATTATTTTATATGGATTGATGAGTGCTCTGGAACAAGACACACACATACACATACATATATGTGCATGCATAAAAGCAAATATATATACATATATACACACATATATACATGTACAAAGCATATATGATAAGTAATAAAGTATGAATAAGGTATGGCATGTTTTTTAAAGAGTTGTGTAAAGAAGACTAAACTTCATAGTGAGTCCAGGCTGGTGAGGAAAGCTAAGGACAAGAAAAAAAAAGTATTTTCAAAAACTGTATCAGCAATATATTTTGAATGAGTGATACTGCTAGTAGCTGTCATCATAGCTTGTAAAAACTGAAACAAAACAGAAAAGAGAATTATTGAGGCATCTTAAAAAAATTATGGGGAACAGAAGAAAGCCTAGAAAGAAAAATCAGAAGTAGAAGAACACTGAAAGTTCAATGTTGAATTTATTATAGTGTTAGAGAAGTCAGGGCTGCTCAGGTCTGTTTTTTTGCTTGTATTTCCTTCACTAAGGAGAATGATCTTTGGTTCGGAAAGTAAACAACAAAAATGGCTAATAAGAAGTATTATGATAAAGAGGGAGATGAAAAAGATAATAACTTCAAATCCTGTGGTCCCCTTGGTCTATATCTCCACATAGTAGAAGTCCTGACTGATGTAATTGTCATCCACTGTCTGTGAATGGAGATCATGGAAAAGGGGAGGACAGAAGAATTGGAAAAGAAACTTCATGTCTTCAGAAGGAAGAGTTCGGAATCTTCAAGCTAGAAGCCAGTGAGCTTCAGTTTGATTTTTAATCTATTTATAGAACTATTATTAAAGGCTAATGAATGACTAACAAAGGAAATAGTGATCATAAAGAAAAAGGCATAGCTCCATTAAGGACAAGTCATGCCAGAATAAATATTTCCTTTTTTGATAGGGTTCCTAGACTCAGGAGAATCAGATCAGGAGGATGCTACAGATATAGGTTAGCTGGATTTTTAGCAAAGCATTATTAGACTTCCATGCTATTTGCGGGGAAAAGGTGTAGAGACCTTAATAGGTAACATATCCCTCACTATGTCTTCCCCTCTCCAGGATAAACATCCCTAGTTTTTCAACTGCAACTTGTATGATATAGATTTAGGACCCTTCATTTCATTTCTTCCTAGCTTTACTTCTGTTTTTCTGTACTTTGACATCATGTCTCATGACTTGACTTCAGTCTAGTACTCGCACTTTCCATGGAGCCTGGGGATCCCTCACATTGGAACATTATTGTTCCCTGTCAGCCCCCCTCCATAATGGATGGTCCTTGTTTTTGCTTATGTTCGTATGTCCTCAAATTAGATCAAAACTTTATGTGCAGTGCTGGTGCCATGAATAACTCAGGTCAGGTTAGGAGTGATGCACAATGCATGATGTTTATTGTAAAGGGGGGCCTGGTATGGTGTTGAGTAAGACACTACCCAGTGATACCTATGCTTACAGGGGTAAGGGAAGGTCCCTCAAAGATGGAGGGGGCTCCCATTGGACAGAGACTGGTGGGTTACCATATCTTGTTAGCAAGACAACCTCAATGACCAAGCTGGTGATTGACGAAATTGCTACACCTTTAAACCCAATTCACTCCAGTTCATAGGCTGGACAAGTCCCCACCCACCTAGCACTGACTGAAAGGTATTACTAAATAGTAATTGTTTCTCTTTTACCCAGGAACCTTGAGAGTCTTCCCCTTCCAGTTTGATTTTTTATTTTTATTAAAGGGGCCATGCCTTGAGTAACTATTCCCTGAAGCCTATTCATTGAATGGGTGTATCTCACTCAAAGTGAGAATGTGATAAGACCTTAGCCTGAAAGGGCCAGGGTCTCACATTGCATCCTGGGCCATCTCCAGTCATTCTGATAAATATCAGGCCACTGGACCCAGATGTCTCAGGAGAAGAAAGTGAGGTTGGTGACCTTGCACAGCCCTTCCTCACTCAAATCAAAGCCAAGTACAAGTCATGTCATCATCTTGATGTCATGGTCCTCTTTGAGAACAAAGGACAAACACAACACAAGGCTGGCCTGCTCTGGCTAAGGCTGTCTAACCAGTGGACAAAACCATGGCTACAATTTTAACAAACATGTAAGGGGAAGGATTGAAGTTTTTTCTGAGGTGCACATACCTGATGAGCTCAGACAGTGACTTGGGGCCACCTGAGTCTAGCTATCTGAAATTTATGCCTAGAGAATTTAACTACTGGGTTTGACTATGACTCTTCTTTATATTAAGAAAGGAAATGTTTTGCTAAGCATGAGGAGAGGGGAAAGGTCACATTCCTTGAAGTTACATTCACACATAACATGGGGGCTTTAGGAATTTAATTAAGTTGTGGAAACAACTGACAAAGCAAAGTCTTCTGCCATACCTACTGCTTTGCTCTCTGTTTTCACAGTCCCAGGCTTTATAGATGTTTTCTTCCTCACAACTGATCATTAACTATTTTTATGAGAGGGGATCATAGGTTTCACAGGCCCTATATATAGTAAGCACTTAGTAAATATCTATTGCCTTGTCTTCACCACACTCACTGCCCTCCTCTGAACACTCATCAGCTTATCAACTTGCTCCCATTGTCACTAAAGTATGAAGTCAACTTCAATTCAATTCAATTAAATATTTATTAAATGCCAACAATGCACTTAGCACTGTGCTAAGTTCAAGAGATCTAAACAAAAAAAATAAAACAATTGCTGTCTTCAAAAAGCTTACATCTTAACAGGGGTGAGAGATAAATAGAAATACATCCATACAGATAAGAAAACTCAAAATATATAGAAAATAAATACTAAGCAATGTAGGAATACATTAACAATAACAGAATTTGGAAAGACCTCTTATAGAAAGTAGTACTTGGATTCATTCATGAAGGTGGCTAGTTAGGATCCTGGGAAGCAAAGAGGATGAGGTAGAGCTCCAGTGGACAACCCCAGGGATTTGTCATGGATCTTTGCTATTTTATGTATGTTTGGTATGATATACACTTGAATTATGCTGTTGATGAAGATCTCTTCAACTGCTAGTGACTTCTTTACTAAACTGCCTTCTATTTTATTATTTTTATATACTTATATTTCTTGACATTTTGCTTATACTGTACAGGTGTTTTATATATATATACGTATATATATATATATATATATATACATGCATACATACACACACACAGCCCTCCCTCACTCAAAACAAAGTCAAATGCAAGTCATGTCATTATTTCTCTGATGGCATGGTCTTCTTTGACAACCAAGGACAAACACACACACACACACACACATATTTTTATATATACTTCTTGTCTCTCCTATTAGAATATAAGCTACTTATGAAGGGAAGATTCTTTTTCCTTGAATTCTAGGTACATAACTCAGTGATTAATTGGTCAACGATGTGATTACCACATTTATAGATAGCACGCAGGATGCCAGTTAAGATGTAATAATATTTTAGCTGGATGAATTCTTAGGCTGCATCTAAAGGAGTTAAATTTAAAAGAGGGTAAATTTAAAGTCTTATACTTGTGTTTAAAAGAAATCCACTTAAATAGTACAAGATTTGAAAGTATGAGTTAGAAAGCAGTTTGACTGTTTTTCCTTAAGAAAGATTTGGGGATTTTAATAGAAAGCAAGCTAAGTCATCCATGTGATGTGATTGATAACTAAAAGGGCAAATTCCTGCTTGGGCTGCATGGGGAGATAATGGGTACTCCCCACTGGAAGTCTTCAAGCCAAGGCTAGGTGACCTCTTGACAAATATGTCATAGAGGACGATCTTTTTCAGTTATCAGTGATAATTATTTATTGTCTAAATCCCTTCCAACAAGGATTGTGTGTGTGTGTGTGTTTTACAGTGTATAATCAATGAAATTTTAGAATGAAAGGGGAGACACAAAGGGAAGCTAGTTGGCATATTATAGAGTGTTGCTCTTGGAGTTGCAAGGACCAGAGTTCAAATGCAGCCTCAGACACTTCTTATTACCTGTGTGACCCCTGCTCGGTTTTCTTCTCTGTAAAATAAGGATAACAGTACCACTTACCATAGTTATTGTGGGAATCAAATGAGATAATAACTATAAAGAACTTAGCACTGGCACATAGTAAGCATTATATAAATGTTGGCAGTGATGATGATGAAGGTGATGATACAGGAATGAAGAAGATAATGGTCCCATTCTACATTGGTCAGAGTGCAGCCAATATATTTTGTTCAGTTCTAGATGTTTCATTTTTGAAAGACAAATTGTTACCCATGGTTTTTACGTCACTTATATTTCCCAATATATCCTTCCCCCATCCTTTCCTCAAAACTCACAACAAAAAACAAATAAATGGAAATTTAAAAACTGAAGTCACAAACATCAATGTTAATTACACTTTTACAATTTCTGGAGATCATCTGGAGGACGTTAACCAAGACTGTGAAGGTCCTTAAGGTCATGCCACCTGAGGATCGGCTTAAGAAAATGGAGGTGGTTGTTTTGGTAAAGATAAGGTTGAGGCAGAATACTGTAATGATTTTAAGTATCCGATGGCTTGTCACGTGGAAGGAGAGTTTGCTTTTTTCTTGCGTGACTTCAGGGGACATGATTATGACAGGCTCAACAGGTTGAAGTTGCAAAGAGGCATATTGATATTGAGACTTGATGAAAGGACCCCAAAATGGCCTAGTAATTAAAATTCCCCAGAAATAGAATGGGTATTATTTGGAGAGGTAGTCAGTGGGTTCCCCCTCACAGAGAATGTTTAAGGAAAATTTAACTGATGATGAATCAAAAATGTTGCAAGAAGAATTTTTTTTTCATTTGGACTTAGATGGCTGCTAACTTCCTTTCCAACTCAAATTCGGTGCTTCTATGGTTCTATGGTCAAGACTGAAAAAGAAAGACAAGGGGTCACAAAGATCTTTCAGAATTCCTAATATAGGTTCTCAGTTGATTTTCTTAGATGCATTTGACAAAAGGTATTAACCGAGGCAAAGAGGAGATAAATAATTGGTGATTCAAGAAGCTGAGTTGGGCAAAGATATCAGGAATAGAACTGGGGTGTGTAGTTTCCCTGAAGAATGGACTTTAAATAGACATTGTTGCCTTTAGAAGAATTTCCATCTCCACCAACTAGAACAGCTTAGTGGAAGGTGGTCTGGATTTCTTGATTTGACAGGCCTAACTCTTGTTGGCATGTTGGCTGGTGGATGACATCTCAACACTTATCCTTCTACAGAGACTGTGGACAAGATGATGCAGGGCTAACTCTCAGTTAGGCATGCTCTGGGAGTCAATAACTTCATTTAATTTCTTGCATTGTCAACACTTAGGTTTTCTATCATGACATAAATTTATATAAGAAGTTAAAACTCAGGAAAATGTCAACATCTGAAGGAAGGATTCCTTTTATTGGAAGCATTAAAGTGTAATGTAAAGTTTCTCATCCCCATAGGACACTTGGGCCAGTGTCTCTAACAACAAGGACTCTTATGTGACAGAAATTAAGTATTTGGCAAAAACAAAAGTAAATCAAAGAAAACCCAAACTTCTTCAAGCTTGCACAGCTCAGTTGCTGTGGTGTTAATCCCAACATAGGAGAAAAGACCCTGACCTATTTTTGCAATAAATAAATCCCTGGAGGACCATAATAGGTGAACAAATGCCTGTTCCATTTCCATTCATAAAAGCTGGTCCACACAGATGATGCCAGAAGGAGTCTGTTAAGCAAGTGCCAAGGAAACAATGATGTCAAGAGCCTTTCACTGACTGACTGACAACATCACAACAGCCCATTCTCCCAACTAGAGAAACATAAAAGTTGGTTATAAATGCCTGTCAGAGATCTGTTAATGGATCTGATCTCCTCTTAGAGTGATGCAATCTACTCTAGGGTGGGCGTATAACTTGACAACAAGGTATCTAATGGGTTTTTCATTTTCTTCCCTTTATCTGTATTTTGGAGAGTTGGCTCAGAAAACACACACACACACACACACACACACACACACACACACAAATTTAGCATTTTCTCTATCTTTGCTGCGATGTCTGCAACTCCATGACCATGACTTTTTCCCACAGTATTTTATTTTCTTCTTTGCAATCCAGATAGTTCCAATGCATCAGAGTTGAAAGTCTTGATTTTATGATTCCACAGGATCTATTAAGAAAAATGTTATTCTTATTTGTACCAAATGGAAAAAATATACAGTTATTCTTTCCACATCATGAGGGTTCCACATCACAGTACCCTGGTAATCTAAAAAATCCTCATAAAATCTTTTGACCCTCCCTTCATATCATAGAAGTCTGAATTTTTTCTTTTTATTTTATGTAAAATATATAAACTTCTTTTATTGTAAAATTTGGGTTAAGTATTTAGTTATAGGCTCTGTATCATTCGTTGGACTTTGTGTAATGTCTCTTGCTCCTGTAAAACCCTTCCAAAATTCCCATTTAATTTCTTATCCTGTCTCACGGTCTACCAAAACTGAGATGGAAAGTCACAATCTGGAAGGGGTACCTGAACCAGCTCTCACTTCCATAAACATGTGTTTCACATTTTATCTAAAATTTCATTACTGGAGAAATGTAATTGATTTTTGGTTGGTCTACATGCCACAAGTCTCTCCCTACCCCAGACTAAAAAGAAAAATTCTCAATCTTTAATTTCTAGAGATCCTGAAGAAAAACATGGTACATTAGCTATGTGGGTCTGTATTCTTCTAAGTGTTGGCATAAGGATTGGCCTTAGAGAAGTGGAAGACATGGCCCTTACCTTCCAGGGACTTCAAATTCAATTAAATTACAATTTATTTAGTTCTTGTGATATGTAGGGCTCTATGCTAGATGATGGGAAGATACAAAATTTAGCAAAGACATTGTCCATGGTATCTCATAGGACCCCATAGTATCCCATAGGAAGGTAAGGGACAAATATAAATTACTTTCACACACAATGATAACTTCATTAGTGAGGTATAAATGAAAGGCTATATGACATCTGAAGAGAAAGGTCATTACCAAATGAGAGGAAAGTGAGATTAAGAAAGATTTCTTGGAGGAGGTAGCATTTGTATTGATCTTTATAGGACAAGTAAAAATTCAAAGGGCAGTGTTGTGACAGACAAGAGACAGTATCTTCATTTTATGATTCCACAGTATCCATTGAGAAAAATGTCATTCTTGTTTGTACCAAACAAAAAAAAGTAAGCTATCCTTTCCATATCATGTGGGTTCCACATCATGGAGGTTCCATGTCACAGCACCCTTATCATCTGGAAAATCTACATAAAATATTTTGGCCCTCCCTTCATACCAGAGAAGAAGCCTGAATATTTTATTTTATGGGGTCTTGTTCTCAAGCTTGAGAGATGACATTCATATGTGAATTGACTACATAATACTTTAAAGATAATGTGCAAGCTAGAAAAGGAAAACATGATGCAGACCATATATATAAAAGCTATTTAGATTCTTTGCATCTAAATTTATTGATCCTTAAGAGGAGGAAATTATAAAGTCAAGTGGAGAGGAAGGGAAAGAAGAAAAGAAATGATGTCGATTTTTCTCCTGTACTTAAACACAAGCTTGTAATCTTTTACAAACCATTGAACTGTTCCATCAGGACATATATCACGGCCAGGCACTGCAGATGGACAATGATTCTCAGCCAGAATTGAACAGGAGGAAGAGAGCAGGTTGGGTTTAATTAGAGAAGCTGTGAAGTACTTTCAAGTTTCTCCCTGAAAGAAAAAAATAATATGACTATTCTGATTCCATATGCCTGTGAATCAGGGCATGCCACAGCCTCCAAAAATACAGAATAGTAGGTCACCCAAAGGATAATGGAGAAACATAGAGTGCACATAGATTCCAGCTTAATACTAATAGAGATGTTTTGGGGCAAGAAATAGCAAACACCATTCAAGAGACATATGACCAGAAAAGGAAGCGTGCTGTTCATGTGGCATGTTTTTTGGTACCCATAGAATATTAAAAGGCCTATTAGGGACCCCAAAGATTTTGGGGACTCATAGCCATGATCCTGTTGTTTCTCAGCCTCTGACCTTATACCGCACTATGGAAAATTTAGAGTAAAACATACAGGACAGATATAAAGATTGAGAAAACTTGAGTGAGTCACAACCCTGTTGAGGGGAGTTGCTACAGTAATGATGCTATGGATTCATTAGACTATATCTGCAATAAGTGAATTATAGTCCTGCATCAGGAAATACAATTTTTAGTACTGCTGCCTTTTGCTTACATAAAGAGATACTTTTCTCAAGCACACCCTATGTCCTAAACTTCTGACTGAGTTAGATTACATGATTGTCTTTAAAATTTTGCAGCTACCCTAAAGGGTGGGTGAAAAACTTACTTTTTTAAGTGGGAGGTATAGAATTTTATTGTCATGACTATTTTACTTATGCAGATGATATACAGGATACTAAGATCTTAACCAGAGAGATAGAATCATCGTATTAACAATTCTTTCTATATTTTAACACTTATCAAGAATGACTTGGAAGCAAGTCATTAGGCTGTGGAGGAACCAAGTTTAGTTTTGTAGATATGTCAACGTCATCATGGCCAAAATAAAACTCATTTAATTTCTCTCTAACCCCTCTCCCTTCTGAACTACCATCCTTCCTGTTACCCAAGTTTACATCTTAAGTGGTGTCCTTGGTTCCTTACCGTTACCTCAATATACCTAATCAATTGCTAAATCATTTCTACCTTCACAACATCCCTTTGTTCATTTACAGAGTCACCACTTAATAATTACATTTGAATCACCTTTCACCTGGACTATTGGCATGGTCTTCTTCGGCACAAGGATGAACACAACAATCAATGAGTACCTGCAGCTGCCTGAATGGGAACCCAGACTGAGTAATTCAGCTCCTCCTCTCTTGTCTGTCCCCCCTTCCCCTTCCTTCTCCTCTCCATAGGAAGGTAAATTTGGATGGCCAGAGGATGCCCAGTTAACTTGGGTTTTACTGACTAGATTCCCTTCCCTTCCTTTCCCTTCCCTTCCTTTTCCAAAGTAGTCACCTGCCTAAGGGCTCTTCTGGACTCTTCTTGCTTCACAGTGATTATCAGTAGTGACTGTTGCTATTTCCCTCTCAGCCTGATGTCTCTCTTTTCTTTGCCTCATTAAAGGGGCCACGTGCTGGCTACTTCTTAAACAGGCCTATTCAGTCCATGAATGGGCTTTACCTTGCCCTAAGTGAATGCCTGAATAAAACTTGGCCAAAATGGACCAAGATCTCCCAGTGCATCCTGGGTCATCTCCAGTCATCAGGATGAATATCTGGTCACTGGATTCAGATGGCTCTGGAGGAGAAGTGAGGCTGGTGACCTGCACAGCTCTCCCTCACTCAAAACAAAGTCAAGTGCAAGTCATGTCATCATTTCTCTGATGGCATGGTCTTCTTCAGCAATGAAGGATGAACATAACAATCAGTGTTAAATCCATGTAATTGGTTTCCTTGTCTTGTGTTTTCTCACTGCCATCTATCTTCCACATAAATGCTAAAATGATTTTTCTATTTGATAGGTCTGACCATTTGAGCCTCTTGCTCAACTCTAATTTCTCCTTTCCATGCAACATTCTATCTTACATCTTTGTGCCTTTGAAATGGCATTGTTCCATCCCTAGAATGTTCCTTACCTTTATATTTTAAAATTCCTGACTTCCTTAAAGACTCAGATTAAAAGTCCATTTTCTGCAGGAGACCTTTCTTGGTTTCTCCATGTAGGGACAAGCATCTGGAAGGCTAGAGCCTTATCCTCTAAGGATGCCTTCTAACTACTTCCATGTATCACATATAAATATATCTATATATACATACGTGTGTGTTTTTATATACGTATGTATGTATGTATGTATTATGTATAGTTGTCTCCTCCACTAAAGTATGAGGGCAGAAATTATTTTTGCTTTCCTTTGCATCCCTAGCACTTAGCACAGTATCAATTACATAGTCAATAAATTCATTCATTCATATATTGATACTTGCATGCATTCCTTGCCCTCAAAAGCTCAAAATCTAATAAGGACATGAGGTTTATTCACAGATGAATAACATGCAATGTTATATAAGTGATTTAGGTACAAAAAATAAACCTTATGTGAGCTCTAAGGGAGAAGATCATACATATAAGGGATTAGGGTAATATTTAATTTGGTCTTTCAAGAGTAATTCTACAGGAAATGTGTTGAGGAAAGACAAATCTTTAGAAAAGCACAGTGGATGTTTGGTGGACAATGAGTAATTTAGGTTGATTAAAGGACAGGAATCATGGTAGAAAGTAGAATGAGATATTTGAAACATGTGGAAGGCTTTAAATGCCAGGCAGAGTAGTTTCAATTTTATTCTTTTGACAATCGGGAACTAGTTAAAATTTTTGAGCATGATTGTTTACTTGTAGGAAGTCCATATATGTAAGATTTTTCTGTTATTATTTGCAGAATGGATTAAAGCAGGAAAAAGTGTGAAACTCTATTAGTAATTTATTATTATTAATAGCAATAATTCATATCATATGGTATTTTAAGTTTGCAAAGCACTTTACAAATATCATTTCATTTGATTCTCACAAGAGCCCTGGGAAATAAGTACTTCATTATTTCCATTTTACAGGTGAAGAAAGACAGAGGATAAATGACTTACTAGCCCAAGGTCATATATCTAGTAAGTTTCTGAGGCACGATTTATTCCTAGGTCTTCTGACTTTAGGTCCAGCACTCTAAGCACTGCCCCAACTAACTGCAAGTTATTCCAATAGTTCAGGCAAGGTAGTGAAGAACTTGGATGAGAGCAATAGCTTTGGGACTAGAAAGGAGGGAAAGAAATGAAAGATAAGCTGTGGTGGTAGATAGGATCAAGGTTGACTACAGGAGAGTAACTATACCTCCCTTTTCCTTTTGTGAAAAGAGGGAATTTGGACAGGGTAGGAGATGAGGTTGAAATAGCATACTAGCTAGAGCTAGCTTAAATGTGTATCTGGTCTTAGATAATAGCTGGTAGTATCTGAGGCCAGATTTGAACTCTGGTCCTCCAGACTCCAGGGCTAGTGCTGTATCCATTGTGCTGTCTACTGCCACTTGACCTTAGTCTTATCTACAACAACAATCTATGAAAATGGAAACTAAATCGTCTGCAGTAAGCATGACGGATAAAAGTGCAGTTGAGGGAGAAAAGTGGGAGGAAAAATTTAGAGCCTAAAATTGGAAGAAATGAAATGGAGAGTTAATAAGGGTAATGTCAAAGAGTTATTGAAGATACTTTCACCCTTTTCTCTCCTTATTTCATTTATTTCAATTGCTTCAACCACCATCTTTCTGCAGATGATGCCAAAAGTGTAAGAATTTTATTTAGTGTTTTAAGGTAAACAAAATACTTTCCCTAAAACAATTCTATAGGGATAGAGTGGGACAGCAGAATTATCTCCAATTTATAGACAAAGAGACTCAGATTCAGAGAAGTCAAGTGACATGTCCATGGTCTTACCTCTAATACATGTCAATGATGGAATTTTGTCCCATATCTTCTTATTCCTGGCAGTTATGTCTTTGTTAATGTAGCTCAAGATTTCATTAGCTTTGCCTTTGACTACCACATCATGCTTCTTCTGACTCATATTTAGCTTTCAGTCCACTAAAAACCCTAGATCTTTTTCAAAACAACTTTTTCTAACCACACCTTATACTTAATGAAGTTGATTTTTTTTTACCCAAGGGAAAGATTTTATATTCACCTCTGTAGAATTTCATCTTTTTAGATTCAACCCAGCATTTTAGCCTGTCAAGAACCATCTGAAGCCTAACTTAGTCATCCATTGTGTTTACTATTCCTTGAATTTCTTGTCAACTGCAAATTGGATAAGCATGCCAACTATGCTTTGTTGAAGTCATTGAATAAAATGTTAAATAACACAAAGCTAAGCACAGATTCCTGGAGTAGTTCTTTGGAGATCTTCTGTCACCTTGACATTGACCCATTAATAACTACTCTTTGAATCTGGCCAGCCAAACAATTCCGCATACATTTGTTTCAATTATCATCTCAGTGATATCAATCTATCTTCTTCACAAGAATTTAGTGAAAGCTTCATTAAAAATCTAGAGAAATCAGGTCCATATAATTTGCTTCATTTACTAGTTTAGTAATGCCATCAAAAAAGAAATGAGTTTTGTGTCATATGTCATGGTCTTAATGGATTTATATAATTACTACTTTTCCTTTTAAAGGTTTAGCAGCCATCTCTTTAATGATCTGTTCCAGAATTTTCCCAGAAATTCCATGTTCAAAACTTTCTATTCCAGGATGGTTGGCTGTCAGTACAAAGGGGTATATTAGTATTCTCATATTTTATGAGGTATATTAGGAAGAATGAGTTGACTGCATCACAGAGTGTGTAAAGGGGAATAATGGCTAACAAGACTGGAAAAGTAGGTTGGAGACAGATTATGGACTTTTAAATGCCCAATTCAGTTATTTAAATTTACTCCTAGAAATAATAGAGAGCCACTGGAATTGATCGAGTAGGGTAGTGAAATGGTCAGACTTTAGGGAAATCATTTTGGAAACTGTATGTAGAATGGATTGGAGTGGGAAACAATTATGATGGGGAAATTATTAAGAAGACTATTGAAATAGTTCAGGTTAGAGATGAAGCCTAACTGAACTGAGTTGGTCGCTGTATGTGGGATACTGCTACCCTCTACTGTAAAAGACAGTTAGGAAGTAGGACAGGGAAAGATAGAATGAGTTCTGTTGAATTTGAGATGCCTCCAGAATATTTTATTTGAAATATCCAATAGACAGTGATACAAGACTGGGTGTCAAGAAAGAAACTAGAGCTAAAGTTTAAGATACAAGAGTGGGGATGAAGTAAGCTGTCTTACTCCTTAGTTACATATGTCTTCTGATACAGAGGGAAAAATTAAACTGGCTAATGCCTTTTGCAGACTAGTGGGCAAACACAGTAAAAATTGTAGAGGCCATCTGCCAACACCAGGGGAACTCCTCCGGTCACCCATAACAACAAACTACATGCCAGATCAACTACACAAGTCTTCATTTCTACTGTAAGAAGGCCATCAAAAGTAAAGTAAGTAGTGTTTTCAATTATAAAGTGTAACTGGCCTAGAAATTGGAATTGTAATTTCATATTAGGCTTAATGATTTAAATGATCACAAATCATTTAACTTAAATACAGACCATAGACAAAGGAAATTAAGTCATTTAGATCTCTTACTTGTGGTCAACCAATGTAAAATAAATTAAATGTCTTTGAAATGTAACTTAAATCAGAGGCCACTTTTTATAGTCTTCCATCTCTGCTGCCAGAGTGCTCCTTGTCTTTGGAGAAGCCATTTATCACCTAAGAAAGATTTCTCTAGCTCTAATAATGATGATCCCCGAGGCAGCTAATTGGTACAGGGGACAGAGTACTAGACCTGGAGTTAGGAACTCAAGTTTAAATCCAATATCAGACAATTAATTACTGACTACGTACCTTGGACAACTCACTTAACCTCTGTTGGCTTCAGTTGTGAAACAAAGTAGTAATAGCACCTAACTTACATGTTATTGTGAGGATAAAATGGAATAATATTTGTGAAGTCCTGTAAAGTTTTGGTATATGGATGTATTTTCATATGGAATGGAATACTATTGTACTATAAGAAATGATGAGCAGGTGGACTTCAGAAAAACCTGGAAAGATTTATATGAACTGATGCTGAGTGAAATGAGCAGTACCAGGAGAACATTATACATAGTCATAGCTACACTGTGCGAGGACTGTTTCTGGTAGACTTAGCACTTCATAGCAATGCAAGGCCCTAAAACATTCCCGAAGGATTCTTGATGCAAAAATGCCATCCACATCCAGAGAAAACTATGGAATCAGAATGCAAAATGAAGCAGACTATTTTCTCTTGTGTTATGTTTTGTTTTTTTCTCATGGTTTCGTTCATTTTAATTCTTCTATGCAACATGACTAATGTGAAAATGTGTTTGATAAGAATGTATGTGTAGAACCCATAAAATATTGCATGCCATCTCAGGGAGGGAGGGAGAGAAAATTTAAAACTTATGGAAGTGATTGTTGAAAACTGAAAACAAATTAAAGAAAAAGAATTTTAAATACTATGTAAATGCTATTGTTATAATAGTAATGTATCACATGCACATAATGCTTTAAAGTTTAAAAGATACTTTCCTAGGAACGTTAATAATAATAGATGACTTGGTATCAGGGATGTGGAACCTGTGGCCTTGAGGCCATATGTAACCTTCTAGAGCCTTGACTGTGGACTTTTGACTGAGTCCAAGTTTTACAGAACAAATCGTTTTATTAAGGGGATTTGTGCTGTGAAGTTTGGATTCCGTCAAAGGGCCACACTTGAGGACCTGAGGGTCACATATGGCCTTGAGGTCACAGGCTCCTCCACCCTGTAGATTTTAATGTTTGCAAAGCACTTTACATATATTTTTTCATTTGACAGCACCCTCCCTCCATCAGTCTTGTGGGGTATGTAATCCAGGTATTATGTTCTTCATGTTAAGGATGAAGAAAGTGAAGTTCAGAAAAAGTGACAAACATAATTGCACATCTAGGTCATGTCCTAGCTAAGGTTAAAACCTAGATTTTTCTGACTCTTGGTTCAAGCACTTTCTTTCAATTGCCAAGTATTTGTCATCCCATGTTTGAAAACTACTTATTGTTAATAATAATGTAATAGATAGCATTTAGAGGCTTAAAATGAATTCATATGTGCTATTTCTTTTGATTCTCACAACACCATTTTTTTTGTAGGGGACAAAAAAACCAAAATTTTTGTAGGTGACTGAGACGTGTCTCAGTTGAGGCTAAATGCCTTGCCCCTGGCCACACAGCTAGGAGATATCTGAGATAGGATTTGAAATCAGGATACACCGCACCATTGACATTGTATGACTTTCGAGCTATAAAACTTTCAATTCCCCTGTAATGATCTCTGCAATGATATCTCTTACTCATGTCCATGTTGAAAGACCTTGCCAATTTACCTCTCTAGGGATTTAATTAATCTGTTGCTTCTTCCTCGACCTCATAGTCTTGGCTATTTTTTTCAGACCTTGTTTATCTGCTACAAGATGACAAATACCATATGGTATAAGGATGGTGTTTTCATTTTTATTATTCTGGACACAGTGAATGCTTCATAAATTGTTGCTAATTGATATA
Source organism: Potorous gilbertii (assembly GCA_028658325.1). NCBI lineage: Eukaryota > Metazoa > Chordata > Mammalia > Diprotodontia > Potoroidae > Potorous > Potorous gilbertii. The sequence continues at coordinate 28,979,989 of CM053773.1, forward strand.
ATTATCCATGTGAATTTTTAGTTGGAAGAGAAAAAAATAGTGAGGAGAAGGAAGCTATGCCTACTTCAAGTAAAGAATATTTAACAATTAAGTTTTAAAATAAAATTTTTAAATGCTCCTCAAAGTCAAAATGGTTATTAAGGGTTGACTGAAGTGACCACAAATTCGGGGCAACAGTACCAGGGCTGTTACCCTTTTTATCTGGTACAATCCTTTTCTGCCTTGAATACTCTTGAGATGCATGAGACATTTTTCTTGGGGCCACAAACATAACAATGTAGTCCAATTAAAAGGAGTTAAACTGTGAAAAATCTCTAATTTTTCCACTGACGAATGCTATTGCTTTTATGGCAGGGAATATTTGTCATATGATGGAGTACAGGAACAATGTGTTCTGTCATCTTGTTTTGTTTTGAAAATCCTTAAAGTTCTTAGAGGCTCATTGTTACTGTTAAGATAAAATACAAGCTCAGAAGAGGCTCAGAAGGGTCCTCAGAACCCATACTTGAGAGAATTGCCTCTACAAATGCCCATCAAGTTGTGTCATACAGTCTTTCTTTGGGCTCTCCTCTACTTTTTTAGGTTATCTGGAAGTTATTCCATCCATCAATTTGATTTACCTCTTTATACCTTCTACCAATTACTCATGGTTCTCCCCTCTGGAAACAACAAACCTAGTATCTCTTCCATGTGATAACTCTGTAAATACTAGGTGACAGCTATCACATTTCTTCTAAACATGTCAAGTACCACTGGTTCCTTCTAATTCTCATATGACATGAATGTCAAGTCCTTCAGCATCTCATGACTTAAAGTTGGGGGTAGCTGGCAGTGGATGACAAAGTCAGTTGCCAAAACATTTTTAACAAACATTATGCTGAATCTAATAAGAAGAAATAAAATAAGGGTAAATATTAAATCTTGCAGTTAAGCTAAAAAAAACTAACAACCTTGAACTAACAAGCTTCCCCTCTAAGATGGGGAAGATGTATTTAGAAAGTAGTTCTAAAAAAGATTTGATGGTTTTGCTAGATTGTAAGCTCAATGTAAATCCCCAAGGCGATTGATATGACAACTGTGGCAATCCCCAATGTGATATAACAAAAGCTAACATGACCTTGAGTAGCTTTGAGAGAAGCCTAACTTCCAAGAATAGGACGATGATAATCTTACTGTACTATATCTTTATCAGATTTTATCTGGAGTATAATATTCATTTCTGAGCACTACAGATTTAAGGAAATGGATAAGCTACACAGTACCCAGAGGAAAGCAACCAAGATGAAAGGCCTTAAGGCCGTGGCATACGAATTTTGTCTGAAGTAGCTGGGCATACTTGAATGCTTGGAAAAGGGAAGGCTCAATTTTAACATGTGGCTGATAGATCACCTGTGTTTTCTTGCTGTTAACTGTAAGGCCAAAATTAGCACAAGCATCAGAGAACTGATCCATACTTTGTTGCATCTCAGTTTCAGAAGCTGCTTTGAGTGCGCATCTGCAAACAGAAAATCGTACACCAACACTCCCTCTACTTTGGTCTTGGCTTGTAGCCTTTTCAAGTTGAACAATTTACTATCAGTGAGGTAATTGACTTTGATTCCATATTCATCCTCATTGAAAGCATTTGACAATTGAAAGCATTGAAAGCATTTGACTGAAAACATCATGCTGGAAAGCATGGGAGCAAGCACACAGCCTTGTTTAACTCCATTGGTGACTGGGAAGGCATAAGAGATTCTGTTTTGCTTCTGGCATTTCTCCTGGAGTTGTTAGGCAGCAAACACCATATCAACTGTTCCTTGACTGTTTCTGAAGCCACACTGGCTTTCATGTATATGACCATCTTCCAGGTGAAAGAAGACTATCAAGGAAGACTCTGGCAAGAATTTTGCCAGAAATAATTAAGAGAGAGATACCCCTGTGACTATCTAGGACAATCTACTTCTTCAACCTTTATAGAGATGGACAATGGAGGCATCCATGATAATCTCCTCTTGCCATATAATCTGGAAAATTTCAGTCAACTTTTTCATGAGCTATGGACCCCCTACCTTGTAAATTTCAGCTAGGATAGAATCAGCACCAGATGGTTTGTCACATGAAAAGACCCTAAGACATTCAAAACCTCTTCTTCAGTTGGCCTCAGGTAGGGAGGGATTGGCTTCAACCTGAGGTAAACAGTCAATGTCCTCAGCATTGATTGATGATGGTTTGTTGGGAACACTATGAAAGTGCAGCCCATCTCTCTAGGATCATGTCCTTATCACTAATCAGTCAGCACTGAGTAGTTGAGATGCACCATAGGTCTTTGGTTCATAAATACCCTTCAGGGCATCATAAAAGCACTTTGTATTTTTACTATCAGCGTAAAACTGATTTTTTTTTTTGCCTTCTTACCGAACCAAGAGTCCTGTATCTCTAAACTTTGCTTGTACTTTACTTTTGGTGGAATTAAATGCTACCTTCTTAGAGACTGATGAACTATCTTGTTTATATATTAATTATAGCTTTACTGTTTCATATCATATCACATAACATCACGTTATTTGTATTTTTTGCATTGTATTATATTATGTTATATTATATTACATTATATTAATTATAGTTATTATGGTTTTGGGATATGGGTTGGCTTGCATAGCTGCTCAGGTCTCTTCCAGTTCTCAGATTCTGTGATCTTGCTTGTATTTCTTTTTATACCCCAGCTTATCAGTGTTTTTCCTCAAATGTGTTGCTCACAATGGAATACATTTATTTTCAGCCTGTCATTTAAGGCCTTGTTCAATCTGTCTCCAACTTTTATTTCCAGATATATCCTTAGTTTCATTCAAGGCTCAGCTCAGATGTCACTTTCTACATGAAGTCTTTCTTGATTCCACAATCCTCTATCCCCTTCCTCCAACCCCCATAACTCTCTATGGTTAGGACCCTCTCAAAATTGTTTTTTACTTTGTTTACTATTTGTATTAATTTATCTGTATATGTGTCATTTTTTCCTTAGTAGAATATGGAATGCTTAACAGCAGAGATTGTTTGCAATTTTTATCTAGCTATGTATTACCACAGTGTCTGATACATAGAAGACTGTTGAAATAAATTATATTAGACTGACTGTAAAATGCGTTTTATTTTTTTTATAAATTGGGGTTGATAAGGCTTCATTAGTTTCAAGCAAATTTAAATTTTATAGCCCAAGAGGAATTCATAAATAATTTAATATAATTCCTTAATTATAAAAGCAAGGAAACTGAGATTTGGGGAGGTCAGTTGACTGCCATATATCTAGCTGGTATCAGAGTCAGATGTTCTTAAATCAGTTATAACATATCTTAAAAAATAAGAAATTTTTAAAAATGTATTGTTTCAAGTGTCAAAAAAGAATATACTTTTAATTTTGTTATTATTTTTGATGCAGAGAACATGAGTCCTCAAGAAAAATGAAAAAGAATCTTCTCTTCCTTCTTTGCTATTTCTTTCCTGTTATATATAGCCTTCTAGTAGAAGCCACATTCCCAGGATTTCTCACAATTAATTGTATGAAGGACATTGAGTGACCAAAAGGACAAAGTAACAGTTTTACAAAAACATGGAAACAAAAGGCTTTTTGCTATATTTCTCCCAATTGTCCTAGCCTTTAAGGAAGAAGGTATAAAAAAGGCACCCTAGCTGTCACATATGACTTTCAGACCCAGACAGACCTGCGAGATTCTTTATTAATTCTCTAATGGTCTCTTTTCAGTGAAAGAGTAGAACTGTGGAGAGCTGACTGTAGATTCTAATTAGATAAAAATTGTGGCTAGTGGTCCAGAAACTGGGCCAGTCGTTATGCCTAGATTGCAAATATTTTAGGGAAAGATTTCTGTGATCTGGTAAGTTGTCTCATCTCTTCCCCTTTAATTTTCAGTTATTCTTTTTTCTTCTGTAATTGATTGTTATTGATACAGGTTAATAATTTCCTAGCAATAATCCTATAGTAATTTCCCATTAAGATGTTAAGCAAAAGCAGCTATAATAGTGATTGTGACTAATGGTACATGTATTTTCAATTGTAAATGACGATTTTTAAGAAACGACAATTACTTAAATAATTGGGAAGTAACATAGTTCATTGTATTTAAGCATTGCTGTATTGCCTTTTTTTTTTTTTAGGATTTTCTTCATTTAAATTGCTGGACTAGTTTCATATCTTGGATTTTGTTTGGGTTTTTGTGGTGTGTGTGTGTGTATGTATGTGTGTGTATGTGTGTGTTTGATTCTTTCTTTTCTTTTCAGCAAATTATTTTTCTCATGAAAACTACTTCCTATGAGAAATTCTACTCATTTCTTATGGAGTAGTAATAGCCTCTTAGATTAATATACCATAGTTTATTCAGTCATTCTTCAATCATTGGGTAAATAGAATTGATATGAACACTTTGGTACATATGGTCTGTTGTTCATTCATTCAGTCATGTCCAGCTCTCTATGACCCCATGGATCATAGCACACCAGACCCTTCTATCTTCCACTACCTCCTGAAGTCTATCCAAGCTCATGTTCATTGCTTGAATACTATCTATCCATAGAATATATAGTACTATTTCTTTTATCACTGAATACCCTGGTAGTGGGATTATTAGATCAAAAGGTATGAACATTTGAAAAAACTCTTTTCTCATCATTCCAAAGTGCTTTCTAGAATGTTTGGAATACTTTGCAGCTGCACCTGAGATGAATTAGGGCATGTTCTTTTCACTAATACAATTCTTGAAAAAATAAATCAATTCCTGAATTGGGTTAATTAAAGGGAACAGAGGATTTGTCAGTGTGAAAGGGGCTTCTCAGGGAGTTCCAAGATCAGCCTGATGAGCTTAGAAGGAAGGACCTTTGCCTGGGACTTTTGAAAGGATCCCTCTATATAAAACATAGGGGTCCCAAAGATCTTTGTTTTTCAGGGAGAGACAGAACCAAAAAATGAAATCAGTTTTTAAGAGGTTTTACAAGGTTCTGGAAAACAGTATACTTCACCATAAAAAGAGGACAGTTGTGTTTATTGTCCATGGTCTATGCCTTATAAAAATCTGTTTATTAGTTCCTATGTCTTATGTATTTTTGGGGTGGGGGGAGTGGGGAGAGATTAAACAAAGGCTGTCCTGTACCTGACATGCATTTGTCAATTTATCTTGTATTGAAGCTGGGGGATTTGTTATCCATATTTGTGAAAACCTAGACATAAGCTATATATAAGATACATTTGAGGATTTTCCTGGAGATTATTTTGGATGAGGCCACTGGGGACTAAGGAGAAAAGATTTTTTTCAGAGAGATATTTGAGATCATACCTGGTATATATAGATTCGGTACTTGGAAGCTCATGGGTTACATCTATTTAGTTCAGTAGCACAAAGATATCAGAGGGATTATTATTTGGGGCATGCTAGAGCTGACAGAAGACAGAAAAGATGTCACCCTCATGAGTCTAGGTTTTTCTGTCAATTAAAAGAATAAGAAAACTGTATGTTGAACTAGATCTGGAGGTTGGCGATGAATGCTAGTCATTTTCTTTTTGAGGTTATTTCTTTATAAAAGTATATTATTAGATTCTAATTCAATAGAAGCATTTCCATGAGGCATTGACATTAAATTGTTATGAAATAGGGCAGGCCAGGAGCAGTGGCATATTTACTATGAATATCGAAAGGTTTGATGTGCCCAGATAATCTGCAGGACACAAATAAAGTTTGGAGGCTGAGGAGACAAGCCATGTTTGTTGTGCACAGGGCCATTTTAGTCAGAGGGCACAGGGGTTAGCATCACCACACAAGAATTGTTTGAAGACAGACACTGATTAGAGTTCAAGCCAAGAATGATGAAATAGATATGGAACAGAGTTCAGACCAGGAAACTGGAAATAGCGTCCAAGAATCCAGCATAAGTGGGGAGATCCACTTAATACTACCACCAGAGTAGAACATTTTTCTTGAATTGAAGCCATCTTTCAAGCTGCACTGACATTAAACAGACTTCTTAGCATGGACAGATAAGGACTATCTGCTCATGAGAATAAGGCAGTAATATGTAAGTGCTAGTGATTATAGGGATACATCTTCTCTAGATCCCTTAAAATCCTCATAGGATTATAGAACTTATAGGAATCTTAGAGATAATTTAATTCAAACTTTTACTTTTATAACTAAGGAAACATAAGTGTGTACATCTTATATGATTCCTAAGATCAGACAGGTCCTCTCATTCCAAATGCAGTGTTTTGTTTTGGTTTTTCCCCATTAGAACATACAGATTCAGGTACTCTGGTCCAGATATTTTACTTTCTGGTTGTCTGGATTGATGAAGATATAGATTTTGGAAAACTAAACTGACTTGTCAATTTTTTGAATGCCTGTAATTTTAAAAATTTTACCTACAACACTGATTTTAAAATTAATGTTTTGCTCCTATAAAAACAGTGTGTTCTTTTAATGTTATTCTATTTTGCTTATCTTCTTTCCAGATTATCCTTCACTACAGTATATTTTGTAGTCCAAAAATCTCACTTTTTTGGAGAGATATTATCATATATTCAAGTTTTCCCATTCCAAAAGTTATTTTGGCTGTACAGTGCACAGAATTTTTCATTAACACCCATATATATTCTCTCAATACTCTGATATCATCATTGAACCATTATGGAACATCTAACTGTGACTTCATTCCCTTTTAAATAGCCACATGGTTCTATATTTCATCAACTGTTCCAATTTATTTTCTCTTGCAATATATATTAAGAGATATTCACAGTCTTTTAGATGTCTTGTTACTCATCTTCCCTTCTAATTTTTGCACTTTCTCTATTCATATATCTTCTTATGCTTTAGGTGTTTAATAAAATTTTCTTTCTCCTGATTTTTTTTTTGTTGCTTTAAGTCTTTTGACCCCTTACCTCCTCCTGTTATTCACTTTTAGACTCCTTCCCATATGATGCTAGGTTTACTGCTCCCTTTTTCTTGAAGTTAGACCTCAAAAACAGTGTCAGCCTCTTTTTGTGTTAGGGCATTTACTTTTTACCAGCCTCCATCCTTGTTCAAAAGAATTTCTTAGCAGATAACACTGGCCACATATGGATGCCCGTTTTTTTTTTCTACAGGCCTGGTATAGTTCTGTACCTTAACTTAGTGTTTTGGTTCCTTCTTTTATTTACTTCTCTGAATGGCTAAGTTCATTCTCTGTCACATTCTGCAGGCATGATGTCTTGCCTGTTGCAGTGGGATGCTGAGGGAAGTCAGTATGTGGAGCTCTAGAGGACAAAAGTTATAAATACTTGAGTAATTTCCAAAGGCAAAATTCTGGTTCTGTTTTTACATCCCGTTGGAGCAGAGAATGGAGACTGATGGAAAAGGAACGGTGCTAAGTTAACTAGGGGTTACTATCACCACTATTAATTCATTTTTGAAAAAAAAATCTCTACTCCTAGAATATTATTCCTCTTTCTTTTCTTTATGGTTTTGGGGGAAGTTAGTGAAGGATGAAGAAAATGTCTGGTTTTCCATTTTATCTGTCATGTGACAAACATATCTGAAAAATCTAAATTAAAACTACCTAAGTCTTTATCTTCACTCACAAAATGGAGTTCTTGGAATTTGTCAGGCTGTTCTAGAACAATACAACCTCTGGCATGTCCTAAAATGGTGAAAATGCTTTGAATGTGGACAGTAAGAGAAGCCATCATTCTGTATATTGTGTGGGGATAATCATTGCTAAGTAAATAGAAAGTCATCACTATGTTGACTGTAGGATGATGAAGTAGTATCATCTATTTTATTGAAAAGTTATGTGCTTTATCAGTGTAATTCTCCACAGCAATGAATTCACAAATTTTTGCCATGTAAATGCTAAATATATTGCAAAATAATTAAGGGATAGGGACTAAATTTGTTATTTCACTGGCATAGGAAATGTTCTAAGGAGAAAATTTCATTTACCAATTGAGGTTGTTATTTTCTCGGCAACTTATACTCGTAGAGAATTGCCTTTGAGGATAAGTAACTTGTCCTGGGTCAAATAGCCAATATGTGTCAGAGGTAGGACTGAATATTAGGTACTTCTCTCAATAAGAGCAGTTCTTTATTCATTTTTCTATTCTGCCTCTAGATATTATTAAGACAAGGCATAAAATAGAAAGTTGAAAGTAAGTATATACCATTTTGATGTTACTTGTTGAAATAAATCTGTAGATAATCACTAATGCCAAGCTACTTGGTATTATCTTGCAAAGAATCTAGTCTTCTAAAATGATATCAAAAATGAATAATAAAATCAAGATTTTTTTCTCATGTTTTTGGAATGCTGAATCTATTTGAGCCTTTCCACATTTTAAAATATCTGGAAATATCAGTCAGGTAGTCCATAAACATTTATTAAGTGCCTACTATTTGCCAGGCATTGTACTAAGGGACTGGGGTTACACAAAGAGGCAAAATACAACTCCTACCCTCAAGGAGCTCATAATCTAATGGGAGTTAATGTTTTCTAGGAATTAGTATCACCAACCAAGGAAGTCATTTTTGGTTGGAAGCAGGCAAAACCAGACAGATAGATAGACAGATAGATAGGTACAGATGTAGATATAGACATAGATATAGATGTAGACATAGATATATACATATATCTGGATATTGTAAGTAGCTAACATCTTGGCTTAGAGGGTCACATGCCAAATCCTTCAGTATCATCTGAAATATAAAAAGATATTTGTTTTTCTAGAGGAAAAAAATAATGTAGAAACCCTAGACCATCTTCTAAAAAAGTTTTTAAGATATACAACCTTAAAAACCTTTTCAAAATTTGAAAGCTTGGCAGTTAAATGCTACTACTAATACTAATATATCTAATATTTAATATTAAGTTGTTAGGGTAGTCACTTTCAAAGGCTGATATAATATATTTTAGTCATCTTACTTTGGTGATTCATTTTGGTAATATTTTTGATGAATGTACCTTAGGGACTTTCGAAGATAAGGCAAAGACATTGGGCATGATTTGCTGAACACACTGTCAGTTCCTTTCTCTTAGAATTACTTTTTTTTCAGTTTAATGAGCTACACTAATTTTTTTTATTATATTATATTATGGAAATGCTTATTTTATTCCATAAATTTAAAATGAAATAAAAAAAATAGCCAACGGAGGATGAGGTCACAGACCAATTCCCATATTTGATACTATCGATGTAAAACTTTGCTGCTTACATATTACTGTTCTCACAACAGTCCTCCCAGTTGAGTGTTCATATTATTTCCTCCTTAATCCAAATCCAATGAAAGGAAGACTCACTTATTCCCTTTCACCTCCCCCCTCTTCCCCTCCATTGTAAAAGCTCTTTTTTGACCCTTTTATATGAGATGATTTGCTACATTTTGCCTCTCTCTTTCTCTCCCAGTACATTCCTCTCAACAGTTAATTTTGGCTTCCAGTGTTACAGTGGTGGTGCCTGTCACTGCAGGATGAATTTCTGAGCTCAGGGCCATTGGATGTAGCCTCTGCTACCATGGTAGACATTGTACCAGGTGCCCTTCATGGTCCTCGAGCGTCCCAACCTGAAGCTGAAGAAGTTGCTGTGGGCTTGCATGTAGTCAGCGCCTTGGTGGTGTCTTATTCTCTCATCACTGAAGGAATAATTTATAATGTCATTGTGGAACCTCCTGGCATTGGATCTATGACAGATGAACATGGACATCAGAGAAAAGTTGCTTTCTTGGCATATAGAGTAAATGGACAATATATTATGGATGAAATGGTATCCAGTTTCCTGTTTACAGTGGGAAGTTTAGGTTTTATAATCCTAGACAGATCCAATACACCAAATATTCCCAAGCTCAATAGGTTTCTTCTTCCATTCACTGGTTACATTAGTATCTTCTTGAGTTTCTTCCTGGCAGGAGTGTTCACGAAGCTGCTGAATTACCTGCTGGGTTAGAGTTCTTGTGAAGACATAACAACAACTAGATCTGCTCCTTTTAATGGTGTTTCAAAGGCCATTTTGCCCTCCAGGACAAAAAGGAATGTGGATTGACTGTCTCTCAGAATGACATAAGGAAAGGTCTGCTGTAAAAATGCAAATGATTTCAGTCCACTTTTTTGGGAAAAAAAAACCCTCTTGGTCCCATTCATGTGATCATCTTATAATAATAACAGTATTAAAACCATTGTTTTTCTATATTGACTTCCCCCACCATTCTCGTCAAATAATCACACCTGTCCTCTTTGTCACCCCTCCTTTTTTTGGAGAGAGACTATTTTTCTTTGTATGATGAAAGTACTGAATAAAATATTTCCTTATTTCCTACAAGTCCATTGGTAAATTTCACCTGTTCAGGAAAAGGCACTTCTGGTGAAGAGGTGCACAAGTAAAATCAGGAGCTGGAGCCTCCAGGCTGATCCAGGGCATCAGCTTTGACCTCACCCTTTGGTATTTTAAGTGCAGCTTTCAAAGTCTGTGATCTTATGTGAGATTGTGTTCTCTCAACAATTAAGATGTATGGAAGGAGGCAAAGTAAATCATTTTTCTATTAAAAAAAACCCAGTTAGGTTTATTTTTTAGGTATTCTCCCTTCATATTCAGCTCACCCAGTGCTCTCTGTACACACACACACACACATGTATGCACACACATATGTGTACACATATACATATATGCACACATATATACATGCACACACATATAAATAAATAAACATATTCCCTCTCACTACCCTAATACTGAGAAAGGTCTCATGAATTACAAATATTATTTTTCCATGTAGGAATGCAAATTGTTCAATTTTAAAGAGTCCTTTATGGCTTCTCTTTCCTGTTTGCCTTTTCATATATCTCTTGGTTCTTGTATTTGAAAGTAAAATTTTCTATTCAGTTCTAGTTTTTTAACAAGAGTGCTTGGAAGTCTTCTTTCATTCAAATTCCATTTCCCTCCTGAAGTATTATACTCAGTTTTGCTAGTATTATACTCAATTTTGATTCTTGCTTTTAATCCTACCTCCTTTGACCTCTAGAATATCATATTCCAAGCTCTCTGATCCCTTAGTGTAGAAACTGCTAAATCCTGTGTGTTATCCTGATTGTATTTCCACAGAACTTGCATTGTTGCTTTCTGGCTGCTTATAATATTTTCTCCTTGACCTGAGAACTCTGGAATTCGGCTACAAAATTCCTAGGAGTTTTGCCTTTTGGTATCTCTTTCAGGAGATGATTAGTGGATTCTTTCCATTTCTATTTTACTATTTTCCATTTCTTTGATTGTAGAATATCAGGGAAGTTTTCCTTGATAATTTCTTGGAAGATGATGTCTAGGCTCTTTTTATCATGGTTTTTCAGGTAGACCAATTTTTAAATTATCAGTTGTTTTCCAATGAGATATTTTACATTGTCTTCTATTTTTTCATTCTTTTGGTTTTGTTTTATATTTTCTTCATTTCTCATAAAGTCATTGGCTTCCATTTCCTCCATTCTAATTTTAAGGTATTATTTTCTTCAGTGAGCTTTTGGATGGCCTTTTCCATGTGGTCCATTCTTTTTTTTTTTTTGCTGCATTCTTCTCCTTATTGGCTTTTTGGACCTCTTTTGCCATTTGAATTAGTCTGTTATTAAAGGTGTTATTGTCTTCAGCATGTTTGAGGTCTCCTTTAGTGAGCTGTTGACTCATTTTTCATGATTTTCTTTCATCTCTCTCACTTCCCGTCCCAATTTTTCCTCTACTTCTCTTACTTGATTTTCAAAATCCTTTTTGAGCTCTTCCATGGTCTGGGACCATTGCATATATGTTTTTGGAAGTTTTAGATGTAGGAACCCTAATCTTTCTATCTTCCCCCAGTTGTGTGTTTTGATCTTCCTCTAGTTGTATGCTTTGATCTTCCTCATCCAAACGGATGGAAGAAAATACCTTTTCACCAAGAAAATAACCTTCTATAAGTCTTATTTTTCCCCCTTTTTAGACATTTTCCTAGCCAATTGCTTGACTTTTGAACTCTTTGTTAAGTGGAGGATAAATTACTGTGGGTTTCAGATGTTTTGTGCAGCTTTTTTCCAAGATATTTCTAGGGATCTGCAAGTTCTCAGTTCCTCCAAAGTGGTACAATCAAGGGAGATGTGTTTACTCCTCTCCTGGCCTATACTCTGGTCTGTGAGCAACCATAACCTCTGCTGTAGCAGTAGCTGCTGCCACCCTGAGGCCAAGGCTGGGAGTCAGGGCTGTACTAAGTTGCCCTCTCATCCAGGTGAGGGAGCTTTCTCACTGATCTTTGAAGCTGTCTTTAGAATTTGTGGGTTGAGAAGTCGGCAAACCACAGCAGCTGCCAGTGATTTAGTGCCCTGAGACCAACTTCAGTTCTATCTATGCCAGTGCAGTGTGTTTTGCTCTTTGCTCTGAGCTGGTGCAACAGACCCTTTCTATAAGCTTTTCAGATTGTCTTGAGCTAGAAATCTGTTTCACTCTGTCATTTTGTGGCTTCTGCTGCTCTAGAATTTGTTTATAGCAATTTTTTACAAGTGTTTTGAGGGGTTTGCATGGGAGAGCCCAAGCGCATCCTTGTTTTTACTCCACCATCTTGGCTCTGTCCCTCCAGAATTCTTAATGATTACCTGTTGGCATCAAGGTTCAGGAAGCATGTAAATCATATTTTTTTCTAATGTATGCCTTTATTTATTACTACAAACTATATCCAGTTTCCAGTAATACTTGTGCACAACTTTTTCCAAAACCTCTGAAGATAACTACCACAGAATACTAAGACTAGACCTAATTATATAGTCAATCCTACTTCCATTGCTCAGGATGGAAGTTATTCAATGCATTTTATTCCTAAGCACATTTCAAGATTTAAAGACTCTTACCTTTAATTAAAGGAAAAAAGTACAGAGAAAGCTCTTCAGAATTTTTGGTGGCTTTCCTAACTTGTCTGATTTTTTATTATGTATCCAGTGAAATTAATGTTAGGATCATAGATTATAGATTTAGAACTGGAAGAGACTTAAAGTTCATCAAACCCAACTCCATTTTATAAGAAGTTGTGGGCAGAGAGTGATTAAATGACTTGCTACAATCAGATATGAAATGGTTTCACAGCTTTCAAAGAAGTTTATCTACCAATTTTCTGTTTTCTTACTATGGACTCAGAGAAAAAAGCATAACAAGAGATACATGATTCAACGAAGGGTCAAAAGGACAGCCTTTAGACTAAACTACCAGTATTAGCACTGGAGTAACAGATTATGCCATGAAACTGGGGAAATGAAGGGTGGAATAATTGCTTAATGGGATGGAAACAGGATCAACCTAGTCTTAGAGCTTACTCAGAGACATGAGAGTTTATAATTTACTAAGATAGATTCAGTTCAACTCCTCATGTGTTTGAGAAAGAAGTATTTTTAGAGATGAACAATATTTTAATTTGCAAACAAATCAGAGGAGTATTTTGTATGTAAATGAACTAAAAGTGATGAAAATGCTCTGTGTCTTTGAAGACTCAAAATTGTAACGGCTATTTCCTGTACTAATTCCATCTTGGTATGCATTCATTGTATATTCCATTTTTTTCATCTCAATTAGAAAATGAAGTAGTAATAGCACTGAAACTGAAGCTTATTCATAATTCTGTCCTCAACTAATGTTAGTTAAAATTGTATAATGAATCTACATATCAAATAGATTTTTTATTTTTATGGGAATCATGCAAAAAGAAAAAAAAAATAAGCTTCGTGAAAAATTTCTTCAGTTTCCCACAGATGCCCAGCTGGTTGATAGCCCTGAGGAGTCAATGTTGTCCTGTAGTAAAAAAAAAATATGGTTATGTCTGGGGAGGAGTGAGCAAATCCATCCTTAAAATGCGGAAAAGAAAAAATTGGTGGGGGAGAAGCACTTCCTTCTTTTTGTGCTTACAAAAACTTGTAAATAAGAAAAAAAGAAGCCAGTCAATAGACAAGGCAAGTAGAATATGATTCGATTGAGACATGCCTCAAACTTTCAGTTTTTAGCAGCTGAAGAAATTTTGGCTATGTTAGCTAGATGCTGTGTGTATGCATGCATGTATTTGCCTTTCGTAAAGGGTCTTTGTTCTCCATCTGTTGAGACTGAATTTACTAATAAAAACATACTACCTCTTGGGGTAGCCTATTTCCTTTTTGCACTGCACTGATATATATGTTTTCTTTTTTAAAAAATATTTTTTTACCAATTATGTATGAAAACAATTTTAAACATTCACTCTTTTTCATTGAAAAAAATTTTTGATTGAAAAATTCTTTATCTCTTTCTTCTGTTTCCTCATTGGAAAGGCAAGCATCTTGCTATATATTATGCGTGGACAGTTAGACTGCTATAAATAGAATCCTTTCCATATATACAACTGAAATCTGCCTCTGGAACTAAAAATTAAAGAATTTGGAGTTGAGAAGCATCTTTAACCCAACTCCTTCATTTCAAAAAATGAGAACTGCGAGACCCAGAGCTAGAAAAAAGTAAATTGTCCAAGGCTTCCCAAGTAAAAATGGTAGAAGTGAGATTTGAATTCAAGGCCCCAAGCTCCAAAATCCAACTTTTTTTTTTTTTCTCCATCATATCATATTCCTTCCATCTGTCCATTGCTTCCAATTCCTTTCTTCTTTGAGACTAAAAATAACAAATCTCATTCTTAAGAAAATAAAAATGCATCTTATATTCCTCTGGAAAACCAATACAGATCTGGAGTTTTACTTTGTTTTCTCATTTCTCCAAGTAACGATTATTAATTTATTTCTTTAAGATAGTAATTCAAATACTTTAAAAATTCAGTATTTTAATAGATGGCATAGTATGATATTACCAGTTTTAAAGTGCGTGAACAAAATATGCCTCTTGTTTAAAATTAGGTACATTTCAGGTCAAAACCCTATTGCAATTGGACTGCTATTTTACTTTGCTGAGAAATGTATTGCCACATTTTGTTGTGATGCAACATTGTGATGCAAACTTATTTCAAATACCCAAATTCTATTCTGGGAAAACATTCTGTGATTTTCTGAAGATGTATTTTTTAACTGTAACAATATGGTAAGAGTATTAATATGTGTATTCTATTAGACCTCTATTGCTTCATGTGTTGAGTTTATATTGTTGTAATCATAATGTATGTTTTTTTTCAAATCCACTGCCTTCTTTTCTCATTTCATGTCTTCCACCTTTGTATTTGTTGTTCCTTATAGAAGTCACATTGTAATACATTCAAATGCCATAATTTATTCAGCCATTCCTCGATTGCTGGGCATGTTTTGATTCTTTTTAATCTCACCAATTATCACTTTCAAAGACAATTTTTTTAATCTTGTTGTCAAGAACTTTCTTAGTGTGTAAAGGGAAAATCTGGAAGTGACAATGGAAAACAAAGATGATTATTAGAGTTCTTTCTTCCGGTCCACTGTCTTGAGACAAGAAGCATCCAGAACTGGATAGGATGGCCTGTGAGTCAATGTCTTAGAGAGAGTGCTAAAGTTTCATGAGCACAAGAAAGGGGAAAACCAGTAAAAAGAAGAGATTCAAGTGGAGAAACTTGTTAATGATTGGAATTCATATATTTATATTTGTATGTATGTATGTGTATAGTCTTTTTTATCCACTCATTCATTATTTATCATCTAGCCAATAAAGTCCAAGTTAAATGGCTTTACTAGCTTTTCTCTCTCTCCCTCCCTCCCTTCCTTCCTTCCTTTCTTCCTTCTTTCCTTTCTCTTTCTTTCTTTCTTTCTTTCTTTCTTTCTTTCTTTCTTTCTTTCTTTCTTCCTTCCTTCCTTTTCTCTCTCTCTCTTTCTCTCTTTCTTTCTTTCTTTCTTTCTTTCTTTCTTCTCCAAACCTTATTTTCTTATGCTCATTAAAGGGGCCATCCCCTGACTACTTCTTAAACAGGCCTATTCAATGAATGGGCATTACCTCACTCTAAGTGACTACCTGAATAGGCCCTAGCCTTATTCTTCCATTGCATCTGGGCCATCTCCAGTCATTCTGATGAATATCTGGTCACTGGATTCAGATGGCTCTGGAGGAGAAGTGAGGCTGGTGACTTGCACAGACCTCCCTATGGATTTATGATTAAGTATGGATTTATGATCCATACTTATTGATGCATACTTTATGATGCAAACTTATTTCAAATACCCAAATTTCTATTCTTGGAAAACATTCTGTGATTTTCTGAAGATGTATTTTTTAACTGTTTTTTTAACTCCCTCACTCAAAACAAAGTCAAATTCAAGTCATGTCATCATTTCTCTGATGGCATGGTCTTCTTCAGCAACAAAAGAAGAACATAAAAATAACATCAACAATCGTTATTTATCTTAAGTCTGATTTTGTCCTTATTTTCCATATTGATGATAATGTTTAATATGTTTTTGTCTTTACAGATTTTATGAGTTGTTTTTTAAGAAATTAAAGTTCAATATAGCATCACTTTTCTTTGTGTCTCAAAGAGATCAGTTTTTGGAAAGTGGTACTATAGAAAAATAGCCATGCTCCTTAAGATTCCTATTTAACAATCATGATATGTAAGTGTGTGTGTGTGTGTGTGTGTGTGTGTGTGTGTGTGTGATACTTAGTTTTTCTAATTTTTGTCGGATCTCAAATTTCTCTTAAATTTTTTTAGTAGACATTTTCTATTTGAAAAAGGTACATTAGCTGCTCACAATTGTCGTCTTATAATTTAGATGTTTTGATAACGTTACCCTTTCCTTTAAATACTTAGACGTTACGTTATGCAAAGCACACACATCTATACATTTAGATGCTGATTTAATTCATTATTCATGAAAAGTTTAAGCATATGTAGTTTCACTGCATGTCTCTCTTGACAATATTTATTTTTAAACCTGCTTTATTTGAAATCATGATTTCAAAACTTTTGTTTTTTAGATTCAATTGATGTATAATACATTTTACTGATTTTTATCAATAGAAATGACATCAATGTCTCATTTGGAAACTACATGAATTTTTGTTTTAAATGTTTCTTGTATACAACCAGTTACTGAGTTTTACTTCTTAATCTATCAATTAAACATCTACCATGCCCTAGTGGTTGATGCTGGAGACACAAAGAAATTAAAAAGTCTTTGTCCACAAGGAGCTTATATTCCATCAGGGAAGATGGATGGGATATAAAAAGACTTATTTTTACTGTAAGTATGCACACATATGTATATGTTTGTATGTATGTATGTAAATGCCTATGTGTGTATATACTCATATATGTGTGTATATATATATATATATATATACATATATATATATATGACAAGTAATTTTTTTGTGTGTCTGGGTAAGGCATTAGCATTTGGGAGGGTCAGGAAAGGTCTCATATAGGAGGCAGTGCTTGAAGGGAACTTTGACAGAAACTGGAAGTTCTAAGAAGTAGAGATATAGAAGGAGGCATCACAAGCATGGGGTAGGGGGGCATCGGAGAGCTGCCTATGCAAAAGTTGGAAAATTGAGTTTAGTATATAGGAAAGAGTGAGGTTACCAATTCTCTCTTAATTTTCCAGATTTAATGCTCTTATCTGAGTCTTCATTCTTGACCTCTCTGATGCATTTGGCACTATTGACCACCTTTCCTTCTAGATACTCTTTCCTCTCTAGGTTTTTTGTTACCCCATTTTCTCCTAGGTCTTTCTCTTTAATAACCCCTTCCTGGTGCCCTTTTTGATTCATCATTCATATCATGAGCCCTTCCTGTGGGTATATCTTCCAAGTTTCTCCTAATGCCTTCTTGCTCTCTTCTTTCTTCCTCTCCTTTCCTCTCATTCTCTTTCTCCTTCCCTCCCTCCTCTCCTCTCACTCCTGAATGAGTTGGTCATTCAATAAGCATGTGTGTATTAAGTCTTTAATATTGGCTAGACACTGAACTAAACATTGAGATAAAAAAGAAAGACAAAAATATGGTCCCTATTCTCAAGTGGATCACATTCTAATGGAGGAGACATATAAATAACAATGTATATATATAATATACACAACAATATAAATGGGAAGTGATCTCAGAGGGAAGATCTAGAAGTAGGGGTAAAGCTAGAGAAGGGAAAGTTCCCCTATAGAAAGTAGGATTTAATCTGAGTCTTCTCTATTCCAGTCTTTTTCCTGACTTCTCCTTAGTTAATTTTATAGATACACATACTACCATGGATCTGAATTGTTATGTCAGTACGTTCCTGCTGACAATTCCCTATTCCAGCATGCATGGCTACCAACTTAATCATCGTTGCCTTGTGGGAGAAGGAAGGGAACATGGGGTCACCCCAATTGCCTCTCCTTCAACCTCCTTTCCTCTTAGGGAGCTGCCACCTTTCCAGAGTATGAGCTTATTATAAGATAATCCTAACACTGATTAAAGTGAGGAGCCCCAGGGTTATTCAAACAAACGAGAGGCAGATTGTCATATTCAACAGAAATAATATTGGACTTAAGGTACAGAAGAGTTGGGTTGGCACACCCAGCGTGATTTTGGGCAAGTCACTTTTCTGAGTCTCAGTTCTTTCACTTGTCAAATGACCTGCCTCAAAGGGTTGTTGTAGAGATTAAATGAGATAATGCATAAAAATCTGAATATCCTCAATTATCTGTATGAGTATGAATTATGATCACTATAGCTACAGTTACACCCCCCCCATGTAGTGATGCCTTATTTGTGTTTGATCCTTTTCTATTGCTGCCCAAAGGAAACAAGATTCGGTCCAGACCTAGAATGATCAAAAAGAAATTACTCTGCCTTCCCTTTAAAATCTACAGCCAGGGAAACACTTTTCATAGCAAGTGTTTCTGATAAAAAGGCCTCATTTCTCAAATATATAGAGAATTGAGTCAAATTTATAAGAATACAAGCCATTCCTCAATTTATAAATGGTCAAAGGATATGAATAGGCAGATTTCAGAGGAAGAAATTAAAGCTACCTATAGTCATATAAAAATGTTTTAAATAATTATTCATTAGACGAATGCAAATTAAAAAACTCTGAGGTGGTACCACATCACACCTATCAGATTGGCCATCATGACAAAACAGGAAAATTATAAATGTTGAAGAATATGTGGGAAAATTGGAACACGAATGTACCATTGGTAGAATTGTGAGTTGATCCAACTAATCTGGAGGGTAATTTGGAATTATACCCAAAGGGCTATAAAACTATGATCCAGCAATGTCACTTCTAGGTCTATATTCCAAAGAGAGCATACAAATGGGAAAAGGACTCACATGTACAAAAATATTTATCAGCTCCTTTTGTGGTGGCCAATAGTTGGAAACTGAGGTGATGCCCATCAATTGGCGAATGGCTGAATATATTGTGGTATATGAATGTGATGGAATATTATTGAATTATAAGAAATGATGAGTAGGCAGACTTCAGAAAAACATGGAAAGTCTTAGATGAGCTGATGCTAAATGAGGTGAGCAGAATAAGGAAAACATTGTAGAGAGTAAGAGCCATATTGTGTGATGACTGTGGTAGACTTAGCTCTTCTCTGTAATGCAATGAACTAAGACACTTCCTAAGACTCATGATGGAAAATGCTATCCACATTCAGAGAAAGAACTGTGGAGTCGGAATATAGTTAGAAGCATACCATTTTCTCTTTATCCCCTCCTTTGGTTCTAATTCTTTGTAACATGACTAATGTGGAAATATTTTTAATATGTATGATCTGTATCAGATTGAATGCCATCTGGGGAAGGAAGAGGGGAAAAGAGGGAAAAATGTATAACTCAAAATCTCATAAAAGTGAAAGTTGAAAACTAAAACTAACTAAATATTAAAAACAAACAAAACCCAGGTAAAGAATACCAAGATAAAAGTACAATTAATGGTGATTCACCTCAATGTCTCAGCTCCTTTGACTTCTATAGCTCTACCAGGAATGCCTCTTTATCTTACTAAGATTGAATTCTTGACCTAGAGTAGTGGCAGAGTAAATGGAAAGGGGAAAGATGTGATGGAACACTTTAGACTTTAGCCATTGTCTTCATTGTGCACTTGGTTGTATTTTGTTTGTTAGATTCTCAGATTCTCATATATGGCCCTACCAATTCTCTACTTCCAACTCTCAACCCTACATACCCATATGCTGGCTTGCATCCAGCTTTCAGTTTCCCTTCATCTCAATTTATTACTACATGAATTATTGAGTTGGCTTTTCTCTTACGTGTGTCTAATTTGACTGTGGAAAAAAAAACCCACACACCTCTCAAAGAGATTTTCCTCCTAGGAATCTAAATATGGGAAAATCTTTCTAACCTTGAACTTTCCACTTAAGGTATGCTAATTAAGTTGACAGCAATAGAACTTTCTACAGCTTTCAAATTTATGGCAAAAAAATAGATCATCTTGTGACTCCATTCTGTGATTTGCGTTAACTAAAAAGCCAATAAAAAAAAAGATACTTAGACCCTTGTAAAAAAAATTAAATCTGAATTGAAAGGAAAGGTTTAAATTCCTTTAGATTGAAAATACATCTGAAACTAATTCATAACTGTAAGCACTATTTGATGTAACCCATAACATGTTGTTAAGTAGTTGATCTAGAGCTTATCAGAGGTTTTGTTTTCTGTCTTTTGAATGGTCTTTAAAATGTCACAGGTAAGATTCCAAACTTGTGGGAAACCAAGTCTTAAAATTTTTTTCTGCTCCTTTTGCTCTGGAAATGAGATTAATATTATCCACCAGACCAGTCTGTTATATGGGGTCATTTGATAAGTTTTTTTAATGCTAATTTTCTTTTTTCAAACCAAAGGAAATAGGCATTAATTTTTAATTAACAGATGATTTTTTTTAACCTGTACTTTGACTTGTGTTAGGCTAACTCCTCTTCTTTTCTCAGTAAGTGCTAGATTGTAACTGGATCTCACAAAAACAGAAAATTTGGAAAATGCAAGGGATCTCAGAATCCACCTAGTCCAACTTAGATATGAAAACGATCCTTACTATAATTCAAAAAGTGACCATCCAGCTCTGATCAAAGGTCAGCAAAAAGGGGGGAATCCATTGTCTCTCAGGGCAGCCTGTTCTACTTTTTGAAAAGTGCTAATTATTGGTAAAGCATTTGGGAAAATATCTCACACAGTTTTGAGGGAGAAGATGAAGACACCTGAAGTAGATAATAAGACATTTTTTTTTCAGAACTGGTTGGATGATCAGAGTCAGAGTCAAATTAACAGACTTGTTAATGGTTCAACATCAACATGACAGCAGGTCTCTAGAGGAGTGCACCAAGGATCTGTGGTTGGTCATGTGCTAATTAATATTTTAAGTCACTTGGATGAAGGCATTGAATGTATATCCTCTTCATATTTATAAATCATTCCAAATTGGTAGGGATGGCAAACCCACTGTTATGAGAGTCAATATCCAAAAAGGTCTTAGCTTCTTTTTTTGACAGTTACTAAACTGGTAGAAGAGGAGAATGCCACTGACACAATGTACCATGATTTTAGGAAAGGATTTGATAAAATATATTATTCAGCATTTGACTGAACCTAATAAGATGAAATTCAATGGGGATAAATGTAAAAGCTTTAAATCTGAGTTCAAAATATCATCTTCACAAGTATAGGTGTAATACATTTTTAGTTGTTTATCCCCAAATTTGAAGTTTTCAGGTACTAAAAGCTCAACATGAATCAACAGTGTGGTGTGGAAGCCAAAAATGATATGTTTTGGGGGTTTTAAAGAGAGGAACAGCTTCCACAGATAAGGATGTGATAGTCCCTTTATGTTCTACCCTCATACTATTATACCTGGAGGAATGTGTTCAGTTCAGGATACCACAGTTGGACAAAAATAATTGATAAGCTAGAGTTTCTAGAAGAGGGAAATTAGGATGATGAAGGCTGTCTGTCCATGTCATGTGAGGATCAACTGAGGGAAGTAGATAAGTTTATCTTATTAGATTTGACTTGCTCTTCTAGGTTGTCAAGTACATTTTGGATCCTGACTCTATCCTCAAGTATGTGAGTCACTTCACAATGTTCTATTTTATTTCCTAGTAAAATCTGTTATCCTGTATAGATCCTATTACCAGTTCTATTTTTTGAACAAATTTTTGAAGTTTTCACTTCATCTTGATTAGAAACTTTATCTTTTCATTGGTTAATTACTAAATATCACTGAACCCAAATGGCCCAATTACTTTGCTGTAGAGGTGCTGACAAAAACTGAAAGCTCCATTGAAATAAATATTTAACCAAGTGTTGGTTGTTGTCCTTTGTCCTCAAAGAGGACCAAAATGACCAGTACTTTGGGGTCCAATATAATGTGTCCTGCTGTGGTTGATCATAAGCTCAGAAGGTTCTACCACGGGTTGGCCACCAATAGTCTGTATGAATATTTAGGAAGGAAGTATTTAAAAAAATAGAGCTAAATAATTGTTTGTAAGGCATAAAGTAGGAATTATAAAAAAGTAGGGAAAGTCATAACAATAAAAAAATTTTAACAGGATATCCTAGGGATGGCCTGGGGAGAGTCCTTGCAAGTTTTCCAAGGCTGGGATAAGGTCAGATGAAATCTCATTGATATTCTAAGCAAAAATTTATGAGAATTTTTGATAAGGAATGAAGTTAAAATAAGGTAAAAAATCTGTTTTTTCAGGACAGCAATTCATGATGAGAATGTGAAATAAATTATGATTTCATTGAAGCATTCATGACTCAGCTGGAAAAAAGCTTTCAAACAATAGCTAAACTAGGTTGTCATTTCTATATAAAAACTCCGACTCAAGTTAATATTCTCTAAATAGAAATTTTTATTAGTGAAATTATATTCAGAGATGTCTCTTGAATTTAGTGAGTTCTCCATTGATAGGTCTATCTGCTCCTTGTGTAGCACTCTGTAGTGCACCTACGTACCCCTTACGCATGTTCAAAGGCATTGCAGTCATCCTTGACCCGTTCAGATATTCTCTTTCTGTTTTCAATGGGCCATGTTGACTCAGAGGTTTGTTTTGAGTGAATCTGAAAAGTCTTTGAGCCAAAAATGATTCTTTTTTACTTTGGACTTCAAAGCATGCGGACTTCTTAGAGCTATGGCCAGAAGAGTTGTTTGGAAGGGGGAGGTGGGAATGGGGGAGTCTTTATCTTTATCTCCCATCTAGTCCTGAACAGCGATGAATACATGTCCTCCATATTCAAGCCTGTGTCTAGGATGGAACCATCACTTTTCTGGTATTTCCTTCCCCACCTAAATGATTGATCATTAACCTTGACATATACAAGTCCAGTGGACCTCATGAGTTCCTGAAGGTCATAAAATCCTGAGATTCCAGAAAGGCAGTGGTTGTCTGAGGCATGAGTTAGAGAGCGAGAGGGAGAAGAACAGAAGGAAAAAATTGGGAGAGGAGAGTAATCACTGAAAAGCATATCATACTTGAATCATACTCAGCATTTGATTGAATTGTGCTCAGCAGAGGAAATATGAACTGGCTAATTAGTAGCTTTGCGAACATACAGACACCACCACCGCCAGTGACAACACTTGGCTTCTCAACAAGGCTTGAATATTAGTCTTCCAACAGATTGTTCTAATAGTAATTGATACTGCATTTTGTTCTAATTCTGTGATTCTTTAGTGCTTAAACTTTCCCCTTTTCCTCTTCTATATGAGAATAAGATACCTATACATACTTGATCCATGTTGTTCATTGGGCATTGGGTATCTTTTTCTTTTCATTTTGCCCATGTTACTAAGGAAAACCCAATTTTAAGCCCATAACTATTTCTCTAATAAGCAACTCTGTAAGTAGTAACTATTCCTAGAGAAGCTGGAGTAGGAGTGAAGAGACAATGAATATCATTTTGGGAAGCCTATATTCCATATTGATAAGCCAAATGACCCTTACCAAGAGTAAGTGGTAGTGGCTGGCAAAAGATAGAAATTGACTCAATGACCAGCTAAGGGACACATAACTAGCCCCTGTATCAGGCTTATTTTTATTTTCCTTGGGCAGAATTGTGCTGAGTTACATCAGTTTTAAGAGGGCCTCTATATATGGATCAATTTTTTAAAAGTTGGGATTAACTCTCCCATCTAAAAAGAGAAAATTAATTTATTGGTATATTATTCCATAAGTTCCATGACACACTGGGAAAGAAGTGATAGTTGAATTTGTACTCATAACACAGATGCTCAAGAGAAGGAACTGACCTTTTAGCTTTTGCAAATTAAAGTTTCCTGTGTAGTATATGGAATATACCAATGTGATAGGTTGTATATATGACTGGAGGATTTGTTTATTCATTACATTTTGGCAGGGTTAATGTTTTGAAGTGAAGCTGCAGAAGAAGCTTTTAAACTTGTAGCTGTTATGGGAATTTTCAGGGACAGAAGGCTCCATAAAATTTGCTATTGATTTATAAAGGCTTTGGAAAATTTGTGACCAAAAAATACTGGATGATATACAGAATTGAGTGAGAACTCCTATGCAAAGTCTAGAGAGAAAAATGGAAATGGTCTCTTTGTAATTATCTGATGAATTTGAGCTCCAAAGATACTTAAGCTAGACTTAGCCTATAAGATATACTCTTTGACTTGAATATTTAATATATTACCCTTATTCATGGCCAAACCAAATCGATTTCACTTTGGTTACACACTTATTGCTTGGTCATGGTCATGGTTCAGGATCAATCAGTAAGGATTAATAAGCGTCTACTATGCACTATACATTCTACTATATCCAATTTAAATAGCAATGACACCTCATACATACTGAAATGAATCTGTGATATCTTTGTAGTGGGTAGTTTATCTCATGGTGAAGGTTATGACCTTATCACGTTTTACTAGTGCCCTGTTGTAAATCCCCCCTGGTATGGGGAAGAGGAAGCTCCTTCCCATCCAAAATTCAGGGGATGGTGATTTTTTATTTTAAATTAATCTTATTCCTTTATTATCACTGAAGTTCCAGTGGAGTATTTGGACTGCATTTATATTGAATGTAATTAAATTCTCAAAGTATTTTCACATCTATTATCCTCACTAGGGCTTTTTAAAGCAGGAAGATAGATTATTCTATTTTTATAAATGGAGAAACTGAGACAGAGAAGAAAAAGTGATTTGCCCAAGGTCACATAGTTAATTAGTGGTGGAACTGGAATAAGAACCTGGATTTTCCTAATCCTAACCTTTTCTACCATGCACTAATTCTACCACTCTCTGGACACATGTGAAAGCTTGCCTAGGCATTTTGCCAACTGAATTACCAACAATTATGGCTCAAAAGGTGGTCAGTCAGCAGTCTTGGAGAAGAGTTATTTTCAAGTACTTATTTCTAGAAACAGATTAACTGAATAAAATAATTTCAGAACTTTATTAAAAAGCTACTGCCCTCCAGGCTTACTTAAAATCATAGCAGAATTCATGATACCAATTCTTCTGCTTTTTAGGTTTGAATTATTCTAATTTTGCCTTTTCTTAAAGTCACAAAACATAAAAACCTATGTATTCGATGTATTTGTCAATATGACATACATTGGCAAAAACTCACTTTCAATCAAATTTTCTTGTGCTTGTGTCAATTTTTCTTTTAAATTTTTGTGATCATGAGCTCCTTGAAAAGAAAAACACCATGGCACTGTTTCTTGCCAAACAATATTAACTTAAAACAAGTGTGAGATTTGGGTTAAAAACCTGCATAGGATCATAATCTAAGAACTAGGAAGGTCTACAGACTTCATGGAGTTCAGCAGTCAGTTTTTACCGATGAGGAAACTGAAGCCAAGGGAGACGGAGTGATTTAACAGAGATGATACTAGTGGTAAGAGGAAGGACCAGGTTTCAAAATTTCACAGACCATATTCTTTTTTTTCCCTACAAAAATATTTTTGAATGTAGATAACACAACTAGCAATAAGAATAATTCATACTTATATACTGATTTATAGTGTACTTTGATGACAGCAGCCTATGAGGTAGGTTGGCAGAAGTATTTTCATTTTACATAGGAAAAAACTGAGGCTCAGAGTTTACAATACCTATGGTCATGTAGAGTATTATTGCCAGTGCCTGGTTCCAAATCCCATCCATTCTGTTACATTACACAATAAATATGCACAAATGTCCCATAATTCCCTAGACTCCTTTTTTTGGTGATTTTTTTTATCTCAACAAAGTAATAAAAAACCCTGATCATGGGTTCACAAAGAGATTAAATCATACTTGGGTTCTCTCAATCACCAGTCCCATTTCAGAGGGAGAAAATAGATCGAACTGGATGATTCCCAAGAGCAAATGGATATTTGCCAGTGGGTTATGGAATAATCTGAATCATAGGCACTTTTTAAGAAGCAAAATATTAATAAAGATCATAAATAATAACCTAACATTTATATTACACTTTCTACGTGCCAGGCACTGTGCTGTATTTTGCTTTTCATGTTCTTTGGTCATTTCAGTCATGTAAGTCATGGCTGGCTCTTCATGACCCCATTTGGGGTTTTCTTGGCTAATATACTGTAGTCATATAACAGCTCACTTTACAAAGGAGAAGACTGAAGCAAATAGGATTAATTGACTTGCCCAGGGTCAATCAGCTAGAATCTGAGAGTTCAGTCACTTAAGTCTATTAGCCTCAGTTTCCTGACCTGTAAAAATGAGCTGCAGAAGGAGAGCCACTCCCATACCTATGCCAAGAAACTACAAAAATTGTCGTGAAGAGTTGGGCAGAACTGAAATGATTGAACAATAATAAACATGTTTTTTATTTAATTTGTTAAAATTGTCAAATTGTACTTTAATTTGGACTAGGCTACACTCTGGCTGTTAACAGCCGGCAAATTTCAAGTTTGGCACCTTCACTTCACAACAATGTCCCAAAGTAGTTATTCATCCTCCATTTGAAGACCTCCAGTGAAGGGGGTAGAGGACTTAATGGTGGGACTTATGAGGTAGGACACATCCTGGAAGAAGGGCTGTGTGTAGTTCCAGTAGTATGTGCTGTTTGTTATTTAATGTCCGTTGACCAAGTTATGGGCATTAACAAAAATTATTAGCATAGTATTTTCAAATGTCTCTAGGTCTGGTTTATTATATGGTTCTTTTCCTTCTGGAAATTTGTACTTATAAAGTTGATTTTTAAAACCTCAAATGTAACAGTTTATATTTTGTTGTTCACTTGTTTCAATTATGTCTGACTCTTCACGACCCCATTTGGGTTTTTCTTGGCAAAGATTTTGGAATGGTTTGCCATCTCCTTCTTTAGCTTTTCATACAGATGAGGAAACTGAGACAAACAGGGTGAAGTGACTTGCTCAATGTCACGCAGCTTATAAGTATTTGAGGCTGGATCTGAACTTTAATCTTCCTGACTCCAGGCCTGATGCTCTATCCATTTCGTATCATTCTAACTGAGTCAGATCTTTTTTTGGATACTGATTCATCCATCCTCTCTCAATTTTTGTCATGTACATATTTGATAAATGGGGAATTTATACCTTTATCCAAATTATTAATAAAAATATCAAATGGCACAAAATGAAAAAACAAAAACAGATTGTAAGAATACTTCAGTAGACACTTTACTCTAGATTAACATCAATTCATTAATCTCATTAATGAGTAACTACTGCTTGGGTATAGTCCTTCAGCCACTTCCAAATCCATCAAACACTATTTGTCATTTAACTTACAGATATTCATCTTGCCCAGAAAGATGTCTATGGCCTTTGTATAAATTATCTGGTGAAATTTAAAGAATATTCATTGCTTCTGTTACCAGTCTCTGTTAACACAAAATTTAGTACAGGGGTAAGTCTCATTATTTACAGAGACCGGTTCTCGATAACCATTTCCTTTTCTAGATACTCAGTAACTAGTCTTTCAAAAATAAGTTATAGAATTTTACCAGAAATGGAAGTCAAACTAACTTCCCTATACTTTATTGCCTTTCCTCTCTTTCCTGTTTTCTGAATTAGAATACTATCAGTTTATTTCTATTCCTGTGACACTTTTCCTGATCTCTACAATCTTTGAAACATCATTAACAGTGTCAATAATTATATTTTCTAGTTTCCAGTATTTTAAAATGTCCTGGAACATTTGATCATTGCATATTGCAGGCCTGGTTCATGACAAATATTTGTAAAATATTGCCACTATGAAAATAGTAATGCATATTTTTACAGCAGTAGTATTAAACAAATAGAAATGAAACCACTAATATAGACATAAGGATCCCTACAGGTGCATATTGACTTAGAAAACCACTTATTAACATTGTCTATGTTTTATTATATTTTATTAAGTATTTTCCAATTATATTTCGATATGGTTCAGTAGCACTTGGGAGTGTTGTGAGTCATTTGTGACCCATGGGCCTAGTGTTTGACATCTCTGTTGCACAACATCTGTACAGAGGATGAAGAAAGAAAGAAACTCTTTGTGGCACTTGAAAAGAACTTCCAAGCTAAATACTTACACTTTGAAACTTAGCTATTTCAGTGCAAAGGTGGGAATAGGGAAAGCTACTAAGAAACATATTGGGAAAGTAGGGGCAAAGGATGCCAAAGATTTATCAATCTTAGAGCAGCTGTGTGATGAATTATTATGAATAATTCCTTTGAGAAAATAATCAGCAGGAATTGGACATGGTGAATACCAATACAATGACACCTATTATAGGATCATAGGTCTAGAACTGGAAGGGACATCAGAACACATTTAGATACTCATTTTTCTGATGAGGAAATTGAGATCAGGTAGATCAGGTCATTTGCTCCTAATCATACAGGTAGTAAGGATCAGAGGTGAGATTGGAACCTATGGTGGTGTATATATGTATACACGCACACATTAACTGGAACAAATTCAAATATTTAAATTTGACATATAAAATAAATATTGTGATTGTTCAGTCATTTAGTCATGTCTGATTCTTTGTGACCCAATGGCCCAACTGTCATGGGGTCTTCTTGGCAAAGGTACCGGGAATGGTTTGCCTTTTCTTTCTCCAGCGGCTTGAGGCAAACAGAGGTTAAGTGATTTGCCCAGAATCACACAGCTAGTAAATGTCTGAAGCCATATTTAAACTCAAGTCTTCCTGACCCCAGGCTTAGAGCTCTATCCACTGAGCCACCTAGCTACCTCCTTATAAATATTATGTTTATATATCTTTTAAAAGTTTTATTATTCATTATGTTCTCTTTTGTGGCAATCACTTATTTTACATAATTTATCCTTGAGTTCACAAGATTTTTGAGAAATATTTTTAACATCATCATGCAGCCATGTTTTTGCAACATTACATATTATATATAGCTGTGATGAAATGCAACTTTTCTAGGTCAAACCTTGGATAATGCCGTTCTTTCTTTAAAATTTATTTTATTTTCAATTCACAGAACAAAACAAGCATTTCCATAAGACGGTACAATAAAAAAGACGATTGCTTATGAAACTGCAAATCTGCCATGTGTAACTTGCTGTTTCTTTCAAATATACAATGAAGTTATCATGTAAATTTCTTTGTTTTCCTTCTTTCTCTCTCCTTACCCTAGAAATGGCTAGTATTAGACACAAATAGGCACACACACACACATGCACACGCACACACGTGTGTGTGCATGTGTGTGTGTGTGCAAAATTATTCTCTACCTACTATCAGTTCTTTCTCTGGATATATATAACATCTTTCTTCACAAGTCCGTTATTTTTAATTTGTGTATTTATAATAGTCAAAATGACTTAGTCACTCAAAGTTAAAACAATATTGCAGTCACTGTACATACTGCTCTGATTCTGCTCATTTCACTTGTCATTATTTTGTGCAAGTCTTTCCATGGTTTTCTAAGATCATCGGGTTCTTCATTTCTTACAGCACTGTAGTACTTCATCATAATCATACACCACAAATGTTCAGTCGTTCCTCAACTGACAGGTATCCCTGCAATTTCCAGGTTTTTTGCCACTACGAAGAGAGCTGCTATAAACATCCCATTCACATTCAAAGTTATATTTACTGTTTGCAATTTCCCTGAAAACTTATTTTTACTATTTTCTTCTTCAGACTCTCCCTTTACCTTATGTGTCTTACCTTATCTTCTCCCTGCCCCCTTATCTTCACCCACCTCTTCTAGAGTCACTTTATCTCCTCCTTCCTATCAATCTACATACCCCTCCAAAAGTCCCTCCCATTCCCCCCGATTCGCCCAAATCCCAATCCACACACTTCTCTGAAAGTTCCTCCCTGACCCTGTCCTTCAGTTTTTTCATCTCTCTACATGTTCAGAAGACTTTTACACCCTTCCAGATGTACATGTTGTTTTCTCTTCAACCCAGATGAAAGTAAAGTTCCAATATTACTAGCCCTCCACCCACAACTGCCTCCTCTGTATTAGTTCTTCCTTTCATGCCCCATTTTTACATTATAATTGCTCCATTTTACCTTTTTTCTATTCAGTTACGTATATTAGAATTATTACACAACTCAGCCCCAAACTTTCTTTTAACTATTTAATAATGATAATAAATTTTAGAATACTGATAACATTTTCATATATTTAAGTAAACAGTTTGACCTTAATGACTGTGTTCAATTAGTCTTTAATGTTTCTCTCACATTTTTTTGTTTGTTTTTGTTTTTTAATTTTTTTTATTTTTAATGTTCTACAATCACTACCATAACACTTAGACTTTCCCCCCCTACCTACCCCCCATTACACTCCTACCTCCCCAAGACGGCATACAGTTCTATATAGGATCTACATATACTTTCCCATTGAATACATTTTCACTATAGTCATGCTGTGGATGAACTAAAATAAATGGAAGAACTCATATAAAAAATCAAAACATAATACCCACACACACAAACATGATCTGCTACATTCTGTGAATGAATTCCATAGTTCTTCTTCTGAGTGTAGAAGGCATTTTGCCTAAGAAGACCATTGGGAATTTTTTTTTTAAGTTCTTTGCGTTGTTATGAAGTTCCAAGTCTACCAGAAAAAACTCTCACACTGTGGTCGTTTGCTGTGCACAAAGTTCTCCTGATTCTGCTCCTTTCACTCAGCATCATATCATATAAGTCTTTCCAGGCTTCTCTGAAGTCTTCTTGTTCGTCATTTCTTATGGCACAATAGTACTCCATTACATTCATATACCATAATTTATTCAGTCATTCCCTAATTGATGGGCATCTCCTTGATTTCCAGTTTTTGGCAACTACAAAGAGAGCTGCTATAAATATTTTTGTACATGTGAGTCCCTTTCCCATTTTTATGATCTCTTGGGGATACAGTCCTAGAAGTGATATCGCTGGGTCAAAGGGTATGCACATTTTTGTAGCCCTTTGGGCATAGTTCCAAACTGCTCTCCAGAAGGTTGGATGAGCTCACAGCTCCACCAACAATGAATTAGTGTTCCAACTCTCCCACATCTTCTCCAACATTTATCATTTTCCTGTTCTACCATGTTTGCCAATCTAATAGATGTGATGTGGTATCTCAGAGCTGTTTTGATTTGCATCTTTCTAATCAAAAGTGATTTAGAGCATTTTTTCATATGATTATAGATATCTTTAATTTCTTCCTCTGAAAATCGCCTGTTCATATCCTTTGACCATTTATCAATTGGAGAATGACTTGTATTATTGTACATTTGACTCAGTTCTCTATATATTCTAGAAATAAGGCCTCTATCTCTGAGATTAGCTGTAAAAATTCTTTCCTAATTTACTACATGCCTCCAAATTTTGGTTGCATTGGGTTGGGTTGTAAGCAAAAACTTTTCAGTTTGATGTAATCAAAATTATCCATCTTGAATTTCATATCGCTTTCTATCTCTTCTTTAGTCAAAAATTCTTCCCTTCTCCATAAATCTGATAAATACACTATTCCTTTCT
Organism: Potorous gilbertii; assembly: GCA_028658325.1. NCBI lineage: Eukaryota > Metazoa > Chordata > Mammalia > Diprotodontia > Potoroidae > Potorous > Potorous gilbertii. Next base: position 29,011,862 of record CM053773.1, read on the forward strand.
CCTCCAGTTTGTCCATAGTATCAATCTTTATACCTAGATAGTGTACTCATTTGGACTTTATTCTTGTGTACAGTCAGGTATGGGTCTGTGCCTCATTTTCACCACACTGTTACCCAGTTTTCCCAGCAATTTTTGTCAAACAGTGGGTTCTTATCCCAGAAGCTGTGGTCCTTGGGTTTATCAAACAGGAGGTTGCTATATTCCCTTGCCTACTGTGTTTTGAGTGCCTAGTCTATTCCTCTTGTCTACCCCTTCTTTTCCTCTACTATAATTTTGTACTTCTTCCTGTGATGTAATTTACCATTTTCTGCTTCCTCCTTTTCACACTTCCTGTTACAATCCCTTTGCATACTTAAATCATATTTTTAACATAACATCATTTACTTTATAACTGTTTCCTCTATATATATCCCTTTTATATTTCATAATAGATGCACAATTGTCAAGATTAACAGGCATCATCTTCCCTTATAGAAAGGTAAACAGTTTGCCCAAATTGAGTAACAAGTCTCTCTACCCCTCCCCCTTCCATTTACCTTTTTATGCCTCTCTTGAGACCTGCATTTGAAGATCAAATTTTCTATTAAGTTCTGGCGATTTTGTCAGGAAGGTCTGGAAATCCCTTACTTTGTTGAATGACCATCTCCTTGCCCAAAATGTTATGCTGGACTTTGCTGGGTAGTTGATCCTTGGTTGTAGTCCCAACTCCTTTACGTTATGGAATATTGGATTCCAATTCCTTTGATCTTTTAATTTAGAAGTTGCAAGGTCCTGTGTGATCCTGACTATAGCTCCTCAATATTTGAATGGTTTCTTTCTGGCTGCCTGTAGTATTTTCTCCTTCACTTGATAGTTCTGGAATTTGGCAACGATATTTCTTGGGGTTTTGAATTTGGGATCCCTTTCACGAGGTGAACAGTGGATTCTTTCAATGGCTATTTTTCCCTCTGAATCTAGCATTTCTGGGCAGTTTTCCTTGATGATTTCCTGAAAGATGTTGTCCAGACTCTTTTTTTCATCATAGCTTTCTGGCAGGCCAATAATTCTTAAATTTTCTCTCCTGGTTCTATTTTCCAGGTCAGTTGTTTTTCCAATTAGATATTTTACATTTTCTTCTATCTTTTCATTCTTTAGATTTTGTTTGACTGATTCTTGCTGTCTCATAGAGTCTTTAGTTTCTACTTGCCCAATTCTAATCTTTATCAAATTGTTTTCTTCAGTTAATTTTTGTACTTCCTTTTCCATTTGTCCAATTTTCCCAGTTAAGTTATGTGCATCCTTTTCCATCTGTCCTATTGTTCCTTTTAAGGAGTTATTTTCTCCAGTTAATTTTTGTACTTCCTTTTCCATTTGTTCAATTTTCCTTTTCAAAGAGATGTTCTCATCGGTGAATTCTTTTTTTATATTTTTGAAATCATTGGCCAGTTTTTCTTCTATATCCTTCTTCAGCTGTTCCAGGAGAGCTGTTTGTGCTTTGCAAGCACTTCATAATCCCTTCTGAAGTTTCAGATGAAAGTACAGTCTCACCACTGACCTCTTTGGTATTTGTGTTTTGGTCTTTGACCCCATAGAAAGATTCTATGGTTTTTTTGCCCTTCTTTAGCTTTTTTCTTGTTCATGATGGTGATTGTGTTCTGTGGCTTCTGGTTCTTTCATTTAGAAGTTGCAGTACTTTGTGTTGAACTGCTTTTGTGAAAAAGCTAAGAGCAGGTTTTTGTTTTGTGTTTCCCTGATCAGCCCTGGGGTTAGCTTGTCAAGTGTGAGGGAAGAGTGGTCTGGTCAAGGGAGATCTCCTCAGCTGAACTGAGGCTAAGGCAAGCTCAGGGCATGGTGATCACAGCTGCCTTATTGTTTTCCCATTTGCCCTGGAGTGCTGAGGCACGCCTAGATCCCAGTGCAAATTTCCACCTCTCCTGGGGTTCCTCTCCTGGTGCTGAGGCTTCCTGGGTCCTAGTGCGAGTTTTCTCAGCCCTGGGGCCCCTTTCCTTCCAGTTTGCCTCTGCCACAGTAGGAGGAATCCCCCTTAGCTATTTTCCTAGCCTCAGGTGTTATGAGACTATTTGCCGTCTCTGCTGTTCTGGCCAAGATTTTTCTGGGGAAATATTTTATGGTTCTTTCAAGGTCATCAAGGGGGAAGGAGAGAGCATTTACTGATCACTCCACCATCCTGACTCCTGGAAGTTCAAGTAGGTAACTTACAGATGTTTAATCCACTGGCTAAAAGTCTCAAGAGCTGCTACACTGATACTTGGTGCTCAGTGGCTGTCACTGGCTCAACTCTACTGGTCTCTCACCCTTGGCTGAGGCTCTGATGGTTCCACCTGCTGCTGTCTCAGGTTTCCCGGGCTCTCTGGCTCCTCTGCACTGGATGCACTGCGTTATGTGCTGTGGGCTCACTCCTGCAGAACAGATCCTTCCGGTGTACCTTTCAGTCTATCCTGGGCTTTGAGTCTGCCACAGTCTATCTCCTCTTGGACTCTGCACCTCCAAAATTTGGTTAGATTTTCCTTTTAGAGGTAGCTAAAGGAGCTTAGGTGAGGTGTTGCTCTCACTCCCCCATCTTGACTCTGCCCCCCTCTCACATTTCTTCTGGATCTTTTATATCGAATTTTCCACTGAGTTCATGTCTTTTCACCTCAAAGTTTCAGTTCATTAAATGTCCATTTTTTTCATTCAGGATTATAATCAGCTTTGCTGGTAAGTTGTTCTTGAATGCAACCCCATATTTTTTGCTCTTTGAAATATAATGTTCCAAGACCTATGGTCTTTTAAAATATAAACTTCTAGTGTTTTGTGAAATCATAACTGTATTTCCATAATATTTAAGTTTTTTTCTTGTTACTTAGAATAGTTTCTCCTTAACCTGGGAGTTTTTAAACCTGGTTATAACATTCCTGTAAATTTTCCTCTTGGAATCTCTTTCAAGTGGTGAACAGTAGATTTTTCTTCTATTTCCACTTTATTCTTTTGTTCTAGAATTTCAAGATGAATTTTCCTCAATAATTTCTTATAATATTGTATTCAGATTCTTTTTATATTATAACTTTCAGGCTGTCCAACAATTCTCATGTTGTCTGTCCTCTATCTGTTCTCCAGAGCAATTGTTCTTCTAATGAGCCAAGTTCTCTTGACAGAGTAGTAACTGTGGAAAGACAAGTACATCCTAGATGTTTTTAATGAGGTTTAAATCATTTAAGTTCCTAGGCTATTGGAGCAAGTTTATCTCTATCTCTTCAATATATTCATTAATCTTACATGATATGTGACACAGTATGAGGCTATTTTGTAGTATTTCATCACCATTTAGGAATTTTCTCTAATTCCAAGATAATTTTGCTTCATAGTATATCAGTATATTTATTAAAGTTTTGGATTCTCTCAATGAAGACAAAACTTATAGGGCTACTAGAAGTGAAAATCCTCCAAATCATAATTTTTGTGGATTTCTTCAGTCTGAAAAAGATACCCAGGTTTATAAGCTTGGGATTTAAAAGTATTACAGTCTGGAAGATTTGGAGAAAAAAATTTCCTCTGATTACTCTCTATCCCACTAATCCAATATTGCTCTTTGCTGCCTTATTCCATTGTACTGTAAGGAGTTTAAGTGTCTACTTCTAAAGTAATTTCTAGGTGTTTTGGTAATTAATTTATCATGGTAATTAACTATCTCATTTAACTTGCTTATGAAATAATGATAGTCTTTATCAATTTCTATTCTTTTATCTATGTCTTACATTCTGGTGTCAATAGCTTATTTAAATATATCAGGTTACATTACTCTTATTTGTGTGTACATCTTTTTTTTCCCTTTTCTTTTACTTTTGGCACTGATTTAGTTAGTAGTCTTTGAAGTTAGTAGTCTGCTTAGATTGATTAGATTGAGAAATAACTATTCCATCAGTAACCGATTGTATATTGTCCATATTTTATCCATATTTTATTTTTGGTACTTAACATGCCTAGTGTCCCCCAATTTTTTTGAAACTAGGAACATGTGAAGGTAAACTTGAAGATAAAACTTTCTCCTTGCATAAATTACTCATGATATGTGGATATAAGATTTCTGTGTATCTTACTAGCATTTGGCCTCCTTTGTTGCTTAATTCAGAGCTATATTTTTTTATCCCTTCCTCCCCCCATCATTCCCTATGCTATCTTTTTCATTAAAATACGCTGGTTAAATTTGGAAGGTCTTATAAAATTCATCAAATTTTTATCTGCTTCTTCATTCTCTGCAACATATCTTGGCACATAAGCTCCAATTATCTTCAAGAGTATCTTTTGTGAGTGCTATAATATGACATGACCAACTGTCTCATGAAATATTATTTTGAGTTGCCTTTTAATGTTTGATGAATCCAACTCTTCCAAATCCTTTTGTCTTTTGCCTCTCCAAGAATTAGCAGTGGGAAATCTTGCCATTTGGCAGCAACCACTTTTTCTCTACTGGTTTCATTTACAGTGAAAATGTCTTGATTAATGGGATTCAGTTCTTCCAGTAGGTTTACTCATCAGTTATTGGATAAAGTCAATGTTTACAGAAGACCTAACTCCCATGTGATAGATAGCATCCTCTGCCCCCTATTCCACCATTGTTCTCATGGCTAAAGAAATAGAAGGAGGTCCAACAAGAATCAGTCATTTTAAAATTTTTCTTAGTTTCACAGGTTGACACAGTTAAAGTGGTCAGTCTACTGGGGATAAACCTCTTTACCCTTTGCTAATCCAGTTATCAGAAAAGAGACACAGTCACTAGGACTGTATTCAAAGTCTTTTGATCTTGGTAGATTCTGCCCATGCTTGTACTGTATTCAGTCTTCAGGAGTCTTCAGGAGCTCAAGATTGATCCTATATTATGCTGGGGCATCAGAGTAGGAATTGACATTCTTCAGGGGGTATGTCTTAAATTTCCTCCCTCTCCCTACCCAATATACCTCAGGAGCCACTTCATCTCTGATGAAAATAAAATCAAATATTAAACCTAAAACTGAATGATTTATGTTTTAAATCTTCTAACTCTAATAAAAAAAACCAGTTTTTCTCAAGAAATCACTGTTCTGTTTCCAGGAATATTGAGCCAACCACACCATTAGTAGAGTAGGTTATGAAAAATGTTCCCCTGTGGCCAGTGAATAATAAGTGCTTATAACTTATGAGGAAGTTGCCATTCAGGAGAAAAAAGTCACTGGCACGAGGTATGAGGACTTGCCTACATAAGAAAACTAAGGGGAATCATTTGAGGGGTGAGAGTGGGAGAGGTAATTGAATTTTCATTTTTCTTCCAAATAGAGTGTCACAATTAAAAATTCAAGGAACAGATCTCCTGGCAGCTGCTAACTTCCTGTTAAGAGGATTCCTATTTTACTAACCTGGAATTAGCCCAGTGCAAAAATCTGTTCCTAACAAGTTACCTTCAAATTAGTTAACCCCATAATTATATGCCTGGGTACATTGGTTTAATTAATATGCCATCACATATACATTCACTAGCAATATTAAACATAACAATGCCTTTAAGAAAAATGTTAGTGATTTTGATTTTTATTCTAGCTATTAAAGAAAAAGAATACATAAGCATTTTGCAGAAATTAAAGTAGAAAACCTAAAATCAAACAAAATAAACACTATTTTCTATGTGTATAGTAATTTACTATACAAAAAGAACTGAGAAAAAACCAGATTATTTCACTGGCTTGTGTTTTTCTTTAGCTCCCATTTTGGGGCATTTATAACTGGGCAAAGAATATAACATTGTATAGTGTTTATGAAAAGGGAAGAACATGCCTCTATGCTCATAGTTTCTGAATAGATTAGTAGCTTCAACCCTGACCTTTGGAAAATCCCAAATTCCAAAGCTCTGGCTTCTTAAATCCTGAGATTCAAAGTTCATAGCACAAAGTATGTAACAAATACAAGTGCCAGGACCCCTGTCTTTAAGTATGGGTTCTGTTAATAGGCTCAGGTGCTCTGTCAACTAGCATTTCCTCTCTCCCTGTGTACTGTCAAATGATCCCAAACAGATAACCACAGTAAATGTTTCCTGATGTCATGGGCAACAATCCACATTATCTCTGAAATAAATCAGAGAATGGAAAGAAAACAGGCTAAATGCAATTGCACTCAGCAGAAAAGAAAACAGTGCTTTCTTGATTGTTTTTAGCTGTTTGTCATATAATTTCACTAAAATTAAAAAAAAAACAGAAAGTTTTATAATTATGAGAGAAATCTAAAATATGTAGGTGTATAACTATTTAACAGATTTTGGGGACCTAAAACCATTATCCTTTTGAAAATTTCTTTGTTAATAACATAAAGATCATAGGGAATAATATTTATTATTAATAATTTTCCAAATTTACAAATATGATCATAACACTTCTTGGCTGAAAAGCATTTAATATTTCATGATTTTGTAACACATAAAGTCAAATTCTATAAAATTTAAGGTCTTTAATGATTAGGCTTCAACCTACTTTTAAGCCCTACCTGACTTTATTACTCATCCTAGACTCTAAGTTCAGGCCATACTAATATTCAGTCATTGAATGCATTTTTCTATGGGGGGGCATGTTGCTTACATTATGTGCCTATGTTAATTCCTTTCCCTCCCCTGATTTCACAGTTTCAAGTAAATTGCCCCTCTCTACATTCTCTGTGTTCTAACCCAGTGACTACTTGGGATTTACAATATGCAGTCATCAGATATCCACCTCTATGCTTTTGCTCATTCTCTTACCTGAGTTTGGAATATCTTCATATTCCAGTGGAAAATCTAGGGAAGTACAAGATACAAAACAAATGTTCTCTCTTCCATGAAACATTTGTAGGTGTTTTCTGGTCCTCCTCTTCCCTGCCAATCCCACCATTTTCTCCCTTGTTCTTATATCGTATTTTATATATTTCTTATGCACTTAAAATGAATGATACATTCAGTATTGCAGTTTTTGTGTACATATAGTCTATGAAAACTCGAACTCGACTGATAATACATAGACAGAGACATGTTAAACAAATAGCTGGTTCAGAAATGGAAGACTGATCAGTGCTACCAAAAATTACAGAAAAGTTGTCCTGAAGGTGCCTGGACTTATTGATTGATGCAGATTACTTAAGGAAATGACAGAAACTGTGGAATATATTGCTGCAAATTGCAAAAAAATTAGCACCTACCAAGACAAACTCTAATGGTCAAACATATATCACAAGTTTGCTATCTTTCACAAACATATGAAAAACCCTATATTCAAGTACAGATCTCCAAATCTCCTTCAGGTTTCAACAAATAAAACTGTACCGGAGACAACCCATCATAGGAAAAACTGTTGCTAACAGCCCAGATATAATAACAATTGATGAAAATTTAATAGTGTTTTAAATAGATGACAGCATGTTGAATACATATATTCTCCAAACTACATGGAATGAAAACCATTTCAAAATATAAAAAATTTGGTAGAAGAAAACAAAACTATGTTTCAACAGGATGACATATATATCATCCCTGCTGTACTGTTTGTATGACACTGGAATTGTCCCTAAGATACTCTCATAAGGTCTATGGAAAATGAATTTATATCCCAATACTTTTTTTCAGTTACAAAAAAGCAGTCATTTGTATCTACCTGCACAATAATTTAAAGAATATTAAACATAAAAGAATAATATCAGCATGGTAAACTGTCCCAGAACTGTATTTAACTGAATGAACTGAGAAGGATGAACTAAAAATAATGAGAACACTTGAAGAATCTGTCATTTAGACAGTGTCGGGAATCTCTGGTGTCAGAAGTGTTTTCCATCATAGAGGCAGATCTTGACTCAACCAGGACTTAGTAGATGAAGTTTAGGGAGCTGCCTGAGGTGCACAAAGTAGAAGTGGTTTTCCTAGAGTCACACTGTTACCAAGTTTCTTTATCCCTTATTGGTTTTTTTGCACTTAATAGTACTTTTTAAAATTACATGTAAAGAAAGTTTTCAACATTCATTTTTATAGGATTTTGAATTTCAAATTTTTCTCCCTCTCTTTCTCCCCTCCCACTTCCCTAAGTCAGCAAGCAATCTCATATAGATAGGTTATACATGTACAATCATGCTAAATATAGTTCCACATTTGTCATGTTATGAAAGAAGAATCAGAACTAATGGGAAAAACTGCAAAAAAGAAAAAAACAAAAAAAGTGAAAATAGTATGCTTTGATCAGCACTCAGACTCCATAGTTCTTTCTCTGGCTATGGATAACCTTTTCCATCATGAGTCTTTTGGAATTGTCTCAGATCATTGTATTGCTTAGAAGAGCTAAGTCTATCAAAGTTGGTAATTGCACAATGTTGCTATTACTGTGTATAGTGATCTTCTGGTCTTGCTCATTTCATTCAGCTTGGGTTCATGTAAGGTTTTCCACGTTTGTCTGAAATCTGTCTGCTTATCATTTTTCATAGCATCATACAATTTCATACCATTCCTGTACCACAACTTGTTCAGTCATTCCCAATTTTATAGGCATCTCTTCAATTTCCAATTCTTTGCCACCACACACACAAACGAACCTTCTATACATATTTTTGTACATGTAGATTCTTTTCCCATTTTTATGATCTCTTTGAGATGCAAACCTATTAATGGTATTGCTGGATCAAAGGGTAAGCACAATTGTAAAACACTTTGGGCATAGTTTCAAGTTGCTTTCCAAAAGGGTTGGATCAGTTCACAAATCCACCAACAATACATTAGTGTTCCAATTTTTCCACATTTTCTCCAACATTTGACATTTTCCTTTTCTGTCATATTAGTCAATCTGATAGGTATGAGGTGGTACCTTGGAGCTGTTTTAATTTACATTTCTCTAGTTAATAGTGATTCAGAGCATTTCTTCATATGACTATAGATAGCCTTAATTTCTTCCTCTAAAAACTACTTGTTCATATCTTTTGGCTGTTTATCAATTGTGGAATGATTCCAGTTCTTATAAATTTGACTCACTTCTCTTTATATTTGAGAAATGAAGCTTTTATCAGAAATACTAGTTATAAAAATTGTTTTCCATCTTTCTGCTTTTCTTTTAATCTTGCTTGCATTGATTTTGTTTGTGCAAAACCTTTTTAATTTAATACAAACAAAAGTGTCCATTTTTCATTTCATAAAGTTCTTTATCTCTTATTTAGTCATAAATTCTCCCCTTCTCCATAGATCTGACATATTCCTTGCTCTCCTAATTTGCTTATGGTATCAGCCTTTATATCTAAATTGTGTACCCACAAGATGTTGGTCTATGCCTAGTTTATGTCATACTATTTTCTAATTTTCCCTGCAGTTTTTGTTAAATAGTGAGTTCTTATCCCAGAAGCTGGAGTCTTTGGTAGAGTAAGATGTTAGTAAGTTTCAAAGACAAGATTGAAATCCAGGCCTTCCTGACTTCAAGACTTCCAATCTACTACCAATTCTACACTGCCAATAACAATAGCACCACCACCACCTGTTTAAATCAGTTTCTATAACTCTAAATCCAGCACACTTTCTTGCTATAGGTTGTAGCAAAATACTAACTTATCATCCATCAGAAGAATGTGATGGCACAATCCCATTGACTTTTTCCAATAATAGGCTTACCGTAATAGACATATTGAAGAATAGACATATTGAAGAATAGACATACTCATATCATATTGAAGCCATTTTAAAACACATCCTTGACTTATATGACAGAAATTAAAAAAAAACTAGGCTTACTATTCAGATTTTTTTCCTGACCTTCTTCTCCTAGATTTTTTTTATTATGATAAATTGATTGTAGCTCTAGGGATTCAGTAATAGAAGTTTGGTTGATGTCTTAGCCTTCTAGAGTTGGTTTTCTTCAAACTGGAAGTCCAAGTGTGGATACCAGATAGTTGCAGCAAGAACCTATAGTCCTCTTTCAGTCCCTGCAAGTTCTGTCTTTCCTCGGTCTTCAGGCCTTCTGTTTTCCTCTCTGTAGACTTGGTGGCCATGCAGCCTGAGAGGTCCTACCACCTTCCACTACTATCTTTGTCCCACTGGCTGCCACATGACTAACTCTTGTATCTGACCGAGAAAAATAGTTTTACTTTTCAGGTTTCAGTATCTCCTACATTTTCCTCCTGGAGATCTCTATGTTCTGCCTCTTAGAAGAGAACTTCCTTTTACTCTTTTGGGTGACTTCTCTCCTCTCTGTTTTCTCTTCTTTTTTTCTCTTTCTGTTTCCCTTCTCTTCTTATATACTCCTTTCCTCATATTTTTCTCTCTCTCTTTCTTTCTCCTTTCCTCCTTCCTCTCTTTTTTTCTCCTTATCTCTTCCTTCCTCATTTTGCTCTCATTCTCTTTTCCTCTCTCTCTCCCCCATATCAGATATCTGTTTCTCTCTCCTGTTTTCTATTTCTTTCCTTTTCTTCTCCCTCTCACTTTCTCTGTCCTCTCTCTTTTGTTCTCTCCCTCCTTCCTTTTCTATCTCTTCTTTTCTTCCTCTTTCCCCTGCCTTTCTTCCCCATTTCTGCATTATCAACATAAACTAAAAATTTCTTAACCAAGCTATGGTACCTAGTCATGTGCTGTCTATTTAAAATGTTTCCCTGAACTTGGTAAGATCTAGTAGTCAGGAGCAAAGAGATCAGGCTTCTATTTCTTTCTCAAGTTGGGTTTGTCCCATCCATATTCTTACAGTTTTTTTTTATTGTTGTTCCCTACAGTGTCACAATCTTTCCTAGGCTAACCTGAGAAGCTCCTCCCAAGTCCACTGGACATTGAAAGTCTGCAGATGCTCCCATCCTCTAGCTAAGATTCACTTCATTGCTTCCAGAGTGCCACACATTTCAAGGGAGCAATTTGTTATGTTCCAGTTTACTATTAGCAAACATTCATTAAGAGACCATAAACATTTACAGAACATTTTTGCCTCTCACTCCATTCCTTTCATCCATAAGGGTACAATGTGGACTACAGGAGCCATGTGGAAAGTTTCAGATAGAAGCATTTGTTTTCTTGTATTAATCTCATTGTCAACATCTATAAAAGCCTCTTTTAAGGAGCATAGGCTCCTATCTTCTGATTGAACTCTTGAATGGGTCTGGTCTCCAAATAATCAGCCTTTGGTCTGTTTTCTCATCCAATACATACACAGTCTGTCATTTTGTTTCACTGACACACACTGAACTAAAATTTTTTCAGTTGTACAGTGATAAGCTCAGGCTGAGGTCACTGTTACGATAAATCCTTGCCTGCTGGTTTGTTGGGGAGAGGATGGGGATTTATGCCTTGCCAACCTGTGTCCATGAACTTTTTCATATTCTTTATATGATGTCACTCACTTGGTAAGAGCAGTTGTGTGTGGAGTCTGAATACGGCAGCCAGCAGTCTCTGTGTCTGGGAACCAGAGTGAGAATTGGAATAGATTTGTTTTAATTAAAACCAGAGATTTCTGGCATTTAAAAAAAATGGCTATCTGGATTGAACTCAGAGGTGCCCTTCCTTCTGACCCTTCCCTCTATATCAAATCAGCTATCTCTGTTGTAGCTTTCTTCCATATTTCTTCATCTTTATACTTTGCTTACTTGTTAGAGTATTCTTATTTCAAAGTTAGGCCATTTTAAATGTAAGGAAACTCCCTCCATTTTAGCAGGGGGAGCATATGGAAATAAAATGTATAAAATACACATCCTATGAGGCACATTTAAGAATCTTCTAATATGTAATAGACAACAAAGACAGGGTAAGAAATAGAAGGGAAAGTGACAAAGCTTCGAAAGTTGCAGGTGTGACAATCAATCTGAGAGCGATCTTGATTTGTAAATGGTGAGGAAAAGGCTGCTGTCCTCAAGGGCTCTTCGCTCACATACACATACAAAAACACAGAGAGCTGTCATCATCAGGGTGTCTTCAAACAGAAAAAGCAATAAGCTGCATAATAAAAAGGCATATGATGAAAATGAACACTTCAGCCTCTTCAGAACTCAAGAGGATCCTTAAAGTTTTTTTCATTGCATCTCTTCTCCCACCCATTCTTTCTTATTCACTACTATATTCTGGGAATAGATTGCAATAGTTCTCCCAATCAACTCAATTCAACAAATATTGACTAAGTGCTTACTAAATTCAAGTCTCTGTGGTAGGGAAGGATATTCAGAACCCCAACCCCCAAAAAATTATCTCTTCTCTTAAGGATCTTACATTTTAAGGGAAGGGAGAGGATACCAGATGAACAGAAAAATACAATACAAGGGAAGGAGCGATGGGGTCACAGGAGAGGTTAAAGCGTTCAAGGGAATACTTTGAAGGGAAGTGATCATCAGTTGCTGGGTGGATCAGGGAGGGTTTCACAGAGGACTTGACAGCTGAATTGAACCTTGGAGGAATCCAAAGCAAATCACAAGAATGGAGATAAGGAGAAGGAGTGCATTCCAAGCTTGAAAGTCTATCTTATATGGATAAGCTAGATGACAGGAGATGGAATGTCAATTTCAAGGAACAGCTAATAGACTGAAGAGTCATGTGAAATAAGTGGGAAAGATTGTTTGAAGATGTAGTGTGGAGGGTCTTATATATAGGGGTAAGGAAAGTGTATTTTTTTCCTAGAGGTAACACTAAGTCACTAACGTTTTTGACCAAGGGGGTGGCATGGTCAAATCTGTTCTGGCTGTGGAGTATGGCATACCACAGTTCTAGAAGACTCAGTTATTCAACAAACATTTGTCCAATGTGCCAAGCATCGTGCTGAACACTGGGTATACAAATTTTAGAATAATAGCTCCTGCCCTCAAGAAGCTTATATCTTAATAGGTTTACAGGCCACTAAAAGGCAATAGAAAGAAACATAGTAGGGATGAGTAGGCTGCAATATATTAGCAATGAAGAATTATGCAAGGCAAGTGACATAACCTTTCTATATTTTCTAATATTTTCATAATATTTTTGATACCTAAAAACACAAATGGGCCTATCATGAATCAAGTGAGAGAAAAACTGTTCTGGAAAATGGAAATACAGAGACAAAACAAGAATGCCTCTTCTCTCAAGGAGTTTCCATTGTATCTGTATTTAACAGTATATAAATGGATAAATATTTACATGATGTTTTGAGAAGATAGCACTAACAAGAAAAAGAACCAATTCAGGTATTGTGGAGCTACTTATACTGTTGAGAGGTGATGGTGACTTTACATCATGGGGATGATGGAAATTGCTAACCTTATAGCAGGGTGACATCACATATCACTGGAATTAGGGACAGGACATTGAATGGAAAGAGTCTGGAAGTATCATGTGATAAAAGATGACCTATGGTTATGGTGACTAGGAAGACCATCGTGAAGAAGGCTTGAATCCCAGGCAGCATTGGTCAAGGGTGGTTATCATGGTAGGGGTCCTTCTCTTTCAAGCAGCAAGCGATTGTTTTCATGCAACTGAGTTGTATTGTGAAGGAAAATAAAGTGGGTGATATAGGATGCTATGAAAACAGAGGGTCACATTGTTCCATTATACTCTTACTTGTGTACTCTCTTACGTTCTTTCATATCACACTTGGTGGTATAGTGGATAGATCACTGAGTTTTGAATCAGAAGACTTTATCAAATAGGATAAGTAAGTCAATAAGTGACAAATCTAGCTTCAGGTGCTTCCTAGATATGTGACCCTGGGTGAGTCATTTAGCTTCTAAAAATAAAATGAGTTAATATTCACAAAGCACTTAGTATGGTGCCTGACACACAGTAGACACTCAATAAGAACTTATTTGTTTACCCTTGCTAGGTTTTAGTTTCATAGTATTAGAGTTGAACACAATCTTAGTGGTCATAGAGTCCAGCCTTCATTTTTTTTTTTGTAAATGCAGTGTTTTTATAATCTCTTAGATTTATCTGATGACTCTAAACAGATCTAGTTATATTAATGAATAGAATCAGCCAATAGGTAGAACCTGAGAATATTAAGTGGTAAAATTGATATCACGAAGTATCCTGTTATATGTACTGATTTCTCTTGAGTCCATTTCAGTCACTAGGTCAACAACCTCTAAGGGCCTTCTTGGGCCAGTGACATGACATACCTAGATTTTTCCATTGGAGTTCTGTATTTAAACTGATTAAAAACATGCTAGGATGTTTTATAACTGCTCTGAGTGGCTTGATTTCCATTCATCCCCCAAAACTCTGTCTGGCAACTTGGAATCAAATAACTTGGTTTAACATGTTCTGTTGAGTTGATTCAACTCTGTTGAATATCAATATTTTCACTAAAACTTAATTTAAAAGTTCATTTCTTAATAAATATTGGTAAGTGGTTAAAGATTAAAAGCAACTACTTAATGCATTAGGAATGGTAACTTTCAGACTTGTAAGCCTGTCACTGTCCATCTTCTTGTAGTTCAATACTACTATTTAACTTGAAATAATAAGACATAAGTCTTACATATACATGTGAGATAATCAGCTTCTCTTCCATGTAGGTTCCAGAAGCTGAGCAGTTGATTGGTGCAGAGGATAGAGTGCCAGGCTTGGAGTCAGGAGGACAAGAGTTTAAATCTAGTCTCATATATTTACTGGCTGTGTGACCCTGGGCAAATCATGTAACCCTGTTGGTGTCATTTTTCTCATCTGTAAAATGAACTGGAGAAGGAAGTGGCAAACCACTCCAGTATCTTAGCTGAGAAAACCCCAAATCAGGTCATGAAGAGGTCGACATGACTGTAACAACTCAACAACACCAATGGCAACTCCATCTATACAGAACAGAGGCAATATGGTACATTGGAGAGGGTGAAAAATCTAGAAAAAAAACCAGACTCTGGAGAGACCTTACTTCAAATCCTGATGTTGCCCTTTAATGTCTCTGTAGCTATGATCAAGTCACTTAACCTCCCTACATTTGTAAAATGAGAATAACACCTGTAGTATCTACATGGCTGTTGTGAGGATCTAATAGAATGAGTATGTCAATGGGTTCGCAATAATTAGTAAATTTTAGATAAATATCAGCGGTTATTCTATGAAATTTACTAGCTTGCACCATCATCATGATGTCATAGCTTTTAAAGGGATGGTCTTGTCAGTACTGCATACCAAAATACTACTTAGAGAGTTGAGAATGTGGCATCTTCCTAAAGTCATGTGTATATTTTTGTTTCAGTGTCTACCATTGTATGCAAACAAGATTCTACCTAACTATTCCCCCCCACCCCATAACTTCAATTAACCTGATTGATCCCCTACCTTGCCTTCCATTCCGTTCTCCTTAAATCTTTTATTCATAGCCATTGCTTCCAGAAAAAAATCTTTTTCATCCTTCCTTCTCGAGAATTTTTTTCCTCATTTTATCCTACTCAGCCCTACCCCTCATACTTCACGAATTGCTTTCCACTTTTCTCCTTGCCCTTGATATTCTGTGCTGAGAAACTTTACTTCATGATAGACAAACTCCTTTTTAGTCTCAATCCTCCTTGATTTAAGTGAAATTGAACCCTTTCACCTTGTACCATGTCCTTGGCTTACCTCTCATGGAGCTTTTTTCTACTCTTATGAACTCAGGAAGAAAAGGAGGATTAGCCTGCACTTGGCTTCTAAGCTCTATTTTCAGACTCTAAATGTACCACTGTCATTCTATATCTGGTCATTATTTTATTCTACTTTCTCCACATCTTGGCACCCAGTATAACTGTCTTTTTTTCTAATCGTTCTTGATTAATGTATCAAAAATATTTTTCATGTACTTGAGTCTCTGTGTTTGGCTTCTGTGAAGCATTGTGTTCAAGTGAATAGAGAGTTCCCTTGAAGTCAGGGAGGTGGGGATTCAAGTAGAACCTGAAACACATACTGGCTGTGTCAACTAGTAGGAAGTTCCTTAACTTCTCAGAGGCCAAGAAAACTCTCTAAGATGCTAAGTTGCAGAGCAAATGCTGAGGGAATTAGCAGAGCATTTTTTCATGGTTATAGCTCCTTCTATCAATGAAAACATAGGTCTAGTCAACAACAAACAAACAGCAATAGCAATGACACATGTCAATGTGCTCTTATAGATATACACATATATGATACATCTATATATACATAATTTATCATATACATTTTATATTATCAAGTGCAAGTCCTGTCATCATTTCTCTGATGGCACAGTCTTCTTTGGCAGCAAAGGATGAACATAACAATCTGTGAGTAGATGCAGCTGCCTGAATGGAGAACCAGCTAGCTGGGTAACTCAGCTCCTCCTCTCTTGTCTGTCTCCCCTTTTCCTTCCTTCTCCTCTCTAAAGGAAGGTAAATTTGAATGGCCAGAAGATGCCCAGTTAACATGGGTTTTACAGGCTAGATTCCTCTCTCCTCTCCCCTCCCATTCCTGGACCCTGGAGTCAGAAGACCTGAATTCAAATCTGATCTCAGATGCATACTAGCTGTGTAATCCTGGGCAAGTCACCTGACCTTGTTTGCCTCAGTTTCCTCATCTGTAAAATAAGATGGAGAAAGAAATGACAAACCACTCTAATATCTTTGCCAAGAAAACCCCAAATAGGGTCATGGACAGTTGGACACAACTAAATAGCAAATTCTTATAACCCTTCCACATCTGTGAATCATAAGCACTTCTTGTTCATATCCTTCCTGCTGTGTAACCTTTGACAAATCCTTCTTACCTTCTAGGCCTTAGTTTCCTTATTTGTAAGTTGGAGAACTAAAAGAAATCTGTAAGTTTTCTTCCATCTCTAAGCCAGACGATCCTAAGTGTGAAGGAAATCATACCCTATAATTCAATCTTCCACAAGTCTATATTTAGTGGGAAAAAAATAGGTTACCCTCAATCCTTCTTAAATTACCTCAGGATGGGACTCAATAGAGTCTATTTACCATTTTATATCATCCTGTCTCCAGAAAGACACATGAATAACTGATCTCTTTCTCAGAAAATGTCTTTTCTTCCAGAAAAGACAAGAATAAATGGAAACATTTAAAGACAGGACTTTAAAAAGATTCTCTTACTCCTTGGTACCCTTTTCCTATCATGAAGGCAAAGGAAAAACTGGCTGGCATGGTTATTCCCACCAAAATCCATAAGGAAGAAATATCCTGAGGCAGCTAGATGGCAGAGTTGATAAAGTTCTAGACTTTAGATTAGGAGTTTGAATCCTACCTCAAAGGTTTGCAAGACACTGAGCTTTTCTGCCTCCCTTTCCTCTTCTTTAAAATGGAGTTAATAATAGCACATGCTTCACAGTGATGTTGTGGGAATCAAATTTAAATATATTATGAAATAATACACATAGAGAGTTCCAAAAGTCCAAGTTGTTTCCTCCCTTATACTTTTTCTTGTCTGTTTTTGTGTGTGATGTTTTTCCTAGTTTCTTACCAGACTGGCCATTCTAACTCAATCTCTTTTGCAGTCTCCTCTTCCATATTTTGTGTCCCTTATCAAGACTCTGTCCTGGGTCCTCTTCTCTTCTCTGAAAGGTAGCCATGTGGTACAATGGATAGAGTTTTGGTCCTAGTAACATTAAGCCTTTTTTAGAAACTAGGAAAAATTGTCACACACACACACAGAAGGGGAAGTAGAAGGAGGATACGACTTAGACTTTTGGAACTTTCCGTCTATTATTTCATAATATATTTACATTTGATTCTTACGTCTCAGGGTGGTGTTATGGGCATGGGGTTAGGACCTTGGGGAAAGATGGGACTTTCTTCACAGATGATCTGAGTTAAAATCCTGCCTTAGACACTTACTAGCTGTGATATCCTGGAAAAATCACTTAATCTTTTCTCAACATCAGTTTCTTCATTTTTAAAATGAATATTAATAGCCCCTAGTGCGCAGGATTGTTTTGAAGATAAAAATAGGTAACATTTTGTAATGTGCTCTGCAAACCATAAAACACCATAACAATGGTAGCTATTATGACTATGAACTATCCTGAGTCATTTAGGATTTCTTCATTTTCCGTGGTGATAAAGTATGTTCTGTACCCAAACACACTGTTATCTGGAGTGCTGAGATTGAACCTTGTGACACTCTTGTGTACATCTGTGAGTATCTAAACACAAACAGTATTCTGAGGTTTCCCAAAGGCAAATATTAGTGGGGGCAAAATGAAACAAAGAGAGAATAACTTGGGAGGCTGACAAAAACCACGATATATAACCCAATCCATGCAAGCATAAAGCTTAGTGTTGGGACCAGGGTTTATTCCAAATCTGCACATTGCCCTTGTAAAAGAGATTGTTCTACCCCAAGCCCAAGAAGTATGTTCAAAACATATTTACTTCCAGGTTGTCTGGACCTTGAAGTTATAAAAAGAAGCACTTAATCCTGCCTGGAATAGGGATGTAAACAGAATGGGGAAGATAGTGATGGGGAATGTGATTCTTTGGAGCATGACTGCCAGAATTACTTTGCACCACTACTGGTTTCCCAATTTGAAAACAGATGCAAACTTAGAAACTTGTTTCAGGAAATGTTATTGCTAGACTAGGTTCTCAGCCAATGGGTGTAAACTCTGAAAATGGGATTTGCTATTCTAGGAAAAGAATACTGATGTACTTAACTAGATGTTCTCTTACCTGGTTGTTTCACAGAGAAGAATACTCATATTCCTCCTCTATACAGCTAAATGAAGAATACTTTTCTAACATGCATCCCCTTTCCTTTTGCTTCATTTTTTTCTTCTACCTTCTGTCTTCTCTTTGAAAGTATCAATTTACCCTCTGAAGCACAAGATCTAGTTACCATATCAAGTTCTCACATTAATTACCCTTATTTTAGCCAACCTAAGCTCACTGCACTTAAGCCCTTTGCAATCAAGCTCAATTCATCCAAACTTATCCAAATGCAGGACTCAGGTGGGACAAGAGAAGAAAGATGACCTTTAAAATGACATTAGGTTGGAGACTTTTAATCAAAGGAAAAATCGACACTAATTGTATCACCAAGTATTTCTGGAGGAATTTGTTTGGGAAGTGACAATACTTGTGTCTAAAAAAAACAAAAAGAAAAACTAGAGGTTTCTGAGTACTTGTTCCCAGGTATGTAGCATTCAGGAAACCACTCACATGAAAGAATGGGGAAATGTTTAAATAAGAAGGCCATCAAGACCTGTTTCTTCTCTCACTTTTGGTCTCATAGAAGTTTGAGTGGTAATTCTAACTTCTGAAACAATTAAGGACTATGGTTTAATTTTTTACCCCTGAAAAATTACCTTCTAGTTTTCAAGATGAAGCAGGAATCTGATCTGGTCCCTGACCCAGATTCATTCCTTTCTTGCGCAGTGCAGATTCACTGACTTGGCTGCAATGACATTCTGACAGGTTTTTGTTTATCTTCGATGAGAAATGGACAAAAGGAAACAAAAAACAGATAAATGAGCAAAAGTATGAATAAACAACCCAGAGAATGTAATAACAGATGGCTGCTGAGACAACGGCTGAACACACCGATCGTCAAGTTTTCTGATGAGAATAGTGGTTGATTTTGGGGGGATTAAGTTAAAGTAATAGAAATGGAATAAGCATAATGTCACTGATTGCAGCCCAATTAAGAGACAATGACAAAAGTGCTGGCCCTTCATGAGGAATAAAAACATTATGTGTAAGGTTGTTAGGTACTATGTCACTCTAAAAGAACAGTTTAAAATGGAGATGTGACTGTGTATCTTAGGCAACACTTTCGTACCTTAATAAGAATCCTTAAGCTGAGAGCCCAAGTACAAAAATGAGAGAGAACTAACACAGGGTCTTGAAATCATCCCACTCACTCAATTCCCTGCCTCAACTTTCAATTTTGTAAGACCCAAACCTCCGGTCTAGACAAGGCAAGAAGATCTATAATGCATCAGTGCATTTGGAGCAAGGCACAACCGAGATGACTAAGAAATTAGCCACTAGAAGACTAATTGTGGGGTTTATGTGGGGTAATTTAAAAGGCAAAGAGGTTAATAAACTATGCTTACAATAAAGATTCTTTGCTATTTTGCAATATGTCAAGTATAAGCACAACAATGATTTTTAATGGATACATAGGGATTAACTGCTCAACCAAGAATAAATTGAAGCAATGGTTTAGGCAATCACCTAGACTAAGGGTCTGGGAAGTCTCACAACTGACAATTTTTAACAAAGCCACTGCTTCTTCCCTCTACTCTCACATGAAAGAATGGGGAAACCTCCAATCCACCCTTCTCATTGCTATGTTATCTTTTGTTATAGAGAAATGTTTGGACAGTTGGTGGGGCACCACCACTTCATACCCTGAGAATAGAGAAGCATTTAAATGAAAAGGTCACTTCCAAGTCCCCTGGTGTTCCAGTGTATGCGACCTCAAGCAACTACACCAGTCTGGTGAACAAGACTTTCCCTGGGATGCTCTTGATACAAATGCAAACAAACATAAATACACAGGGAGAGATGCTCACATGACCAAACTTTCTAGCACTACGTTGTTCTGCCCACAAAGAGGTCTCACTCAGTTCTCTTGTTTTTCATTCTTTTCAAGGAAGGAGATTTAAGAACACAAGCTTGAAAGTGTTCGCTCTCCATGATTTTATATGCTTTCCATAGTCAACCTCAGAATGAGAAATACTTATTTTGAATATCGTCATCAGCTAATGCTTTCATAGTTTTCATTGTTCAACTTTCCCTCCTCTCTGATTTGAGCTACAGTGATTCTTTAACAGACATTCGTCTGAGTTCCTTAGAAGCATAGATTTTAGATAACTCTAATCATACAAATCCACTTGGGATAAACAGTCCATACAAATTATATCACTGCCATTTCTGGCTAAAAAAAGAAAAACCCTCCCAATTTTTTATTGACATTTTCCTTGTGACAAAGAGGGACAATGAAAGAATCTAACAACGTCAGTGTAGTACCCTCTCTAGGCTACTCCCACAATTCAGCACTCATAGCTTTACAGATGAGCCCCCGGGGTTGGGGAAAGGGCACTACTAATACCAGATTTGCTAAAAAGCAAAAGTATTTAGCAAATAACTGTGTTACTACTGCCCCATAGTTCTACATAACAGATGTAATCTCTTTGAAAAGTAGGCACAAACTTAGAGTTCAGTGGGGATATAGAACATACAGCGAGAACATATGTGGTCAAGGCAATTTGCTGAAAGTCATCTATAGCTCTCATGGCATCCAAATAGTGCTCCTCCTTTGATGTAGCTTCTCCACCAGATAAGTCACTCAGTCTCATTCTTCAGCTCTCCCCTTCAAACTCAACCCTTGACTGCCAAAGCTAGTTCTCTCTTGAATCAATAATAGGCCCCTTGTTTCTGCTGCCAAATGTCATACTTTTGGAAGCTACTTCTTGTCTCTACCTTTCCATTTGCTGCTGAATGTGTTTTTCTCATTGCATGATTAACTTGGATGCAGGACACCACAGCTAATAGGGAGTGATGAGGAGGGAGAGGGGAAAAAAGAAAATACCTTCTTCCCTCATGGCTTTGTAGTAGAGAAGCACTCCCCAAATCTACTCTGTCTGGAAAGGTATCTTTAAATTGTTAGGATTAACTTTTTAAAGTCTGTCAGTCAATGAACATTTATAAAATGTTGACCGTGTGAAAGCTTATATGCTAAGCACAAAAGGCTAGCAAGGAGGTAGTCAATCTTCAGACAGCCAGTAGAAAATCGTCCTTTTAATTCTATCTTTATGCTTCACAGGTTCCTACCAAAGTATAGATATGTCTTTTAATTTCATTTTAAACTGTTCCATTACTTCCTAGGATTACATCAAATGGTGTGGATGTGGAGAACCGATCATTCCCCCAATGCTATTCCCTGAAAATCAGCTGAGGAGCTTTGAACATCTTTTTCATTAGTGCCAGTTCCAAATAACTCTCTAGTGATTTGGGGAGGTTCAAGAATTATCGTTTTGAATCCCTTCACCAGTGCTTTGTTCTAAGAAGTCTGGGTGAAGTTCATATAGCATAGTTCTTAAACAACATGAAAAATGCCGGTCTTCAGTGAAGGTCTAGGCTTATCATAACTGATAGGCTTGTATGTTACATCACTTGAAAATTCAGGGTTATAATCACAATTTTGCAAATTTCTCATAGGCTATCACATATCATCATACTTGCAAAGACCTGATCCAAAGCCAACAAAGGAAAGGATGGGGTGGGAATCAAGTTTTTCCCCTGAGAAGGAAAATCTGGTTCCAGTAGACTTTGCAATAGAGATAAGGGACCTGGGAATGGTGAAAAGTTAGGTTCTGACATGAAATAAAATGCCCTTGGTCAAAAATTTTTAGATCATATTAGAACACAATTAGAACACATTTTTCTTTGCCAGATCTGGAGAAGGAAATGGCAAAGCACTCAAGTATCTCAAGAAAACCCTATTGACAAAAGTCCATGAGGTCATGTAGAGTCAGACATAGCTGAGTGACTGAGTAACAAATTGTTCATCTCACTGATTAATAAAGTGTTTTTTGTTATATATTATTTTGGGCCTTCACTGGCTTTTTGCTTTGAGTTCAAAGTCAGGAACTCCTGGGTTTACATCCCATTTTTGACACATACTATATTTGAGACCCTGACTTAACCTCTTAGTGTTTTAGGCAAGTATATGTATTGAAGCAGAGGCTGACCTTCATTCATAGATGGAGTACTATCAACTTGGAGTCCCAGATATCATATACCAGCTCATTTCCTACTTCCTATCCTGATCACTGTGTTCAAAGTTCCCTCATATTTCTCTGAAATCCTTATATTTGTAATTCTTACTGTACAATAATATGATTTATGGCCTGTATGTTTTCTTCTAACCATTGTTTAGTAAGAATTGCCCTTCATAATACAGTTGTGAAAATCACCTGCTTTTATTCTGTTAACTTTTTTTTCTCATGTGATCTTTAATATTCAGGTTATGCATCCACCTTGAGCTTATCGTTTATGGTATGGTCAGTCTAAACCAGATTTCTGTCAAACTACTTTTTAGGTTTTGTTTTGTTTTTCCCCCAGCAGTTTTTTTTTAATAGAGCACTTCACTAGTAATGAATGTTCTTGGTTTTATCAAACACTTTGTTCTATTTCCAAATGTTTATATTTTTTGATTATCAACTCTGTTTCACTGACCTACTTTTCTGTCCTTTTACTAGTACCAAATAGTTTTAATGAGCACTGCTTTATAACAACATAGTGTGACATCTGATAATTCTGTGTCCTATTCATTTGTATTTTTCTCATTATTTCCTTTGTTTGTAGAACTCTCAGATGAATTTTCCAATTGCATTGTCTAGTTCCCTAAAATATTTCCTCAATACTTTCATTGGTATACTTCATTTGTTAATTAATTTAGGTAATGCTATCATGTTATAATATTGTCATACTTTAACCATGAGCAATGAATCCCTCCAATTTTTAAGTTTCCTATTATTTCTAGAGTGTTTTATAATTATATAAATTTGGTTTATAGTTTGGTAGATTAATTCTCATATTATTTTTAAATGTTGCAGTTATTTCAAATGTAATTTCTCTTATCATTTCTTTTATTTAAAATGCCATAGAAAAATACTGCTGCTATTTTTGTGAATTTATTTTGCATCTTATTTGCCACATTTCACTAACATCATTTATTTTCTTTGCAGATTCTCTGAGGTTTTCTAAATAAATGTTGTGTCATCATTAAACAGGGATATTTTTGTGTCCATTTTGCCAATGCCTTTAGTTTGGTTCTCCTGTCTTCTTATAATAGCAAGCATTTCTAAAATTATGTCAAATATAATTTGACATTTATTTCAGAAATGAGTAAATCAGTTCATAGAAGAATGTGAGACTATAATTGTCATAGTCTATATCATGTTTAACAATTCCAAATAGCAGCTTACATTTTAAGCTTAAAATAAATAGCATTTAAAAATACCATCAGCTCAGGTTTTTATAGTATATAAACTATGCCTGAATTTAAGACAAGACACCTATCTTATAGTAATCTCATTTCACTCTGGAGCTCATATATGAGACCACAATGTGTTTGTCCTTCATTGCCAAAGAAGAACATGCCAAAAGAGAAATAATGATGTGACTTGCACTTGACTTTGAGTGAGGGAGGGCTGTGCAGGTTACTAGCCTCACTTCTCCTCCAGAGTCATCTGAATCCAGTGACCAGATATTCATCAGGATGACTGAAAATGACCCAGGATGAGGCAATTGGGGTTAAGTGACTTGCCCAAGGTCACACAGTTAGTGAGTGTCAAATGTCTGAGATTTGAACTCATGTCATCCTGACTCCTGCACTGGTGCTCTATCCACTGCATCACCTAGCTGCCCCATGAGACCACAATAGATCCCTGCTCAAGCACCACTCAATAGCTACATTTTTTGGCCCTTTTGACTCAGAGTGAATGTCATTAGTAACTTTTTCTATTTTGACCAACAACCCTAAGGATCTTTCCCTCCCAGTTTGATTTTTTTTTAAATTAAAGGGACCATCCCTTGACTCACTCAGAGTGAGAACCTGAAAAAGCCTTAGACTAAAAGGGTCTCCAGGGTGTCCCATTGCATCATCTTGATGAACCTTGATGGTTCTGGAGGAGAAGCTCATGCTGGTAATCTTGCACAGCCTTCACTCAAGTCAAAGTCAACTGTAAGTCATGTCATCATTTCCATGATGTCGTGGTCCTCTTTGAGAAAGAAGGACAAACACAACAACCTGAATTCTTTCAGACTACTGGTCTGAGGCTGGGCTACTGCAGAGGTCAGTTGAACATATGTCTACAGTTCTATGCAATCCATAACATTGTTTATTTATTTTATATTTTTCAAGAATCAAGGAAAGTTCTACGGTGTCCTGCTAACTCAGTTGTGGGGGAGGGGAATCTGACCTTGGGGTGGACGCTCTCTGATCTTTATGATCCCTTTTGGTAAAATAAAGAGGTAAATGTTAACAGCATTGTTATGATGATAAAGCATTATACAAATAATTGTACATTTATGTGTATATAATTTCCCCTTAAGCCACTTAACAGCATGATATAGGTTTTATTTCTAGCTCTGTTAGTAGCCATGTGACCTGGGTAAGTTAGCTACTTTGTCCAAGTTTTAAATTCTTCACCTTCTAAATGAAGAAACTGGCTCTTGGTCTTAGTGTCATCACGTTCATCTCCTCCTGACTATAAGAATCAAGTTGAGGAAGAAGCAAAAGGCAAAATGATAAAGATGAGACTGAGGTCCAGGTGGGTTGATTGACTCACCCAGTGGCCACAGGAAAAGCACTATGGAGAATGCCAGATCCTTGGACATACCTAGGGTGTAATCCAATCTAGGACCATACCATCTTTCCCCTCTGACTCAGGAATTTACCACTGCCATCTCATAGAGGAGTCTTGCCACCTCTGTTTTTAAATTCTCCTTGATAAAGAGTACTTCATTTCTGAATGCAAGATTAAAATAGTTGAGACCAATAACCATTTAAATTAGTAAAGGCCCATTAAGTACCTACCATGTGCCAAGCAACATACCAAACACTGAGTATACAAAGAAAGGCAAAAGTTGATCTCTGCTCCCAAGGAGTTAATTGAGGAGAGAATGTACAAACATTATGTACAAAAAAGATATACAGAAGGAAAATTGGAGCTAATCAACACAGAGAAGTACTAGTATGAAAGGAGATGGAGCAGTCAGTCTTGTAGAAGATGTGATTTTAGCTAATACTTAAAGAACAACTTATCGGTCTGTATTGTAAACTCTTCACATTACAAATGAATGTAGCATATGTACAACAAATTATCATCTCTGTATATTAATAAAATAGGTGAGGGAGTTGTACCTCATTTGTATATAGAGATATTGGTTTTGCTTCCATTGAAATACACCTATACTTAAGTTTACTATGTAAATGGCAGAATCACAGCATTTCATTTTAACTGAGTAAAATACCAAGGAAGAAAAGATTCCTAGAAATCCCTTCAACAACTGGGTTCTAGTACCTCATGATCTCCTCCTGATTGGAATCATCTGACACTTGACACTTGATTAAAGGGTGCTTCAGTCCAGTAAAAGACTAGGCTCTGTCTCTATTTCCCTGCCAGGAACAGGATGATACAGCTCTTTCAAAGCTAAATTGCTAAGCCCACAAAACAAAGTGAAACGTAAGAAGCCCCAAGATAATTTTCCTCAGAGGTCAGTATGACCTAAGGTAGGCAGCTGTATGCAGTTTCTCACACCTAAATAAGCATATGCCTTGTTTGACTTTAGCATTCTCTCATACCTGATTAGAGTGGACCAGAAGCAAGAAGAAAAGGGAGGGTAGATGTCATGCTATAACACATGGGTAGTAAAGTAACTGGAAAAAATGTTTAAATGTGATGTCTCTCCATCCGTCCCTTGAAATAGGAATGGGTAAGGAATTAGTTAATTCATCAGAAACATTGGGGAAGGTCTTTCTGATCCTGTAGCATCAGTTTTAGTACTATTTTGTTATTTTTCTCCCCATTTTAAACTTCTTTTTTGAGTTCCAAATTATATCACTCCCTCCCTTCCTTCCTTCCTCTCCTCCCTGAGATGGTAAGCAATCCAATATAGGTTATACATATGCAAAAATGTAAAACATTTCCATATTAGTCTTTTTGTACAAGAAGACTTGAATTAAAAAAAAGAAGGAAAGAAAGGAAGGAAGAGAAAGATAGCATGCTTCAGTCTGTATTCAGACAGTGTCAGTTCTTTCTCTGAAGATGGATAGTATGCTTCATGAATCCTTTGGGATTGTCTTAAATCATTGTCCACTGAGAATTGCTAAGTCTTTTACACTTGATCATCATACAATATTGCTGTTACTGTGTACAATGTTCTCCTGCATGTGCTCACTTCTCTTTGCATCAGTTCATGTAAGTCTTTCCAGGTTTTTCTGAAAGCATACTGCATGCCATCACAATCATATACCAGTTTGTTAAGCCATTCCCCAATTGATAGACTTTCTCTCAATTTCCAATTCTTAGCCACCAAAACAAAAGATAAATATTTTGGTACAAGTAGATCCTCCCCCCACTCTTTTCTGATATCTTTCCTATATTGACCTAGCAGTGCTATTGCTGAATCAAAGGGTAGGCACAATTTTATAGCCCTTTGAGCATAGTTACAAATTGCCCTCCAGAATGGTTGTATCAGTTCACAATTCTACCAATAATGTATTAGTGATCCTATAGTGATCCCATTAACAATAATTCACCCTTATAATAGATATAGAATGTGCTATGAATTTCAACATAGGGATGGGAACTGGACCTGTTATTTGATTAGTATGGAGAGGACCTAGAGGAGGAAATTCTCTTTGCCAGTGCAGATCAGCACCTTCCCTGCAATAAGAGTCTTAGAGAGTTACCTGGAACACTGAAAGTTTGAGTGACTTGTTTAGCATCATATAGCCAGATCTTAGAATTGGTCTTCCTACTTTGAGGCCTTCTATGTATCCATTATTTCAACTTAAATTAACAATAAAAATTTGGAACACTTATACTTTGGTATGTCAATGGCTCTATTATCTTATCTGTGAGTGTTTCTTCTCAAAATGAAGATAGCCATCCATTAATTCCTATGTAACTCTTGTCCAGGTCTTTCCATAAATTTGCCACCAAGATCCACCCAATGCATTTGGTGATTTTTTTCTAATTCCTTAACATTGCATGGATATTAGTGGAGCACATCAGCCAGTCAACATGTTTTATTAAGCACTTACTATGTTGCAGGCATTCTACATTTCTCTGACAGCTTTTATTTACTCTGCTTCTCTTGAGTAATTCTCCCATTTTCAGTAAATTCATGGAGCATTTTTATGAGAAAATACTGTGCCAGCAACTGGATACAAAGAAGAAACTCAAAATTCCTATGATCCAAGAGTTTAGGATCTTTTAGAATTAAGATGTACAAACATATTTATAATACATGTTAGAATATGGTTTAACCATATAGGAAAAGTCCAAAGATAATACTACATGAGATTTGAGTAGGAGTAGACCAGTTCCATATTGGGGGTAGGATAGGGAGAAGAACTGAGCAGAGAAGGTTCCAATGACAAAATGAGTCTTCTAGAAAGAGAAGGATTTGTATAGATCTTGATATAGAGGCTGTCCATTCCAGGTACAGGAGCAAAGCAGTAAAACGGAGGAGTGGTAGATAACCAAGTTTGGTTGGAATGTAAAGTATCTGGAGGGAGAGGAGTGCTATATAAATGCAGAGAAGTATATTAGAGGCAAGTTATAGAAAGCCTTGAATGTCAGAATAAGGAGTTTGCATATTATTCTGGAGGCCCAGATTAGATATATGCATCAGAAGGGTTATTCTGGTAACCATTTGAAGAATGGATAGGAAAGGAATCCAAGAGATTCATTTCTAGGGTTATTCTTACCATGGTCATGTGGGAGGAAATAATGACCAGATCTAAGGTGATTGCAGGAAAGTTTAAAAGGAAAGGAGAGGTATGAGAAATAGCGCAAACTTAGAACTGACAGGACTTGACAACTATCAACTGGTTGTATCTGTAGGAGTTAAGAAGAGAGAATAACCAAAAATGACCCTCAATCCTAGGCTGTCGGGAGTATAGTACTATCCATAACAAAAGCAGGAAAGTTTGAGGAGCAAGGACATACTGAGTGTAAGGGGCTCATAGCTTGTAAATGCCTTTCGCTTTGCATTTTAAAATAAAAAAATGAATGAATAAAAAAGCAAACATTTACTAAGTGCTTACCATATAAAACAAAGTGCTGACTATTTAGGATATAAATTGAAAAGCAAGATGGTCCTCAATCTCAAGGAGTTCCCCTCTTGCCGAAGAAGACCATGCCAACAGAGAAATAATGTCATGACTTGCACTTGACTGTTTTGAGCGAGGGAGTGCAGGTCACCAGCCTCATTTCTTCTCCAGAACCATCTGAATCCAGTGACCAGATAGTCATGGATATTCAGTGAGAAGATCTGGAGATGACCTAGGATGAGGCAATTGGGGTTTAAGTGACTTGCCCAAGGATACACAGCTAGTGAGGGTCAAGTGTCTGAGGTGAGATTTGAACTCAGGTCCTCCTGATTCCTGCACTGGTGCTCTATCCATTGCACCACCTAGCTGCCCCAAGAGGATGGAAAGGTCCTGTGATCTTTAGGGTAAAGTAGAAAAGCAGATGATATGTAATTTCTATTGATAAAACCACATCTATTTGTGATATTGAACCATTTGACAGTGTCAAATCTTTAGTTGGAAGGACTT
The DNA here is from genome assembly GCA_028658325.1 of Potorous gilbertii. Lineage (NCBI taxonomy): Eukaryota > Metazoa > Chordata > Mammalia > Diprotodontia > Potoroidae > Potorous > Potorous gilbertii. The sequence goes on from CM053773.1 coordinate 29,041,038, forward strand.
TTTTTGTGGGAGATGGGGGTAGAGATCTTCAGTAGCTATAGTGACTGAGGAGGATGGACTGAAACCCTTGAAAAGACTGTTTTTATGTTACATGTTCACATGGATTGATCTCCTGGATGATAGTTTCAGGTGCCAGGCTATAAGCAATGTGTGTGACTTGGCAGACTGTGCTTTTTCTAAGGCTCTTGGTCTTGTATGAAAGTCAGTTGGTCAGTGATTGGTCTTGATGATGTCAGGGATCCTTTTTATAAATAAGGGGTACTTTCCCTGATGATGGCAAAATGTGGCAGTAGGTTCAAAGTAGGGCTAATGGTATAAATAGTATCGCCATTTCTGGGATTCTTGGGCTTAACTGTTCCCTGCTGTGTGGTGTTGGAAGGCACAAGGATTCTTCTTTATTAATATTGCTTCCTACGGTGATGACTGCTGGAGCCAAACTGATAACAGGAATCTTGTTGCTACCTATTTTTAAAAATTTTCTCATAGTTTTCACCTTAAAATACTGTACAGTACAGTTCCTTTAATTAACCAAGTTCCAATAATCCATTTCTCATTGCTGCACACTTTCGTAAGCTATCCTCCATACCTGGAAGGTACTCCCTTCTCACCCTAGACTTTTACAATTCCTTTTTAACTTTCTTTAAGGCTCAGTCCAAGTGCTACCCTCCCCCATGAAGCCTTTTCTGACTTTTCCTTCTAAAATTACTGTATTGCTACTCTATGTGCTCCTTCTAGTTTCCCACTAGAACATAACCTCTTTGAGGGCAAGGAATATTTTGCTTTTTTCCCTTTCCCACTTTATATACTCATGGGGTAGCACAAAGTAGGTACTCAATAAATAATTGCAAGAGAATATATCTTGATGGCAATGTCCCAAGCTAGAAAGTAGACCACTAGATCAGGTGAGAGATCCAAGTTGAATATGTATATATCCATAGAAGCAGTTACTGAAACTGAGTGAATGAAAGAGATCATGAAGTGGCACAAGAGATTGTCCAGAGGAAATGATCCCTGTCTTTTAGCACATAACATTTGATTAACCCCATTTCACTATCTTTCCTTGTTTGCTTTTTTTTGTCTTTTAGCTCTGGCAGGTGTAAAAAGGGTACATCTGCAGGAAAAGTAACACGCCCCTGAGCAATGGATTCTCTAAGAATGTTCCTCAGGGGATGAATTTTGAGAAGGACAAAAATGAGGAAAGATTAGTGTTCTACAGTTCTAACTGAAGCATTTGAAGTTAAAATTTTGACTTTTTTTTTTTCCCTTTCGCTTCCTGGCTTGGAACAGCACTTGCTGAAATATTGCACAGAAGGCTTCTCTTGTGGAGTTTCCAATAGGGACTAGAAGTGAAAGTGTCAAAACTCTCACCAGGAAGCCTGCAATAAGATCTCCAATCCAATTTGGCAACCACAGGTGGTTGGAGAAGCACAATAAACCTTCAAAAGTTATGAGAATGCTTTACTCAATGTGCCGTTTCCAATAGGCAACCATCATTCCAAGCAGAGATTATCGTTCTTACAACACTTTAAAAGTTTAACTTGTAACTTTCTTCATCATTTTACTTTAAGTATAGGCCAAATTGCCAAGGAAATGAGGATTGGAGTGAGGAGAAATGAGAGACTTGGTTGCCTTTAAAATAAAAAAAAAAAGATATATTGATTGAGTAGTTCAGTGTGTGAGAAAAAGTACATCTCATAATAATACTTTTGAGGGAAAGGTAAATTTTTTTTTAACTCAGGAGAGTCAAATATATTTAATTGCATCATATTTTGGTGTCAGACTTCGACTTTAATTTCACCAGGAGTTGTATACCTACTCTTTAGGGTAGGTTTTAAAAGTTGTGGAATATTAAGTCTAGAAGGCAAGTGAGAGAAAACATCTAAAGCCTCTTCTTAATTTTTCCAAATAAAAGAGAATGTCTCTTATTTTTAAAGACCCACAGAGAAATAGAATAGAAAACTTACTGTCATAACCCAGTTCAAGTTTAATAAAATTTTAAATGTTAATAATCTTAGCAGTTTCCCAACCAGAGAAGAGAGGATTAACGGATTTGAGGTTTGTATCTACATCTCATTTATTGTTTTATGTCCCCCATTGTATTACGTAGGATTGTGTACAGTAACTATTTAATGTATTGATTTGGAATATTGAGTTTGTGGCATATAGTGGTATAGTTTGGATGGAATATGGAATGAAGACAGTTATCAATGTAAAATAGCTAGGATTTTTTACATGAAGAGTCATAAAAAGAAGGTTAAGGAGATATATTTTATCTATGGTGGAAGGGTTTTTGAACAGAGAAGTAACATGATCAGACCCCAGTTCTCCATGTTACAATTTAATTGTAACTTCTATCTATTCTGTGTATATTTAGAATATGCCTATTTGTTTACTTTTTGTCTTCCCCATTAAAAACTAAGCTCCTTAAAGTCAGGGACAGTTTTTTGCTGATCAAGAATTCTTTCTAGAATCTAAGATATTTATTTAATTGACCATTAATTCAGCAAACATTGAAGAATGTGTGACATGCATGTAGGACTTTACAGTTTGTAAAGAGCTTTACATTCATTATTCCATTTAATTCTTCCAACAAACCTGTGAGGTAAATGATATTATTATGTATATTTACAGATGAGGAAACAGAAGTTCAGAGATAGTATTGTCTCATATCACACAGTAAGTACTTTATAAAAACAATATTTTTGAATATTTTAAAAACATTTTATTTTTCCCCAATTATAATTTTTAACATTCTGTTTTTGTAAATTGTAAATTCTCTCCTTCCCTTCCTCCCCTCTCTTCTTCCAGAGATGGTAAGCAATTTGATGTAGTTTATACATATATTGTCAAACCAAACATATTTCCATATTAGTTATGTTGTGAAAGAAAACACAGAAAAATCTCACCACCCCAACAAAAAGTAAAGTGAAAAATAGTATGTTTCAATCTGTATTCAGAATCCATCAGTTCTTTCCCTGGAAGCGGATAGTGTTTTTCATCATGAGTCCTTTGTAATTGTCTTGGACCATCATATTGCTGAGAATAGCAGTCATTCACAGGTGATCATCATACAATATTGATGTTACCACATAGTAAGTTCTGGGGTGGGATTTGGATCTAGGTTCTCCTAACTCTAAATCTAGTTCACTTCCCACTCCTTATTACATTTACCTCAATTTACATTTACCTCATTTACATCAAATGTCTATTGGATTAAAAAAGTTATTTATTATTAAGTGCTAGGATGGAGAATGATTAGCATTAATGCAAAATATAGTTTGTTTGGTTTTTTTTTTTGGAAAAATAACCAGTCTCCTATTCTGTGGAGTGAAAAATCCTAGGAGTGAGAAACCTATTTTATAATGTTTTAATAACCTTTGTGTCTATCATGACCTAATAATTATTTAATGAGCTCTGTATATATAGCCTACTATGTATCCAACAATGAAACAAGCACGTTATAAGGTACAAAAAGAGAAGAAGCCAAGCGTCCAATCAAGGAGCATTTCCATATTTTCTCTAAAGATGGGGAGTGAGAATAGGACACAGTGGCATACTAAGCAGTGTTAAGCAGAAAGAGAGGGTTAGCTTTGTGATTCTACTTATCCCTGGAGTGCCATATTTACCTTTTGTGCAATACGTGTACTCACAGAACTGACGAACATTTATTATATGCCAGGCACTATGCTAAGATCTGGCAATACAAATATAAAAAAAAGAAAAAATATGAGACAGGCCCTGCCTCCAAGTATCTTACATTCTATTGAATGTAAGCTGGTATAATCACTATACCAAGACACTCTTCCCTGCTCCCTTCCCATCCACTAAAATCAATCATTCTAAATGATCACAGTTAGCTCCATTTCTCAGTTCTGTCCCAGGTGTGGTGACTGGTAGAGTATATGGTTGGGGACAATGAAACAATCATCTATTAAATTGACCCACAGGGGGACTAGACTATATAACTTTGACCTCATTAGGGCAAATGGCTGACTCACTGCCAATTTGTAATATGTTTTAACAGCTTATTTTAAAAATGTTTAACATGAGCCTGTAGGGTTTTTTCTGCTTTACATTTACATAGCCAATACTTTATTCCCAGATGTAGTTTTTCCCTCCTCTAACCCAGTTTAATTACGTTTTTGACCTCTGCTTTAAGTGATTCAAGTCACTGGGAATTCTGATTGTGTCTTTCAAGATTGTAGTTCATGTTCTTTCCTCTACCATAGTCTTTCCTATCCAACAATTCAACCCTGACATTAGCTCAAGGATGGTTAGTGTTCTGACAGTTTAATGAGTGAAAATTCTTTCCACTCAGCCATCCAAGTCACTGATGAAGCTAGTGCAGGATCAAGCTCTGCGGTCAAGCTTCTTTTAACATTTTCTCAGACTGACAGGAATCTACTTGGCAAAACCTTTCTGCCAAATACCATGGCACACATATGTAGTCCCAGTTCCTTCTAGGTATTCAGAGGCTCGTGGAGTTCTGAGATTCTGCAGACTAGGAGGCTGGCTGTCTTCAGTAACTCCTTTACCAGTTCGATGAGCCTCTTGGTGGAGGAGGGGATGATAGGACCAAGATGACTTTGTTTAGTCATTTTCAAGCATGTCTGACTCTTTGTGGTCTCATGTGGCAAAGATACTGAAATGTTTAGCCACTTCCTTCTCCAGCTCATTTTATAGATGAGGAAACTGAGGCAAACTGGGTTAAGTGACTTGCTCAAGGTCACACCACTAGTGTCTGAAAACTGGATTTGAATTCAGGTCTTCCTAACTCCTGGCTGAGCACTCTAACTACTGTGCCACCTAGTTGCTCCTCTCTTGATGGGGGTTAGGGGTAGGACAGGAATCTGTGGGATACAGTGGGATAAACGGGTCTTATCTTGGAAATGAGCAAGTCAAATCTTTGTGCTGATCAGTAGTGGGATCAGGTCTGTAAATAACCACTGCTCTTCTAGACTGGGTGAGGTAGAGGAGACTACGTCTAAAAATATAAAAATAAAAAAATCAAACGAAAAATCAAAAAAGACGAAGAAAAAAAATCTGAGCATGTACCTAAGAAAAGTTGTTCCTCTGCCTCTACTTATCATACCTGGAATTTCTAGCACTTGGAAGTATTAGGAAATCATGATATAGTGGGATGATGGTAAGGGTCAGATTCACTATCATTTGAAACAGAGAGAATTATTGTTACCGGTTAATGTCCTTATAGTGAAAGAACTCATTCAAGCTCCAAAGGTGCATAGCCATCTACCTCCCTTAAATAACTTTTTCTCTTTTCTGTAAAATGCTATGTCTTGGCACTTACATGTTTTCCTTATTGTTAGAATATTTGTTTGAAGAAAATCACTCTGAGTAGGAAGAAAATATTATATCATTGATTAAATTCTTCTATGACTAGCATCCTCCTCATTTTAAAACTGAGCTCTTAAACCTGTTTTTCAAAAAAAAGAATTGGCCTAATGAATCCCTAAATTTACAGTATTTCACAAGCAGAAGATGCTATCAAGGAAACTAAAAGAGCAGTAGGAGATATTATCTAAGAGTCTCAGTTATTTTAAAAAAAAAATCCTTGTGTTACAAACCTGAAGAAAATTTTGTGATGTCAATTTCTGTGCATCTGCTAAACAGGATAAGGGCACTGGGATAATCCAGACACAGGTGGCTGGTTAGGAAAGGCAGAACAGAATGTCATTAATGCAACAATAATAGCCTAAATCATTCTTTTTAATGTAGAAAAGAAGACAGAAATCAGGTGAAGGGATACAAGCATATCTATATGGTGTCTTGAACCACTGGAATGAAGAATATATGAATATTTAAAGTGACTTTTAACTTTATCTCCCAAGAATTGCCTGGTTGAGGTAATCAATGAACCACAGCAATCAGTATTTCACATACACATTGTTAAGGTTATTCACATCCCAATGTTTAGTAACTCAATCCATCTCTGATCCTTGCCAGAAATTTAAATGTTATTCTTTTTTATGAGCAAATTAAGAGCAATTTGTTCCCTAAACTATTAAAGATTTTAAGTAGAGGAACTATATAATAAAGAATAATTAAATTATATATAATAATTTGTCATTTCAATTTAGGGGATGAGGCTATTAAATGGGTAAGATGGGAGATAAAAGGAGTCAATATCTCTTCTTCTAACAATTTTAGAATTATTATAAGCTATGTTATTAAATATTATATAATATCACATATATGTATATGTGTATGCACACAAACATATGCAACAGGTTTCAGTTGTCATCTCCACTAACGGCTAAGATACTTTATTATGGTGTGGAGATGACCCCGGATTTTACAAGACAATATCACTGTCTGGTCCAACCAATCTGAAAAGGCTAAGACTAGGCATGGATATCAGACTATTAGTTAATCAAATACATTTCTAGCCAAATTTGGAGAGGGTCAGTACCAGATGAGATGGTAAGCGATGGATTTTCCAGCAATTACAGCTCTCAAAGAATTTTTACTAAGTCATAGAGAAGTCTTTTTCTTTGAAGGGAAGAGTCATATTGATGAAAGCATAGAAACTTAAAGTATAAAATTTTAAAAGATAGATTACATATTTACAAGCATACATATTTAACATTCTGTCCTTCCTGCTAAATGTGTATTTCCTAAAATGTGGTATTAAAAAACCCAACACACCACTGGATTTGGTATCACAGGGCTAGGGATTGAATTCTTGTTGTTGAGTCATTTCAGTTGTGTCTAACTCTTTGTGATCCTCATTGGGCCTTTCTTGGCAGAGATACTGGAGTGGTTTGCCATTTCTTCAGCTCATTTTAAAGATGAGGAAACTGAGGCAAACAAGATTGAGTGACTTGTCTAGGATCACACAAATCACTAAGGCCAGGTTTGATCTCAGAAAGATAAGTCTTCCTGACTCCAGGCTTCGAATGATCCACTATGACACCTGGATGTCCCTTACTGTATTTGTGCTCTCAAACCAGTCCCTAAAGTACTTCAATTCTTCATCTGTAAAATGAGAGTTAAATTCGTTGATTTCTAAGGCTATTTTCACCTGTAACTCCTATAAATTCTGAACTAATCAATCACAAAACGTAGAATTTTTTAATTTGGTGGATTGAATGCTAGACTTGGAGTCAGGAAACCTTGGTTTCAAATCTGACTCCAGACCCTTCCTACCTATGTGACTCTGCACGTCACTTGACCTTTCTCAGTCTCAGTTTGTTCATCTGTAAAATGAGGAAAGACTTCCAAGAAGTGCGACATAGTCAATATTTGTTCAATTTCCATTCACTAAACATTTATTCAATTCCCATCCATCCTCTTTTACTTCCATTTCCCCCCAACTGATCTCCTTTCCTCCTATTTTATAGAAAAAAATGAGGCCATTTGCCATAAACTCCCATTTCTCCCCAACTCCTTGTCTCATCACTCAGATGCCTTCTGCCACTATCTCCTCCTTTACCTCTATTACACATGATGAAATGGCTTTATTCCTTGTCAAGACTAACTGTTCTACTTATTCAAGTGATCTCATTCCAACCTGTCTGTACCAATAGACTGCCCACTCTGTCAATTCCAGTCTCTTCACTTAATTTTAATCTCTCCCTTTCCAGTGGTTCATTATCTACTGCCTACAAACATGCCTATATCTCCCTCATCCTGGAAAAAAAATAACCCTTGTTCAATTCTTCAACCCCCACTCTCATCATCCTATATTTCTTCAGCCTTAGCAGGCAAACTCCTCAAAAAGGCCATTGATAATGGGTGCCTCAAACTTATCCCCTCTTACTTCCTTCTAGGATTTTACTGTCTAGTTTCTAAACTTATTCCATTGAAATTGCTTCTTCCAAAGTTATTGTAATCGCTTAGCTGACAAATCCAATGGTCTTTTCTCAGTTCTTGTTGTCCTTGACTTCTTCGAAGCCCTTGACTCTGTTGATCACTCTTCTCCTTGATACTCTTTCCTTTACAGGTCTTTTTTTGGGAATACCACTTTCTCCTTGCTCTTCTTGTACTTATCTGTCCTCTCTTTCTCTACATCTTTTGCTAAATCCTCATCTAGATCATACCCTCTAACTGTAAACGTCCCTCAGTGTTCTGTCCTGGTGCCTCTTTTCCTTCTATACTACTTTCCTTGGTGATCTCATCAACCCCAAAAGATTTAATTACCATCTCTATGCTGATGATTCTCAAATCAACCTATTCTGCCCCAAATTCTCAGTTGATCTCCAAATACACATCTCCAGTTTCCTTGAACTGGATGTACATTAGACATCTTAAACTCAATGTCTAAAACAGAGAACCCTTTTCTATTGACTTTCTCTCTTTCTACCCCCATCTGCCAACTTCCTTATTTCTGTAGGGGATAACACTATGTTAATCCTTGAGGCTTGCAACTACAGAGTCATCCTGGATAGATCCTGGATAGATCCACTTTATCACTCTACTCCATATCCAATATGTTGCCAAAGCATATCAATTTCAGTTTTGCAGCATCTCTCAAATATACCCCTTTTTTCCCCTCAGACATTGTCACTCTACTGCAGGTCCTCTTCACTGCATGACTGGGTTATTGCAATAGCCTGATTATGAGTCTGCCTGCCTCAGGTCTCTTCCCACTCCAACTCATCCGCCATTCAGTCATTAAAGTGATTTTCCCCAAGTAAATTTCTGATCATGTCACCCTTCCCCCCATGCACTGACATACACACATTCAATAAATTCCATTGGCTTCTTTTATCCTCCAGGATCAAATATGAAATACTCTTTTATAACCTGGCTCCTTCCTACCTTGTAGAAAGTCTTCTTATACTTTACTCCCCACCATGTACATCTCCATCCAGTGACACTGGCCTCCTGGCTATTTCACAAACACTCCATCTCTTGACTCAGGCCATTTTTTTCTGGCTGTCTTCCATGCCTGGAGTGATCTCTCTTCTCATCTCTATCTACTGTCATCCCTGACTTCTTTTAAGTCCCAACTAAAATCCTCTACTTGAAGCCTTTTCCAATTCCTCTGAATTCTAGTCCCTTCCCTCTATTAAGTATTTACTATTTGTCCTTTATGTAGCTCACCTTATATATTTTCGTTTCCATGTTTTCTTTCTAATTAGATTGTTAGTTCTTTGAGGGCAGGTTCCTTTTTGCTTTTTATGTACCCCTTGAAGTTAGTAGAGTACATGGAACATAGTAGGTGCTTGATATATGCTGACTGGTTGATTATTGATTGATGCCAGTGAGATAGGAACTAGGAGAGAGAAAATCAGGCATCTGACACAATTCCCATCTTGGGGAATGACAAATTAGTAGAGTGTAAAACACAAGCATAGTTAATTACAATAAATAATATCATGTAGTCAAAAGAGTGGAACAACACAGACCAAGGAAGATAAAGACCAAGAACAGGCCACTGAATTTGCTGCTTATAATATTTGGAACATTTTCTGTACAGTCAGACTGCAAGGGATTAAAGAGTGAGTTGGGATGATTAGGAAATAGAGGGAGTGAATGTTAATTATATTTACAATAAAGTAGGCATAATAAAAAGAAAAATTTGAAGGGAATCAGGACTGATGTAACGTTGCTTTAGGATTGGTAATATTTGAACATGTTCGAATACAAATGCTCTATTTAAAACAAAGATCCATGTTTTTATCTTAAATATTCTACTGGTTTGGTAGTGTTCTGAGTCACAGAAGATCACAAATTCTGAAGAATTACAGTTGAGGAGCATTAAAAGGAATGATCTGTAGCACCTATGGAAAATTTCACTCAAAGCATAGCACTTTAAGGGGGAAGTAAAAACCTCCCTTGATATTTTCTTATGTATAACTTTCCTGGTTTCTCTTCAGAGCTTTGCTTTTACCTTCTACTTTGCCAAATTTTCCATGAATTTTTAATAGCATTCCCTTTTTATTTTAAATCATCTTTTGTTGAAAATATTGAGAAAAACACTTTTGTAAAATATTTATGTGTTCAATATTCAAGATATGATAGGATTTGAGAGTTCAAAGAGACCTCAGTAACTGTCTAATACAACCACTCTCCAGAATGGATCCCAAATATAACCAATCCAAGAAGTGTTATCTAAATTCTGCTTATAGACAATCAAAAAAGAAGGGAATCCACTGTTTCTCAAAGCAAACCATTCTACTTTTGGAGAGTTCTAATTGTTGGAAAAATTTCCTCCTGATATTATGCCTAAATTTCCTCCTATAATTTCTGCCCATTGATCTAGTTTTTGCCTTTGAGGCACTTAGGTGTCTTAGTAAATACACTGCTAGATTTGGAGTCAGGACGATCTGAGTTCAATTCAAACCTCAGCCATGTGTTAGCTGTGTGATCCTGGGCAAGTCACTTAATTTCTCAATCCCAATTTCTTCATCTGTAAAATGAGATTAATAATAGTGTTTATCTCCTAGGATTATTGTGAGGAGCAAATGAAAAACACAGGTAAAGTGATTTGCATATCTTATGCTAACTAAAGAAAATGTTTAATCTATATGACAACCTTTCCAGTATTTGAAGATAGCTATCATGTCTTCCCCCTGTTCTTGCAACTTAACATCCACCATTTTCTTCACTTAACCCTCTTATGACATAGACTCAAGATACCTTGACAGCCCTCCTTTTTATATTACTTCTTAAAAAGGGATGACCAGAACTGGACTTAATGATTAACTATATGAGTTCTGATTATGACAGAGCATAGAGGAGCTGTCACCATCTCCTTATTCTCAGAAGCTATGCCTGTCTTAATGGAACTCATGATTTAGTCAGCTTTTTTGTTTGCGATATCATACTGCAGAATCATACTGAGCTTGCTGTACTGTGCTCTAAAGCCCATGATAAATGATTATCTAATCATGCCTCTCCCATTTTGTACTTGATAAGCAAATGCTGTCAAATCAAATTATAAGACTTGATATTTCCTATTATTATGTCCAGACCAATGCTCTAGTATATTATGATTTTTTTAGATCTTGACGCTGTCATCTAACGTGTTGGCTTTTTCTGTCAGCGTAGGTCATCTATAAATTTGATCAACGTGTCATCAGTCATTGATAAAGATTTTGAACAGCTCAGAGAACAGCACAGATTCCCTTGGGAAATTCCATGGGAAATCATATGACGTGTATATATTAAACTGTTAGCGACAACTCTTTGAGTTTGGCATTCCAACTAGTCCTGAATACACCTCATTTTATCATCTAGTCTACCTCTTCCATCTTCTTCACAATAGTAGAATGAGATATTTTATCAAATATTTTGCTAAAATCTGAGGAAACTATGTCAACATTGTCAAGGAAATGAATCTAGTCTGTTAAGATGTCTCCCTGTCTCTTTGATTCTGTCTCCATCTCTCTCTCTCTCTCTCTCTGTCTCTCTCTGTCTCTGTCTCTGTCTCTCTGTCTCTCTGTCTCTCTCTCTCTCTCTCTGTCTTAGAATAGTGGCTTTTTATAATACTGCTTCTCTTTCTGGAAGGATCATTTTTATAACTCATTATAGAATTCTTCCAGGAAGGAAAGTTAAGTTCCCTGGCCTTAAGTTTTTAGACTTTGATTGATTCCCTCTTTTGATGATTGGGAAAATATTTGCCTTTCTTGAAGATTTTTTTAATGAGTTTCATATATTACTGCTGGTGACTCACTAATCACAGTTGTTCATTCTTTTGTTATTGAGGTATATGACTCATCTAGTGCAGGGGGGCATGAATTCACCAAGGGTATCTAGGTGCTCTTTTAATACATCCTTACTTACCTTGGACATCAACATCTGTCATTTACACTGTCATTCTCCTTGGTAATGAAAATAATATGAAAGTATGAATTGAGCAAATCTGCCTTCTCTATTGTTAGTTGTCATTGTTTTATCCTTTCTTTAATCTTTCTTTTTCCTTGCAGTGTTCCTTTGATCTTCCTCCTTGTTATTCTCAGCCTTTCTTTCTAGCTTCAGCTCATCCTGAACTTTGGCACTCCTGACACCATTTTTATGGGACTAGGCCAACTTCTCTTATTACTCTGTATGTTATTTTTAAAATCTGAATTCTTTTATGTGTTTCTTGTGCATGCAGATTAGTCTTCTCAAGCAATCACATTTTATATCCTCATAGGAATTGTTTGCCTTTTTGTCATTTCCCATTCCTTATAGCTTTACTTCTCCTATAGAATTTTAGTTGATGGGATGCTATTTATTCTTCCTTTATGTCCTTGGAAATAATGTGTTCTAAAAATATGGTGTACATACCAGGCTCAGATTTTCTCTTCTTTTCTATAATAAACTCTAAGATGGAGGAGTATTCTCATTGCCCTAGAATTCTCATTCTTTCCACTCTTAACAGCAAATTCTTCCCTGTTATAGGGAAAGGAATTCAGAATAGATTTCTTTTCCTTGTTGGTTCTTCCTTCTGTTTGGGAGGATGAAATCATTTCTACAGTAAGTCAAGAAGTTATTATCTGCTCTGCTTTTGGCTCCCCTAGTTTTTTTTGGATCTGAAGTCCTCTGTTTCTATTATATCATTTCTCTGTACTAAGACAATGATTTCTTTCTCAAACTCTTCATCTCTGTACATATGAAATGTTCTTATAAAAAAACTAAAACATAATTACCAAGAGTAATTTATCAACAGATCAATTGTCAAAGGACATTGAATGATATCAACCTATTTAAAATTTTAAAAAATGCTTAATGTATGCTAGGCTCCCTGCCAAATACTAGGCATACAAAGACAAATAAAAAAAATCATTTCTACCCTCAAGGACCTTTCTTTTTTTGTTATTATTGTGGTTGACTTATTTTTATGGCCATTTCAATAAGTTTTTTCTTTGTAAAAATAGTATTTATTTTTAACATTGTTTTAATTTTTTTGTCTTTATTGTGTCCCCATTGAAAAGACAAACATTGTTTCATCCTTCATTTTGAAGAAGAAAAATGACACCATAGGCAATATCTTCATTTGTACTCAAATTAGATTTCAGGAGGCAAAGTTGAACATCAGCCTTACTTTCTCTTCTAAAAATATCAAAATCTAGAGGCAGGACCGAAATCAGCATGATGGCAATGCCTGGGAATGTAACAGCTGATCTTCAAGTCTTCAGTGTCTGACCAAGCTCTAATATTTCCATAGCACCTTCTTCAGCTGCCTTTATGGCCACTGGAACAAATTGTTCTCACCTATCCATGCTGTCAAAGGAAGTCTTCACACGCTTGGGGTAGCTATCCCCCTGACTTATAAGACTGAGGGCTGTTGGTCACCATGACTCTGGTTTAACCTGCTTGCCAGTGATGGTTTACCAGAGTGTAGCCACTACACATGCTACAACTTCTTGGAGCTACAACTGAGAGTTGGATGAATCAAATGGACACCAAATTCAGAATTCAGAATAAATTCTTTTTCTATGAGCAGCCCTGAAAAAAGCTTGTCAAGCCTTCACACCAGAGATCCTATTCCTCCTGAAAACCCCACAGTGTTCCGCTCATTTCTCTCTTCTTACAGGTTTTCCTATAGGAATTTTTTAGGTGTTGCCTGGTTTTTCCAAAACCATCCACCTCATCATTGCTTATGTATTCCATCAAAATCATATAACACAACTTGTTTAGCCATTCCCCAATTGATGGGTATCCCCTCAATTTCCAATTCTTCCACCACCAAAAGAGCTACTATAAACATTTTTGTACATATAAGTCCCTTTTCTTTGATCTCTATGTGAGAACCTAGCCATGATATAGCTGGGTCAAAGACTATGCATAATTTTGTAGCCCTTTGGGCATAGTTTTGAATTATTCTCCAGAATAGATAGACCAGCCCCCATCCCACCAATAGCACAGTAATGTCCCTATTTTTCCACATCCTCTCCAACATTTGTCATTTTTATTTTCTATCATTTTAGTCAGTGTGATAGGTATGAGGTGGTACCTCAGAGTTTTAATTTGCATTTCTCTAATCAGTAGTGATTTAGAGTATTTTTTCATATACTATAGATAGCTTTGATTTCTTCTTTTTAAAATTAACTGTTCATGTTTTTTCACAATTTATCAGTTGGGCAATGGCTCTTATTTTTTACAATTCAGTTCAGTTCCCTAGATATTTGAGATATGGGGCCTTTATCAAAGAAACTTGCTGTAATTTCTTTTCTTCTTTCCTTGTCTAAAGTACTTTTTAACAACATGTAGTTTCTCCCATTTTCTTTTAATTATAACTATTTTTACTTTTGTTTTGTCTAAAGTCATGATTTCTACTTCTGCTCTCTTTTTATTTTTACCTTAGCTGAAGCATAATTGAACCTACTATATAGCTGCTTATTTTAACTCTGTCTTTCTATTTTAAGTGTTTCTTATAAACAATATATGGTGGGATTTGAGTTCTTATCTATCGTGCATGGTTCATCCCATTCCCATTCACAACTGTGATTACTGTGTAATTCCCTCCATCCTATTTTTCTCTGTTTATCTTTCTCTTTTTTATCCTGTTTCTCCTCAAAGGTCTGTTTTGTTTCTGATCACTACCTTACTTTATCCATCTTCCCTTTTATCACCATCCCCTTTCTTTTAACCCCTTCCCCTCCTACTTCCCTGTTGGCTAAGATAGATTTCCTTAACCAATTTAATGTTTGTTGGTGTATGTGTGTGTGTGTATGTGTGTACACACAATACATATATGCATATATATGCACACAAATATTCTTCCATTTTTTAACTAATTCTGATGAGAGTGGGGTTGAAATATTGCCCACCAATCCCCCCCATTTCTCCCTCCAATATAAAAGTTTTTCTTTACATGCCTCTTTTATGTGAGATAATTTTCTACATTTCCCCTCTCCATTCCCCCTTCTCCCTTCTCCTAGTATATTCCACTTTCTCACTTCATTGTTTTCATCGTCATCCCAATGTAATCAACTCTCACTTGTGCCCTCTGTCTCTATAGACTGCTTCTAACTGCCCTAATAATGATAAAATTCTTGGGAGCTACATGTATCATATGTGCATATAAAAATGTATAAATTTAAACTTATCGAGTCTTTTGTGATTTCTCTTTCATGTTTATCTTTTTGTGCTTTTTTTGAGTCTTGTGCTTGAACATCAGATTTTCTATTCAGCTCTGTTATTTTCATCAGGAATGCTTGAAACTCCTCTATTTGATTATATCTCCATTTTATCCTCTGAAGGATTATACTAATGTTTTTTTTTTTCTGGGTGGGTTGTTCTTGGTTATAATCCTAGATCCTTTGCATTCTGGAATATTATAATCCAAGCCCTCTCCTCCTTTAATGTGAAAGCTGCTACATTTTGTGTAATCCTGATTTTGACTGTTATATTTGAATGTTTCTTTTCTGACTGCTTGTAATATTTTCTCCTTGACAAGGCTGTTCTGGAATTTGGCTATATTCCTGAAAGCTTTCATTTG
This sequence comes from Potorous gilbertii, assembly GCA_028658325.1. Taxonomy (NCBI): domain Eukaryota; kingdom Metazoa; phylum Chordata; class Mammalia; order Diprotodontia; family Potoroidae; genus Potorous; species Potorous gilbertii. The sequence continues at coordinate 29,056,432 of CM053773.1, forward strand.
GGATCTCTTTTAAGAGGTGATTGGCAGATTTTTAAAAGTTTCTATCTTACCCTCTAGTTCTGCAAAATAGAGCAATTTTCTTTTAAAATTTCTTGAACTGTGATGTCAAGGCTCTTTCTTTGATCGTGACTTCCTGGTAGTCTAGTAATTCTTAAATCATTTCTCCTAAATCTATTTTTGAAGTAAGTTCTTTTTCTGAAAAAACAGTTCACATCTATTTTCTTTACTTGTTTTATTTTTTCTTGATGTCTCATAGAGTTAACAGCCTCAATTTGCCCAATTCTAATTTTTAAGGGATTATTTTCTTCAGTCAGCTTTTGCACTTTTTTTCTGTTTGGTCAATTTTGTTTTTTTAAGGTTCTTTTATTTAGTGAATTATTGTGTCATCATTTGGACAATTATTCTTTTATTTGAGGTATTATTTTCTTCAGTATTGTTTTGGGCCTGTTTTATCAGGCTGTTAATTCTCTTTTCATAATTTTCTTTCATCATTTTCTTTTCCCATTTTTTCTCTACCACACTCATCTCTCTAACCCTTCCAAGAATTCTTGTTGGGCTTCTGTCTAGTTAGTATATTTCTTCTTTTTAATAAATTTATTTATTTAACTTTTTACATGCATTTTCACAAGGTTTTGGGTTCCAAAATTTTCTCCCCATTTGTCCCCCCCACCCTCCCCAATACACTGAACATTTGAATTACCCATATCACCAATCTGCCCTCTCTTCTTTCATCCCTCCCTTCAATTACCCTATCTTCTCTTTTGTCCTGTAGGGCCAGACAACTTTCTATTCCCCATTACCTGTATTTCTTATTTCCTAGTAGCAAGAACAATACTCAACAGTTGTTCCTAAAACTTTGAGTTCCAACTTCTCCCCATACCAACC
>CM053773.1:29057816-29121285 GCA_028658325.1 Potorous gilbertii
CAAATGGGGAGAAAATTTTGGAACCCAAAATCTTGTGAAAATGAATGTAAAAAGTTAAATAAATTTATTAAAAAAAAAAAGAAGTAGTTTGGCACTTTCATCAGGTCCATGCTCAAGGACATGGGGCCTAGACCCTCCACTTTAGGAAAAGCATGAAACAATCTGGATATAGTTCCAGAGTCTCTCAGAGAAAAGCTTTAATAAACATCTGTCCACCCAAAACTGGCCAAATTTGGACATCTGGTCACAAAGCATGCCCTAGGTTCAATTGTGGAGTGGTCAGTTAATAAATCTGCTCACTTTGTGAAACTGTGGGTAGTGCTATTCACTCACAGTCCTGGGTCTTTTCTCTTCAGTTTGATGTCTAGTTTTCCCTCCATGAGACTCTTCAGTCTTTTCTTAGCTAAACCAGTTCTCAGAAGAGTATTTGAAATTCATTCATTCTAAGAGTAATTGATTCACATTTAAGTTAACCTACTCCTAAGGGATTTTGCATGTTATTAGCAATACAGATGGAATGCAAGCTTCTTGAGGACAAGAATTGATTAATTTATGTCTGTATTCTCAGAGCCACGGACAGCATCTGATATCTTTCAAGGCCTGAATAAATGCTCATCTGTTTAATTGTTTGATTGACCGATGAAGGAGAAGCACCCATGACGAGTTATTTTTCCACTGCTTCTGGAGTCCTTACGTAGGCAATTATTATTGTACTCCATTGTAAGGGTTGCCTTTTCACAACAAACACCTTTCAGAGGAAGTGGGAATAAGGGTAGTTAAATGCTGTGTGGATTTGAAAATACCAGATTTTTTTTTTAATATACTAAGTGTTCAAAGTCCTTGTGGCAGCTCTCCTTTCTGTGAAAGAATGACAAAAAGAGACAAAAACAAAGATGAAATATGAGTTACTGAAATGAAGCTCTGCTACGTTTGTCTAGGATCTCCAGGATGTTTGTATTGATTCAAGCAAGAATTCAATTTAGTTCGGCAAACATTTATTCAGTGCCTGTTGTGTGCAGAGCACTCTGCCTGGTAGTGACGAAAAGTACAAAATTTATTTATGACCCATAAAATAATAGAGGAAACTGAATAGAGTCCAGTCTTCCCAATAAGGTAAGGTAGATATTCTCTAATTCCACAGAAAAATCAGCCTAATACCTTCGCATATTCCAGAGACTCTGTTCAAAGGTTACACAAAATGACATTTTTCACAATCCAACAATCATTTCTTTTTCTGAGGTGATCTCCAATGAGAAGGGTTGGAGAAAGAAAAATAAAATATTTTATGGTGATTTTGATAATCCATTGGATATAGGGTAAGTATTCTCATGGGACAAACTGCCAATATATATGTTCTGATATAATGTGAAAAAAATACCAAGGAAAATTAAAGCATTCTTTCTTTGATGGGTAAGATGTCGGAAATGCTGGCAGGGGAGACAGTGTGAAATTCTGTGAAACTTCACTTGGATTAGGTAAGCAAGAATAAAATGAAGGCCAGACGTGACAACCAACTAGACTTCTTTGGTGCACATTATAGAATATTTGACAACATGAACCTAAAGATGCCCTCTGTGGCTTTGGAGAATATCCTTGCAGTTGGGTGACACTGAACATTTTCTTGGAAGAAATGTGAACCACTTCATCAGTGTATGTTTGAATTTATTCTTTTTGACAATTATAGGACCAATAACCTGAAGGATTTCAGCTGGATTACTTTCAATATTTAGTATGTGCTTTATCTTGGTTTTCCATAACCTTATCTTCAAACAACTAGGATAATCAGAAAACTAATTTAACAGTAATAAAAAGAATAGTATATAGTGCAAAGTGTGCCAAGTTCTGAGATCCATGTTTGATTTCCAACTTTGAAGATGACCAGCTATATGACCTAAGTCATCATTTTTCTACCTCTGAGCATCACTTAAACTAGGAATAATAATTTGTACTACCTACATTAGAGAGTAATATAAAGATCAAATGAGATGACATGTGTCAAAATGCTCTCTAAATTGAAAAGCGCTGTATATGTACGTCAAGAGTTCACTGAATTGAGTTTTTATTCTTAGTAACAATAACCATCAAATAGGAGAGAGAAAGCAGGTTGGGTCTTCCTTGGGAACCAGTTCTTTTCAGGGTCAAACATTCTCCATGAAATGAAAGCCAATATTTTTAGCATTAGCATTCTTTTGGTTGTGTTTGGTGACTATAATTCATGGACACAAGTCTCCTAAAAAATTAAAATTGTGGTTTACTGAAAGGCAATGGAGAGGGGCATTGTGGGCATGAATAGGACTTGCTCAAGAGATTTAGTATAAAAGTTACCATCAGGAAATTATATGGCCAGAAAAAAATTATGAGCTGATCTTGCGATGAGAGCAAAGGATGATTAATGGTGAACTCTCTTGATATTCATGAAGAAATCTGGAGGAAAGCCTCCCGAGTGTTGGATAGACCCCCAATCATAGTTGTTTGTTTTAAGACAGAGAAAATCAAACAGGATGGACAGGCTGAGGTAATAGCCACGCTGCATTATTGCAAGGCTTACCTACATCCTCAATGTAACCTTCTTCTCTGGTATTACTCAGGAGAGAAGAGGTTCAGAGTCAACAGCCTAGAGGTGAATGTTATCCTTTCTAATGTAACAGAACTAGCCATCTGTTTAATTAAATATTGACTAGTAAATTGCTATTTCAGAAAATCAAGGCCAAGAGAAACTAAGGGACTGTCTCAATATCACAGTCAGCCATTAATGAGTCATGTGTCCTTGAGCAAGTCATTTAACTAACTTTTCAAGGCCTCAGTTTCCTCATTTGAAAAATGAAGTTATTTAAGTGTATGATGTCTTAGACCTTTATTATATCACACATTATTATCAATTATAAGAATATGTTACCAAATTTGTTAATGTAAAAGTTAATTAACTGCCACAATTCACCTGTTTTCACTAATATGGATTCACATGAACATTCCATATAGGAAAAACCAAGTGGATGAGAAATGATTGTTATTCAGACAATGATATCTTGCTGAGTGAAAGACAATTAAAAGTTATCTCTAAAGTGCAATGGGAACACATATGATAGGGATAAATATGCTATAATGCATTGCCAATGAATAAAAAAAAGATCTAAAGAAGTGCCATGAAAGCACTATCAGATTATAGCTTGAAAAGTTGAGCTGCTTATGTAACCAGATTGATAAGCAGTGCATGTGTGCTACTAATATCTGTGGAATCTAGTAGAGGGCCACCCAAGGCACTGGGTAGGTCCCCTGGGAAGGATTTACACTGGATGAGAAAGTATGGCTGTATTATATTCTGGACTGTTTGAGCGTGTAGCTAAATTGATGACATCACAGATTTATAAAAATATCACAGAAATGTTCATCTTTTGAAAACTTATAATATGAAATATCTTTGCTGAAGAAAGAAAGTTTAACCTGGCAGGACATGAAAAAGAAATATTTCTGAGAAATAACTGTAGTATATGTTGAAGACAAGCGTGGGAAGGAATGTTGTGATGATTAAATTGTTGTATGTGTCAGTGTAACCTCAAGCTGTGCTTTGGTTCTAAAGAAACAAAGTGCTGTAGAAGGTCATTAAAATATGAGGTTCTTTAACCCAAACTCCTCTTTCTCTCTCTGCACATATATTATATATGCATAAGCATGTATTTGTATACATATACATGCATATATGTACATATATAATTCTATTATTGCTTTTCTGATTGATCAGAATAGAGGCATTTTGGTAGATTTCTATTTGAAATTTTACAATTTTGTCTCTTATTTCCAGATTTTTGTATGATACTTTGGCTCAAAGGAGGGTAGCTAATTACTCAGTTGTTTTAGTGGGAAGGGCACTGGATTTAGAATTAAAGGTCCTGGTTTCACATCCTGATTTTAGTCTCTACCACTTCCATCTATAAAATAAAGGGATTGGGCTAGAACAGGGGCGGGTAACCCACCCTTCAAGGCCCTCTAGGTCTTTGGGTGTGGTCTTTTGACTGGGTCCAAGTTTTACAGAACAAATTCTTTTATTAACGGAATTTTCTCTGTGAAGTGTGGATTCAGTCATAAGGCTGCACTTGAGGACCTAGAGAGCTTCCAGGTTTCAGGTTCCCCGCTCCTGGACCAGAACACAGATGTTGAGCACACAGCCAGCAGACCTCATGTATCCCGCTACACTCCCAAATATAGCCTCAGTTAGATTTAAATGTGATGCAGAAATATTTAACAAAATAAAAATACTATAAATCATTTGTTGTTGTTCAGTCATTTTTAGTCATGTCTGACTCTTTGTGAGTCCATTTGAGGTTTTCTTGGCACAGGTACTGGAGTGGTTTGCCATTTCCTTCAGCAGCTCATTTTACAGATGAGAGAAGCAAATGGTGTGAAGTGACTTGACCAAAGTCACACAGCTAGTAAGTATCTGAGGCTAGATTTGGATTTAGGAAGATGTCTTCCTGGCTCCAGGCTTGGTATTCTATCCATTGCACCACCTAGCTGTCCTCACAGAAAAGCACAGATAGCATTAATATGTGGTTTTCTAAGTTAATATATGGCCTGCAGAGAGTCTTGTGTATAGTTTAGTGGTCCCCATTTTTGTTTGAGTTTGATACCACTGGATGAATGGGTTCTCTAAGGTCCCTTCCATCTCTAAATTTATGGATATATATATATATTATAATATAAATGAAATAAGTCTAACTTGGTTTAACTTTTTAATAGGTACTATTGCTTTAAAAGGGATAGGAGTGGATTGTCTAATGGAAAAAGTATAAAATGTTAACTCAGTTTGTATGTGGGTAAATTTCTTTTCAATTTTTACATTTTAGAAGGTTTTCCCTTATACACTAGAAGTTACAATGATTTGCCAGTGAAATATTGGAGTGTGTGTTAACAAAAGCATATGCATTCACTTAAGTTTCTCACCTATAAAAGAGAGTTGTGGTAGACATGGTGCCTATTTTATATAAACTGAACTGGTTTCCTCTTAATAGGCTTTTTTCTAAGGATTATCATTGATTTGGCTTTGCCCCTAACTTAGGTGCAAAAGGGGTCCAGCCTATGGAAAGTTAGTGTTAGAAGTTTTAGTGTAATTCCCACTGGCCTTTGGGAATACTTTTCTGACCTTGCACTAATCACTATATCTAGCATCTCTAGATATTAGATCCAGTTAGACTGATTTTTCTGTTTCTCAAACACAACACTCCATCTCCCATTCCTGCTTTTGCAATTTTCTCCCTGTCAAGAATATACTATCTTCTTATATTCAACTTATGGAGACCTTTTCTTCCTTTAAGACTCAGATAATTAATGATATTCTATCTGAAATCTTTCCAAATCTCCCCTACTGCTAGTTCCCTCCTTTCCAAACTACTTTGATGCTATTTTGCATTTACTTGTATTTATGCCATGCATATTTCTATATGTATCTATTGTCTTGCCATTAGAATGTAAGGTGCTGGGGGGGCAGAGCCAAGATGGTAGAGTAGAAAGACACACATATGCTGGCTTTTCCCACATAGCCCATGAAATACCTGTAGAAAGGGACTCTCAACAAATTTTGGAGCAGCAGAAGTGGAGAACAACAGAGTGGAGGAGATTTCCAGCCCAGGGTGACCTGAAAGGCCCACGGGAAACATCTGCTGCATTGGATATGGAGTGGAGCCCTGCCCAGCCTTAGCCTCCTGGCTTGTGAACAGCCCTTGGGGGCAGAATCTCCAGTCATGGAATCCCCAGTCCCAGTAGCATTGGTTCACAGATCCCTCAACCCACAGGTGCCAAAGGTCAGGGACAGGGATTTTTCAGCTGGCTGGGAAGGGAGAAGGGCATTCCAATAGCTCTGGCCTCAGGCAGCAGCCACAGAGGCCACATTGGGCAGGCAGCAGCAGTTCCCGCTGCAGCCTCTACAGTGGCCTGCATCTATCCTTGGATTGAAAGACCCCTGGGGGCCCTGAGGAGCTGATTCTTGCTTCATCCCTGTGTGGAGGCCCTGGGGGAGCAGGTCTTTATCTCACACTGAATCGTGGTGGGACTGGAGGCTAGGTGGCTATGGAGATGAAACTGCTAAGATTCTGGGCACAAAAATCTCTTTTTGCTCCCAGACCAGTGTACATGCTAGATTGTGCCACCTTGGAGGAACTGAGATCTTACAGACCCTCAGAATGTGACCTATTCTTGACAAAGGACCCAAAAGTCAAGTAACTGGTTGGGAAAATGCCCCAAAAAGGGGGAAATAAGACTATAGAAGGTTACTTTTTAGTGAACAGACATCTTCTTCCATTCTTTCAGATGAGGAAGAACAATGCTTACCATCAGGGAAAGACATAAAAGTCAAGGCTTCTGTATCCCAAACATCCAAAATAAATACTCAATGATCTCACACCATGGAACAGCTCAAAAAGGATTTTGAAAATCAAGTAAGAGAGGTGGAGGAAAAACTGGGAAGAGAAATGAGAGAAATAGAAGAAAAGCATGAAAAGCAGGTCAACATCTTGCTAAAGGAGGCACAAAAAATGCTGAAGAAAATAACACCTTTAAAAATAGGCTAACTCAATTGGCAAAAGAGGTTCAAAAAGTCAATGAGGAGAAGAATGCTTTAAAAAGCAGAATTAGCCAAATGGAAAAGGAGGTTCAAAAGCTTCCTGAAGAAAATAGTTCTTTAAAAATTAGAATGGAACAGATGGAGGCTAATGACTTTATAAGAAACCAAGAAATCACAAAACAAAACCAAAAGAATGAAAAAATGGAAGATAATGCGAAATATCTCATAGAAAAACAACTGAATTGGAAAATAGATCCAGGAGAGATAATTTAAAAATTATGGGACCACCTAAAAGCCAGGATCCAAAAAGAGCCTAGATATCATCTTTCATGAAATTATCAAGGAAAACTGCCCTGATATTCTAGAACCAGGGGGCAAAATAAATACTGAAAGAATCCACAGATCACCTCCTGAAAGAGATGCAAAAAAGAGAAACTCCTAGGAACATTGTGGCCAAATTCCAGAGTTCTCAGATGAAGGAGAAAATATTATAAGCAGTTAGATGAAACAATTCAAGTATTGTGTAAATACAATCAGGATAACACAAGATCTAGCAGCTTCTATATTAAGGGATCTAAAGGCATGGAATAGGATATTCCAGAAGTCAGAGGAACTAGGACTAAAACCAAGAATCACCTACCCAGCAAAACTGAGTATAAAACTGGTCTTTCAATGAAATAGAGGACTTTCAAGCATTCTTGATGAAAAGACCAGGGCTAAAATGAAAATTTGACTTTCAAACACAAGAATCAAAAGAATCATGAAAAGGTAAACAGTAAAAAAAAAATCATAAGGGACTAAAGTTGAACTATTTACATTCCTACATGGAAAGACAATATTTGTAATTCTTGAAATTTTTTTCAGTATCTGGGTAGTTGGTGAGATTACACACACACACACACACACACACACACACACACACACACATACGCACATGCACACACAGAGACAGAGAGCATGGGGTGAATTGAATAGGATGGGATCATATCTTTAAAAAATGAAATTAAGGGGTGAGAGAGAAATATAATGGGAGGAGAAAGGGAGAAATGGAATTGGGCAAATTCTCTCTCATAGAAGAGGCAAGTAAAAGACTTTTCAGTGGAGGGGAAAAGGGGGGAGGTGAGAGAAAAAACATGGAGCTTACTCTCACCACATTTGACTAAAGAAAGGAATAAAATACACACTCATTTTGGTATGAAAACCTATCTTACAATACCAGAGAGTGGGGGAGAAGGGAATAAGCAGGGTAGGGGGGATGATGGAAGGGAGGGCAATGGGAGGAAGGAGCAATTAGAAGTCAACACTCTTGGGGAGGGACAGGATCAAAAGAGAGAACAGAAGAAATAGGGGGCAGGATAGGATAGATGGAAAGGCAGTTAGTCTTACACAACACGACTATTATGGAAGTCATTTGCAAAACCACATAATGGCCCATATTGAATTGCCTGCCTTCCCAAAGGGAATGGGTGGGGAGGGAGGGATGAGGAGAAGTTGGAACTAAAAATTTTAGGAACAACTGTCGAGTATTGTTCTTGCTACTGGGAAATAAGCAATACAGGTAATGGGGAATAGAAAGTTAACTGGCTCTGCAGGACAAAAGAAAAGATGGGGATAAGGAAAGAGAGGGACGTTAGAAGGGAGAACAAATTGGTGATAGGTGTAATTATAATGCTCAACGTTTTGGGGTGGGAGGAGGGGAGAAATGGGGAGAAAATTTGGAACTTGAAATTTTGTGGAAATGAATGTTGAAAATTAAAAAAAAATTTAAATTAAAAAATTCTTCAAGAAGATAGTAAAATAAAAAGTATGTAAGGTGCTGGCAAATAAGGAATCATTTTATCATTTCTACATGTATCTCTTAGCATCCAGTATAATGCCTGAAACATAGTAGGTACGTAATAAATGTTTATTGACTGACTGATAGAAGTCCATGATAAAATCAGGAAATGTATTTTTCTGTGATAGAAAATGTCTTTTCCCCATTAAAATGCCTTCCCCTCCCAAAAGGAGTTGTTTTTTTTTAAATTGCTTCCTGAATGAGCAATATAGTACTTATTCTTTTCTGTAAGTGTTTTTTTAAGAGGTACTACTATTGTCTTATATGTAGGCAGTTAGTTGTTGGTACAATGGATAGAATACTGGGCCTAGAGTCAGAAAGACCCACCTTCTTGATTTCAAATCTGACCTCAGACACTTACTGCTCTGTGATCCTGGGCAAGCCACTTAATCTTTTTTTGCCTCAGTTTCCTCATCTGTAAAATGAGCTGAAAAAGGAAAAAAGTATCTTTGCCAAGAAAACCCTAAATAGGATCATGAAGAGTCAAATGTTACTGAAAAACAACTGAACAAAAGCAATATATCTTAAATACTGTGGCAAAAGGAAAGATTTATTGACTTACTCTTGTTCTTTGAAAAAAAGTTAATAGACCAAATAAGGCATATTTTTATTAAAAGCCTTGATATTTTATTTGCCAAAAAGAAAATGAGAAGACTCCTACATAAGGCTTGTTGTTGTGTTTTTCCTTCATTCTCGAAGAGGACTATGACATTAAGATGATGATATGACTTGCAGTTGACTTTGATTTGAGTGAGGGAGGTTATGCGAAGTCACCAACCTCACTTTCTTCTCCTGAGCCATCGGGGTCCAGTGGCCTGATATTCATCAGGATGACTAGAGATGGCCTAGGAAGTAATATGAGGCATTGGCCCTTCCAGGTTAGGTCTTAAAGCATTCTCATTTCAAGTGAGATACATAAGGCTAAACAGGCTTGAAACATACAGCATATGAAAGGAGGATATTATGAAATGAAATGGACAAAGTAGGGTGTATGCAGGTTTTTTAGAAGGCCTTGAATGCTACATTCCAGAGAAGTCTGGAGTTCATGTTGTAGTTAAATGGGTACCACTAATAATTTTTGTTTGTTTGTTTGTGAGTGTTTTTTTAAAATAGAGCTTGATCAAAGCAATGCATTGGGAAGATTGCTTGAATAGAAACATGAGGAATGGAGTATAGAAGGAACAAATTTGAGAGAAGAATAATTAGAAGACTCATTCTAGTCTAGAGAAGAATAGATAAGGCTATAACAAGAATGATTGTAATGAGAATTCCAAAGAACGAATCAATGGCAAAGATATTTGAGAGAGAGAAGTGATAGGACAGGGGCAATTGAGTATGTATGGGGTGAAGGAAAGGGAACAGTCAAATATGACTATGAGGTTACAATAAGCAATTATGGGACCAGAGATTCAGAGCTTTGAGGGATTTCAGCTGTCCTAGGCCAAACCCTTCATTTTATATGTGAATAACTATGGCCTAAAATAAAATAGTTAAGCAACTTGCTGAAGGTCACGCAAGGAATAAATAGTGGAGCTGAGATTTGATGAGGTTTGAACCCAGGCCCTCTGACTTCACATCCATTTATTGCTTTATTTAAACCATGTTACCTACTCTGGCTTTCCTCCTGGGTAACTAGAAAAACTGGGTTATTATCAATAGGAGTATAAAATTGAGGGAGGGACTGGTTTTGGGATAATAAATTGGGTTCATGGTGGTACATGAGGCATGTTAAATTTCAGGTTCTTGTAGGGTAGGTAGAGACATCTAATAAGCAATTATTTAGAAGGTACAAATATGGATTTGGGAGTCATTTGCATAGAAATGATAAAGACAAGGGAGTGAATAAGCACAATAAAAAAAAGTGTGTAAGGAGAGAAGAAAAGAGAACCAGGGACAGAATCTTGAGTGATAACAGCACTAAGGAGTCAGAAGAGGAGGATAAGTCAACAAGGTACACATAGCAAGTGTGATTGTTTAAAGAAGTAGTTTGACAACTATGAGAGAGGTATGTCATGGAAACCAAGGGAAGAGAATGATTCCATGGTCTACAGCACCAAATATCAGGCCAAATACCATTTTGAAAAAGATGTAGATGGAAAAGACAGCATTGGATTTGGTGGGAGTGATCATGGAGAGAGTTGTTTTAGCCAAGTGTTGAGAAAAGATGTTAAACTATAGTTCATTGAAGAGTGAATGAATGAGAGGTGGGGAAATGGAAGCAACAAATGAAGACTACTTTTTCTAAAGTTTCACCGTGAAGGAGAGGGAGCAACTTGGGGAAGTAGAGATTTACTTAGGATAAAGAGGGCTGAGTACTGTACTCCTTCCCCTCAGGGGAAGGAGTCAGCTGAGAGGGAGATTAAAGTTGTATGAAAGAGCAAGGGATGATTGATGCAAGGACATCAGGGAAGACGTGGTGAAAATAGAATTAAGCATACTGGGAGAGAGGTGAACTTTGACTAGATATAGGAGTAACTCCCTCTCTTCCCCCAAAGGAAGCAAATCATCGTGGAATACATTTGGATGAAGATAAATGAAGGGAAAAACAAAAGTGATTTTGTCATCAGAGTATTCTACAGACCACTTTGACAAAAAGGGAAAATTAAATTTGGGAAACAGATCACAGATATGGCACAGAATCATGTTGTGGTAGTGATTGGGGATTTTAATTATCCAGACATCTGCTGGAGCTTTCTCTCTGCCAAACGTGGAGACACTAATAACAGCTCAACTCTCCTTGATTATAATTTAATCCTTTGATAGATAGAGGAATCAATAAGAGGAAATCTATTCTGGAACAGATTCTCATTTACATATAAGAACTTGTTGAGGGGTAGAAATGATGGGAACCTTAAGGGGAAGTGATCACTCCTTCCTATACTTTGTGATAAAGAAAACCAGACATAGTCTGTCATATACCCTGTATTTAAGGAGAACAGATTTCAAGGGAGTCATTCAGAAAAAAAGAAAGACAGTGTCTCATAGGCTGAAATTCTATAGGGAAGTCAGCCCAGTGAGATGGAAGATGCTCAAGAATGAAATTTTAAAACCATAAAAGGAAACAACTCTGACAAGAAGGAAAAGTGACCAATGACCAACTTAGATTTTTTTAAACATATGTGAAGAATATTAAACAAGAGGAGGTAACAGAGAATGAGTTGAAGAATATAGCATGGTCCTGTTAAACTATATTGCAAAATATAATGTTCAGAGTGAACCAATATCATAAGGATAGTTAAGGGCAACAACAACAATTTTAAAACTGTTTTGAAGTTGTGGAGGCTCATAAAAGGGTTAGAATTACTGCTTGGGATGGATCAATAATAGAAAGAAATGACATGAGATGGCTACAGCTGACAATACAGCTGTTCAATCCTAACTCTTTTCTGCTTTCTCAACTGAGAAGCATGAGCTTTGTACTAAAAAAAAAAAAACAAACAGAAGAAAAATGACTAACAGGGAAGTTATACCCAAGATAAGTAAGCTCAGTAAAAAAACAAAAAGAAAGTATTTCTTATTTCTTAATAAAGTCACTTGACCCAGGTGAACTGCACTCTCAGATACTAAAAGGACTTTTCGATGTGATGGTTCCAAGTGTGTCACTGATAACTGAAAAATAATGGAGAATAATAAGGGGAAATACCTTGGTTTTCCAAAAAAAAGGAAAGAAGGAAGAGAAAAGAAAAGAGAAAGAAAGGGATAAAAAGGTGGTAGAGAGAAGAGATCCTGAAAACTATATGTCAGTAAACTTGACTTCTATTCTTGGAAAAATTCTAGAATGGCTCATTGTTCATGAACTTCTAGAAAAGGAAGCAGTCTAGTCATAAAGAACTGGAATGGTGTCACCACAATCAATTCTTGTGACAACCTATTGCCTCGAAAACCAAAGACAACACTTTCTGTTAAAACCTTTCTAAGCCTCCCACCTTCTGATCCCTTCCTACCTTTCCAATTTTCTTAGACATTGCACAATACTATCCCCTACCCTTCTATTGTCATGTGCTCTGTGACCCAGTGACACTGGCCTTATTGTACCATGAAGAGGGCACTTTATCTCTCAAATATCCCCTATGCTTTTAACTTTCTCCTTCTTTATCTGTACCTACTAGTATTCTTGGCCTCCTTCAAATCTCAGCCAAAGTCCTAACTTTTTAAAGAAACTTTGATTAGTCCTTAGCACCTTCCTTCCTTCCTTCTGAGATGATCTCCAATTAATGTTTCATATATCTTGTTTGCACAAAGCTGTTTGACATTGTCTCCCCACATTGGACTGTAATTACCTTGACCAGGGCCTGTTGTTTGCCATTCTTTGTGTCCCTAGTACTTATCACAGTATCTGGAATATGGTGCTTAATAAATGCTAGTTGACTGATTGGCAGTCAGGTAATGCCACACCCACCTTCCATTTTTTAACTAGGTTATTAAAATCCTATTTTCTATAAGAAATCTTTCCTGATCCCCTTAAATACTTAGTGCCTTCCCCCTGCTAATTATGTCCAATTAATCTTGTATATATTTACATTGTTGTCTGCATGGTGTCTCTCCCATTAAGCTGTGAGTACCGTGCACAGTGCCTGATTCATACTATGTACTTAATGAGAGCTTATTTTTTTTAATCTATTTATTTATTTTAAGTTTTCAACAGACATTTCTACAAGATTTTGATTTAAATTTTTCTCTCCATCTCTCCCCTCCAACCATTCTGAGACAGCATGTATTCTGATTACCACTTTCCCCAATCTGCCCTCCCAACTATCATACCCCTCCTTTCTCTTATCCCTATCCACTTTATTTTCTTGTAGGGCAAGATAGGTTTCTATACCCCATTGCCTGAGTATCTTATTTCCTAGTTGCATGCAAAATCAATTTTTAACATTCATTTTTAAAACTTTGAGTTTCAACTAGTTTCCCTTCCTCCCTCCCCACCCATCCCCAGTGAGAAGGCAAGCAATTCAATATAGGTAATACATGTGTAGTTATGCAAAACACTTCCATAACAGTTATATTGCGAAAGACTAACTATATTTCCCTCCATCCAATCCTGCCCCCCATTTATTCTATTCTCTTTTGACCCTATCCCTCTTCTAAAGTGTTTGTTGCTTAATTACTCCCACCTCCCATTTGCCTTCCCTTCTATCATCCTCCCAAACCCTCATCTATCCCCTTCCTCCCCATTTCCCTGTAGTGTAAGATAGATTTTCATACCAAATTGAGTGTGCATGTTATTCCCTTAAGCCAAATGCAATGAGAGCAAGGCTTACTCTTTCCTTCTCAACCTCCCCTCTTCCCCTCCATTGAAAAAATGTTTTCTTGCCTCTTTTATATGAGATAATATGTCCCATTCTGTTTCTCCCTTTCTCCTCTCAACATATTCCTCTCTCATCCCTTAATTTTATTTTTAGATAACATCCCTACTTATTCAACTTAGCCTATGTCCTCTGTCTATATGTATATAATCCTTCCAACTACCCAAATACTGAGAAAAGTCTCTAGAGTTACGAATATGATCTTTCCATGTAGCAATGTAAACAGTTCAGCTTTAGTAAGTCCCTTATGATTTCTCTTTCTTATTTACCTTTTCATGCTTCTCTTGATTCTTGTATTTGAAAGTCAAATTTTTCTATTCAGCTCTGCCCATTTCAACAAGAATGCTTGAAAGTCCTCTATTTTATGAATGACAATTTTTTTCCCTTGAAGTATCATACTTGACTACTCTAGTCTCTCACACAAGCCCCGTAGAGTTTTTTCACTGACCTTCCAATTTGTCCTTAGCATTTTGGGGGGCTGTGAAGTCTGGAAACTGACACAGGTGCCCGAGATTCAACACACTGACTCAATAGGCCTGCTCATGTCCTATATATGACTGTGTGGCCCATGCTAAACTGTGCTCTGCTCCCAGCTTGCATGATAGAAGCTATCTGGTAACCTTCCAGAAAGGTAACTGTCTTGGGCTGGAGATTTGCTTCACCCCATCATTTTATGGATTCTGCAGCTCCAGAATGTTTGGAGTCATTTTTTTTACAGATATTTGACTCGGTTTGTGGGGAGAGGTCTAGCAAATCCACATTGTTTCTCCACCATCTTGACTCTGCCCCTGAAAGTTTGTTTAAGTGAGAAAATCTGACCTGGTCAGAACACATCCGGAGTCCTATGATGAGTTCATGGTGCCATAGTTTAGGAAGGGCCTTGACCAACTGGAGATAACACTGAGAAAAGTAACTGGGTCAGTGAAGGGCTCTGAATTTGTGTTCTATGAGGATGAGAAGAAGAAACTGGGCATCTTTGGCCTTGAGAAGACTTGGGAGGAGGGACATGACTGATGTCTTCAACTGTTTGAAGGGCTGTCACGTGTAACTTCTATGATTTGTTACCATTAGAAAGAACTAGAAGCAAAGAGTATAACTTTTAAAGAGTTAAATTTAAGCTTGATTACTGGGGTAAGATGTTCTTAATAGAGCTTTGCAAAAATGGAAAAATCTCCTTTGGAATTAGTATTTTCCTTCTCATTGAGGATATTAAGGCAAAGGGTAGATGACTAATTATTGAACAATTTTGGGGGAGGCTGCCCTTTGTAAAGGATGACCACTGAAGTATTCTGTACCTCTAAAATCCTCTGATTCTTTAATTCAGGAGGAGAGAATGGGAGGCTCTTTGATGCAGTCAGATCACTACCAGGCCTATAACTCAAAGAGACAGAAGAAAAGGACAAAATTAGAGAAGTCTTTTTGTAATGGCAAAGAATGAGACACTAATGGGGGACCCAACAGTGAATGACTGAATGAATTATGGTATATGAAGATGATCAAATACCATTATGCTGCAATGATGAAAGGAAAAGTTTCATAGAAATTTAAGAAAATGGTATAAATTACTGCAGAATAGAGTGAGATGAATACAGAAAACAATTTATACAATGACAACATTGTAAAAATAAACAACTATGAAATAATTAATAAATCCTATCAGTGCAGGTTAACAGCCATGACTTTGGAGTGTTGAAGATGAAGTATGCTACTTACCTCATCCTCCTTTATGGGGATTTGTTTTACTTGACTGTATGTATTTATTACAGAGATGTTTTAATTTTTTCCCCAAGTGGGGGCATGAAGGCAAAAGGGAAAGAATATAAATGTTTGCTTATTAAAAAAAGAATAAAAAATTTTAAATGAAATTAAAAAAAAACGAGTAAGGAGTAGTAGGGCAGCAGAGGCGAGGAAGTTCACATTTTCTCAGAAGAGAGGAGACCTGGTCATCTATTGAAAGGTAGGGGAAAGTTGGTGCCTTGAAAAGAGCAGGCCTTGAAGAGTCATTGTGGGGAATTTTATTAAGAATCAATAAGAGGTAACGAGAAGGATCGCTAGGTAGCAAGGAAGTCTTGAAGCTTCTCACTATACTGAGCCTCCAGCTTCCAGGTCCTTATTGAAAGATTCCATTCAGGGCTTGTCCCGATCATGTGCCCCCACTACTTACATGGAAGACTACCTATTTTTCATATCAATTTTTCCAGACCAAACTTTGTTCCTTTTAAGGTAAAAGTTGGTCTACATAGCTTCTGAGATCCCTGTCAGATCTAAACTATGATCCCTAGGGTCATTCTTTCCCCCTCATTTAATACACGTCCTTTAACAGTAATATTTTGGAAACTTCTCTGTTATTTGAATTGAAGGTTTATCAAATGATAAGAATTTTGGGGTGAAAATACACTGTTATATAGATATAGTCAGAGATGTGAGGGTAGACTAGTAGTGCATCTATATCTGGCTGAAATGATTGGAACATCACTCAGTTCACCGAAGCTTGTTTGTGTTACTGCAACTGATTGTATAGAAGAGACCACAGTTTACTGTTTATTCTAGCTAGTTCCAATGCATACATAGGGAGGTAGTGGAATTTCCTTCCCTGGAAATCTTTTCAAAACAGGATGCTGAACTTTTTCCAGGGATAATTTGACTAGGCTTACTCAATTTTAGCTGAATAACTCAGTCCTTTGTTGACCCAAATTACCTGGATAATTGAAGCCAAAATTAATTTTTGCAGCTTGGATAATGCAAAGTTGACTGCTAAAATTCAACGGGAAACTACAGTTGCTAGCCACCTCACAGAGGACTGTATAAACTTGGTTTGGAGATGTAGTTCCTCCTAGAAACAGGGTTATACTGAACAGTTTCTGGAGATGTCAACCTATTCACAGCCCTTAGGTTTTAGAGGGAGTGCAACTCACTTCTCCTATCATTTTTGCTGATAGGACCTCATCAATATCACTGGAAACTCTAAAGAGACCTGAATGGACTTTATAGTATAACTAAATATAGGCAAACCCTGGTGTTTTCTGACCTTGAACTTAGTGAGCTCATAGGAAGTCTGCCAAAGCCTCCTGGCTAACTAAGCATTCAGGTTTCATAAAACTTCCAGAACATTTTTCCTCTATGAAATGGCCATTTTCATAGAATTTAAATAGTCTCCTGAGTATCTTAGCTAAGCATAATTTCTGATAACATAAGAATACTCTTTTATGCTGCAAAAATGTGTTTAATTAAGGGAAAGGGGGGTAGGAGGGAATGCCACAAGTAGCTTTCTTTATAACTCTCCAGGCATGGTAACAAGTGGATGGAACATGGCATAGACAGTCATGGCGCTTGGACAAAGCAACAGGCAAAAGGCAGTTTGGGCACTGAACCAATACATAATTGGTTCAGTGTTTCATTTATGAACAAGCAATGGCACAAGTGTCTCTTTTGCTATGGAGGGAAACAACCATTTGTGCGAGTTGTGTGGTAATTCCTTCATTTATTAAAACAAACAATTTTTGAGCACTAAGTCTTGGAGAAATTAAAAGATGATTAAGATAAAAGATGATTATAGAATATCAAATTTGAAAGGACCTAAAGGCTGCCATCTAGTTCAGCCCAGAACAATATCTCCAACAAATAGTCAGCCTCAGGGGCAGCTGAGACCCAGAGACGTTGTCCAACACATAGACAGGTTGTAAGAAGAGATATGGGAACTCAGGTCCTCTTACTCCAAATCCACCTCTCTATTCCACTGCATCATGCTCCCTCTAATTGTTAGGTTTTTCTATGTTAAAATGAAATCTGTATCTCTATAGAAAAGGCATCTTTCCTCTCTTATATGATTGGTTTTTGTTGTTCAGTTCTGTATAACTGTGACTGCATTTGGGGTTTTCTTGGCAAAAAATACTAGAGTGATTTGTCATTTCCTTCTCTAACTAATTTTATAGATGAGGAAACTGAGGCAAACTAGGTTAACTGATTTGCCCAGGGCCACGGAACTAGTAAGTAGATGAGGTTGGATTTGAACTTAATTCTTCCTGGTTCCTGGTCTAGTGCTCTATCTACTGTGCCACCTACCTCCCCCTCCTAAATAATATTGGACAATAATTGTTCTTCCAATAATTGAATATCTTCCATAAATATTTCCATTCCAACTGAACATGCCTTGTTTGTTTGTTCATAGTTTCCTGGAATGTCATCATTTTTTTGAGTCCTGGTACCATTCTTGTTTGCTGCCTTTGGGTGTGATTTATAGTTGTTACTGTCTTTCCTAAAAGATGACACTCAGAACTTAAAGCAGGATATCATTCCAAAATCACAGGACATTGGAACTCACCTGGCTTCTGAGGAAACTTTCCCCCACCCAATTCTGGCTTCCATTTCTTCTTGCCTTGACTCTTCTAACATCTTCTGCCTGGTTCCCTCTCTATCCCACTCTCATTTATATTTCATATAGTGGTCAGTCTTCCTCCTAGAGTTCTTACTATAGTAGCCCTCTGCTCTGAAACCTTCCATTTCTCCCTTTGTATGTACAATAAAATGAAAATCAGGCACTTAAATTTCTCCACATTCTGGAGTCACATTTTTCTGTCCTTTTTCACCTTATTCTTCATCACAGGATCATAGACCTAGAGCTGGAGAGGAGCTAAGAAGCCATCTATTCTAATCCCCTCATTTTACAAGCGAGTAAACTGAGGCCCAGAGAGGTTAAGTGATTTGCCTAACATCACATATCTGAGGTCATAAATATCTAATGTAAGATTTGAAACCTCTATCTTCATAATAGTTATTTTTTGTTCTATTTTATTACATTCCCTGTTAATGTACTGTGTCTACACTCTTGAAGTACAAGGGGGAGTTCAAGGAAGACTAACAGCTCTGGTGTGAGGGTTTATCAAGCCCTTTTCAGGGCTATTCATCCACCTTTGGTGTACACCTGTCACACACCTCTCTGCTATGGCTCCAAGAAGCCTATAACATGAGCAGAAGTCAGTTGTTCAGTTGTTTTTCAGTTGTGTCTGAGACGTTATGACCCCATTTAGGGTTTTCTTGCAAAAGCACTAGAGTTTACCATTTTCTTTTCTAGCTCATTTTACAGGTGGGAAAACTGAGGCAAACAGGGTGAAATGACATGCCCAGGGTCACATAGTTTATATCTGAGATAGCTTATATCTGAGAATGGATTTGAACTCATTAAGATGAGTCTTCCTGAATTCCTGATACTATATCCAATGAGCCATGTAGCACAGCAGCCATGCCCTGGTAAAACTTTCTTGGCGGATAGGCTAAAACCAAGTTGAAGGTACCCAACCAGCCTCAAAACCATTAGTGAATTAGGAAGATGTCTGTCTTAAGAATGTGAAAATTTCCCCAGATCAGAATAGCAGATGAGAACAATTTGTTCCACTGACCACAGAGGCAGTTGAAGCAGGCACTGTGGAGTGCTTAGATCTTGGCTAGACATCAAAGAAACTGGTCATCTATTGCATCCTGGGCCATCACCAGTCAGCCTGATTTTTGTCTTGATAGTGAACTTCAATGACTCTAGAAGAGAGGGTGAGGCTGACAACGTGTCACAACTCTGCCTCACTTAAATCCAAGTCATGCACAAGTCAAGACAGCACTCTGTGATGTCACTGTTCCTCATTGAAAATGAAGGACAAACCACAACTCTGCATTCTAGCCAAGTGGATAATTCTCAGTCCTGAAACTCAATATATCATCATTATCTTTTGCCTCAGTGCATTCACAAAAGCCTGGAATTCATTCCTTCTCTTTTCATTTCTACCTTTCAGAATCCTTCTTAACTCCATTTCACTTATGTGTCACCTCACCTATGTAGCCTTTCCTGAGATCCTACAACTGAAAGTATTATCTCCTTTCCCATAAAGCCTTTTCCTATTTCCCCTACTGCTAGTATCTCCATTACCGTTCACTCAAAAACAACAACAACAGCAAAATTCCATCAGTGTATTAGAGTGGAAAAGGTGCTAAAATTGGAAATACCTGACTAGTGTTCAAATCCCAGCTTTAGCTGTATTACTTTTGGCAAGTTACAAAGTTTAACAAAGTAACTACCTAATGTAGTTTTAAGGAGAGAGAAGTTTAGTGGGGATCATTAACATACGGACCCCAGGAGAATACATAACTATTTATCCAAATTGGCATTCCAAGCATAAGACCATTGGGAAGTCATGAACTCAATGGCACATAAATCAATCAATAGTAACTTTGATATAATAAAAACAGAATCAAATATAAAGTACACAATTATACCTGTAAATATAATTTAGTAAGATTACCTGTCCTTGTCACAGTAGAGCAGGCTTAGACTCAGTCATGGACTTTCCTAGGAGAGAGAGAGAGGAAGAGAAAGAGAGATGGAGATGGAGGCTGAGACTGCTCTTATCTATCCCCTTATCATCTGTATCATCTGTATCTCTTATTGGTTTGGAAGAGAGACTCAGGGTCCGTGGTCAGACTACAGAATCCTTTCCTTCTGCTCCTGATTGGAGCATGCCACATGCTACTAGTTACTCTGGCTCAACCATTTTACTTGCAAGGAGACAGAGATGCCTCTCTACATTAAAAACTGCCTGCATTTACTTAATCTGGATCTATTTTTATTTTTTGTATGGCAATTGGAGTTAAGTGATTTGTTCAGGGTCACACACACTAGTACATGTCAAATGTTTGAGGCTGGATATGATTCCTGACTCCGGAGTTGAACCTCTAGTCTCTGTGCTATCTAGCTGCCCTTATGCCTTTAAGTTATCAGAATTCTGCCTTCCTCACTCACAAGAAGGAGTTCATTTGAGTCTTTGGGGATCACATTTCTTGAGTGAATGACCAAATTCATTTGACAATGGAATGCTGCCCTGTAAAGTCTTGTTCCCTGTTCCATTGGCTGGAGCTTTGGTGAGGGAAAGTCTGGCTATTCTTCTTCCTCCTCCCCATTAAAAACCAAAGATCAGATAATAAATTTCTATCCATCAATTAAATTCCAACTTGAATACCACTTCTTCCAGTATTATGGCATCATGGATTTTCAGTTAGAAGATCAAGTGTCAACTACAGTAACCTATCATAGTGATTAAAATGCTGCCTCCACAGTCAGTAAAACTCAGGCTCTATTACTTCCTCTGACATATAGTGACCATATGACTCTAGGTAATTCACTTGATTTTTCAGACAATTCTAAAATATGTCTCAAAGTGTGGTCCTTAAGACCCATTCAGCAAGTTGCCAAAGTCAAAATTCTTTTTTATTCACACTGAGATATTATTTGCCTTATAAAAAAACTTCTTTTTCCAGCTACATATCTGTACAAAGTCATATTTTCTTCCTATACTTCAAACAAAACAACATATCACAACAGATAGCATGCAGAAATGGATATGAGAATCCAGTTGTCTTCTATTAAGAGATTTGTGCAAATATATAAAATAATGCCACTCTTCTATTGATTTTTTATTTTAGAAAAATATAATTGTATTTTCATAAAAATGTTTACATTAACATATAATGAGTTTACTACTGTTATTTAAAAATAAACACATTTCCATCGATTAGTTTTAGCTTTTAATATGGTAAATATCCCTAGATATAACCTGTCTTTCCTGGTATAATATTTTCAACAAAGTTTCAAAATTCAAAGACACTTTAAGATAGGTAATCACAGATTTAGAATTGGGTACTCTCTGAGGCCAGTTAGTTAAACTACTTCAATTTACAGATGAGGAAACTGAGGCCCCAGGAGGTTGACAACCAATTCAAGTACTGTACTCCCCTTCAATCACCTTCATAGTATTGGAAAGAAATAATCCTTTGTATACTCTTCAAAACCAATTGTTTTTCCCATTCATGTGGGATTCTTTTCTAAGGGACTCCTTTCATCATTTCTGAAGAGAAATGAAAGCTCCAAACTGAAACTGACTTTTAATTCAAAATAAAATTAAATCCAGAAATATTTGTGATTCTTAGAGTTGGGTGGGTGGATGGGAGACAGGATTGATTGGCAGGAAAAGAAAAAGGTGAGAGGTTCTATCCCATAACTTGCCTTCTACACTCAATCTCCCAGGGTAACCACAAAACAGGCATCTGAAAGCAACATTGCATAGGTCCACTAGCTTTGTCTCTCTGGCTTCTGAGTCAGCTCTTTCTAAATCAGCTTCCAGTCCTGGATAGAATCTTTGAGAAATGCAGCAAAATAAGCAAGGGTTTCACCTACTGTCCCCAAAGTGGATGAACGTGGTAAACAAACATTAGAACAAATGCCTCATCAAAAGATAAAAGAAAAATTTCCCTTTGGCAGGCTGTGTCCTAACCTTCCAGAGGCCTTATTTTTAGAGACTACTTTTCATTTTCTGAAGTAAACAGCTCCAACTGAGACATTATTATTATATTTTTCACCATACATTAGATCTGAAAATATCATTGAGCAGAATATATCATAAAAATCACAAGTTCAAAATGATCAAGCTCACAACATACTCAAAATCTGTGACATCTTCCCTTTAGTCCCCTTTCCTCCTCTCTTAAATAAGGAAGTTGCATAAATGATTTCTAAGATCCTTTTTAGCTTTGAAAATTCTCTTGTAAGAACTCAACAAGGTCTTCTCTCACATAGAAGGGGGAAATACAAAAACACTTTCTTAAATAAATACAACAAAATCCCTGTGTATATTTTGAGATTTCTCTTTGAAGTAAGTCAGGTAATTTTGAGTGGAATATCTATTAGATTTTTAAAAAAATGTGTTAATTAGCGTATACAATGATTTTTATTTCTGTGGCATCCAGGTATAATTTTACTGCAGAAGCAATGTAGATTGCAATAGTTGGTAATTTACCAGAGCAGAGTTTTCTGACAAATCAGTAGAGGGAGGGTTTCAATTTTATCAATTGGTTTCTTAGTATTCTATGTTACTGGTGAATTCAAAATAACTTAAGCAAAGCAGAGAGAAAAGATTCTGCTCAATATTAGTAGTTAAGTTAGATGGCATCTTAGAAGCCATGTAAAAGATTTAGTTTGCTTTCCAATAAATCATGATTTACCAGTGAGATAGAAACCCACCAGAGACATTACAGGGTTGACTTCAGGAACAAATGAAAGGAAATAACTTTTGGTTAGTGACCTCATTTTATTCCTTATTAAACTTTCTAAGTTGGAAAACAATTTTTTTCCCAAGGAAATGTGCATAACCCAGAATTCAAATAAGGCAAGCATAACTATTCTTTAAGCTAAACAGGAGATTTGTGGGAAAGTTTTGTCATTGATGTTGTCATGTCCAATACTTCATGACTCCATTTTGAATTTTCTTGGCAAAGATACTAGAGTGGTTTGTCATTTCTTTCTCCAGCTTTTACAGATGAGGAAACTTAGGCAAACAGGGTTAAATGATTTGCCTAGGGTCACACAGCTAGTGAGTGTCTGAGGCCAGATTTGAACTCAGGAAGATGTCTTCTTGACTCCAGGGCTGTCATTCTATCTACAGGATGATAACTCTTTCCCAAGTCACTGGCCTTCTCCCTACTTGGGCAGCGTCCCTGAGACAGTGCCCTAGGGCTGAGTGAACCACATAGGCAATGGCAGTCCTCATCTGACTCTTTGGTCAGCTGTTTTGGGGAGCAGGCTCCATGCCTAATAAACTAGGAGCTAAATAATAGGAGTACAAATAAACTAGGAGCTAAAGTCAAACAGTGCTATGGGAACAGTCTGGAAATAAGTACCAAGTTTTACCCAGAACCTTTAGCTGAGCCTGGAGCAGGAGAAAGCGAAGAACCAGACTCAAACCCTGATTTTATAACTCTTGCTCTGTCTCCTCATTGGTAAAATCAAGGGATGGAACTGCATAACCTCTGAGGTTCCTTCAAGTTCTAGAACTCTTTATCTAGTATGTAAAGTGTTAAATCAATGTCTTTATTTGCCCTTCACAACAACCCTTGAGATTGGTTAGGACCAGGAGGTTATGTGACTTATACATGTCATAGTTCATACTCAGCAGAGTGAGCGTTCAAGCCCAGGTCTTCTGATTCTAGTTCCAATTTCTTTTTTCTTTTTTTTACCATACCACCCCTCTTGCTGTGCAGCAAATTTGCCAAGGATAGAGTAAGGTCAAATTTAGGTTGTATGAATAGCTGTTTCGTTTGCTTTCACTGAACAGTCCAGATAATTCAGTCAACATAGTTCATCCAACAACTCCAAGAGAACAGTTACAACTGTTCCCCAAACTAAATCCCTGGGGCTGACCTTTCAAAACTAATAGTTATTGGACCCAAACTGAAAATATCAAAGTTTAAACTTGGAGTCTTCCTTTTAATTTTAGAATGTTTGGAGTTCATTTACATTCAGTGTCAAACTGTTTCCCAGGATTTGTATTTCAAAACTCCATTAGAAGGAATATCAATGGAATGCCTCCTAGGGAAGCCAACTGGAGAAGCAACAATGAGATTTGTCATAAAGTTATGATAAGTCATCTGCTTATCTGACTCCAGTCCTTTTTGTGTTCTACAGTTATTAATAGACTGAGAATTTGTTTGTAAAGTGTTTGTTAGAAGTGACTTAAAAAAACAGACTGTGTGCCAGGCAGGATCTCTCACATTGCAAAAATAAACTTTTTGCCAAATTGTCTGATTCCTGGAAGTAGAGTATATTTCAAAACGAAACTGTAGAATCTTGATCAACAGAGGAATTCAAGGATAAGCCGAGGCTTCAGATCTGGAGGCTGCTGCAATGACAACCATTGTCATTAATACATGTCAATCTTTTCAGAGTATTCTATTTGGCAACAGTTTTATCCATTAGAGTTTAATGTGATCTTTTTGGCAAATTAGAATTTCAATTTTTGAATGTAAAAATAGGAATAATTCTGATTTTTTGGTTGATATAGACTTGGAGCATAAAGTCTGAAGTAGTCTGATAATAAGAATCAAGATATGCATGGTTGACAGCCTCTATTAAGTATTTTAATACTATAAAAACAGGCTTCTGACTTGAGAGTCTGAGGATGCTTTGCCTCAATTCAAATAGACTAAACTCAACAAACACTTGCTTATGTAGATATAAGGACCCTGGAGGTATAAATATGAAAAACTATGAAGTTCCTGGCTTATATTTTATATGAGAGAAGGAAAATAGCTCACATTTGTAAAACACATTCATGTTTTCAAAGTATGTTTTCATGCATTATCTTATAGGATCCTCTCAATCTATGGAGTAGACATTAGTACTTTCCCTATTTTACATATAAGGAAACTGGCTACCCTAGGTTCACACATCTAGTCAGGATTCAAACCGAGATGTCCCTGACTTCAGGTCTAGCACTCTAATTATTTCACCACTCTACCTTTTTCTGACCACCTCCCCATGGCATGGAGATCATTTCAATATAAGGTGGAACGTGAAAGGGTTGAAATAGTAGAGGAAAAATTTGGAGAGAGAAAATGCTTTCAGTTGAGAGGATCAGGGAAGTTTATGCAGATAGCATCTGAGCTGAAGGAAGCATTAGGGCAGAATAGTATTTTTTGCTTCACATTCACCTATTAAAGCTAAAAGTGCTATGCATCAATAACAATTGCATAGAACACATTGTTTCCATGTACTGCCTAATCAGAATAAGATGATATGAGGTGCTCTCTTATCTGTCTGTCTCTCTCTCTCTCTCTACCTACTCCTCCTCACTTGCTCTCTCCCTGTCCTCTTTCGTTCTTTCCCTCTCTTTACTCTTCCAAGTTTTTCTCTCTTGCTTTTAACCAAGGAAATTGATGTTTCAATTAGTGTTCTGAGTGAATGAAAAATAATAGACCATTTTCAATCTTGAGACAGAGCATCTTTAAACTCTCAAGTCAGAAGCCTGATTGTTATAATATGGGACTACTTAACTAAGGCCTGTGACACAACTTAAATGCACCTTGTTGGTCAACAAATTTTGAGGGGCAGAGCCTCAGTTCTTTGCTTAATCAGAGGGTTTTGGGCTGTAATTCAGCCTCTATTATCAACATGGGTACCCAATTTATAAGCATTCAGAAATCTTGGATTCCACATTTATGTCACTTGCCAGTTTCTGCTATGCCATAGAGATTAGTGGAGTTTGAATTGTAAATTTGTAAAATCCTCTCAGAATAAGTCTGGAATAGTAAATTCAGCCAAATGTGTTTCTTCTAGGGGCCAAGGTAAGTTGTTTTGGTTGCGGTCGTTCCAGCCAAGCTTTCCAAAGCTCAGACATAAATAGAAAACTGGTTCAGTGGGTGAATATAAGTGATTCTTTTTTCATTTTTGTCTCAAACAATGACAGTTTGATAGAACCACACTACTGCGCAATTATTATTTGGAGCAGAAAAATTCTGCAATGGAAGTGGTCATGTAATGAACTAGATAGAAAGACACAACAATTTAATCTGCTAGTAGAACACTCATCATGACTTGTTCATGACAGCAAGTATCAGCTAATCTGGCCAGATGTGACTTTTAAGTTCTTTTCACTGGAAGCCTTTAAATGGAGACTAGGTGATCACTTGTTGAAGATATTGATAGAGTAAATTCCTGTGGAGGAATTGAAGGGCCTTAATACTAAGCTATATGGAATTTTTTGAAGGAATCAGGGCTGTTTAATCCAAACAAAAACATATTAGTGAGGGGTCATGAGGATGGGGAAGCATGATGACTATCTTCAAATATTTGAAGGGATGTCCCATGGGAATAGATTCAACATTTTCTGCTAATGCTCAGAGGCCAGAATTAGGATCAATTGAAGAAAGTTGCAGGAAAGCAGATTCAGATTCCATGTAGGGAAAAACTTCCTAATATTTAATGCTGTCCGAAAATGGAGCGGATTTCATCTTTCACTCTATAGAGGTCTTCAAGTGAGTAAGCTTGGATTACTACTTATTAGATATATTTTAAAGAGGATTAGTCTTTGTGCACGAGTTAGACTACATGACCTCTAAGGTCCCTTACAATTCTTTAACTTTTTGATTTGATGACCTCTGAGGTACTTTCCAGCTCTGAGATTCTAAGCTTTTGAAAGCTCAATATGCCTATACCATTGTACGATAGCTCAGCAAATATCCGTGAGAAAATCCTTTCTTCAAATACTTTGCAAGTGATTCTTTTAATATTTTCCTCTGTTTTGGGTATCCTCTGTTATTTTTCTCTCTCTCCCTTTAACATCTGGCTTTCTGGATACTGAAATTATTTTTGTTTTAACTGGTTTTGGTCTTGCACTTGCTAGAAATCCAATACTGATGCACCCTACCTTTCTATGTCTGTCATTGTTCAGTCATTTCAGTTGTGTATGACTGTTCATGACCTCTCTTGGGGTTTTCTTGGCAGAGATACTGGAGTAGTTTGTCATTTCCTCCTCCAGTTCATTTTATGGATAAGAAAACTAAGGCAAACAGGGTTAAATGACTTGCCTAGGGTCACATAGCTGAGAGGTGTCTGAGAATGTATTTGGACTCAGCTCTTTCTGAGTTTTGTTCCAGAGAACTCTAGCTGCCAATCCAATGCAATCCATGATGAAGCATTAATTAATCATGACCTACTTAAGGAGAAGTTATAATGGTAGTAGGCCATTGGTATAGTCTGGATGGACCAGTATCATTTTGCAA
The DNA here is from genome assembly GCA_028658325.1 of Potorous gilbertii. NCBI lineage: Eukaryota > Metazoa > Chordata > Mammalia > Diprotodontia > Potoroidae > Potorous > Potorous gilbertii. The sequence continues at coordinate 29,085,106 of CM053773.1, forward strand.
TGATGAAGTGAAGAGCAGGGAATCAGGAGAGGTTTCCAATATAAGTGAATACTTAATATTAACTAATATTTATATAGCATTTACTATGTTCTAGGTCCTGTGTGAAGTACTTCACAATTATTCAATTCTTACAGTGACCCGGGAGGTAAGTGCTCTTATTACCCCCATTTTACAAATGAGGAAACTGAGGCAGACAGGATCGCACAGTGAGTGTTTGAGGCGAGATTTGAACTCAAGTCATCTTCCTGACTCCAGATCTAGAGTTCTATCCATGGTGCCACCTAATTGCCCTTTGTTTTAATCTAAGTTTTCTGTGATTTCCTATAGCATCCTTTAAATAATTTAATGTACAACCCCCCATTAGGCAAAATATCTTTCCAGATTTCTAATTGACTCCTCTCTCCCAAAACTCCACCCAACTCATCTTTCCTGAAATTACTTTCCATTTACACTGTGTGTATCTAGATTACAGTTACTTGCCTGTTGTCACCCTCATTAGACTGTGAGCTCCTTGAGAGTAGGGACTATTTTTGCTTTTCTTTGTAGCTCCAAGATTTGGTACAATGGTCAATACATAGCAAGCTCTTAAGAAATGCCTGTTGTCTGACTGACAGATCTATAAATAAAAACTCCATAGCCTGGCATTTAAGGCCCTCCATTACTCAATGCAGCATGCCTTTCTATCTTTGTCACATATTTTTCCATTTTCAGCATTAAACTGTTGTAGACAAACCAGATTATATTCTCTCTCAACTTCTCTCAGCTTTTCCTTAGACCCCAAAAGAGAAAATCCTCCTCTCCTCATCCCCTTTCCCCACAAGATTCCATATCTTCTTGCCAGTTCAGGCAGACATCCCTAGGAAATCTTTGCAGAGTCTCCACAGCTATAAGTAGAACTTTCCTTTCTACTTCCCTTCCACTAGATTTGAGTACAAGGACTGTTTTTTCACTTTTCTTAGTATTCTCAGTACTTAGCACAGAGAGCACTTAATAAATGTATTGACTGACTGACCAAGTTTAGATTCACAGGATCCCCAGGGCATGTATCATGTGCTTGTGTGCTGCCTTGGACTTGCTCGAGATAGGGAGACCACTTGTCTTGTCTTTTGAGGGCAATAGGGAAGTGATTTGGAGAGAACAGATACTACAGAAATTGGTGAAAATCAGACTCAAATACCTGTTACTCTTCTCGAATTGCCTCCCGAGGCCTATTTCCTCATACTACCATGGGATTATTTGGAGGTATTCCATGTTAATATTGTCTGTTCTCTCATCTGTTAAAGACCAACTACATATAGACCATTTAGGAAGACCTGGGATACTCTTTTCTTTAGATTATTCATCATGAACATTTAATATGGCTTGTGGCTAAATTTGCAGATCTATTATTTTGATGCAAGTAATTCAGGGAAATACAAAACAAAAACAAAAAAATATTTTGCTCAAGTTACATAAATGTGTATTGCATTTTATTTTTTTAAAAATTCCTGAATTATCCAAGTAATTGTGTCAATTTTCTGCTTCTTTGGTATATGCTAATCATGATTTATCCAAGTAATTGTGTCAATTTTCTGCTTCTTTAGTATATGCTAACCATGACAATAACATGTTATTCCCTCAAGTCAAGTTTTTTTTCCAGAATTATTCAGTTTACTAGACAGCCTAATTAAATAGAAAAAAAAGACCAGTATTTATGCAACACTTTAAGGTTTGCTAAACATTTTATATAAATTACCTTAATTTGATCCTTACATCAATGCCCCATAAAGTATATAGTATAAATATTATAGCCTTTTTGCTATTAAGAAAATGAAGCCTCAAAGAAGAAACTAGGTTATCATTCTTTGCAGACAATACGATGATATACTTAGAGAATCAAGTAAAAAACTACTTGAAATAATAAACAACTTTAGCAAAGTTGCAGAATACAAAATGAAGCCATGTAAATCATCTGCATTTTAAAATATATACATAATTTATTAATTTTTCAGTTTTCAACATTCACTTGCACAAGAATTTGAGTTCAAACTTTTCTCCCCATCTCTTCCCACCTCCCATCCCAGGATAGCATGCACCCCATCCAACCCTTCCTCCAGTTTGTCTATTATCCCTCCCATCTTCCATCCCTCTCCCCTCTGTTTTGCTGTAGGACAAAATAGATTTCTATACCCCATTTCCTCTACTTCTTATTGCCCAGTTGCATGCAAAAACAATGCTTTAAGTTCCACATTCTCTCCCTTCCTCCCTCCAAACCCATCCTCATTGAGAAAGCAAGCAATTCAATATAGGTCACAGAAAACACTTCCATAACAGTAATGTTGCAAAAGATTTACCACATTTCCATTTGTCCTATCCTGCCCTCCATTTATTCCATTCTCTCCCTAGACCTGTCTTTCCACAATAGTATTTGCTTCTGATTATCCCTTTCCCCAGTTTGTTGTCCCTTCTATTGTTTTCTTTCTCCTATCCCCTTCCCCACTGACTTCCTGCAGGGTAAAATAGATGTCCATATACAACTGAGTGTGTATTATTCCCTCCTGAAGTCAAATCTCGTGAAAGCAAAGCTCACTTATTCCTTTTCATCTTCCTCTCCATTATACAAGCTCTTTCTTACCTCTTTTATGTGATATGATTTGCAACATTCTACTTCTCCCTTTCTCTTAATCATAGTACATTTCACTCAACAATAAATTTTATTTTTTAGGTATTCTCCCTTCATATTCAGCTCACCCTGTGCCCTCTGTCTATGTATACATGTATACATACATATATATGTATGTATACATACTATATATGGATATACACACATATATACATACACACATGTACATATATACCTATATACATACTATATATATGATATATATACATAATATACACATACATACCCATATACACCTACATACTTACACACACATATACATATTTCCTCTAACTACCATAATATTGAAAAAGTTCTTGAGTTACAAATATCATTGTTTCATGTAGGAATGTACACAGTTCAACTTTAATAAGTCCCTTATGGCTTCTATTTCCTGTTTACCTTTTAATGTTTCTCTTGACTCGTATTTGAAAGTAAAATTTCCTATTCAGCTTTGGTGTTTTCAACAAGAATGCTTGGAAGTGCCTCATTTCATTGAAATTCTATTGTTTTCCCCTGAAGTTTTATACTCAGTTTTACTGGATTGTTGATTCTTGGTTTAATCTTATCTCCATTGACCTCTGAAATATCATATTCGAAACCTTTCAATCCCTTAGTGTAGAAGCTGCTAAAACCTGTGTTAAACTGATCCTATATCCACAATACTTAGATTGTTTCTTTCTGACTGCTTGTAACATTTTATCCTTGACCTGGGAACTCTGGAATTTGGCTACAATATTCCTAGGAGTTTTCCTTTTGGGGTATTTTTCAGGAGATGATCAGTGAATTCTTCCCATTTCTATTTTACCTTCTGGCTCTAGACTATCAAGGCAGTTTTCCTTGATAATTTCTTGGAATATAATGTCTAAACTCTTTTTAATCATGATTTTCAGGTATACCAATAATTTTTAAATTTTCTCTCCTGGATCTGTTTTCCAGGTCAATTGTTTTTCCAATGAGATATTTCACATTGTCTTCATTTTTTCATCCTTTTGGTTTTGTTTTATAATTTCTTGATTTCTTATAAAGTCATTTGCTTCTATTTGCTCCATTCTAATTTTGAAAGAATTATTTTCTTCACGGAGCATTTGGGCCTTCTTTTCTATTTGGCCAATTCTTCTTTAAAGGAACTCTCCTCCTACATGGCTTTTAGGATCTCTTTTGCCATTTGGACTAGACTATTTATAAAGGTGATATTTTCTTTAGCATTTTTTTGAGCCTTTTTTAGCAAGCTCTTGACTCGTTTTTCATGATTTTCCTGCAATGCCCCCATTTCTCTTCCCAATTTTTCCTCCACCTCTCTTACTTGATTTTCAAAATCCTTTTTGAGCTCTTCCATGGCCTGAGGCCACTGAATATTTTTTTTTGGAGCTTTTGGATGTAGAAGTATTGACCTTGCTATCATCCTTCAGTTAATTTCTTTCATCTTCTTCTGATTGCATGCTTTGCTCTTCCTCATTTAAAAGGATGGAAGAAAATACCTTTTCACCAATAAAGTAACCTTCTATCATCTTATTTTTTCCCCTTTTTGGGCATTACTTGACTTTTGAGTCCTTTGTTAAGTGCAAGGTATATTACCCCAGCCTTCACAGGTTTTGTACAGCTGAGATACCTCTAGGTATCTACAGCTGTTCTCTGAGATACCTCTAGGGACCTATAAGTTCTCAGTTCCTCCAAAATAGCACAGTCAAGGGAGAGATGTTTACTCCTCTCCTGCTCTGTGCCTCTGCTCTTTTAGTAACCAAAAACACTCTTTTTTGCCCTGGAATTGTGAGTAAGATTCCTTCTCCATAGCCGCCACCAGCTTTGCCATGCCAGCACTCCTCACTCAGGACTGAGACCCAGATCAGTTTTTCAATTATCCCAGGATCTGTAGGCTGAGAGCTCCAGAAGTGCCTGCTGTTGCACCAGTGGTTGTAGACACCCTGGATTTAGGGCCTGACTACAATCCCCTCTTACTCACGTGAAAGAGTTTTTTCCACTGACCTTTGAAGCCATCTATGGTATTTGTGGGTCGAGAAATCTGGAAATGACAGCAGCTTTTCATGATTCAGTGCCCTAAATCCTGCTCCAGTCCCATCTGTGCCAGTACTGCCTATGCTGGTGTCCACTCTACTCCTAATCTGGTGTGATAGACCTTTCTTGTCGGCCTTCCAGGCTGTCTTGGGCTGAAAATCTGTTTCATTTTGTGGCTTCTGCTGCTCTAGAATTTGTTTAGAGTAATTTTTTACAGATATTTTAAGAGTTTCGGAAGGAGAGCTCAAGTAGGTCTGTGTTTCTACTTTGCCATCCTGACTCTGCCATGCATTTCTATATATTACTAAAAAAAAGCCCAACAGCAAGAGATAGAAAGAGAAATTCCATTTAAAGTTACTGTAGACACTATAAAATATTTGGGAGTCTATCTGCCAAAACAAACCCAGGGACTATCTGAATACAATTACAAAACACTTTTCGCACATATAAAGTGGCCATGGATAGGCTGAGCTAATATAGTAAAAATGGCAATTCTACCTAAATTAATTTATTTATTCAGTGCCATAGCAATCATACTACCAAAAATTATTTTATAGAATTGGATATCAAAATTTATCTGGAAAAACAAAAGGTCAAGAAAATCAAGGGAATTCATGAAAAGAAATGCTAGGGAAAGTGGCCTCCCCATACCAGATCTCAAATTGTATTATAAAGCAGCAGTCCAGTTGGTACTGGCTAAGAAATAGAGGGGTAGTTCAATGGAGTAGGTTAGATACACAAGACACAGTAGTCATGACTATAGCAATCCACTGTTTGATAAACCCAAGGACCTGTGCTTCTCTGCTAAGAACTCACTGTTTGACAAAAGCTGCTGTGAAAATTGGAAAATATTGTGGTGGAAACTGGGCATAGACCAATGACTACCAGAATAAAGTCCCAATGGATACATGATCTACATATAAAGGCTGATACTATAAACAAACTTTCGGAGCAAGGAGTAGTTTATTTGGCTAATTTATGTAGAATGGAATAATTTGTGACCAAAGAAGATATAGAGAATATTATGAAATGCAAAATAGATAACTTTGATTACATTACATTGAAAAGTTTTGGCACAGAAAAAGCCAATGTAACCAAGATTAGGAGGGAAGCAGAAATCTGGGAAAGAATTTTTATAGCTGATGTCTGTGATAAAGGCCTCATTTCGAAAATATATGGAGAATGAGTCAAATTTACAAGAACACAAGTCATTCCCCAACTGATAAATAGTCAAAGGATAAGAACAGACATTTTTCAGAGAAAGAGATTAAAGCTATCAATAGTCATATGAAAAAATGCTCTAAGTCACTATTGATTAAAGAGTGCAAATCAAAACAACTCTGAGGTACCTCAAAACACCTATCAGATTGGCTAACATGACAAAACAGGAAAAATGATAAATGCTGGGGAAGATGTGAGAGAACTGGAACACTAATTCATTGTTGGTGGACCTGTGAGCTGATCCAACCATTCTGGAGAGCACTTTGGAACTATGCCCAAAGGACTATAAAAATGGGCATACCCTTTGACCCACCAATATAGCTTCTAAGATTATATACTGAAGATATCATAAAAATGGGAAAAGATCCCACATATCCAAAAATATTTATAGCAGCTCATTTTGTGTTGGTCAATTACTGAAAATCAAGGAGATGACTATCAATTGGGGAGTGGCTGAACAAGTTGTGGTATATGAACCTAATGGAATACAATTTTGCTATAAGCGGTGGTGAATAGGCAGCCTTCAGAAAAACCTGCAAAGACTTATATGAACTGAGGCTAAGTGAAATGAATAGAGCCGGGAGAACATTACATGCAGTAACAGGCACAGTGTGGGAGAACTGTTTTCAGCAGATTTAGCCCCTCACAGTAAAGCAAGGACCTAAAACATTTCCAAAGACTCATGATGCAAAATGCTTTCCACATCCAGAGAAAAGAACTATGGAGTTGGAATGCAGACGATTTTCTCTTTTATGATGTTTTGTTTTGTTTTTCTCATGGTTCCTCCGATTTGTTTTAATTCTTCTATGCAACATAACTAATGTGAAGGTGTATTTAATAAGAATGAATGTGTACATCAGATTGCATGCTGTCTTGGGGAAGGAGGGGGAGGGAGAAAGAAAAAATGTGGAACTTATGGAAGTGATTGTTGAAAACTGAAAACAAATAATAAATTTGTGGGAAAAAAGAAAATAAAGCCTCAGAGAAATTGAACTTTGACTTTTGTGCTTCTTTGATTTTTATTTCAAAGTCTGTTTCAAATCTCTTTATGCCCTTGTAAGCAACAGCTTAGAAATGAAGCTCGGTATTTACATGTAATAGATTCTATCAGGGGACATTCTAAAATAATCTCTTGCACTCACATCCCAACCCAATTTTCTCTACCCTCTCTAGTGTTCAGGTGTAAGTCCTGTTGTGTTTGGAATGTTTTGTTAATTTAACATTAAGTACACCTTATATTTGGCAGTAGAAGGGGAGGTGAAGGGAGTAAGCATTTATATAGCAAACCACTCTGGTATCTTTGCCCAGAAAACCCAAACTGCTTGGACAAAACCACAAAGAGTTTGACTTGATTGAAATGACTCAACAACAATAACGTTGTGCCTATTATGTGCTAAGCACAGTGCTAAGCCTGCAAGGTAGGTGCTGATATTATGCTTATCTTGTAGTTGAGAAGACTGACATTAAGCGACTTCCCCAGGGTCACATAGCTAATAAATGTCGGAAGCCATATTTGAATTCAGGTCATCCTGACTCCAGACCTGGAACTCTATACATTAAGTCACTGAGGCTGTTAGCCTGAGAGCTCCTGTAGTTGCTGTGGGCCCTTTCCTTTTTCTTCTGATTCTGTGAGGGGCCCTCAGCTCCCATGTAAGTATGCTGGCTAACAATCCATCAACTATTTATTTGAATGGATAAAGTACACAAACTATGAACTCTAAATCATCAGTATAAGGCTCCCTCTCTCAACAGCAACCCCTCTGTACCTTCCATGGACCTATATAGTCAGGCATGTGATATTACCTTTGAGGTGAGGGGTGCTATGGGAAAACACTCAGGGTCACTAGAGATTTAGCCTCTTTCCCTACACGGTGCCCAGATCTACCACCTGAGAGCTCCTTTTGGGTTTATTCCTCAATGTTGTAGCTCTATTTCACTTGAATTCATGACTGCCCTCTTTGCTTACTGCAGGAACTCAGCCCAGATCATTTGATCTATTCCTCTACTGATCTACAACTCAGGGTAGGAAATCCTCTGCTGGTCCAGTAACTACTCTTATAAATTCAGAAAAATAGGCCTAGCAAGTCTTCCATTTGTTTTGATGCTGTTGTTTTACTGCTGTCTCCATTCATTGCTTTGTCTGGGACATGTGATAGCATTGAGTTGCCCCTTCAATATGTACAAATCAAGATGGAAATCCCATGTAGGCCCTCCCCTCTCTGCATTCCTTGGTCTCCAAACAGAGAGGGTCTGTATCCCTCTCTGTTTCCTATCTATCTTTGCCCTTCTTCTTAAAAGTCAAATTCAGTAATGTATCCTAGGTACACAAACAGGCCATAAATATATTTCACCGTCAATGTGTCAAGGATAAGCAATTTTATCTATGTGGGAATTCTCCCTGCTGATGTAAATTAAAATTTGTATATAATTAGGAGATAAGTCTATGAGAGTGACCTGTTTTTCAGTTGTGTCTGACTCTTTTTAAACCCTATTTGGGGTTTTTCTTGGCAAAGATACAAGAGTGATTTGCCATTTCCTTCTCCAGCTCATTTTATAGATGAGGAACCAAGGCTGACAATATTAAGTGATTTTCCCAGGGTCACATAGCTAGTAAATGTCTGAGGTTAGATTTAAACTCAGGAAGATGAGCCTTCCTGATTTTAGGCCCAACACTCTTATCTATTGTGCCATCCAGCTGCCCATAAGAGTGACCAGAGGCTGAACTAATAAGAGTCTAAGGTGCAATTTGAACCCAGGTCTCCTGACTTCAAGTCCAATGCTCTGTTCGCTTTGCCCTGAGGCCTCTCTGTTCACATTTCCTGTGAACAATCACAGTGAGGGTCTCTGGCTCAGTCAATGATGACAAGATTCATGCCAGAGTCCTCCTTGATAGATTGATCCTTCACATGAAAGATGGTCTTCTATCTGAGAGCCAAGGTAGCTTCAGAAAGGGCCAAGAAACTGATGATATGATGTTTGCTGCTTGATAACTTCAGGAGAAATGTCAGGAGGTTTGTACACAGTGTTCATCAACCTAACCAAGGCCTTTGATACTGGCAGTCATGAGGGTTTGTGGAAAATAATGGCACAGTTTGGTAGCTTGGAGAAATTAATCAATATTGTAGGTCAGTTTCATGAAGGTATGCTTACTAAGGTTCTGGATAATGGACAATGCTCTTGTGCTTTCCCATCACCAATGGAATGAAGCTGTATACCAGCTCCTGTGCCATTAATATATTTTTTAATAAATAAATTTATTTTCAATTTTCAACAATCACTTCCACAGGTCTTAAAATTCCCCCCACTCCCTCCCTGAAACAGCGTGCAATCTTATATAGGTTCTACAATACATTCTTTTTAAATACTTTTTTATATTAGTCGTGTTGCATAGAAGAATTAAAATGAATGGGAGAAACCATGAGAAAAACCAAACCAAACCAAAGCATAACACAAGAGAAAATATTTTGCTTCATTCTGTGTTCCAATTCCATATTTCTTTCTCTGGAAGTGGATGGCATTTTGGCTCAAGTCCTTTGGGAATATTTAAGGTCCTTACATTGCTGGGCAAACAATCCTTACACACTGTGGCTGTTATTGTGTATATTGTTCTGGTTCTGTTTATTTCACTCAGCATAACTTCATATAAGTCCTTCTAGGCATCTGTGAAGTCCTTCCATTCATCATTTCTTATAGCACAATAGTATTCCATCGTATTCATATACCACAACTTGTTCAGCCATTCCCCAATTGATGGGTGTCCTCTTGATTTTCAGTTCTTGGCCATCACAAAAAGAGAGCTGCTATAAATATTTTTGTACATGTGAGATCTTTTCCCATTTTTATGATCTCTTCAGTATACAGTCCTAGAAGCGATATTATTGGGTGAAAAGGTATGCACATTTTTATAGCCTTTTAGGCATAGTTCCAAATTGCTCTCCAGAATGACTGGATCAGCCCACAGCTCTACCAACAATGAATTAGTGTTTCAACTCTCCCATATCTTCTTCAACATTTATCATCTTCCTGTTTTGTCATGTTAGCCAATCTGATAGGTACCTCAGAGTTGTTTTGATTTGAATCTCTCCAATCAATAGTGATTTAGAGCATTTTTTCATATGTCTATAGATAGCTTTAATTTCTTCCTCTGAAAACTGCCTGTTCATGTCCTTTGACCACTTATCAATTGGGAAATGACTTGTATTCTTGTACATTTGACTCAATTCTCTATATGTTTTTGAAAGGAGGCCTTTATCACAGACACTACCTGCAAAAATATTTTCTCAGTTTTATGCTTCCCTCCTGATCTTGATTGTATTGGGTTTATTTGTGCAAAATCTTTTCAATTTAATGTAATCAAAATTATCCATTTTGCACTTCGTAATGTTTTCTATCACTTGTTTGGTCATAAGTTTCTATATTCTCCTTAAATTTGACAAACACACTATTCCTTGCTCCCCTAATTTGTTTATATTATCACCCTGTATACCTAGATCATTATCCATTTGGACTTTTTTCTTGTGGACAGTCTCAGGTGTTGATCCATGCCCAGTGTCTGCCACACTGTTATCCAGTTTTCCCAGCAGTTTTTGTCAAACAGTGAGTTCTTATCCCAGAAACTGGGGTTCTTGGATTTGTCAAACAATAGATTGCTATATTCATTGACTACTGTGTCTTGAGTACCTAATATGGTCCACTGGTCTACCCCTCTGTTTCTTAGCCAGTACCAACTGGTTTTGATGACTGCTGCTTTATGATACAGTTTGAGATCTGATAGGGCTAAGCCACCTTCCCTAGCATTTCTTTTAATTAATTCCCTCGATATTCTTAACCTTTTGCTCTTCCAGATGAATTTTGATATAATTTTTTCTAGGTCTAGAAAATAATTTTCTGGCAGTTTGATTACTATGACTCTGAAAGTAATTAATTTAGGTAGAATTGCCATTTTTATTATATTAGCTCAGCTGATCCCACGAGCAAGTGATATTTTTCAAGTTACTTAGATCTGACTTCATTTGTGCAGAAAGTGTTTTGTAACTGTGTTCATATAGTCCCTGGGTTTGTTTTGGCAGGTAGACTCCCAGATATTTTATAGTATCTACCATAGCTTTAAATGGAATTTTTCTTTCTCTTTCTTGCTGTGGGCTTTGTTAGTAATATATAGAAATGCAGATGATTTCTGCGGGTTTATTTTGTAACCTGCAACTTTGCCTAAGTTGTTTATTATTTCAAGTAGTTTTTTCCCTGATTCTCTAGGATTCTTTAAGTATATCATCCTATCTGCACAGAGTGATAACTTAGTTTCTTCTTTACCTATTCTAATTCCTTCAATTTCTTTTTCTTCTCATTTCTAAAACTAACATTTCTCGTACCATTTTGAATAACAGTGGTGATAATGAACATCCTTGCTTCATCCCTGATCTTACTGGAGTGCTCCTATGCATTTTAGCATGATATCTGCAGCAATGTTTTCAAATACCTTCAATAAGGACAAAAATGGCATTGACAGTAAATTATTTAACTTGAAAAGGCTATAAGCCAAAACTAAAATGGAGGGAGGGTTGGTTTGTGTCTCTTTGTTTGCAGGTGACTTATGCAGTCAATATTTCTGAGGCTAAGACACAACAGAATATGGATCAGTTCTCTGCTCTTTGCTCTCATTTTGGCCTAACAATTAACACCAAAAAAATAGATTTTCTGCCAGCTAGCACCACACTATACATATAAAAAATCATTAGTTATTGCAAATAGAGAAATTTTGAATGCTGAGGAAAAATTCACTTACCTTGGCAGTATATTTTCCAGGGATGTCCATATAGATGATGAGGTTGAAACAAATATTATCAGAATTATTTCATTGTTAGGGAACATCCAAAGGAAAGTGTGAGAGAGAAGAGGTATTAGACTGCCTGCAGAACTGAAGGTCTAAAAAGCCATTCTGTTGGTCTCATTGTTATATACTTATAAAACCTGGATGGTATACGAGCGCCACAACAGGAAATTGAGGTGATTCCATTTGATTTGTCATAGGAAAAGCCTGAAGATCACCTGGCAAGATGAGGTATCAGACACTGAGGTCGTTTCTTGAGCTGAACTGCCAAGCATCCTAACTCTACTCCAGACAGTGCAATGTCAAATGACTAGCCACATTATACAAAGGCTAAAAGTATATTTAACTAAAACACTATTTTATGGAGAAGTCACATGTGGCAAGAACTCACATGGAGATCAGAGGAAGTGATACAAAGACACTCTTAAGATGTCTGAAGAACTTTGGAATTGATTGTTAGACATGGGAGACAGTGGCCTACGTTCCACTCAGCATGGTGTGCCCACATCCAAGAAGGCTCTGTGCTCTAACAGCAGAGCAGATTAGAATTGTAGCTCAATTGTATCTCAAAAGAAATGTGTGATGTACAAATTTAGAGACATCTCCATTCCAAATATTCCTATAGACAATCTGTGCCTGACCTGTAGTAGAGCCTTCTGAGCTTAGATTAGTCTGATCAACCACAGTCCAACATACTGTATATTGACCCTAACATAGTGATATTTAACAACCACTGTGGTATTAAAAGTGCCTGGGGAGTAACAACTGCTAGGTGATTCATAGCTTTTGGGAGAATTAACCTTATAGAGGGATGAATGATGGTATCCATTCACTAGGAAAAAAATGAGGAATACATGGAGACTTGACCAGGTTCTTCCTAGATACTCTCTCTCACTATTTAGTATTCCTCAGTATTACAAAAAAGCCTTTGACTCAGTTGATTTCAATTCTTCCATAAATCTGTGATCTCATTCCTATGTAAGTAATTCTTCTAATGGTGAATGTCATAAGCCATCCATGGCTTCTTATTTTGTGTGACTCTTGTCTATGTGTGCTTCCATAAATCCTTCATAGGTACTGCACCTAACATCTGCCAGGACAATACTCAGACTGGCCTTCTTTTCATCGTGCCTCTTGTTACAGGAACACTCTCTTTGTTTAGTACCATCTTTTTGTTTCCCTGACTTCATTTAAGACTTAGCTCAAAGTCTACCCTCCAGGGGGCCTTTCTCAGACACCCCAGCTGCTGCCATCATACCCTCTGAGATTACCATCCATTTATACCATATATGTCTTGGGTAAACCTAATTATCTTCCCTGATGTCTCCTTCATTAGAATGTAAGTTCCTGAAGGCATGAACCATATTCTTACCTCTCTTTGTGTAGTATGTGCTTAGCAGACCATCTAGGTTGTAGTAAATATTTAATAAATACTTTCATTGATTGGTTGATTGATTGTGACCCACCCAGCCCTTCTTCAGTCATGTATCTCTTCTAAGTCTCTATTTCTTATGCATAATTTAGTTTTGGGAACATACTGTAGTCTATTTATACCTACTATACCTTGCTCCATTGCATTTTGGGTAATAGACCATTTTGATTTTTTAGAGATTGTGGCATTCTGTGAGTTGTAGTCATATGACACCCCTGGAAGAATGTTAGTATTGAAAAGATGGGTTTTTATTTTATGGGGAAGCTTGGGAATGTTAAATGTACTGCACAATTTCACAAATGCAATTTAACTCACTCTCTTCTTTAATTTATTTCTGAGCCCAGTTTCATTGTCCATCTGCAGTGTTGGCTCAAAGTATGTGTACAGATACATTAGAGTCATGATTTGTCAAGCCAACTGCCAACATAGTCTTGAAAAGAGTTATTCTTTATCTGCTTGATTTTTCTTTGTGGACTGTTAGACTGAACCCTTTGGAGTGATTATGTAACCCAGTAAGAAGATTCTGCAGTGTTTGGAGCTTAATGCGCTTATTCCACTTTCACCATAAAATTCTGACCTATGCTTAGAAATAGCTTAACAGGTAAAAATAAGGAATAGGAGAATGATGTGTTTGCAGGGATGGTACTTATATGAATATGTATCTCTACAGAGTAATCTCCCCATAGGGAGATGAAGCAAATAAATTTGTTTTGAAAAAGAACAGGCAAAATGAAAATCATTGGAGGTTTAGGGGCACCCACACATGAAAACCACATGAAATGTAAGATGTGTAGGAAGCTCTAAGGCATATACATATGTAATTGCTAAGATACCTCCTTTAACTTGAGAGCTCATTAGAAAAAGAAATCAGCAATATTGTCAAAGTATATATAAATAATGTCTGTGAAGAGGAGGCTGGATAGAATCACTCCTGAGAGATGTGAGATGTGCGCAGAGAATTGGGTAATGAAGGATTAAGTTAGCTTTAGGGAACATAGACTCTGCTAAACCTCAGAATAAAATGAAAATCTCCATATGAAGAGATTATACTGCACAGTACACCTGATGGGTGGTACAACCACAAACAGCAGTTGGAAGTGACCCTGCTGCTCCTGTGAGGAGGCATCTCAGCTGCCTAAGAGAGATACAGAGGCAAGGACTGGGCTTGCATAATACATCTCAAGGCAACAGGCCAAGTCTGCTTGAAGCACAAGAAATGTTAGTTGCTCTCAGTTTCAACAAGATAGATCAAATGTTCTGCAGAGCAAAGCAAAGTGGAGATCTGCTTTCTATCCCAACTTAGATAGTAAATGATTTTTTGAAAGGAGCATTGATCAGGAAAGTGACTCCTTGTCCTTGAATGATTGCCAAATTACAAGTATACCTGTATCCGAGCTGATGGATAGTCTTGATGGATAGATAGTACTGATGCCTGCAGAATACACTATGAGTATAATACTGGTTCTCCAATCATTAGGGGTAGGGTTTCCAAGACAATTGATTTACTGTATTTTTGATTTACTGAATGTATTTCATACGAACTTACATGTGGGTAAATTTACAGAGGCAAACTCTAGCATTCCAAGGAATACAAATTCAGTGTATAATAAAATAAATGACAGGATCACAGAATTTTGGAACTTGAAAGTTCCTCAGTGACCACGAAGTCTAATAGCCAATTACAGGGGTGGGTAGGTGGTATAGTGAACAGAATGCTGGCACTGGAATCAGGAAACTCTGAATTCAAACTTTGCCTCAATCCTTTACTAGCTGTTTGACCCTCGTCAAGCCATTTAACCTATGTTTGATTTAGTCTCCTCATCTGTAAAAGAGGTATGATAATGGCGCCTACCTCCCAGGATCATTGTGAGAATCAAATCAGATAATATTTGTAAGACCTTAAAGACATTCACCATTCTGGTTGCCATATGTGGATATCCTCTAGAAGCTGCACAGCACAGTGGATGAAGTACAGAAATTGGAGTCATGAAGACCTGGGTGAAAATTCAGCTGAGGACACTTACTAAATACGTGATCCTGGACAAGTCATTTAACCTCTGTCTGCTTCAGTTTCCTGAAATACAAAATGGGCTAATAATTGCACCTACCTCGAAAGTTTTGTGAGAATTAAATGAAATTAATATTTGGTTAATAAAAGTAGTTAATACAGTGCCTGACACATAGCAGCTAATTTATAAATGCTCCTTCTCCTTCCTTCTCTGTCCCTCTTCCTTTCCTTTTTTCTTTTCTCCCTCCTGCCCTTCATTTTCCTTTTTCTCCTTCCCTTCCTGCTTTTCTTCCTCCTTTCTTTTCTCCTTCTCTCCCTTCTTGTCTTTGTTGCTGCTTTCTAGCTTTCCTTCTGTCTTTCCTGAACTGTGATACCCAGAACTGAACACAAAGTTCCAGATGTGCTCTAATGAAGGAAGCATACAATGAAACTATCACCATCTTACCCTTGGATGCTGTGTCTCTTAATTCTGCCCAAGTTTGCATTACACTTTCTGTGTGTAGCCGTGCTACTAATGAAGAACAAAAATATTAGAGAAACTGACTGACTTTGTTTAAACTCACAAATGTAATAAACCACATTTTTTTATCTTCAAAGATTTGTGACATTGCAGTTTTCAAAAACAAACACATGCATGCCCATCCATGAAATGGATACACATGAGTAAATTTGTTGACTTAATACATCTTTCATATCTATATCTATCTATCCACACATACATATGTACACATATGTATTCATGTATGTATATAACACATGTTTTCATATATGTATGTGTATATATATTCACATATGTATGTATAGGTATTCATATATGTGTGCAAGATGTATTCCACCAGCAAGCTTGCTTATATATCTGCATGTATGTGTGTGTATATATATGAATATAAACATATTTGTATATGTATCTATATCTATATATTCATATATATCACAAAATACTTCTTTCTATATTCTGATTCTGCCTTTCAGCCTTTGCTCTATTTAGCTGTTCAAACTAATCTTCTCTGAAAAGAAAAATCAAATAAACCACAAAATAGCCTGCTTTTCTTTTTTTATCTTCATTCATTTCCTAAAATATTTCTCAGTTCCTTCCAATTTAATCCACTGTTGCTATTCAAATGAACGACAATGCCATTTGTTTTGCCTCATCTAATGTTGTTTTGTGACCAGTAGGTGGGCAGGAAGTCATTGGCTACTGAAATTCTGTATTAGATCTTAATAGTGATTGATATGGCCACTTTGCTTTAAAATTTGCAAAATATTTTTGTCACCAGAATCCTGTGAGGAAGATCATTTCAGTATTGCTACCTTCATTTTACAGATGGAAAAACAGATTCCAGAGAGGATAAATAACCTGCCATAAGCTGTCTGGCCACTGTATTGTCACAGTCACCACAGAAACTCAAGCCTTGTCTCTCCAAGTTGGGTGTTCTTTATACTGTGCCACACTGAATCAGTTATTATCTTTCCCATTTTACAAATGATGAACTTAAGTGAATAATCATATAATCACAAGCTGTTTAACTGTCAAGGCTTAGTTTTGAACCTAGGTTTTGCTAATTCCAAGTCCAGTAGTTTTCCAACTATATTGGAAGAGAGGAGGGAGACTATTGGATTAGAATGCTGCATAGGCCATCAAGACTCATTTTGTTGGCTGCATGACTTTTTTGTTGTAAAAAAGGAAGATTCAGTGATAAAGACAGGATATATCAGGAAATGACAGAAAAGAAACAAGATATGAATACATCAATAAAACTTCCATTTAAAGCAATTCATTTTGGCCCTTTCAGAATTTCTGCTGTTGGCATATTCTCTTTAGGTAAATATAAACATAACTAAGTTCTTTCTTTTCTAAAATTCACTGCAATGAAAAATCAAATCTTAGTTGACCTACTGGAAGTCTCATTATCAGTCAGAAAGTACACAGTTATATTAGACAGCCTTTTTTATTAGAAGATTTTTTTCATTGCTTTAAATGGAATGAGTGATGATTTATACAGATAATTGAGCTGTCCAAGCCTGCAGTACTGATGGTATAATCAAACAAGGAAGAACTATTGTTAACATGCTATCATGAAAGGAAGCAATTCACTGCAGATTTTGCTTCAGATGAAATGGCATTTGCTGGCTAGATCCAGAGCATGACTTGCCTTGTACAGTGATGATTTTCACCCCAACTTTGTTCCAGGGCTTTGACTTCTGCTTCAATACTTCTGCCTTGTCCTTTGGATTAGATCACTCCAGGTAGTCTTTGGTTTGACTCCAGCATGGTACACTGGTTTAGCTTTTGAGGCCACAATCAACTTTCTTTCTTCTGTGTACTGTTTCCCTTTGAATTACAGCTAGGAACTTACTCATGAAAATAATCAGTACCATGAAGTGGTATTATGCTGCATATTTCTATTGGATTGGGACCAGTTGCCATATTTCACATAATTTGAACTTTAAATAATGTGAATTCAAAAAATGTGGTCACTTCACAGGATTCATTATTTATGCTAATTGGGACCTACCTTTACTTAGTCTGAATCATCAGCACACATTGGCCTCATCCTTATGGTAAGCAGAGAACTGACATATATTTTCGTGTGTTTTGTTTGGGGTTTTTTCTTTTAGTTCATTCATGATTAGGTGTGACCTGCACTGCCTAGATTTCTCAAAATGGAGGCAACCTTGAGAGAATTTTGGAGCATGTCTAGATTGTCCATCATGGAACTAGTTGTGTCCCCTTATGCTATGGGTAGTAGGTAACTTTTTTTGATTGACTGCCTATGTCTTTAAAATTGGTGAGATTGAGTCAATTTATCAGCTGCTCTTTTCTTCTACCCTTTATGCTATACTCTTTTCAGCACTTACTTTGCTCTGTATACAGAGAACTGAATTGATAAAAAAAAAAAAAAAGGAAGGGCTTTCTTTCCTCGGCTCTTTCTGTTTATCTCCAGCTCCAAGAAATGGGCTTGGGGCTTGGGTGACAGTGTTTGTTTCTCTTTGGTGTGGTTTATTGTTCTCAGTTTCAGGTGCTGGAGGTGATCTCAGTAAGACCTAGATGTTCAAGGAAATAGAATAGTAACAAGGATAAACTCATGAGATTTTTTGACATTGACATCTCATTGTCTCTTTTCAGATGGACGAGCTGAACTACATGCTCTCCAACTTCTCTTCTGGGTAAAAATTATCATGATTTTATGCTTTCTTCAGGCCAATTCTTGTTTTTATTTCAGTCAGAAGCAAACATGAGAATTATGTTTGGAGTGCTTTCCCTGCGACCTGTGATTTTTAGGGGACCAAAACATGTGGAATAGTGATGAAAGCAGAAGTTATGGTTTGGAGGGGCATATGACTTTGTCAGCTAGTAGAGAGCCAGGCCTGAAGATTCATCTTTCTGAGTTCAAATCTATCCTCAATACTAATTATGTAACCCTGGACAAGTCACTTAACCATTTCACTCAGTTCCTTATCTGTAAAATGAACTGTAAAAGGAAATGACAAACCATACCAGTATCTCTGCTGATAAAACACCAAATGGGGTCACAAAGAGCCAGACATGACTGAAATGATTCAACAACACCTAAAAAAACACCTCAGGATCATATAACAACAATTGGCTTGTATAGCTCCTTCTTTCATGAAAACATATTAAATGAAACTCTTCTTTCCCCTTTTATGTAAATTCACGGACTGGGTTGCCCTTTGTGACTTCTTTCCCCAAAGGTTACATAAGTAATAGCAAATTACAGATCAAGAATTTTAATCTAGGTCCCATTGATTCCAAATTTGTCCTGTAGGTTATCCATTCAAAAATTCTTTCATTTAGTTTAGGTTAATTTTGCTTATATAAATATATAGAGACTACCTTATGGATGGTTCTTATGCAGGCTGACATCACATTAAGGAAGCAGATATCCTGTGGAAGCCAGAAGGGAACAGTTGTTACTAGTATCACTAAAAGGGGCAGCAACTTCTCTTCTTCTCTGAGGTCACTTGGAGGAAGAGGATGAATGAGGGGAGAGACAGAACCTCAGATATTTTTTTTGGGCTGGCTCAAAATACTACATTTGGAAAGTATATATGTTGGAAGGCACAAGAACAAGAAAGTCTGGTGAGACTTCTTTGTGGAAAAGATCTCTGATACTCTTAGTTAATATTCCCTTGTGTGTCTGCATTTGTTGTCTACTATGTTAGGTATCTTTGGTGAAGTCCTCTGTGCCAAACTACGTCTGAGGCCTTTGGCCTAAAGAACACCCAAGGTCTTGGAATGATGACTCTCTGTCCCAAGTTCAATGATCCTGATACCCTTAATGACACTTGCTGAGTCTTGCCATATTTATTTGGTTTTGTCTATAGTAGAATTTGCAAGGATCCTGGCAGTCAGAGACTTTAAGACTGATCCAGGCTATAATTTTCAGTCCTAGTTCTTCTATGCTTTATGTTTAGTTTCTTCATCACATAATACTCTTAGGTTAATGGGTTATGGTAAATAAGGTACTTTTATCCACATTTTGACTGTGAATCCTTCTGTGTACAAGTTTGCCTTTGATTTTCAGAACTTCCTTAATTTTTTTTTAAATCCATGTTCTTTTTTTCTCTTAGTAGCTTCCTATTTCCCAACTCTCATTACACTTAGAGGTCTATATTTTCAATAAAGTTTCTAGATCTTTCTAATTTAAACATCTAATCTCCCTTGGCAGGAGGATGAATGAATTTTCACTTAAGCCTCTTTCTTCTTTAGGCAATTACCAATGGATAGCATTTTAAGGAACTTAAATCTTAGGAGACTTAACATTCAGAAAGGTTTTACCCACAGTTTTCCTACAGTGTCTACCGACTTACAGATAAGGTTTCAAGGAACTTAAATCTTATTCAGAAAGATTCTACCTGTAGTATCTGGGCAAATTTAAAGGATTTTTTTCCCTTTAACTGTGCTGTTTTCCTATACATTTTTCTTGGGCTACATATGTAAACACCTATGCATTCAGAATTTTGTGTGATGGTAAATAGTTTACTGAACAGAATCTTCAACTGTTTTTAGACTCTAGACCATTATAAATGAAATACTTGAAACAGACAAGCATTTCATTACCCCTCACTTGATTCAATCTTTGAAACAGAAATTGGATTCACACTGCCTCATTGATCAGTGGAAGGAGGTTCTTATGAATGAAGTTGCATATTCTGTTACCTTCTTGAAGGAAGGAGGCTATTTGGACCAGTTCTTAGAAAATGCAGAGCTGATTGCCCAAGTAAAAGAGAAAATATCAATACACATATACCATTGCAGATGTCCTTATTAAAAGTAAATAGTAGAGAGGGACGGAGCCAAGATGGTGGAATAGAAATATGAACCTACTCTAGCTCCTCACCATAGCCCATAAAATACCTGTGGAAAATGACTAAACAAATTCTAGAGCAGCAGAAACCACAAAATGACAGAGCGAAAGAGATTTCTAGCTCAAGAGAACCTGGAAGGCCAACAGGAAAGGTCTATTGCACTGGATTCAGAGCAGAGAGCAGCCCAGCCTTGGCCACACAACATGGACAAAACTGGAGCAGATTTCAGGGCACAGAATCATGGGTAGCAGTTGTGAGTCCCAGATTTCTCAACTTACAAATGCCAAAGACAGCTTCCAAGGTCAATGAGAAAGCTCTTTCAACTGAGTGAAAAGGGAGTGCTGTCTGGCCCCAACCCCAGGGTGGTGGCAGTCACTGCGGCAGCAGCATCCACTTTTGGGGTCCTCATCCTAAAGACCCTGGGGGAATTGAGCAGCTGATCTGGATCTCAGTTCTGAGTGGCAATCTTGGGGTGAGGAAGAGTGCTGGCATGGTGGAGTTGATGGTGACTGTGGAGAGGGAATCCTAATCCCAGATTCTGGGCAGATAAGAATACTTGTGGGTTGTTCACAGACCAGAGTGCAGGCCAGGAAAGGAGTAAACTCCTCTCTCTTGATTGTGCCACCTTGGAAGAACTGAGAACTTACAGGTCCCTAGAGTACACCCTCCACTTGACAAAGGACTCAAAAGTTAAGTAACTGGATGGGATAATGCCCCAAAAATGGAATAAAATAAGGCTATAGAAGGTTACTTTCCTGATGAACAGATATTTTCTTCCATTTTTTTGGATGAAGAAGTACAAAGCATACCATCAGAGGAAAACATCAAAGTCAAAGCTTCTGCACCCAAAACCTCCAAAAAAATATGCAATAGTCTCAGGCCATGGAAGAGCTCAAAAAGGATTTTGAAAACCAAATAAGAGAAGTGGAGGAAAAATTTGGAAGCAAAATGGGAGCAATGCAAGACAATCATGAAAAGTGAATCAACAGCTTGCTAAAGGAGATTCCCAAAATGCTGAAGAAAACAACACTTTTAAAAATAGACTAACCCAAATGGCAAAAGGGATCCAAAAAGCCAATGAGGATAAGAATACTATAAAAAAGCAGAATTTGCCAAATGGAAAAGGAGGATCAAAAGTTCACTGAAGAAAATAGTTTTCTAAAAATTAGAATGGAGCAGATGGAAGCTAATAATTATATGAGAAACAAAGAAATTGCAAAACAAAACCAAAAGAATTAAAAAATAGAATACAATGTGAAATATCTCATTAGAAAAACAACTGACAAGGAAAATAGATCCAGGAGAGAACAATAAAAAATTATTGGTCTACCTGAAAACCATGATAAAAAAAAAGAACCTAGACATTATCTTTTAAGAAATTATCAAGGACAAGTGCCCTGATATTCTAGAACTAGAGGGTAAAATAGAAATGGAAAGAATTCACCAATCACCTCCTGAAAAAGATCCCAAAATGTAAACTCCTAGGAATATTGTATCCAAATTCCAGAGTTCCTAGGTCAAGGAGAAAATATTCCAAGCAGCCAGAAAGAAACAATACAAGTATGGTGGAAATACAATCAGGATAACACAAAATTTGGCAGCTTCTACACTAAGAGATCAAAGGCCTTGGAATATGATATTCTAGAGGTCAAAGGAGATGGGATTAAAACTAAGAATCACCTACCCAGAAAAACTGAATATAATACTTCAGGGGAAAAAATGGAATTTCCATGAAATAGAGAACTTCTAAGCATTCTTGTTAACAAGTCCAGAGCTGAATATAAAATTTGACTTTCAAATGCAAGAATCAAGAGAAACATGGAAAGGTAAGCAGGAAAGAGAAGCCTTAAGGAACTCATTAAAGTTGAACTGTTTATACTCCTACATGGAAAGATATTATTTGGAACTCATGAGACCTTTTCTCAGTATTAGGGCAGTTAGAGGGAATATACACACACACACATACATATGTATATGTAGGTATGTATGGAAATGTATGTGTGTATATTATATATGTGTAGGTATGTATATTTACATGTGTATATTATGTATATATGTATACACACATATTTATATATATGTATATACACACACATATACACATAGAGGGCACATGGTGAACTTAATAACAAGGGAGAATACCTAAAAAAATAAAATTTACTGTTGAATGGAATGTACTAGATCTAAGAGAAATGGTGAGGTAGAATGTAGTAAATCATCTCACATAAAAGAGGGAAGAAAGAGCTTTTACAATGGAAGGGAAGAGAAAGGAGATGAAAGGAAATAATTAAGCCTTACTCTCATGGGATTTGATTTAAGGAAGGAAGAACACACACTCAATTGCATATGGAAATCTCTTTTATCCTGCAGGAAAGCAAGGGGGAAGGGGATAGAAGAGGGAAGATAATAGAAGGGACAGCAAATTGGGGAAAGGGATAATCAGAAGCAAATACTTGGCAAGAGGACAGGTCAAGGGAGAGAATGGAATAAATGAAAGGCAGGATAGGACAGAGGGAAATGGGGTTAGTCTTATACATAATAAATATTATGGAAGTGCTTTGCATAGTTACACTTGTATGACCTATATTGAATTGCTTATTTTCTCAATGAGGGTGAGTGGAGAGGGAAGGAGAGAATTTGGAATTCAAAGCTTTAAGAATGAACACTAAAAATTATTTTAGCATGCAACTGGAAATTAAGCTATACAGGCAATGGAGCATAGAAATCTATTTTGCCCTACAGGAAAATAAAGGGGAAGGGGGATGGAAGAAGTGTGGGTAATAGAGGGGAGGACAAACTGGAGGAAGGGATGGATGGGGTGCATGCTGTCTTGGCGTGAGGGGTGGGGAGAGATGGGGAGAAAATTTTTAATTCCAATTCTTGTGGAAGTGAGTGTTAAGAGCTGAAAAATAAATAAACTATATATTTAAAAACAGTAAATAGTGAAAAGAGCAATATGTTTACAGTCAAAGGATCTGAGTTCAAGTTTTGCCTCTCCTATTTTCTACCAATGTGACTTTGGGGAAGTCAATTTCTTTGGGTCATAATTTCATTATCTGTAAAACAAGGAGTTGAACTGCAAGACCAATAGGGTCCCATTCAGATGTAAATTTATGATTCCAGGAAAGACCAGATGTTCTATTTGGAAAGCCTACTAATGGCAGCTCTTACTATAACAAATAAGGAAATATTATTCTGCTATTAGAGAGGTAAAAGAATAAGAGGGAGGAGAAATAGCCTACTTTCTGTTGTGGCTTCCAAAAATAATTCACAGAATAACGGAATGTGAGAGTTAGAAGAAATTTCAGTGATTATCATATCCAGCCATAAACAAAAGGGATCTTCACTACAAAACACCTAAAAAGTTGTCATCTACTGTCTCATCGTTTAGAGAAGACGGGTCTCCTAGTCTGAGCTTTTTTGCTATTAGAGAATGGGAGAGACACCACTCTGTCATGCATCATTCTCCTAGACTGATCTTTGTAAGCACCATTCCTGTCTATTGGGGCCAAAGAGTCATCATTCCTTCCTGTTCCCTCTGTATATCTCCTGGCCTCGCCTGCCTGAAAATATAGGAAAGAAACTCATTGGTTTCCTACCTGAGCTGTCTCCTGAGGAGATTCTGTTCTTTGGCCCAATTCTTCCCACCTGAACTCTATGATTAAAAAATCCCATATGGCCATATCTTCTTCAGTTCAGTGATTCTGAATGTTCCCAGCCACTTTTCAAACCCTGTTCTCTATCCTCCACTACCCGTTCCCTTATTTCCATCTTCTTCAACATTGCCCTCCTTTTCTGCCCAATCCTTCATTGTCCCTCTCTAAATCTAACCACCCCTTTCACTGTGGTCTCTGGAATGTTTGCCCCATAAGTAACAAACTTGCTTCTCACTCCTATATTTGGGCTATCACCGAGCCCTGGCTCCCTTTTGATGATTCAGCTTTGCTGATCACCCTTTCCAGCACTTTCAATCATTCCCTTGACTCACTGGTCAAGATGGATGGATTGGATTGCTCTTTGCTCCCCTTTGCTACTTCCAAACTCACACTCTTAACACTATCACTTGATAATATCTCCTCCTTTGAAATTCTCTCCATCTACCTCCACCAACCAATCAGGATACTGGTAGCTATTGTTTATCCACCTCCAGTATGCTCTCCTTACCTCAATAAATTCAAAGCCTCATTCATAGTCTTTCTCTCCTGCTAAACTCCTATCTTCATATGAAGGAATTCAACATACATATCACTACTCCCTCAAGCACCCTGACGTTCCAGTTACTCAACTTACTCATTTCCCATAACCTACTTTTCCACAATACCTCAACAATTCACAGAGATAGTCATATCCTTCCTCTTTCTTCTCCCACAAATATATTTCTTCTAGGTTGATAAACTCTGAAATTCTGTTGCCTAATCACAAGATGTTGTCATTCAATCTCCCACTCTGCCTTGCCACCCCAAACACTGTTTTTCATTCTTATCATGACCTACCATCTTGATCCCTTAGTTCTTTCCCAGGTCATGGTTGTTACAGTAGCTACAGTTTTTTTTCCTTTATTCACCTTGGACCCTTAAATGAATTCATTTGAATCTACACTATCCCCATGTATTGAATGACTAGTCTATTTATTCTATTAACAATCTTGTCCTGCCAAACCTCAGCCCTGGATAACACCCACTATCCATGACTTTGTCCGCCTCAGGTGAGATCAAAAGAAACTGGGGAAAATCATGAAATTATTGCTGACTGGATCCATTATAAATTTACATTATATAACCTCAACTGGGCCCTCATCATGGTAAGGCAATCCTTTTACATCCACCCAATTCATTCATTGTCCCACTCACCAGTTTTTCCAAACCTTTGCATCCCTCATCAAATCTTCCATAGCTTTTGCTCCCTCCACACTGAGAAACTTGCCTCATATGTCACTGAAAAAAAATAGGTTATTCACTGAGACTCTCCCCTTCTCCTCACCATCTCATGTCATATCACCCAGATGCCTTCTCCCACTATCTTTTCCTTCATTGCTATCTCATGTAAAGAAATGTTCTTTTCCTTGCCAAAGCAAACCACTCTACATGAATAAGAGATCCCATTATATCTCATTTTCTCTAAAAGATTGGTCTCCCTATTATACCCACTCTCTCATCTGAATTCCAGATATATTCACATCAGTCTTTTCAGACAAATCATGTTTATCTTCATCATTAAAATTATTTTCTTTTGGGTATATAGAATATCATCCTTGAACATATCCTATCTATTGCTTTTGCATTGACTGAGTCTGAAGCATTTTAGCTAGTGGCGCCAGACTTCATCCTAGAATATATATACTTTGGGCAATGTATCCTTGGGTGAAATTGGGGGCCATATAGTATTCCTTGGGGGAACATTATTTCCTTTCTTGAGAATTGTAAAAGAGAATTATAAAAATTATGTACACAAATATTACTATTGGCAATGACTTTGCTTTTATAAAAGACCAAGTCTCATCTTCATTACTTCCATATTTTCTGTCAAAAAGGGTGTCCCCAGACTTGAAAAAGGTATGAAGAAGGAAATTTCCATGGAAGAGAAAGAGGTGAGATATCACTCTAAATAAACATGTGTCTTGTTGAAATTCAAATGAATTATTAAGCCAGTAACTTATGGATATTGGAAAAGGGAAGTGGTGATCAATGCAAGCAAGTATGGATTCACTAAGGAAAAATTATGATAGAAAAACATCAATTTCTTTTTCAATAGGTGTAGAAGGGCAGTAAGAAGAGTGATGTAGATGTGGTCCATCTGGATCCCATGAAAAAATTTTATAATATCTTATATTACCCTTGTAAAGAAGATAAAGAGATGTAGACCGTGTAATTTATTCAACCCTTATTTAAGAACTCCCCAACTTTCTTTGCAATAGACTTGAGGAGGGGAAAGATACAGGTAGGTGGTTTTAATTGATTGAGGGATTTTAGTTGACTGCAAAGCTCAATACGAATCATGGCAACATGATGCATCTAAAAAAACTCACCAACAGAGAAACAAACAGCTAATATAATTTTAAGGTACATTTGTAAAGTATACGTCTTCAAACAAGGGAAGTAATATTCCATGGAACTCTACTAACCAGAGCACATCTCAAATACTGTGTTTATTTCTGGGTGCCTCAATTTTAGGAAAATGTTGACAATCTAAAAAGTAATCAGAATGGCAAAGAGTCAGGGAAATGATCACACATGAAGAATAGCTGATAGAATTGGGTGCATTTAGTACACATTTAGAAGTGTCCAAATTGTGTAATGTATTGCTTCATGAGATAGTGAATCATTTATTTCTAGATCAGAGATTCTACATCTGGTAGGGAGTTTGGCTGGATAATTTCTAAACTTCCTTTCAACTCTAAGATTGTGGGATTCTCTGATGAGTGACAGATTTGCTGACATGCACAGGGTAATTGTGTATATCAGTCACAAATCTAAGGGTCATCTTGTTTTTTTTAGAGTTTTCCACCTCTGGTTCTTGTCCTCTTGTCACATGAGCCTGACAACTGCAATTTCAAAAAAAGAATCCTACTCATCATTTTCCTCATTTCTGATGTGATAGTCTGATTTCCCATTTCTTTACCACCTGCATATTCTCTAAAAAGGGGATGAAAAGTTTAAAATGTACTTTCTTTCCAAGTGCTATCACTGTTTTATATCTCCTCCTGGCAAGCAGGCTAAAAACATCTTTTATTGTACAACACAGTATTTCCAGCAATGGAGCATCTCAAACTAGAAGTGTTGGCAGATGATTCACTATGCAGCAGCAATGGCTGAGTTAATACTGTGGGGAAAAAATAAAAATCCAACAACTAAAGGTATAGGGATAGAGTACATTTAGATAGTATCTATATGATTATAAGGCAACAGTTCAATTTATTAAAAATAAAATTAAAGCAAAACACCATATCAGTTGACTGGTATCATTATGGAGGAGAAAAAAATACTATTGATTGACTAATATGTTTCTTTGTAAGTTTTTACTTTACTTTACTTTTACTTTTCAATTTGTTCTCTTGTCATGGTTTACAAACAGGCTTGGAAATCATGAAAAGAAAGAAATATAGTTGAGTGACACAGAGGCCAGGAGAAAACTACCTTCAAGACTTTCTTCCATATTAGCCCAGTTTTTCACCAGAGAACCAGAGAATCTCTTAAATATATGTGAATGTGAGAAGCTTTTTGTCTGCAAAACATCCTTTCTCATGTTGGAAACTGGAGTTAAAATAAAATGTTTAAGTGGGGAGAAACATTTCTCCTGTTAAGGTACACCTAAGTCTCTGTGCATAGGTTTTTTAAATTGTCTATTTTGTTTTGGTTTCCATCATTTCAACAATTGACACAATCCTTTCCTCTAATAATAGGGGTGCACAGGGCAACCAGAGAGCAGCACAAGAGTAATGGGGGTACAAATAGGAGAGAGGGACACCAAAATGAAAACTACGGATAGGAAACCACCCACTTCACAACTTTTCCCACAGTACCTGTATTCCTTTCTTCTTGGGGTCATATGAGGGTGAATTGAAAAGACTAGAGATAGTCTATTTAATTCAGCTCTAGATCTGTGACCCTACAATCATATTTGTAGATGAAAGAAGAGAAAACTTTGGAAGCAACGTGATTGTTCACTTCAAGTATTGCAAACTTTGTTCTGTTTCATTGCAGAGAGTAGAACTTTGATCATTGGTGGTATATGTGTGTGTGTATACTTGTTTATGTGTGTGTATGAGAGAGACAGAGAGAGAGAGGTGAGGGGAGAGGGAAAGAGAATGAGAATATAATGGAAAGAAGAAAGGGAGGTAGGGGACGAGCATTTATTAATGCTGCTAGATGTCTGGCACTTTGCTAAGCAACTTACCAGTAATATTTAATTTGATCCTCACAAAAACCCAGGTTGGTAGGTGCTATTATTTTGCTTATTTTACAACTGAGGAAACTGAGACAGACAGAGATTAAGTGACTTTCCCAGGGTCAAACATCTAGTAAATATCTGAGGCTGGGTTGGGACTCAGTAAGACCTAGGCCCAGCCTGGTGTTCTATCCACTGTGTTACCTAACAGAGGGGAAGAGGAAGAGGGGAAGGAAGGAGGAGAGATGAGAGAGAATGAAAATGAGAATGTTTAAGGAATAAGAAATAGCACAAAGGCACAGTGGTAGGAGAGAATGTCATGCACATGAAACATAAAGTAGACTAATTTGATTAGAGTATGGAATGAACAATGAGGAGTAATATGAAATCAGTCTACAAAAACAGGTCAGGCCAGCTTGTGTAAGGCTTTAATTCAAAAGAGAGGAGTTAGTGTATTATTTTAAAGGCACTTTAACATTTTCTATCCTTCTATTCTCAATAAGGAGACACTGGAGATTATTGATCCTGAGAGGAACATAGTCAGTTCTTTGCTTTATGAATAGCAATTTATCAGATTGTGGGGAGGAAAATGGGGCAGAGATTGGTAGGAAGGTCAACGAGAAGGCTGTTGCAGTGGTCTAGGGTCTGAGCTAGGGTGTTAGTTCTATCATTGGAGGTAAGGAGATGGATACAAGAGATGCGGTATTGGAACTGAGAGAACAAGATAACTGATTGGGTATGGGAGTGACGGACAGAGAGAAGTTAGGGATAACTATAAGTTTTTCACCAGGGAGAAAAAAGGGAAATGGTGAAGCTTTTCATAGAAATAGGGAATTTGGGAAAAGGAGTAGGTTTGTGGGGGCATTGGATATTGGGAATTTTGAGGTGCCTATGGGACATGCAAATGAAAATGTACAACAAGGTGATGTGGGATTGAAGTTCCTGGGGAAAGATAAGAACTGAATATGTAAGTTTGGGAGCCATCTATATAAAGGTGACCATTATACCCCATGAAAATTGATATCAGCAGGAGAGAAAGAGGACTGAGGATAAAGCCTTGGAAATAGGAAAAGGATTACAAGTCGTAAAGTGGGTGATAATTCAACAAACCCTATTCTAGCAGTGATCCGATGCATAAGCAGAGCTTCAGGAGAGCAAAGGCAGGAAAACTCATAGAAGTAAAGGGGTCCAAGGGGAAGGAAGTCGTCAACCATATCAATACTTCACAGAGGTAAAAAAGAATGAGACTTGAGAAACAGGTCTGTAGATTTAACTATAAGTGACTATTAGACTGGTTAGTGAAATCGGTTCTATTTGAGTGGTAGGGTCAGAAACCAGATTGTGAAGCATTGAGAAGTATGTGGCAGATGAATGGAAGCCTAGGAATTTGACTATAAAAGGGTGAGATATAGGAAAATAGGTTGAAAGAACTGAAGTGTGAACTGAGGCAATGAGGAAAGAACAAGTAGATAAAAAATGGGTGAGGTTTAGAATGAGACGGTCAAAACAGCGAGTTCCCAAATTGGATTGGAGGAGATAGGATAAAAGTACAGCTAGAAGGTTTGTCCATAGCCAACAGAAGCGCCGCAACTCTGTCAAATGCTAGGGCAATGTAAGAGAGTAGATTGGTAGTGTGCCTTCGTCATTTGTTGCTGAAGAAGATCATGCCATCAGAGAAATGATGATATGACTTGCACTTGACTTTGCTGTGCAGGTCACCAGCCTCACTTCTCCATACCATCTGAATCCAGTGACCGATATTCATCAGGATGACTGGAGATGACCCAGGATGAGGCAATTGGAGTTAAGTGACTTGCCCAAGGTGAGACAGCTAGTGAGTGTCAAGTGCCTGAGGTGAGATTTGAACTCAGGTCTATCCACTGCACCACTTAGCTGCCCAGGTTGGTAGCATAGAAATGGAGATAAAGAAGAACTTAAAATAGGTTGGCTCCAAGTCTAGTGTTCCTTCACAATACAACATTGCCTGAATTAGTGAGTAAGCCACTGAACTGTACCCTATATTCTTCTTTTGTCCACATCCAAAATTTAAAGGGCAAAAGGAAATTCCAAAGTAAAAACAATCTTTGTCTGCAAGACTTGGTCACGTGTCTGTAACTTACAATTTTAGAGTTTCCAGGAAATGATGAGACATGAAGTGATGTGCCCATGACTGTATAGCTTGTAAGTATCTAATAGGACTTCCTGACTCCCTGACTTAGTCCCAAAACCATGACATCTCACACCTTACACTTATGTTACATTTTAAAAAATTTGGCACCAAATCATGTAAAATGTTTTTATAGAAAAAATGTTTCTCCACTAAAATCCTACTTAGGTACTTTATTGTTGCATAGACCTGATCCTGAGTTCCCAAAGGGTAAAGTACCATTTCTGACATGTCTAACCTAGGTAATATCAGAGGCCCATTAGTAAAGTTTTGGTCTTCAAAAGATGATTTAAAAAAAGAAATAAATCATAATAACTCATTAAAACCAGATATTAAAGTATAGAGGAATTGAAACCTTTCTCATAAGAGGGAGTATCCATGCTGCTAAAATCACAGCTCCTTCAAGTAAATAAGATATTAATTAAATATCATTCTAAATTATATTAATCTTTATAGACAAAGTATAAATGTATAGAAGAATTATATATGATAATCTAAGACTCAGTCAAGCATGGTTCAATTTATTTTGTTTTTTTCCAGTCATGTTGAACTTTTTATGACCTCATTTGGAGTTTTCTTGGCAAATACACTGGAGTGGTTTGCCATTTCCTTCTCCAGCTCATTTTACAGATGAGGAAATTGGGACAAAAAGGCTTAAGTGACTTGTCCGGGGTCACACAGTTAGTAAGGGTGTGAGACAGGATTTGAACTCATGAAGATGAGTCTTTCTGACTCCAGGCCCAGCATTCTATGCACTGGATCACCTACCTGACTCCCCCTCCCCCCACCTCAGTCAAGCATACTTCCAGAAAAATTAGCCGTTTCTTTCATGTTACTCCTCCATAGAAAATATCACTGTTAATAATACCCATTATATGTATATTGCTGAGAAGAAAATAAAGAATTAAATGTATTAGACTAGGAAAAGCAAACCCAAACCAGAAAATATTGCAGTTGTATTTGAAATCATTTGAAACAAGCCTCCATCTAAGGATTCGAAGTGCGTCTTTTCTGTCCTTCCCATTCTCAGCTAGCTTTAAATCTCACTCTTGTGAGCAACTATCATTTTTGTCATTTCCCATTTTACCTTCAGAACAGGTCAAAAGAAGAATAGATTGATTATCTCTTTAACCCAAATCTAATTTGCATGCTTAAATAATTAATAATTTTCCAGATATATTGAGGTTGAACAACTTGGTGACCTAGATAATTTTGTCTTTTTCATGAGGAAAAAGTTCAGGTTCTGAGTCACATAATTAGATTAGTGTGGAATGTGGACAGACCTTTCTATGGTAAATCAGCATTTAGTTTGAGAAATCCTATTACTGATGTGGATTTCCTTGGTTAGGGTTGCCAGAACTGGTCTTTATTACATTCTTTTTTTTTCATTCTACCAATAAGTCAAAGTCGAGTAGATAAAATAAATTAAAACAGTATGGTTCCAGATGAAACAGTAGTTTCAAGTCTCTAAGCCTGAGGGCTCAAACAGTTGCCTTATTTGACCTGATGTCCATCTGGTGACACAATTCCTTGAATTGTGTTTCCTGCTCCATCAACAATGCAATAAAGATCTGATGCAACCCAGAACTAAAAGTTGACCTCCTTTTGGAGAAGAGTATTACCTCTAGGAAAATTGATTGCAAGAAGGAAATTAAATTCTCTAATTAAATTATGAGTTCTTAATAAGGAAATCCAATCACCCTCCCTCCCCACACACACACTCCCCTTCATTTGTTGAAGAGGAGTGGTAACACCATGAACTGTTGAAGACAGAGAAAATTGACATTGTTAGAAGAAGCTCTCTGATGAAGAGACTTGGATGATTTCAGTTAGTACTACAACTCTTAAAATTTATTAATCAGATCCAAATCAACATTCTAAAAGTATCATAGAATCACAGAATGTCAGATCTGGAAAAGACTTATATAGATCAAGTGATCCAGTAGTGTCAAATTCAAGTAGATATTGGTCCTGTTGGTAACATATTGACTTAGAAAACCACAAATTAACATTATTGATGTTGTATTATGTTTTAATTTATTTTGTTAAATATTTCCCAATTATATTTTAATTTAGTTCCAGCAGTACTTGTGAATTTTTCTTGCTGCCCTGAGCAATGAGTTTGACATCTCTCTCCAATTACCTAATTTTACATATAAGGAAGCTAAGACCCAAAGAGGATAAATAATTACTCCAAGATCAAAACTTGGTTAGTGCAAGAAACAATATTAGAATCTAGGTCTCCTGATTTAAAGTCCATTCTTTCCTCTACGTCAGAGGTATCAAAAACATGGCCTCCAATACTCCCCAACGAGCAAAGTCAGATGAAAATGTAATTGGTAAATAGTTTAAAAATGTAAGTAAAATAAAGACAACATTGCATTTTAAAACTAAGCCAGCGTAGACCCAAAGGGATGCACAGTTTTTTGAAGCCAGGTCAATGTGAGAGTCAGTGAAGTCTATTTGAAGATCATAATGACTGACATTTATAATAGTGTCTATATTATAGAGCTCAAAGGTTTCTGCAGCACTTGACATACGTGAACTTATTTGATCTCCACATAAACTCTGAAAGGTCAGTACTATTTGCATTATCCTCATGTAACAGATAAGGACACTGAAGCTAAAAAAAGATAAGTGGTTACAGTCTGCTAGGTACTGTAGTTACATAGCTGGTAAGTGTTAGAGGCAGAATTTGAACTCTTCTGTGTCCTTACCTACCCCATGTCTATGACTCTTACCACCAGAAAGCATCTTTGACCAGGCTCCAGGAAACTTGAATATTAGACCTGGTTTTCCCATCTGCAAAATAGAGGAAATAACATAGGGACTCTGCTCTAGTTATTGGTAATTGATTCCACAAAGACATAGTATTAAGTGAAATTACATTATTAGAGTCAGTTCCATATCACCAATGGAAATATATATTCACTAAGTAATGTAACAAAAACCGGAAGATGATGCTCAGGGTAATTAAAGCCATTATGTTAATTATTTCCTAGTTCAGATCATTTTTGGTTATCTGATTTGATCTTAAGCAACTAGTCAAATAATATTACATTTTAATTTTGTAGTACTTAATTTTAATATATTTATAGAATGATTGCAACATGATATACTAGGTAAGACAACAGGTCATCAAAAGTACTTGTATTTTTAATGTCTGCCTCTTGAGGCTATTATTAAAATAAACTGATAGAACAGATAGAAAATGCTTGGAAAAAGCTCAAGTCATTAAAATGAAAGAAATTATCTGGAAAATTAGTTCTTTCTTTAGTAGAGATATTAAGAAAAGACTTTTGGTAAGTTGCCTAAATAATTCATATGAATATTTTGTTTCTCCAGTTTTCTGGGCATGTTCCTTAATTCTCTTTTTCTGGCTATCAATGGAAATATTGTATATATACATGGTAGGGCAAAGATGGAGAGAAGACCAGAGAAAATTCACATTGGGGATGTGTCTTTAACTTAAACTTTAATTCCATCAATTGAGATTTCTTCTTGCAATCCCAACCATCTCTGGGTGCCAGAAGCAGAAAAGTAGCCTTCTGGGATTAGTGCAAGCTTTGCTTCTAGGGCAGTGTTTTTTCTTTTTCATTTCTCTTGATCTTTCTGCACCATTTCATGTTAAATGATCTCCTCCATCTTTCTGCTGTCTCATCTCTCTTGGTTCTTTCACTCCTACCTTTGTGGTTCTGAGGCTGCTTATCCCACCTCTGGAGAGCTGAGATTACTAAGAAGTATTTCCTTACACTGTACTGAAGTGTTGCTATGTGAAACTTTCAAACATTGCTCCTAATTTTGACTTGTGGCAACAAGCAAATGAAATCAAATGCGTCTTCCACATGAGAGTCCTTCAAATACTTGAATAAATCCATTATTTCCCTTAATAATCTTCTCTTCTTTGGGATAACCATTCCCAGTTTCTTCAATCAATCATTACAGGGTGCTGTTTTGAGTCCCCTCAATATTCTAGTCACCATGCTTTGGATATACTCCAACTCATAAATGTCCTTCTGAAAATGTGATGCCTGAACACAATTCTCCAAAAATGTTCTGACCAGAGCAGAACAATGTCAGTACTATAAATTCCTTTCCTCTGAAAACTATGTCTCTTGATGGACACTATATTTACATTAATACAGCCCAAGCCTGCATTAGATTTAATTACTTTTCCACAAAAAATTTGATTTATAATTTGTTTGCTCCTTAGGGGTGAACCCAGCCCTCCAAGTTTCTATATACAGAGATACCTAAAAAATTGCTGAGTATCTGAACTTTATAACCTCCCACTTCCTCAGATTCACCAGTGAATCCACACCTGAGCAGACCCTTACTCATAATCCATCTATGAGACTTTATTAAGCTCAATGATGATGAAGATGATGATGAAGATCTAGCATGATACTTTCCTAGGTGTGTGTGGTATACAACAAAAAAGCAAAAACATTCTTTGACCTCAGTTTATTTTCTAATGTGGAAACAGCATATGTATATAAGAATATATAAGAAAAAAGGCAGAATTGTTGGAAGATCTAAGGAGAGATGACACTTGCAGATGGAGGGGGGGTCTCCTGGAGAAGATAACATTGGAGATGAATTAAAGAAAGCCAGGGAGGTTGGGAAGGAGAGTGTGCCAAGGCATAGAGATTGAAGATGGCACACCTGTGTGAGAAAGGGCAGACGGGACAATATAACTGGATCTCAGCATGTGAGGAAGGGAATAGAATGGAAGAAGATTGCAAAGGTGGGATGGGGCCCTGTTCTAAAGAGCTTTAAAGGATTTTATATTTGATCCTGCAGGTAATAGGGAGCCATTTGAGTTTACAGAGGTTTATTGAGTAGGCAGGGGGTAAGGAGAGTGACAAGGACAGACTTGGACTTTAGAAAAATCCCTTTGGCTGCTAAATGAAGGGTGGATCAGAGTAGAGAGACTCAGAGCAGGAAGATCAATTAAGTTGTTGCAATAATCCAAGTGAGAGATTGAAAGGGTGGTGGCTATAAGAGTGAAGAGAAAGGTACAGATACAGAAGATGTTGTGAAGTTAGAAATAAGAAGCTTCAACCTGAGATGGGATGAGCCAGGTGAATGTGAGGATTTGAAGATGATTCTGCCCTTGACAGAATTACCTACATGCCAGTAGTCTCTGACACACTATGCTCAATTTATCAAGTCAGTCACTCAAAGCACAACCTAACTTGCCCTCCATACATTATTGGTCATTGGACACCATGTACTCTATGCCCATAAGTTCTATTTTTCTAGTCATGACAAATCTCTTGTGTTTGTCCTTCATGGCTGAAGAAGACCACACCATTAGAGAAATGATGACATGACTTGCACTTGACGTTGTTTAAAGTGAAAGAGGGCCAGTGATAATCACTCTTAGAAGAACACCCTTTTATAGCCCTGGGGTGGATTATATTCATGAATATGTATATTGAGAGCAAAGACAGGATTGGAGATTCATAACTCTAAATCCATCTTTGAGTCAAGAACATAGTTACTCCTCTTCATAGCTTATTGACTTTGGGCTTGTCATCCAACAAGTTCTGAAACTAGCTCATGGTTGTCCTTCATTCTTTTTTTTTTAATTTTTATTTTATTTATTTATAAATGTTCTACAATCACTTCCTTAAAATTAAGATTTTAT
>CM053773.1:29121785-29162535 GCA_028658325.1 Potorous gilbertii
TAAACCCAAAGACCCCAGCTTCTGGGATAAGAACTCACTGTTCAACAAAAATTGCTGGGACAACTGGTTAACTGTGTGGCGGAAATTAGGCATAGACCCATGCCTAACACTGTACACAAGAATAAAGTCTAGATGGGTACATGATGTAGGTATAAAGATTGATACCATGTCCTCCATTCTTGAAAAAGATGAAAATGACACCACTACATTGGAATCAAGGTACAATTTGTTTGACTATGACTGATCAGATTAATACGAGCCCAGAAGGCTCTACCACAGGTCAGGCACAAATAGCCCCTATGAACATTTAAAGTGGAGATGTTACTAAATTGGCGCATTTCACATTTCTTAAGATTTACAGCAATTCTGCTTTGTTCATAGAGCATGGAGCCTTCTTGATGCTGTCATACCATGCTGGGTGGTCCTATAACAGTGTCTCCTATGTCACCCAACTGATTCCGAAGTTCTTCAGAGATGAAAGTATCTTCGTATTGCTTCTTCTGTCCTCCATGTGAGAGCCTGCCTTCAGTCAGTTCTCCATAAAATAGTCTTTCAGGCAAAGTTACTTTTGGCATTAGAGCAGCATGACCAGCCCATCTGAATACTGCTTTCTACAGTAGAATGTGAATGCTTGGCTATTTCGATCAAGAAAGAAAATTATGAGATGGAAATTATGAGAAACAAAATTCTGGGCATAGAAGATGACCAGTGCCAAGGCATGGATGATAGATGGAGCATCATATGTGGGGAACACAAAGAAGGTCAGTTTGGCTAGATCAGAGTGTAGGAGGGGACATTATGCCAATGAGACTGGAAAGAAAGGTGGAGGCTAGATTTTTGTTGTTACTCATTCGTTTCAGTCATATCTGACTCTTTGTGACCCTATCTGGGATTTTCTTAGAAAAATTCTGGGGTGATTTGCTATTTCCTTCTCTAGCTCATTTTACAGATGAGGAAACTGAGGCAAATGGTTAAATGACTTGCCCAGTGTCACATAGCTAATATGTGTCTGAGGCTGAATTTTAACTCAGGTCCTCCTGACTTCATGTTTTGCCACCTACCTGCCCCAGGGACTAGGTTATGGAGGGCTTTAAAAGTCTAACAGAGAAGTTTATATACTGTCAACTCAAATTCTACAAATCCTTCAAATCCCAGGTGTATAATAACTTTCCTGTTATTGTCAACCCAAAGTGATCTCTTCTAAATCTAAACTTTCATAGTTATCTTGACTGCAATCCATATTAGACTGCCGACAGACAAAATATCTAAATTTATACATTAGGTTTATGTGGGCGTATATTTATGAAATTCTTTGGTAAACAAATTTAAAAAGCAAATATTTAATTTATTTTATTATTGAAGTAATACATCATAAGATGTCATGTTTAAATATAGTTACATAAGCATTTTATGAAATATGTATAACAAAATACAGAATTGAAAATAACCACAATGATGATTACAATTTTTCCCTTGGTCATTTTTATCTTCTTGGAGGTAAAGATGTGACTGAATGACATTGAACAGGACCAAACAATAATGGCCATCTTTGAAGAGATTTCAGTATTGTCAAAGTCAAAAAGGTTGCTTTCCGTACTCAAGAACTTAGGTTTGTATAAGGATTATTAAAGATTTCCATTGTTCTATAATCCCATTTGGAGAAATATTCCATTTATCAGTGCACATCCGAGTCCATGAGTTAGAGTTCATTCATTATAATTCTTGACCACAACTTTCTGTAAGTAATTCATAGGGTATCTGCCTATTGTGATAGAAGTTTCCTCTGGTTCTTTTAATATTTCATATGGAAGAAATAGACTATTTATATGTTCACACTCACAGGTAAATTGAAATTAAAAGGCCTTAGTAGTCTAGTTGAAATAACTAGGACACTAATTTAAGCTAGTATCCATAGAATCAATATTAATTCCTTATGTATCAATTGACTAGAACACACTAGAATATTCTAGTGATTCAGATACAAAAGCCTCCTTCAATTTTCTGAATTTCTAACACTTTTACGGTAGGTTTATATATAGTTTATATGGTGTGCTTTTGGAAGTATGTTAGGTAGAAAGTGAAAGGTTGGTAACAGAAGAACCAGTTACTTACTTTTGGTTGGCTCCCACCCTTGTGTGGATGGTGCCTTCCTATTCCCAACTCTTCCCTTCATTCGTGCCTTTTTTCTCCCTTAGTCAAGACACTCAGCTCTTCCTTTCAGAGGAATAAGTTTCTTTTAAACCCATCACAGAAGGATCAAAGGAAAATCAGAAATGCCCAAGGCTTCAGTCTCAAGAGAGATCCTCCCCCTCTCCTCCAGGCCAATGGCCACTTCTCCTTTTAAAGACTATTGTTAGATAAGTTGTGGTGCCTAAATTTGATGTTGAATTCACTTGGTCTTTCTCTATTTTGGTGAAATTATAAAATAATGAATCAGTCCACTCTTTTGTTGCTCTTGAGTCCCAGATTTTTCCAGGGAATGGTTCCCTGATTGAATCTGTCAATTGTTATTTCCCTATACATTTGACTCCTTTTCTTACAGCACTTAGCGTACCCTCAAATCACACCTGGACCAGTATTTCAGTAAAGAAGTATACTATCTTATATAGACCAGTTTCTTTCAAACCAAATGTCAACACAGAAACAGAATAGAATTTTAAAGAATAAGGTTGGGGTTAGCTCCATCTGCATCTATAGCTGTTGCCATGGGTAAGGCAGAGGCTAGTTGGTCTCTTGAGCTTAGGAATTCTGAGTTTTTGTAGGGCTTAAACCAATAGAATGTCCACATGGAGTCTGACACAAATATAGTTAGTTTCTGGGGGCAGGGGGAGGGTGTCACTAGGCTACAGGGAGGGTGTGGGGCAAATCATTTCAGGTTGGAAATGAAGCATGTCAAAGCTCTAATTGCAGCCTGGGCAAGACAGAAAAGTAGAAATCAATGAGTATTGTACTCCTAAAGTGCAGGAACTGGACTCACACCCTCTCTTTCTCTCTCTCTCTCAATTTCTCTCCCTCCTGCCCACGTAGCAGTGGATCTTTTCATGGAGGAGGTGCTTATTAAATGCTGATTAATGAATTCATTGAGGAAACAGCATAGGATTTTAGAAAATGAAATTAAAGAGAGCAATAGACCTGACAAAAGAGAGAATATACCAGTCCTGGAAGCCATAAAAAGTTCCCAAGAGACAAAATTACAGAAAAATAGATAAGATTATCATTGGTATTATAATTTTAAAAACTGGATCAAAGATTTCATTGATGTTGAAAGGCCTAGACTCCACTCATGCACATTGACTGGTTCTCTGCAATTTAAACCCTTAAAAGAGTTGCCACCCATGGCCACACAGTCAAAATGTCAAAGGTAAGATTTGAAATCTAGTCCTCTAGTTCTCTATTTCCTGTCATACCTACTCTCAACAGAGAGCATAATATAGTAGATCAATTACTGATATCTCCTTCCTCCCCACCACAATGCAAACAAAAGGACATCAGCAATTACTGACTCATATGGCTACTTTCTTTTTAACCCTTATAAAATTTTTATGACAATGTTCTACATACCTATGAAGGGGATGGTTGATCAAATACGATAAGGGAACAGGCAGGATTTCACAGATTATTTTCTGTAACTGATCATATCTTCACAGTTATAAAATTAACTTAGATGTATGGAGAATATGATATCCATAACAGCCCCTTCCTATGTTTCCAGCTTTCTCCCTTACATGTACTCGAAGATCCAGCGACACAGACTTCTTTTCTGTTCCTTCCATAAGACATTGTTTTCTGACTCCATGAGTTTTTACTGGTGCTCTCTATGCTTGGGTGCTTTCCCCACTGGGCTCTGCCTCCTGGCTTTCTTGAATTACTTCAAATCCCAGCTAAAGTCCCACTTTTTGCTATAAGCATTTCTCATTCCCCGTAACAGTAGTACCTTGTCTCTGAGATTACGGCCAAGCTATCCTCTGTGTGTATATATCTATATGTACCCGTGTATATATATATATATATATATATATATATGATGTGTATCTATATGTGTATATAAAGAGAGAGAGAGAGAGAGAGAGAGAGAGAGAGAGAGAGAGAGAGAGAACATAGGCAGAGCCTAATGCATTCTTAAGGAGTCTTTTTCAATAAGTTATCTTCTACAACGAGGCTAAGATCACCTAATATTTCTTTACCAACTGAACTCTGGACATAATTTTATTTTGACTCTCTTACCATTAATATCAAACACAGAATCACCAGAGGTATTCTCTAGGATATACAACAATGTCAAATCTAAATAGGGAGGAATTATCTGCAGATAGTAAGGT
Source organism: Potorous gilbertii (assembly GCA_028658325.1). Lineage (NCBI taxonomy): Eukaryota > Metazoa > Chordata > Mammalia > Diprotodontia > Potoroidae > Potorous > Potorous gilbertii. Next base: position 29,126,105 of record CM053773.1, read on the forward strand.
AAGATATCCTTATCAAAAGATAAAGAAGCAAACAGTTGAAAATGGCAATATTGTTAAAAGCAACACCGGACATTCTCTTCTTTGTCTTTATATAAAACTTTAGCAAGTCTGTCCCATTTAAAATTGACTATAATCCTAAATATATTTTCCTTTGTAAGGTGTTTGTTTTGGTATGTTGTACCAAATACTCAGATTTACCCAATGTCAATATCCTGATATATAATAGTCCTCAAAGATTTGAGGAATCTTTTTTTAAAACATTGCTTCTGTTTTTCATATTTTAATATAAGTTTGATGATTTGAAGATTGAGTGAATGTTTTTTAATGATTCTCTTGTGTAATCGCAACCAAAATTCTAACTTTTCCTTAAAGGCAGTTTTAAAAAATTGAGAAGTTATTATAGCACCTTAGAGAATAAAATTTAATTCATTTGCTAGTGAAAATATATCCGATAAATGAGCTCTGCAAGTCATTCTTAGCCATGAAAATTGCAAAATTAATGCAACAGTTCACTTTGGTTACTCCTAGTTATTTGGGTTTGGATTTATATCTATCAAGTTTATAACTAGAAGCAATGATACCTGATTCTGCATTGCTTTCTTAGAATAGTTAATATTAGTCACAAGAAATTTATCAGGTCAATATAAAAGGACAATTGAAATGAGAAATGCAGGATGATTACCTGAAAATGACAATAAAAAATGCATACATTCATATTCCCTCCTCAAACCAATAACTTCCCAAACACTAGAAAAGATAGCCATTTTATCCGACCTGGTCTGTTCCTAGACTATACATACTCTAAAGGAGCAGGAAACTTAAAAGTTAATAATTTGTCCCTCAAAGAAACACCAAATTCCTACCTCTCCATATCTAGGCCATCATTGCTGCTCAGCCCAAGAAAACTGAGTCTTCAGGAATCTATTTCTGACTTTTGCTGTGCAATAGTGTGGTATCTAAGGGCTTGCAGGGTATGATTGAATTAATGCTAAAGTTAGGTACTAGTAGGAGAAATGAAAACATTCTAAGTTTCCACTGAGAGGTTCATTGACTTTTAAAAGTCCAGCATAAGCAGAAGGAAAGCAAAAACCTCAATGTCAATCTAAAATCAAAGAATAACAGAAATTGAGAATTGGCAGAGCCCCCAGTGTCCCACATGAAAGAGATCCTCAAGGTAACATACAAACAAGTGGTCAACCAGCTTATTCTTGGAACAACCCACTAGTTGGTAATCTATTCTGCTTTCGAAAAGTTCTAATTGTGAAATTTTCCTGACATCAAGCCTCAATTTGCCCCTTCTCACCTTCCACTAGTTACTCCTGGTTCTATCCTTTGGGACCAAATAGAACAAGTATAATCTCTCCTCTATATGACAGCCCTCCAAATACTTGAAAACAGCAATCATTCCCACAAGTCCATGAAAGCCCTCAGATCTTTTTCAAAGCAAACTTCTGTCAAAACATACCTTTCCAAACTTCAACTTGTGAAGCTAATTTTTTTTGTACCAAAGTTTAAGATTTTACATTTATTCCTACTGAATTTCATATCATTAAATTCAGACCAATGCTGTAGATCAAGAGTTGAGCAAACTACACAAGGGGGTCAAGTTGTATGGTCAAGTTTGTATAGTCTTGATCCAAAAATAGTTTTTACACTTTTAAAATAAGGTTTTATTATATTTACAAACATATTTTTTTTTTATTTTTAGCTTGAAGGCCATATAAAAACAGATAGGTAGACCTGATTTGACCCGTAGACCACAGTTTGCTGACCCCTGAACTAGAATGACCATGCTTTTTTTGGATGCTGAATTCCATGATCCAGCTTTGTGTGTTCTGCAAATTTGTTGGGTATGTCATCAAAGTCACTAATAAAAATATTGTACAGTAGGAGGTCAGGCACAGATCCCTAGAGTACTCTACTGCATATCTTTTGTTATGATGACACAAACATTTATGACCACTCTGATTTGGGTCATGAAACCAGTTCTGAATCCAACCAATTGTGAATCCATCTAACTGTTATTGTATAGTTCATATAGTTCCATCCCTCTCCCTACTTAAGAATAGTATAGTCTCAAATCAATCGTATCAGTAGTATCAAAAACTTTGTTAATCTTAATGATACTATGCTCACTGTATATTACTTCTTCTCCTTACTTAATGTTTACAAACCATCCCTTTAATGATCCATTCTAGAATTATAGGCAACTAGGAGGTACAGTATACAGAGCACCAGGCCAAGAGTCAGGAAGGGTTGAGTTCAAATCCAGCTTTAGACACTTACCAGTTGCAAGACAAGTCATCCTATTGGCCTTAATTCTTCCTCTACAAATTTAGCTGAAGAAGTATAGCAGCAAGCACCCTGACACATCCAAGATGACCAGCTGGCACAGGTTCTTTGATCTGCTTTTCTAAAAGGAAAGTAAATTTTGAGGAGTCAGCAATCTTTAATCATATATAACAACAGAGAAAATACAAGCAGAGAAATAAAGACCAACAGACAGGACTTCTAACTGTAGGACCATAAGCAATAGATACATCACAGAACAATAGACAGATCCAACAGCCTGACCGTTATATACATACATACAAACATAGTTACCAAAAAGAGAAACACCACCTTCTGGGTTTTTGAAGGGGGAAGGGGTGGGGAAGCTCCTTAACAGCTTTCCAGAGTCTTATCTGGTACATGGATCTTCTTCCAATGAGTAAGCCCCCAAAGCAAAACCTCACCTCAGAGTTTATATACACTTTTCAGAGTCAGAGACCATCACACTGGTGACCCAGTGCCTCATTAGCAATTAACAAAAGGTATAAGCCTTCCTACAAAACAAGCCTCCCCTAATCAAGTATCCCTTAATGGGCTCCACCTGAGATCTATTAATGGATGGGGAAGATCATTAACTCTCATTGCTGGTGGTTGTTTACATTAAAAGAAGGACATGGAAAACAACTTGGCCGAGAAAACCCCAAATGGAGTCATGAAGAGTTGCACATGACTGAAAAACAACTATTATTTTTAAGCATTTAAAGTCAAGTTTATGGGCCTGAAGTTTGTAGACTGTGTTCTCTTCTCTTCCTTGAAAATCAAAACCAGTCTTATGGTAACTCTTCATTTCCCAGGGTAGCATTTTTTGCTTTGTCATTTCTCAGGCAAAGTGCATTGTCCTTCACATTGAAAACAGAGACTAGATAAGAATTAGGCTGTTTTTCCTTCGCACTTTGGTAGTCATCATCATTCCATTTACTTGTCCCAGAGGTCCATTCCATGGGAGGACACATTGCAACACAGGGGAAATCACCTAGCCTAGTAACTATTTTCCTTCCTGTATTTCCTCCTTCTCCTTCCTAATTCCCAAACACATCTTTCAAAACCTCCTGCCCCAGAGACGTTTCCTCACACATGGTTTCCTGTCACAGGCAATTCAGATGGTTTTCCCCTGAGGATGAACGTTTCTTGTTCCAAAGCATTATGAAAATGTGTGATCCTTAGTTCCTTATGTTAAAATCCTTTAAAATACACACACACATACATAATACATATATATGTGTGTGTATATATATATATATATATAGATAGATAGATAGATAGATAGAAAAAATTTGTACTAAAATGATCTTGACAAAAAAGTATTCTCTGTCAAGGCCTCTATAACTTAATCATGATGTCTCTGTTCAGAATCTGTTTCTTCCCAAAGACTTATTTGTAAGTATTAGTGAATTCAAAATGCTGCTTTTAATACTACATTAGTGCCTTGGATGTACTAAGCACTGTTAATGTTTGTTGAATTGATTTGAATTAATATTCTGCGGATTCATGCTTTTATTTGTATGGTAACTCCTCCCTTAATATATGTTTTATGCTTTCATAGATAGTCTTCTTTGGAAGGATTCCTGTACCTATAAAACTCTATTTAGCTTGCTTTTTATATGTTTGTTTCCATGTTGTCTCCCCCATTAGATTGTAATCTCCTTGAGAGCAGAGGATGTCTTTCGCCCTTTTATGTATCCCTAGCACTAAGCACAGTGTAGGAACATAGTGGGTTATTAATAAATGTTTATGGATTATTGATATCAAAAATAAGCAAAACAAACAAATCCTGTGTGCAACATCCAGTGATGTTTCTTCATGTTTTCCTAGGATACTTCTTGGTGTATTGAAATAAATTCCATCATTACACTTATATTCAAAACCTTCTCAGCTTTGATAAGACTTGACTTGCACAAATTTACTCTCTCCTGACAGTCTTTGAGAAACAGAATTATATTTATGCCATGAATCATCAGGCTATGACTTTAGCAAAATAACTAAATAAAATGTAGAATTTAGAATAATTGTGTAAGAGCTTCATTGAATTAGGAGGGCAACTTTGCATATTGCTAAATATTGATGTTGATCAAAACTCTTTGTTGATATTCTATTTAATCCAACTACTTTGATTTCTACTACTTTTATTTCTGCTTCTATAATATAGCCTTGACTGAAGAGACAGAATGGGGGAGTATATAGAAAACTGGCCTTTAAATCAGAAAGGCCAAAGTTGAAGATCCACATCAAAGTCATCATACTGGCTGACCCTGGGTAGGTCACTTAACTTCTCAATGCCCTTGGCAATTATCTAAGACATTTTTAGAGAAGTTGCTGAACTGCATAACTAGATGAAGGAAGTTCTTCATTGGGAGGGCCCAACATGGATGACCTGACAGATTTGGCGAAATTAAGTACTGCTCCCTCCCCCTGCCCCACATACACACACACACACACACACACACACACACGCAATCAGGTAATGGCTATATACTAATAGAAATATGCTGGTATAAAGTTGCCATGACGTTCAATCTACAATGAGTTTAAGTGTGTGTTGCTGATGTTTCAAGTCAGAGCCTGGTTGAATTACCAGAGGTTGGGTAACCTGCATCCTTGAGGTCACATATGGTCCTGTAGGTCCTTAATTGCAGCCCTTTGAATCCAAACTTCACAGAACAAATTTGTTTAGATTCAGCTGTTGAACAAAACTATACTATAGACCATATTGTGAGATTGTGTTTGTCCTTGGTTGCAGAAGACCATGCCATCAGAGAAAAGATGACATGACTTGCACTTGACTTTGTTTTGAGTGAGGGAGGGCTGTGCAGGTCACCAGCCTCACTTCTCCTCCAGAGCCATCTGAATCTAGTGACCTGATATTCCTCAAGATGGCTGGAGATGACCCAGGATGCCCTGAGAGACTTTTGGCCCTTTAGGCCAAGATCTTTGCAGGTACTCACTTAGGGTGAGCAATGTCCATTCATTGAATAGACCTGTTAAAGAAATAGCTAGGGCATGGTCCCTTTAATGAGGTCAAGAAAAGAAAGACTTCAAGCTGGGTAGGACACAGCAACAGTTACTATTGATGATATTGATATTGATCTAAAGCTAGGAGGGTCCAGAAGAGCCCTTAGGCAGGGGCCCATTGGAATCCCAGTTTGAGAGTGCAGTAGGTTTAAGCATTGACAGTAATACATATATGGTTATTTACTGGAAACTTTCTTGTATCGATTTTATACACGTTATCTTTTATACTAGACTGAGGGAGTGGGGAAGGGTGGGCACAGTGGATAGAGTACTAGAAATGTAGTCAGGTAAAACATGTGTTCAGATTCAATCGAATACTTTCTAGCTATGTGACTTTGAACAAATAACTTAAAGTCTGTTTACCTCAGTTTTTTTATCTATAAAATGGGGCTAAAAGAGCTTAGGGTTATTATGAGGGCTGAACGGGGTAGTAACTGTGAAATACTTAGCATAGTGCCTGCTACATTATTATCACATGTACCTGAATATATACATACACACATACATACACACATATGTATGTGTAGTATCTTCATAGTAACTGAGCTAAAATGAATTTTGCCTATTTAATAGTTGTACCTTAAGATGGCCACAATTAAGCATAATTCCTTATGCATTGAATGAATTTTGGAAAACAGTTAATTGATTTGATCAAAAGTTATAGGGGCAAATAATTGTATAATGGTTTTGCCACCACACAAGTAAATAACAACCCTAGTGAATGAAATTATTAGTGTTGTGGTTCAGAAACTGATGTCTTAAGTAATACTGAACTTCAGTTTGCTAAACTGTCATAATAGGAAACTAGGACAGATAGTGTTTTGATTTTTAGGCAATTATAAATGAGCTTTCAATTAAAATATAATTCAGGATGACACTATTCACTGGTTGCCTTTCTCTGTAAATGGTATTTAAAATATGTCCATCCTTAGTAACCCTTTAAAGAAGAAAAAAACAATTTACCATTCAACATTGTTTTCATTTTTTACTAATACATAATCAAAAGTTTCCCTCCAAAGATCAAAGTTGTAAATACTGATGAGTTATGTAAATGTGATGTTGGTATTTGCAATAGAACTTTAACATTTATTAATAGTAAAATATTCAGGTTTTAGAATTATGGTTTAATGGACATGTCAGTTTCATATAAGATATACACAAATATATATCACATATAATATATGAGATAGCATAATATATACATGTAAACCTATACTATATGTGGAGATACTCCCTCTACTCATACAAGTAACCATTCTATACCTTTATACACAGTCTTCATGAGTTGCTATATTAGCATCAGGGGGGACCCTATTCCATCTGTTATACTGTGTGTGTGTGTGTGCATAAAGTCCTGCACATGTAGGCATTTATGTATAGTAATATATGGTAGCTAGATGGCTGAATGGCTAGAGTCCTGGGTCTGAAGTCAAGAAAACCTGAGCTGAAATTTGGCCTCAGATACTGCCTATTTATATGACCCTGAGCAAGTCACTTAACCTCTGTTTACCTTAATCCACTGGAGAAGGAAATGGCAAAAACTATTCCAGTATCTTTCCCCCCAAAAAACCATGGACAGTATTGTCCACAGGGTCATCAGGAATTGGACGTGACTGAATTACTCTATAGTAACAGCAACAAATATAAATATATAGTGTAATGCAAGGAATTGGGCCAATCACTCATGTAGACTATGTTACTACTACTCCTACGAAGCAATATGAAGGGCACTACAGAATTCTTCCAAAATTTCCCTCCCCCTCTTCGTCCCCATTACAAAATCCATTCAATTGACTGAAATTCCCACCATTTTAATCATTTCTTAGGATTAAACCATTGTCTCCATAAACCTATTTTAAGATGTACAGATGATACTTTGGAAGGTGGAGGGAAGACAATCTCTAAAGATGAGGTAGATTTCAGTTTGACTCAGCCTGTGTTTATTGAATATCTATGGAGTATCAGGCAATCCAGCCTAGCTGAAGTAGCCCCTCTGAGACAGAGACAGAAAGCAGCATGTGCCAGGCAGGTCAAAGTTACAGACAAATCCCCTCAAATCCTAGAGGAAAAATCTCAGACACTGATCTCAAGAGCCCTGGAAATAGCATTGACCCCCAGAGCAACAGCCCTTCCTTGACCTCTGCCTGTGGCTATCATCCTAAGGGAGAAACTCTCATGGATAAAGGGCCATGCCATCCTTATTACCACCAGTAACAACTGCCAAACAAAGGCTAAAGATCTGTGAGGGTAAGCCCAAGAGTGCCAGCAACAAGGATGCCCCAAAGGCCACTGTCCCTGCTTCCAGCCTGGCCCTCCCAACCATTGGTTAGGGAAGCAGCCCTTGTGGCCATGGGAGATGCCATTGAGTTTTACAGGTGCTACAGTCCCAGCCTCCACAGGAGTCACAGCTACCGAAGATGCAGGGAAGAAAGTTCTCCCCACTAAAGCCCTTTTTGCCACTTTCAAATAGCTCATTGTCAGAAACAGATGTGATTTTATCACTGAAAATGTCCCTACAGAAAAGGCATGACCATCTCCTTTGCGTAGCCTTTCCTATCCACTTTTCAGCTGAAATTTGAATGTGTTTCCCCCCTTCCTCCATGAGGGGAAGATAGTAAACGAGTATTAACATAGTGGCTGATATTTGCTAGGCCCTGTGCTAAATGCTTTACAATTATTTTCTTTCATCCTCACAACAACTATGAAGTAGGTACTTTATTATACCCATATTATTATTGCAGAAACTGGGACCCTTGCCCAGGATCACACAGCAGCAAGCATCTGAAGCTAGATGTGAACTCAGGTCTTCTTGACTATAGGCCCAGCACTCTATCTACTGCATTTGAATTAAAACTACTTGAGACCAGGGACTGTCTTGCTTTTCTCTATGTATCCCTAGTGCTTACCACAGTGCTTTGCCTATTTTGTTCAGGCATTTTTTTCAGTCTTGTCTGACACTTTATGACCCCATTTGGGGTTTTCTTGGTGAAGATACTGGAGTGGTTTCCCATTTCTTTCTCTAACTCATTTAGAGATGAGGAAACCCAGGTAAACAAGGTTAAGTGACTTGCCCAGGGTCACTTAGTAAGTATCTGAGGCTAGATTTGAATTCTGGAAAATGAGTGTCTTCCTGATTCTTCAGGCTTGGTACTGTATTCACTGTACCATCTATCTGTTCATGCTAAAGACTTAAATGCTTATTCATTCATTCACTGGATTAGTAACTAACAGTAGGAACTTTGAAAGCATGAGGCAGTAAGATGTTGTAGAAAGTTTCATATTTAAATTTAAAGGACCTGAATTCAATATCACTTCTGTTTCTTATCGCTAGTTACTGGAACTTTCTGGACCTCAGTTTTCTTATCTGTAAATAAAGGGGAGTGGGGTCTGACACTGTGATTTCTAGGTGATTTCTAAAGTCCTTTTTTTTTGCCCTAAATACATGGTCCTTTGGGCTTAGGTTTAGAAGATGGGAGAAAGAGATGACTCCTAGGGAGAAACTGAATAGAGAAGCATGACCTTGTAAGAAGAGTACTGGGAATGTTAAAACCCAGAGGGAGCTGAGGCTGGAGATAAGTGCTAAGAAGAAAATGGTTTGGAGTTACAATAGTAATAAATATTAATAGTAATATGATCCTTACTATGTGCCAAACAATGTGCTATGTACATTTACAGTTATTATCTCATTTGATAACACAACCCTGCAAAGTAGGAGCTATTATATTATCACCCCCTTTTCACCGATAAAGTGAGGCAAGTAGAGATTAAGTGATTTGCCCGGTATCACATAGCTAAGAAATATCTGGGGGAGGATTTGAACTCAGGTCTTCCTTATTCTAGGCTCATCACTCTATTCACTGTATTACCTAGCAGCCCCCAAAGAACTCCCAAAGATCTAATAAGATTGCTGCCAATCACTTACTTGGGTGGTGATAACAGATGATAAGACTGAATCACTTGACTTATTTTGCTTTGACCTTTTTTGCCAAGGGGGATGAACTAGGCACATTGAATATAAATGGTGGAAATCCTGGCTAAGAGATTGGAGGAAACTAGAGGGGGCAGTAAATGCCAGGGGCAAGGTAGACTAAAACTTGGACATTATTTCTTTAACAATATTGCTTTCAGTGATCCTTATCAAGAACAAATTTTATGATTTTTTTCCTCCTCGTTTTAAACTTTGCCATTAAACAAAAGATGAATTTAACGAATAATGAACATGAACAATATAAATTTTTATAATCTTTACGATATATGTATTATCAGTTTAAATCATATACTTCTGTTGAATAATTTCAGAATTTTTGAGACTGAAATTTGTCCTAAGGAAGATCTGTTTTTATTAAATGCAATTGGATTAATTCTAGATTTTAAGCCACCATCAGCTTGCCAACGGCAAATGGGGCTGAACTGTGGAAAATAAATGTTACCATGTTTCCTGGACTACATATGACAAGTTCACTTAATAACCTAGACTGTGATGGGTAATTTTGGAGCCAAAACCATCTCTTAGGAATTCTGCTTAACAAGTCATGGTGGTGCATGCCTGGAAATCCCATCTAATTGGGGAGACTGAACCTATCAAGTGTCTTGAGCTCGGGAGTTCTGAGATGCAGTGTGCTATACCAATAAAGTATCTACATCAACTTTGGCAATCATATGGTAAACCCCTGGGATCAGGGGACTACCGGACTGCCTAAATAGAGGTAAAAAAAGTGCATCTCCCTTTTCTCTTTATGGAGGTGGGAGTAGTGTGGATATAGGACATTGCATATACTATCATACTTAGTTATATGTTGGTTACTTTTCATGAATTTTCTTTACTTTTTCTTCTTTGTTTCTCATGATTATACAATCATGGATCATAGAATTCTGTGTCTTGCATATATTCAAGCTCTCACTTAAAATGGGAAAGGTCCTCAGAGGCCATCTAACAAAAAAATTTTTATTTTATAGATGAAGAAACTTAGGTCCATGGATGTTCAGTCCACCACAAATTAAGCGCCAGAGGTAGATTTCAAGACAGACCTTGAACACTAGAGTTAGTGCTCTTTCCATTATACAACACCATCTCACAAGATGTATTTGAAAATGAATGGGAGATTAAAACAAATAAATACAATTTAAAAAAGTCAAGGGCCTGGAATTTCTTTGATGGGAGAATTTCTTTCATTTACGTCAGGCCTGTACAACATACAGCCCACGGACACTTATACCTGCCAAAGAATTTCAGTAATCTGTGAGAAAATGTAGGGTTTCCACTGCTCATTCTCTCCTGTTTGTCACATGATACGCAGCAAGCAGCCATCATCAATCGGTCTCTAGTCTAACCTATCTATAGACAAAGGAAGTGTACATATTGTGCAGGTCTGGTCTAGGCAGATGTTAAATCGGTCTCCAATTTGTGTATGGTCACAGAGAGTCACTTGAGGATCAGAGACATTGCATTAACTTGTCCTTGGCCACACAGCTTTCAGTATCAGAGGTGAGTTTTGAATTCCATTCTTCCTTCATTCTATCCATCATGATAAGCTGCCTCTCATTGTTGTTTGGTGTTTTTTCATTTTATAATTCTGCCTGGAGGAAACATGTCAGTTGATTAATCCACTTGAGGAAGTACCCACTTTCAAAAAAGAACTTTATTAATGGTTCAATAGCATCCTCATAAACGCTATTCTTTCTACAGTAACTGCAGTTCCCTGACCCATTGGTCTAAACAGTTTATTTCACTTAGGCAAAATGACATGTCTGTCCCATATTAATAAAACATGCCTCTGGATTCTTTCATACTCTACTAGCATTTTCAGGTGAATGTATTATAATGAGCCCAATGATGAAAGGACTATCAAAGTTAACTGTGCATATGAAGTAATATGCAAATGTAGTGATCTTTACTTAGGAATTTAATACTGGAAAATGAGAAAGAAAATATCAAGAGAGCCAAGTCGATGACACAGTTGAACTGGTCTCTACGGTCATTTTGAATTACCAGGCAAGGCCTGACTCAAGATAACTAGACAGATGTAGGATCTATTGCTAATTTAATCTCATCTTCTAAAAGTCAAATAAAAAGGACATTGGATTGATGACATGCAATAAAGACCGAACATTTCACTGTTATCAGACTTGTGGTGGGGTCTGACTCTTTTGACAGAACCACTGAAATTACTTGAGCCAAACAATGCTCATTTAAAAGTTTTTCAATTCCTGTTCATCCAAGGGTGGTTACAGTAATTTGTGAGGCTTCACCATCCAGAAACAAGCTATTTATGCCAACCACAGCTCAACCCACTAAACCATTAAAGAATTAAATTCACTCTTTTCAGGGTTTCTAACAAAAGGGATAGAAATTAAAAGCATTGCTGAAGATGTGTGAGTAACTTCTCTTCCCGGGCCCAACTTTCCTTTTCTGGGAAATGAGGTAGTAGTTGGACTAAATGCTTTCTAAGGTTGTTTCCACCTCTAAAACTTAGAATCCTAGGATTTAAAGTCAATTGCTGAATACAAAATGACTTTGTGCCATATTGAACTGTGCCTGTGCCTGCATGTATGGTAGGAAGAGAGTCACAGAAATTTTTTAACATGTAGTTGAATTATCAGCTATGATCTGTATACATGGAATGGGAATGGCCATAACCAATACTACGCTCAAGAAACATTAAGAACTGTGTTATAAAAAGCATTGTTTTGACTGTTGTGAGAAATACAAAAATAACTAAGATACAATAACTGCCCTCAGAAAGTTTTTCACTAGTGGGAGAGATGTTGCACATAAATAATTAATATGATAAGTGCATAAGAAAACTATAAAACAAACAAAAACACTTCCTGAAAATTTAAAAGAAGGAGAGTTTCCATCTGGCAGGAGAAGCAGAGGAGTTTTGAAGGTGAAGGTGAGTCTTTGGTGATGTGTGTTATGTATGATACAGCCCGATGATTCATCAGTTTGACTAAAAGTTTTGGCACAATTTTGGATTGGTTCCACTGTGTACTTAGCCATCACCTAAATAACCAATTTAGCCAATGATTCTGTCTCCAGGGGAAAGGGAAGAAATTGTTTCTTTTTTCCCCTAGTTCTTTTTCTTTTTAATTAAATTATTTTATTTCTTTTCAATGTTTATTTCTATTCAATAGAATATTCATTTTTTCCAATTTATTTATTTAGGTTTAATTTTCAACATTCATTTCCACAAGATTTTGAGTTTCAAATTTTCTCCCCATCTCTCCCCTCACCCCCACCCCAAAACACCCTGCATTCTGTTTACCCCTTTCCCCAATCTACCTTCCCTTCTATCACACCCTTCCTTTTCTTTATCCCCATATTCTCTCTTTTCTTGTAGGGCAAGATAGATTTCTATATCCCATTACCTGTATTTCTTATTTCCCAGTTACATGCAAAAACAATTCTCAACAATTGTTCCTAAAACTTTGAATTCCAACTTCTCTCTCTTTCTCCCTCCCCACCTATCCCCCTGGGAAGGCAAGCAATTCAATATAGGCTATATGTGTGTAGTTCTGCTAAAGATTTTTATAATAGTCATGCTGTGAAAGATTACCTATATTTCCCTCCATCCTAACGTGCCCCCAATTTATTCTATTCTCTCTTTTGACCTTATCCTTCCCTCAAAGTGTTTACTTCTAATTACCTCCTCCTCTCATTTGCCTTTACTTCTATCGTCCCTCCCGCACCCTCCTTGTCCCTTCTCCCCTACTTTCCTGTAGTGTAAAATAGATTTTCATACCAAATTGAGTGCGCATGTTATTCCCTCCTTAAGCCAAATGTGATAGGAGTAAGCGTCACTTTTGCCCTATCACCTCCCCCTTTTCCTCTCCATTGAAAAATCTTTTATGAGATAATTTGCACCATTTCATTTCTCTCTTTTTCCTCCCAATATATTGCTCTCTCACCCCTTTATTTTATTTTTTTAGATATCATCCCTTCCTATTCAACTCACTCTGTGCCCTCTGTCTATACATGTGTGTGTGTGTGTGTGTGTGTGTGTGTGTGTGTAATTCCTCCATCTATCCAAATACTGAGAAAAGTTTCAAGAGTTGTAAATATTATCTTTCCGCATAGGAATGAAAAGAGTTAAATTTTAGTAAGTATGTATGATTTCTCTTTCTTGTTAATCTTTTCATGCTTCTTTTGATTCTTGTGTTTCATAGTCAAATTTTCTGTTCCGCTCTGGTCTTTTCATTAAGAATGCTTGAAAGTTCTCTATTTCACTGAATGATCATTTTTCCTTGAAGTATTATACTCAGTTTTGCTGGGGAGGTGATTCTTGATTTTAATCCTACTTCCTTTGATTTTTGGAATATCATATTCAAAGCCCTTAAATCCCTTAATGTAGAAGCTGCCAGATCCTGTGTTTCTTCATGGCTGCTTGCAATATTTTCTCCTTGATCTGGGAACTCTGGAATTTGGCTTCAATATTCCTAGGAACTTTTCTTTTTGGATCTCTTTCAGGAGGTGATCAGTGAATTCTTTCAATATTTATTGTACCCTCTGGTTCCAGAATATCAGGGCAGTTTTTCTTGATAATTTCATGAAAGATGAAGTCTAAGCTCTTTTTTTGGCGATGGCTTTCAGGTAGTCCCATAATTTTTAAATTTTCTCTCCTGGATGAATTTTCCAGGTCAGTTTTTTTTCCAATGAGATATTTCACATTGTCTTTTATTTTTTCATTTTTTTTGTAATTTCTTTGTTTCTCATAAAGTCATTAGCTTCCATCTTCTTCACTCTAATATTTAAAGAACTGTTTTCTTTATTGAACTTTTGAACCTTATTTTCCACTTGACTGTTTCTGCTTTTTAAAGCATTCTTCTCCTCACTGGCTTTTTGAGCCTCTTTTGTCATTTGAGTTGTGTGTATGTTCATCTTTCACTGCTGAAGAAGACCATGCCATCAGAGAAATAATGACATGCCTTGCACTTGACTTTGTTTTGAGTGAGGAAGGGCTGTGCAGGTCACCAGCCTCACCTCTTCTCCAGAGCCATCTGAATCCAGTGACCAGGTATTCATCAGAATGACTGGAGATGACCTAGGATGAGGCAATTGGGGTTAAGTGATTTGCCCAATGTCAAACCGATAGTGAGTGTCAAGTGTCTGGGGTGAGAATTGAACTCAGATCTTCCTGACTCCTTCACTGAGGCTCTGTCCACTGCATCACCTAGCTGCCCCTGTCATTTGAGTTAGTCTATTTTTAAAGATGTTAATTTCTTCTGCATTGTTTTGGGTCTCCTTCAGCAAGTTGTTAACTCACTTTTCATGATTTTCTTGCATTGCTCTCATTTCGCTTCCCAATTTTTCCTCCACCCTCTCTTATTTGATTTTCAAAATCCTTTTTGAGATTTCCCATGGCCTGAGACCATTTCACATTTATTTTGGAGGTTTTGGATGCAGAAGTCTTTACTTTTAGGTCTTCCTCTGATGGTATGTGTTGTTCTTCCTCATCTGAAAAGATGGAAGAAAACATCTGCTCACCAAGAAAGTAATCTTCTATTGTCTTATTCTTTTCCCCTTTTTGGGCATTTTCTCAGTCAATTACTTGACTTTTGAGTTTTTTTTCAAGAGGAGTGTATACTCTGGGGACTTGTAAATTCTCAGTGTCTCCAAGGTGGCACAATCAAGGGAGAGGAGTTACTCCTCTCCTGACCTACCCTCTGATTTGGGAGCAACTACAAACACTCTTTTCTGTGAGTTGGATTCCTTCTCCAGAGCTTCCACCAGCTCCACTATGCCAGCCAGTGCTCTTCTTCACTCCAGGGTTGCCACTCAGGGCTGAGATCCAGATCAGTAGCTCAATTCCCCCAGGGTCTTTAGAGCAGGGCTCCAACAATGGAAGCTGCTGCCACCTGGGGCTTGACAGCTGAGTTCCTTTCTCACCCAGGAGAAAGAAGCTTTCTCACTGACCTTTGAACCTGTCTTTGACATTTGTGAGTTGAGGAATCTGGTACCCACAGCTGCTGCTGTTGGTACCTTGAAGCCCGCTCCAATTCTGTGGTTGCCAGCACAGCCAGGGCTAGGATGTGCTCCACTCCACACCTGACGTGACAGACCTTTCCTGTGGGCCTTCCAGGCTGCCTTGGGATGAAAATCTCTTTCACTCTGTCGTTTTGTTGCTTCTGCTGCTCTACAATTTGTTTTTTTGTGGGGGGGCAGTTCCAAAAATTTATTCTGAATATTTAATTAACAGCAACAACAACAACAAAAAATTCTACCTATGAAGTGTCCTAGACAAAGGAAGATAAAGTAAATGTAATATCAAACCCAGTCCAATCCAGGGAAGCTTGAACAACACAGAAAAAAAATTGTTTGGGGGAGAGATAGGGAGGGGCAACATCCACCTGATGGAAGCAACCCAGGTGCTTGTGCAACTGGAAGGGCTTCTTGGAGATTCCATACACCTTGCTGCTCACACTCAATTTCATTGGTCCACAGTGCTGAGATTCCAAAATGGGCTTTCTTCCTCAGCCATACTGGGCCAGCACTGCTGACCACAAGACCAGTTCCACATGCATGTTGGCAGTCAATGCTGTCTTTGGAACGGACACAGACTCCTCTTTGTAGTTCGGTTTCAATCAAGTCAACCCATGGCGTGATGTGTTGGCAAACAGCATCCCTCCTGTGATGGTGTAAAGGTGATGGGCATTTTCTGCTGAGTGTACCAGGGAAGTGGCTACCTTTGTGAGGCTGAAAAGTGACTGAAGTGACTGAGCCTTGCACGCACACACACATACACCCACGCTACACTGGTTACTGCCCAGCAGTCTTGTCCACTAGTGGCTGGTCCATGGAAGTTTTCATGTTATGAGAGTCATCAGCCCTCTGGAGCACGTCATCATCATCATACAGCAATATCTCAGCAGCTATGGAGAATGAGACTTGTCAAGATCTGGAGGTGGATAAGCAGCTGGGGGTTGGGGAGAGGGTCACCTAGAGGAACCACCTAATCCTAAAGGACCTGAGAACTTGTCAGGTTCCTGGTGCTGGGATTTCTGGGAAGAGGGGAGAGAGAGAATGAAAAGTCCAAAATCCAAACCAAACCACAACTCAAGTCTCCATAATTATATGCCTGTGAGCTTCTTCTGATGAACGGAGGAGACCCTCTGAAAATAAATTTACAAAGGTTGGTAAGGATCTTGCTCATGACAAGGGGCTTGAAAGGCTGGTCCACTCTGACCCCCTCTAGCTCTGCTTTTCCCTAATTCCTTCTTCCTCCAAAGACCCAGTCATACCCAGGAGGCCTATAGGGCCATTGCTGGCACTGCCAACACACAGGAAAAAGATTCCCTCAACACCACTGCCTCAGGCAGGTCAGGGGATCCTGCCTGCTTCCACATAGAGAGGACAAAAGGTCCTTGGCATGCTTCTTGTAATACCATTCCATTTATCAAAAAAGAAAAGTCCTTAAATGCTTAAACACCATCACCCAAGTCTTCCAAGGAAACATGATTACAATATATTAACAAATTCTGAGGATTAAACATTCTCAAGAGCATCAGCAAAAGTATTAAATGTAAAAGCAGTATGGATCTTCCCCTTGCCATCCTCCCTGAAGAGTGACTTTGTAATGTAGAGATCAGGTTTGCAAACTATGGCATTAAGGCATTGATGAGAAATGATCTTCACTACCGTCTTACCTCAATGTAGTTCACTGGGAAGAGCCCATATTGGCCTTTACACATGCCTTTCCACCAGGCATCATCAATCATTTTAATATTGGTGATAATATCATCAAGGAAATTTCATCATCAGCAGCGGCCTGATAATCATAGAGGGCAATGACTGCGATACCAAGGTCATTTTCATATTCGTTATAAGTATTTTCCTCTTCTTGATTGGGAGCCATCGACTCTGCTGTCTCATACATGGCTTTGGGCTCCTGTGCCAGGCCCCACTGGCTCATGGTCTCCTGATAATTGGACTGCACAACTGTGTACTCTGACTCTTGTTCGGGCCCAGAATATGCCATCCTATGGCCTTTGTATCCCAGCTCAGCCTCATAAGATGCAGCATCCTCATAGACAGGGCTGGTGGGTGGCCTCTCCATGACCCTGGATGTGGACTGGGAGGAGGGGACACCTTCTTCCAATCTTCCTGCTCTCTCTCTTTGGTTTTGGTGGTAAATATTGTGTTGAGAAGGACAATGTGGACAAAAGTGCTGTTGGCTTTGAGTATCAGGGCAAGATGGAGAAAGACTATGTAAAAGGGTTTGGAGGCAAGTTTGGTGTGCAGAGGGACAGAGAAGACAAGTGTGCGTTGGGATGGGACCACCAGGAGAAATTTCAACTCCACGAATCACAAAAAGATTATGAGTGGTTTTGGAGGCAAATTTGGGGTCCAGACTGAGAGGCAGGACCTGTCTGCTGTGAGGTTTGAGCACAAGGAGAATTTGGCGCAGCATGAATCTCAGCAAGATTATTCCAAAGGATTTGGTGGAAAATATGGTGGAAAATATGTCAGAAGGACAGAATGGATAAAAACGCCTCATCCTTTGAAGACATGTACAATTTGTTTAGAGTCATTTTTACAGGTATTTATGGGCTCTGGGAGGAGACCTTCTTAAAGTTTTACTCCACTGTCTTGGTCTTCCCCCAAGAAACTATTTCTAATCTGTATTGCATTCTCTTCCTTCCTTCCTTTTGAATTATTTTTGTTAATGAAGCCAGAAATGGGTGTTGAGAGCTAACATCAAGGTAAGTGGTTGAATGAGAAGAATTTAATGAAATTGAATAGAAATTCTATAAAAAAAATAAAATCAAATCCCATTGTTCCTTCTTCCTCATACTACAGAAGTAATCCTGTTAAGTAATTTAAGTCAATTCAACAAAAATCTATTACGTGTCCAATGTGTTGAGTGCCATGCCATGGTCTAGAAGGCACAGAGTTTTAGATCGATGGGGCTCTGTCCATGGGCAACTTTAGGCTTATTCAGCACATAAAATACAGGTAAATAGAAGCAAAAGTTTTGATGTGGTTAGTCAACCATATTCTTTGAATATATTTAATGAGGATGATATCAGGTGTCATGAGAGTTTAGTATTTTGCAGTGTTGGGTCAGTCAGTAAATTAATTAGCATTCATTAAGTGCCTACTGTGTGTCAGGCACTATGCTAAGTGTTGCTTATATACAAAGAAATGCAAAACTCAAATTCCTTTAATCCCCCCTCTCAAGGATATAACAGTACAATAAAAAGTGCAAGACATGGATCTCACAACTACTTATAGCCTTTCTATGTAAAATGAGGACACAGCTGGTGCCTAATACATGTTTATATGTTTGTTGACAGGTTGATGGATTGAATCTCTTTTTTCAAACCAACTACAGCATCTACAAACACTCTGCCATTAATTCAATGTACCTATTTCCTTAATGTAAAGCCAGAGAATATTCTTTTTCTTTTCCAGGAATAACATAGTTTCAAGGATAAATATTGTGTTCTGGGCACAAGTATATGCTTGGTCTTTTTTTTCTGGAAGTCATTTGGTGAGTTACATAATAATTACTTACTTCATAGAAATATTGACTGAATCTATCCATGGTATTGCTACAACATTGAAAAGGTATCATGTCTTGATCAAGTTCATTCATTGAATAAAAAGTTGCTTCAGGTCCACAGGCAGCACATAGCTGACTTAAAGATTTTATAGAAAGAGCAGTGGGCATGGTTGTTCTGATGCAGGTGAAAGCTGATGGTGAAAGAAAGCATTTAGTCATAGCTTACACTGAGAGAAATCACATATCTAAAGTCAGTGTAATCAATACTTAATTCGTGCCTTTGTAAAGTACTTTCAGAATCACTGAGTGTTACAATCATTCTATGAATACATATTCCCTTCTATTCTAATGGTTCTGATATGATGAAGTATAAGACAGTTTGAGCTTATGAAGTATTCCAAGAGTAAAAAACAGAAAATTGGCTGTGTATTTCAATTTCTAAATAACAAGAATTGTCTATTTCCATTTCTTCATAGGTATGAAGAGTTCCTGAATAAGGAACTAAAATTTGGGAGTCATGTGGTTTTCTTTTGGGATAGAAACTCACTTAGAGTTTTGAAATTATTTCAACAGTTTCCTCATTACAAATATTTGGCCATTTAAAAAATAATGTACTCAAGCTCACTCCACTCCTCAGCCTTTTGCTCACTAACACAATAACTCATATGCTCTTTTTCTCAAGATATATACCATAGTGTAAAGGCAGACAATCAATAATTCTATGAAATGAAGCCATTATTACACAAGTTCCCAAATGACTTCCAGAAAAATAAAAGATGCTGAATTACCCACAGTGGTGCCTATGCTTGCTAGACTAAACTGAGGTAAAGAAATGTGAGTAGTTTAAAAAAAAATCGTTCTGAGCAGCCTGCTATTGAGTTCATTGCCCTTGAATTCAGAAAGTAGTTATTAAATACCCACTATATGCAAGATACTGTACTAGGTACTGGTGATTTAATTTTTTTAAAATGGCACAGCTCTTATTCTTAAGGGGTTTACAGTTAGTCGTCCAGTTGGCTTAAAACACACATTAAGAAGGTAGAATGTGATAGGAATGAAGGAGAGAGCTGGAAAAAAACAAAGTATTCTGGGAAATTTTAAGGAGGCCTTAATAATCTTACAGACTACATCAGGTAGAATAGGGAAGATAATTGCTGCTGTTCCTTACATATCTTTCAGGACTATTGTGAGAATAACTGATTCAAGTGCTGTCCCAGTTAAAACTTTTTTTTTTAAATAAAAATCTGCGAGGATGAGAGAATCTGAATCAACTATTTTGAAAGTCTCAGAAATTAAGCAGAGTATAAATATGTAACTATTCACACATACATACCTTGGTCTTCCTGATAAACTCTCTCCCTCTCCCTCTCCCTCTCTCTCTCTCTCTCTCTCCCCCTCTCTCTAAATATACATCTATGTATACATATATGAGATGTTCAATGAGACATGAATCTAGAAATAGTGTATTCAGATCTTAAACTTTATTCCAGGAGTAATTTGTGTGTGTGTGTGTGTGTGTGTGTGTGTGTGCAATGATTAACCTTGCATTTGCTAAACTCTGAGTTGCCCCAAAATTGGGAATGATTTTTTTTTCCTTCTTGGACCAGACTGTGATTTCATTGGTGGACAGAAATTCAAGAGAGAAATTTCCGTATCTTGTTGCAGATCAGAATTGACTTGGCAACTTATAATCTTATAGAATTACCTTGGACATCGAGGAATTAAGCAATTTCCTCAAGATCACATACAATATTGGGGGACAAGTAGGTGACTCAGCGGCTGGAATGCCAGGCCTGGGGTCAGGAAGACTTACTTTCCTGAATTCAAATCTGGCCTCAGATACTACAAGCAGTGTGATCCTGGGCAAGTCTCTTAACACTGTTTACTTCAGTTTCTTCATCTTTAAAATGAGCTGGAGAAGAAAATGGCAAATCTTATCAGTCTCTTTATCAGGAAAACCCCAAATGGGGTCTTGAAGAGTTGGACATGACTGAACAACAACATATATATCAGAGGCACAATTTGAACTCAGGTCTTGCTGACTCTGAAGTCAGCTCTCTATCTATTCCATTGTTCTACCTTTCTTGGAAATGATTATTACCCAGTTATATGAAGATTTCTCAATGACAGATTTGGAATAGTCTAAATAGGCATTGGCATTCACCATTGGGTAAAGAGGGAGTGAAAATCAGGAAGTCTTAGTAGGAAAGCTATATTCATCTTTTATCAGGGATGGGGGTCTTTTTTTTTTTAAGGTGAAGTAACTCCAAAAGAACAGACTGGAGTAGGCTATCTGGCTTATACTTCTAGTGGTTTTGTCATCAGCTTTTTTGTCTACACTGCATTTGTCTAAAAGGCAGGCGGTAACTTTGCTCTCTTCAGGGGATTACCTCTTCTAGAGTCTCTGCATTGTATTCAGTTGTTATAGGTCTAAGGGCATTGACTTAGACGTGAGTCTAGACAGAGGAAAGCAATTTGAAGCAAATGTGGAAGAAGAAAGAAGATAGAAGGCAGCTTGTCTTTCTGTATATCCAGGAAGGCAAATCTGCTTTCTGACATTTAAAAGCCAAATCCTATGTGACCCAAGAATACTGGAGGTTGCTTTTATTGTTTTCTGGAATTACTTCTGAAACATTCATCTAAATTTCATGAATTTTTCCTTTTCGCCTGATCTTAACAACCAATTTTACCTAATTATTACTTTTACAAAGAATCATGGGAGCCTCCTGGGAAGAATTGAAAATATAAGGCCAACATTTTTCAACTTTGGCTTTGCTTTTCCAGCCGCAGCATTCAGGAGCACAATTTGCATAAATTCTGATGGTGAGGAAATATGCTTCTAATCTTCGTAATACATGGGCCATATTGCTCTAATATGTGATAATATATTGTGCATGTTTATCAAAGCAATTTCTTTGTTTAGGAGGCTACATTCCTGGGAGAAATGGGAGTGGAGAAGCAAACAGGCTCTTTCCAAATTAAAAAACAAACCAAACAAGTAATGTGAAGACAAGGTTTGAAATCAACCAACGTAATTTGATTTGGAAACATCCTGTGGTTAGCAAAGGAGTATATAGAAGAAGTTAATCAAAAATAGTGGATATCAAAAATTGTTCTTAAGGTTATATTCTTAACCTGCACAATCTTTTCTCACTACCCTCCACAATCTATAGCTTTTGGCTCTGGGAGAAAAAGAAATAAAGTATAGAAAGACAGTAATATTTTTCATTTACACAAATTCTTTTATATCATTGATATGCAAGCTACTGCATATCCTTAAAATCGTATGTTCACATTTTCAATGAATGTATTGTCTTTGAGTGCTTCAAAGTTGCTAAAAGTTTATTGCTAAAGATTGTTGAAAGTAAAGTTAATTTCTAAAAATTTCTGATCACTGTTTCTGCTTCTTAAATTTTCTTTATGGTCTCTAGCAGGCTTTCAAACAAGATACTTAGTTCTTATTGAGATGGTTCAAAGAGCTTTGTTCTTTGTTCTCTAATCTTTCCTTATTTTAATATATCTTTCCATCTAGAAGATGAAAAGACTTTCACTTCCCTTCATTTCGTTTTTTTCCTTTCCTTTTTTCCTTTCTTTCCTTTTCTTTTTCTTCCTCTCCATATCCCCCTCCCCTCCAGGACCATCACCACTTGTCCTGACCTATGTCTTGCCACTCTATTCCATTGACTGGAGGAGAAATAAGACTGATACTTTGCACAGCCCTGCCTCACTTAAATCCAATTCACTTCCAAGTCAAGACATCACCATGCAGATGTCATTGGTGTTGTTTGAGAACCAGAACAACAAAAGCCAACATCATCACCAACTGCCCTCCCCTAAGGCATCATGGTAGGCAGTGTGGTGGCATACACAAAAAGAAAGTCACAGTGTTCCTGTTCTGAAACTTACAGAATAATATAGAAAATAAGTCAGTTTACAAATAGCAGTGGCTATTATAGGGCATATAATATGAGAATGTAATAAGATACCTACCAAGGGTTATTTTAGTTCAGAGGAAGGAGAGAATATTTCTGGGGAGGTGGGAAACCTAAGAATGGTTTGGGGAAAAAATAGCAGTTGAGTTGCTCCTTGAAGGATGGGAAATATGTTGAAGATATTGGTGGTTCACAGAGCCATCATGGTTGTTGTGTTTATCAAAGAAAAACTGGTTTAGGGAACAAAAATGGAAAACTAGCTTTTAGATATTTCTATTGTGCTGACATAGCCAAATAAGTCCTAGTACCATCACTTCTATTACGTAATATAAAATATAAACAAAAAAAATTTAAACAGGCTAAATATCCTACCAAATATCAGAATGTTATCATTCCTCAAGCTAGAAAAGGCACTAATGTTGTTTTCCTCCCAGTCTTCCCTAGTCTTTAAGAAATTTTTTAAAGATATTTTTAAAAACCTTATTAAGCTCCTGCAGAGCGACAGTATATTAACTAAGCTTTTAGTCTTATGTAAATAAATATATTATTGAAAGTAATTTTTTAAGAGCAGGAAAAGCTATTAGAACTTACCTAGCATCATGCTGAGGTCCAGAAGAGGTGTAGTGACTTATCTAAGGTGACTTATCCAAGCAGAGGTGAGATTAGAACCCCAGTTCTTTGATTCAAAGACCAATAATCTTGTGATGGAACCACAATATTTCCTCATGTGCTATATGTTTCTAACATTATTTTGTTGTAAATCTGTGGCATGAAGTAAGAATACAAAAGTCTATGCTATTCAAAAGATGCAACAAGGAATGTCTCATCTTTCACTGGACTGTGTATTTGTTGTTTCATTCATCATTAAGTCTGGTTCCACTGGGGTCACCTCTTTTTTTAAAGAATTCTAGTATATTCCAAAGCAGTCATTATTTTCTGGAATGGTCAAAAGACCTTACAGTCAAGTTGAATCATGTAAATTTTCTGACAATATTTTTAGTGCCATCTGATATTTATGTTTATCAAGATCTTATAACATACTAACAACTTAAATGTGATGTTTTGGATTGTTGCTTCAAAGGAACATATTCAACTGCCTTGTTCCAAAATAGGGTCATGACTTCGGTCTCAGAAAAGGCAGAAAATGAGACCTCCATTTCATTAACGTTTTTCCCCATAGAAATATTTTATATTTGTATCTATCCATTTATAATTCATAGCCAAATATTTTTATTTTGGAAACAGTCTTCCCAAAGCTTCTAGAAAATGATCTCCACCTTTTTTTTTTGACATTTATGTGTTTTGAAAATAACAGAAAGGATAGGAAATCAGGTACTTTTCCAATGGCAAGTAAATATGGTATGACAATGTGTTTTGGAAAAATGAGTTAAACAAGCCACCAGAGGACTAGGAATGTAGTTTCTTCTACAAGCCATCTGTTGTCCGTATTTCTAGAGGAAAGAAAATAGGCAGCATATTTTGGCCATCGTAAAAGTATTGTAGGCTGCTAAGCATAGCATCACTCTAAGATTTTCTGGCTGCGCACCCTGTAGGCACAATTCTCAAGAGTGGTGGGAAGTAAATGAGAAAATTATATATAACTGTCATGTTTGACACCACAGAGAAGACATGTATATGAAAAAAAGAAATGCAGATGCTTAAGAAATCTCCAAATGTGAAAACTCATGGGAAATATTTGTACATCAACCAGTGCTAGACAATATGTAGAGCATTAGCAAATGCACATTGATGAGAATGATGATGATGTAAGAAAACAATTAAAATATGAAAGGAATTTATTTTCATATTTGAAAAACTTTAGTTTTGACCTTCATGGATAACAATACTTTATTTACCGGTTCTTATAAACACACAAATAGCAAAATTGAAGATATCCATCTCTGCATCATGAATTTTACTGTTTCTTTGTCTTAAATTATTGATACTGGAAGGGACCTAAAAGAATCAAGTTCCACCTTGTTGTTTTATATGTAAGGAAACCGAAAACTGGAGAGATTTGAAGACTTGTCCAAGGTGATGCAGGTATTTATTAGTGCAACCAAGACAAGAACCACGGCCTCCAAATTTCTACTCTAGCACTGCTCCAACTACACTATATTTCTTTCATGAGGAAGGCAACATTACTTAGAAATACAGAGAAATGGTTTCTGTAGAATTCATATTGTGTACATGCATGTTATGTATATGTTAAGTATATGCTGTGATCATATAAACATACAAGCTGTGATTCCTGGATATGGAGCCTGTAACATTCCTTTGTGATCAAATGAAATAAGTGTTGGTGCCATCCTCTCTTTTACACAATTTTCATAAAGAGTTTCATAATCCTAAATGGAAGTTATTATAATATTAATTATATACATATTATCTTAGATTCTAACCAGTGTGTGATTCTATCATGGTAATATGTGACATGTAAATATATGAAAGTTTATATGTATATAAATGTGTGTGTGTGTGTGTGTGTGTGTGTGTGAGAGACAGAGAGAGAGAGAGAGAGAGAGAGAGAGAGAGATGTTGGTTCTTTGGAGCATACTAGATAGAACGAGAAAGATCTGTGTTCACATCCAACTACTGGTCCATACTGGATATGTGACCCTCTTATAATGGGAGTTAAAAACCTTCCCCACCTATTAATAGGCCTCAAGTGGACTATTAAGGGAAGCTTGAAGTTTGATTAGGGGAAGCCTGTTTTATATGAAGACCCACACCTTTTGTTAATTGTTAATGAGGCACTGGATCACAAAGGTTGTGCCCTCCAGCTCTGAAAAGTGTACATACACATACATATACACACACGTGTATATATATATATACATACAAACATAAATATGTATATGTATGTGTATATGTATGTATGTGTGTACACGTGTGTGTATGTATATGTATAAGTGTGTGTGTGTACTGAAGTGAGGTTTTGCATTGGGGCTCAGATATTGAAAGAGTATTTGTGTGACTAGACCAGAGAAGACTCTGAGTAACTGTTAAGGACCACTCCTCCCACTTTGAAAACCCAGACATTGTTGCTTCTCTCTCTGGTAACGATGTATGTTTTATCTATGGTCAGATAGTTGGAAGCCCTGTCTGTTGGTCTTTCAGTTTGTAATTTTCTGTTTGTATTTTCTCTGAAGTTCAGGGTGCTGACTTTTCCCCCTGAACTAAGGGAATGATATATGTGCTTGATTAATGTGAGATTTTTTTTACCCCTTTAACGGTTGCTTTCCCAAGAAAAGCAGATCTAAGACCTGTGCAGCAGGCCCTCCTATGTATGCTTGCTCTTACAGCAATTCTCTAAGACTCTAAGGTGTAGGTGAATTGTTACTTTGTGGAAGGAAGAAAAGAAGGAAGGAGGAAGAGGAAAGAAGAAGGAAGAAGAGGAAAGAAGGAAGGAAGGAAAGTATTAAGCACTTACTATATACCAGAAAGTATATCTTTATACTTTACAAATACCATTTCATTTATTCCTCCCAACAGTTTTGGAGGATAGATGCTCTTATTATTTCCATTTTATAGTTGAGGAAACTAAGTCAAACAGATTAAATGACTTGCCCAGGGTCACATGGTTAGTAAGTATCTGAAGCCACATTTGAACTCCAAGCCCTCTCTATCCACTTCATCACCTAGTAGTCCATAGTAAAGGGACCTTCCAAAGAAAACACAATTACAACAACAAATATACAACAGAAGTTGTATATAATTCCCTTCCACTAGGAGATAAGGTTGCTTTGACTGTTTTCCCTCATGCATGTGGGTCATTCTCTACAAGTCTCACAGCAGTGCACCCTTACCCCCAAGCTGCTACTGTCTCCCAATAGAAATTGTCTTGTATTTACTTTGTATATATTTTGTGCATAAATTGATGTAAGCATGATGTTTTCCCTTAAAGAATACATGCTCTTTTAGGTAGGAACTTTCTCTTTTCCTCTTCCCACTTTGTTGCACCAGCATGCAACTCAGTTTCTAGAACAAAACAGACATTTAAAAGTGAATATTGATTAATTGATTTATGCCTTGAATTATCATGGGGCTAATCCTGGGTTCTCAAAGGCTATGCCGGTGGAGCACATGCTTTGGTAGTTTCTATATCTCTGGAAAGACTTTAAATAAAGGTCTAACAGCAGACTGTCTATCATGAGAGGGAAATTCACCAGATGCTTATTACCATAAAGTTTTCTATCAGGTCATATAGAGAATGACCCATCTATATTAGTGAAAGGAATATCTACAAGGATGAAATCATGAATTATTTATTCTGTCACTCATTCAACAAATATTTATAAAGTACCAATTACGTGCAAGCCAATATGCTAAATGCTGAGGTTTCAAAGGCAAAAAAACCCCCCAAAAAACAAACCAAACAAAAAGGAAGCAATTCCTGCCCTTGAGGGCAAGATTCTACTTGATTCTTGAAATATTAAAGCGTGTACACCATAGAGGATCAGGAGTCTATTATTTGGTCAAACAGTTAGTAAACATGCTCTCTACCTATTCTCTGTCCCACATAACTTAACCTACTATGTTACATAGATTTTGTATACCGATCATATTCCATATAGTTGTCTTGTTTTACTGAAAGGAGAGTATACAACTTATCAAAAGTTCTATGTGCTTTGTTCCTGTGAAACCTATCACAGCCCACCTACTGTGTAATGGATAAAACTGAACCCACTGGAACACATAAAAGCATTCAACAAACATTTCTTTACTAATTGGTCTCCTATTGTGACAGAAAACTACACGAGAAAAATCAAGAAGCAAATGAACTAAGTGTAAACCCAAACTAATAGATTGAATCTGTCCTAAGCTAGGAGATCTTCTAATTACTCTTGACGGGGGCATATTCTCATGTTGTCATAGTGATTAATTCCATATAATTTAGGACTTTAGATTGCTTTGTTTACCCAAATAATTGAGAGTTCATGAAGAACATTCCCCTGCAGCTGTAGGTGATTCAACATTTCTTCTCTCCTCATAAAGATTATTTATTCCTTGTCCCAATATTAAGAACTATAGTCACTCACTAATGTAATCCATATAACCTTTGGTAGTCTCCATCCCAAATCCCACTTGCACAGGCAAGTTGCATTCTTAAAAGCTACATCTCTTCCTCAAAGTTTTAGGGATATTGCTGAAGAGTCAGGTTTGACTTTCTTATGCTCTTGACTCGAGCTTTTATTACAGCACATTCTGCCCAATGTCAGTCACCAATTACAATTTTATCTTCCCTACACCAGTGATTGACTATTGATGAACTTTTACAAAGGGAGACGAGAAGATATGGAAAGTGAAGAAGTAGAAAAATAAGCCCACCACCAAATTCAATGCACACTTTCCCCTTTATCAACTTGGTCCATGAGGAGAATGGTTTCAAGATTAAAGTGGTTGCTAATCAAACATTCAGTCCATCTGTCTCACTTTTGAATGTGGCTTAGTCACTGGGTAAGTTGCTTCCTTCCTGTAGGACATGACGTTTTTGCTGTTGTCATTACATTTCTGTGCTAGGCCCGGAAGGGCATTCCTTGTGACTCTGCCCCTCCCCAGGCAAATCTGTGGGCAGACTTTGGTATGGACTTCAGTTTCTGAATTCCTAGTGCTCTTCCAACCTTTTGGAGATTAGGGTAACATAGTCTAGTCTATTCCTTCTCCAACATGCATTCACCTAAGAGCAAGAAAGAATTTACCAGAGATAGAAAGCAGACGCCTGTCTTTGTAGTTTCATGTTGGCCTGGGGAAAGAAGGTTTCTGGTACTCTCTACACCTTGAGACTTAACACATTTCATTCTCTTTATTTGGATGCAACCAGGAAACAAAAAAGACTGATTTGATCAGATTTTGTATCCATGCTTCTGTATTCATACTCAATATTGAATGAGTACACTCAAAATTGATTGGTTCAATAACCAGCCAAAGGGCTGTAAGACACATAAAACAGAGCACACTTGAGGGCTGCTTGCACAGGTTCACTCTTGATTTGATCAGACAAGAAAGACACTAAAAAGGGTTAATAATCCTAATTTATTCTAGTCTAGTTCTCTTAGAAGACATTACTGATAGTGAGAGCACCAACTCCTACAGCGCTCCCTAATCACCCTTCTCACAGGGGCTGGTGAGAAGGGAGAGCAACCCCCTCTACATCTCGATGGGGTCAGTGGAGGCAGGCACAGCTTGTGCTTCTCCTAAATCCCCTCAAGCCTGAGTGGGGACAGTTGGGGCAAACACAGATTCCCCCCAAACCTTGATAGGGGACATTCAAGGCACACATGGTGTTCCAGCTTGTGCATTCAACCCTAAGGTTCCCCCCAAGCCTCAATGGGGGCCAGCTGAGGCACACACAGCATTTGTGCATTCAACTCTAAGGGCTCCCCATTCCCTGTCTAATGAGCACCTGTGCTCAGACAAAGAAGTCATAGCCTCACAAGTTTACATCACATCATCTCTCTATCTCACTGCACAAATGCAGTGGATAGTTATGTTATTTACCATTATGTCACTACTTGCAAGCATGGTGGAGATGCTTTGAACCATAACTGTGGGAACTCATATCTAATACTTGAGAAGTGTTGATTCTTATGGCTATGGATCCTGGGATACTGAGCTCTGAGAAATAATGACAAAAATTCACTTTACACACACTAAAATCTACCTTACTTACACTAAAATTCACCTCATATACAGACTCTTCTTCGCTATGAAGTAAGTAGAAAGGAACCAGACACAGAATACAATTCCACACATGTTCTGAGGTGGAGGGCTTGTTTCTGCATCCCGCAATTCCACATAATCTTGAGCTTTCACAAGCTTCTCTCCTGTGCCAATTCCCACTTCCATGTAAGAGAATGCTCCTGAGAACCTGCCTCACATGGATCAATGCTCATTACATTTAGTATGGGATTATCTTTTCATTTCTGTCCTTGGAAGAGTGGGATCCTATTGTTTGGTTTTGCTAGTTTTGTGTTATTTGACCATGTTGGTTGTGAATTCCGAACTTTGTCTCAAAGACTTTTGTGAGCCCAACCTCATGAAGAGAATGTGGTATTTGAATACTGGAAAGATAGCTCAGTCTCAGTGATTTGATTTAAAAATCTAAAGACCTGGATGGACTCAAGTCTTGGCTGATGCTTATCACCTATATGTCCTTGAGCAAGTCATTTAAACACCTTAAGGCTTAATGTGGTCAATAGTTAGCAATAACCCCCCATCTTCCTTAGAGGATTTCATTACTCATTTTAGACTCTAGTTCAAAAAACAATAGGGGAGGAGCTTATCCACTAAGAATGGAAAGAGGATCTTCACCTCTAGCCAACCTTTCTCCAGCTGCCAGAAAAGGGAACTTAACATCTAGTCAACCTTCCTTTCCTCTAGAAAGGGAAACTTAGTCTTTTAAAAAAAAACTTTACCATAATAATTATTTTATTCCTCTAAATTGTCTGCTACTAAATGACAAAGTCTTATCAACGTATTCATTAAATCTATAAATAACTTAGCTTGAAAAGACTATTTATATACATCTGGCTTAGCTTTTCCTAAAGAAAGGAACTTAATTTTATAATCAAACTAAGAATAAATTAGATTGTACTAATTGATTTCCTTTTTATAAGTTAGGCCTGAATCTGGCTTTGTGAACATAGTCTGGGATTATATGAGCTGGATACTGCCCTTTTAAGAGCTACTGCTATCTAGATATCCAACTTCTGCTCCTTCTATTACTTACTTCCCAGAATGCATGTTGGGCTAAGCACTGCACAGATCATGACAGACTCTTCATGTCTTACCATGTTCTGTCAGTACCCACACCAAGGTCATTCTTTGTATCCACTGCTTTTTACCATATACCAGCAATCTCTCTACTGGTGGCATGTCATGACAAATAGCTAGAGAGTTGCACTTGCAACCACCAAGCCTTCCTCCCTAGTCACTTAATAATATAAGATGCCTGGGTATCTCAGTGAATTAAGCTCTGGACAGAAAGACCTAAGTTAAAATCTAGCCTTAGATACTTACTAGCTGTATGATCCTGAGTAAGTCACTTAACCTCTCTGTGCCTCAGTTTCCAACCCTCTTAAGATGAGAGGAGACTTAATGATTATTCCCCCTAACTTCCACATCATTAAATCCCTAGAGGACATTTCTCCCCTTGAATACTGCTATTCAAGGGGTACCTGCCTGTGTCTATCCCACCAAGCCTCTCAGAATTCCAGCCTTCTACTATTCTTTCAAGTACAGATTGAAATAAAAAGTAGGATCCAGTCAATGACGATGGTAGAAACCTGACTTTTTTATTGTATAGTATACAAAAAAAATGTGAAAAGAGCTACCCTATAGAATGTTACATTTGAGAGGTATTTTTAGAGGAAAAAAATGGAAAAACTATAGAAAAATGAACCATAAGTGGGGGAAAAAATACACTGCAAAAGTCAGTCATGATGCTTTCTGGCAATTTTCTCAATATCTCAAAAATATCAGTAAATGTGCTTTCAAAATTTAAAAAGAACCTGTGTTCCCAGGAACCCAGATGAAGTCTGCCCCTAGAAAGGTGGGTGACTATGGGTTTTGGAATGTTGTCAGATGTAGTTTATGTATGGGTGAATTTTATCTAATATATATTTTGTAAGGGAGAGTTTAATAGGGTGTTATGTTTGCCTTAGCTTTCTCATCAGTTAAATGAGCTAGAGAAAGAGGCAGCAAACCGCTCCAGTATCTTTACCAGGAAAACCCCAAATGGAGTCCAAAAAGAGTCAGAAATGACTGAAAAATGATTCAAAAGCAACAATGATATGGGGGCAGATATTCAGGAATGATTGTGATTTTAAAACAATATTAAGGAAAATAATATTAACTTAAAATGAGAAAAATTTGAATTTAAAGTTGTAGGTCAAAGACATAACTTCTTCCTACCCCCTAAAAAAGACTGAATCTGGTAATAAGCAATTCACCAATACACATAGTTATATGCATCCTAGGAAACTAGGCAGAGGTTTGGTCACAAGCAATAAGGTGAGAATCAGAACACAAGGTCAGGGCAATAACATTGGTGAGGCAGGATTAATGTTGATCTGTCCAAGCTTAAATTCATGAGGGGTACTTAAATTCCCTGTGCCTGGGGACCAAAGCCCCACAAATGTTTAGGGCATTAGCTGCTTAGTAGTGCTGTTAACTTCCAGTCTAGATAATAGGTGGAAATTGATTTTTTGGGTGAATGCTACCCTCCAGCTTGTTAACAGGGTCATTTGGAACATAAAGCAGGAATGAAATAAATGTGCATTATCTTTTTGTAGTTTACCCCAAATGCCCAAAAGTTATAGAGGCTTTTTTTTAGATAAAAAAGTAATTTGCCTTTCTGCAACTTTGCGTGCTTGTTCATTTCAGCTCATAATAGAAGTGACAGAGATGGTTTATTACTATTTTCCCTTCATGGAGTGTCTATCCTCTGATATACTCAAAGCACTTGGTTTAAAACCAAGATGGGAAATCTGGTAGTGAAAGGGCATCAATCAGAAAAACCACAGCCTAGTTATGAGACAAGTGTCTATTTCCCCCTCAAAAAACACACGAGTAACAGATGGTACGTTTTATACTTTTCTCAATGTTAGTTGCTCAGCATTAAATGAATACAAAGTTTGTACTCCCTCCATTCACATAGTCATCTTACAATTTAAAAGATATTTCTGCCTCTGGCATTAGAATAAAGCATGTTAATGAATAGTATTTGGAGTTGTATCGTAATAATTCCCATGGAGTTTAAAGTTTACAAAGTGCTTTCTGCAGAGCTCTGTGAAGTAGCTAGTTCAAGCTATATTGCTTCCAATGTGCAGATGAGGAAACTGAGGTAGAGAGGGTCAAGTGCAAATTCCAGTCTTAAAGAATTCTCAAGGGTTCTTAGAAGGGAGGTGTCTTGCTCAGGATCACTCAGGCAATTTGTGTCCTTGCTAGGACTTGAACACCACTTTTTCAGACTTTGAGACCAGCTTTCTCTTCATTATATCATATTGCTTCTCTAGCTTCAAATTATTGATGAGAAATGTGAGGCTTGATGTGCATGATCGGGTAACTAATGAAAGAACCAGGAAATCAAAGAATTCTGACTCTTAAGACAGATCAATGTTCTTTTTACCACCCCAACTTGGCATAATGTTAGTCTACTGTAGCGTTTTCTATCTCTCTTAGATTTCTACCTTCCCTTGCCATTTTTTTGAATGGACTTGGTTTCATCAGAAATCAATTCCTGCATTCTAACTATCTATATAATTCAATATTTTAATGATGTTAAAGTAGAACATTTTGTGATGAAATTAAGAACAGCAAGGGTTTTGATACAAATGGAAATTATATCACTAGAATCACATTGATTTTTGTGTTCAAGTTTTTTTTAATTGTGCTTGAATAATCTTATTTCAAATTATTTTTGAACAAGTAGTTCAATTTCTTTGACAAGCCCATAGACCATATTTTATATGTAGTAATCAATATTCATGGTAGTTCTGAAAAATTTTATCTTTTATTTCCTAAAATAATTTTTTGAGCATTTTAGAGTGGTTTTATTCTTTTAGGGCTTTACATTTTTCCTATCAGCCTGCTCTTATGGTGACTTGAGGCTGAAGTTTGAAAGGATAAATACCGTTCATTTGCATTCTCTGTTTGCCTAGTAACTAGGAGAAACCCACAGCTACAACTTGCAAAAGAACTGAGGTTCAAAGACTTTTTACAGCTGATTTTTTCCCTTCTATTTCTTACTCTAGTTGCATTAATTTTGTGCAAAAGGTTTTCACAAATAAAATCATCAATTTTATCTTTTATGATGACATCTTCCTCTTGGTTAGTTATAAATTCAACCCCTAGCTGTAGCTATGAATACTTCTAGTTATTGAAATATATGACTGATATCATATCATGTCTATTTTGACTTTATTTTGCTATGGAGTATAGAGTATTGGTCTAAATCTAACTTCTATCAAATTACTTTCTAGTTTTCCAGAAATTCTTGTCAGGAATGGAGTTTCTTCCACAAGTAATTTGTAGTTTTGGTATTTGTTGAATACTGGGTTGTTGAGTTCAGTTGTTTCTGATTCTTCCTTCTCTAGTCTGTTCTAGTAGCCTACTTTGCTATTTTTAATCAGTACCAAATAGCTTACTATTTTATAATCTAATTTGAGAATTGGAAGTGCCCATTTCCTTACAAAATATTTCCTTGAAATTCTAGATCAATCAATTTATCAAAAACTATTCATTAAGCAATTATTTCATGTCGCGCACGGTGATCCTTTGTTTTCCCCAAATGGGTTGTCTTGGTCTATCTGAGGCTCATTCTGTAAAATAACTCTTTGGTAGTTTGATTAATATAATGCCAAATGTGTAAATTAATTTAGGTAATATTAGCATTTTGGTTATATTGGCAGGCATGATGTAGATATGAGCACTGAGAGTTCCACCAAATTTATGTAGTGGATGAGAATTTTATAATTATATCTACAGAGGTCTTGAATGTTCAAGTTCACTCCTGGATAAGCTACGAATTTAGTAGCTTATTTTGAATGAGACTTTCCTTCCTATTTTTTTCTCCTAGATTTTATCATTGCTATACAGAAATGCAATTGATTTTTGTGTTTGTTTATTATTCTACTTTCTACTGAGGCTATTAACTTTGCTTATCCTCTAGGATTTTCTAAGAAAAGCATGTCATCAAGAAATAGGGATAGATTAATCTCTACATCACCTACTTTATGCTCTTTTTTGTCTTATTTATTGTGGCTGCCAACATTTTTATAACTATGCCAAATAACCACAAGGAAATGACTGATATGAACTTAACTCTTAAATTATTGAGTGTCTGTGTTTACACACTGAATATAATGCTAGAGTTTTTCTTAAAGATATATACAATTTATTTAAGTCTTCTCAATCAGGAGGGAAGCAAGGATGTCCATTATCACTATCATTATTCCTTATTGTATTAAAATGTTAACTATGGAAATAAGACAAGGAAAAGAAATAGAAGGAATAAAAATAGGCAATGAGGAAACAAAATTATCACTTTTTGCAGAGAATATGATGACATACTTAGAGAACCCTAGAGAATCAACTAAAAACCTAGTTGAAACAATGAACAACTTTAGCAAAGTTGCAGGATATAAATAAACTCACATCAATCCACAGCATATCTATATATAACTCCCCCCCACAAAAAAAAACAAAGCCCTAATTGTAAGAGATAGAAAGAGAAATTCCTTTTAAAAATCACTGCAGACAACATAAAGTATTCTACCTGAGCAGGTACATCCAGGGATTATATGAACATAATTACAAAACACTTTCCATGCAAATCAAGACAGATTTAAACAATTGGAAAAAAATTAATTGCTAATGGATTGACTAAGGCTATGTAATAAAAATGATATAATTCTACTTAAGTTAATTTACTTGTTCAGTGTCATACTTATTAAACTACCAAAGAAATATTTTATAGAGCCAGAAAAAACACACCAAAATTAATTTGGAAAAACAAAAGGTCAAAACTATCAAGAAAATCAATGAAAATAATGTGAAGGAAGGCAGCCTAGAAGTATCATATTTCAAAGAGTAATCACCAAAACAATTTGGCACAGGCTAAGAAATAGAGTAGTGAATTAGTGCAATAGATTAGATATACCATACAAAGTAGTAAATGACCATAACAATCTAATGCTTGAAAAACCCCCAAACCCAAGCTTTTGGGGTGAGAACTCACCATTTCATAAGAACTGCTAGGAAAAGTAGAAAGCAGTTTGGCAGAAACTATGTATAAATCAAAATCTTACACTGTATAGCAAGGTAAGGTCAAAATGGGTAAATGATTTAGTCATAAAGTGTGATCTCGACAGTAAATTAAGGGAACATAGAAAAATTTACCTGTCAAATTTATGGATAAGGGATCATGACCAAGCAAGAGCAAAAAAGAATCATGGCAAGTAAAATGGCAAGTTTTGATTATATGAAATTTAAAAGGGTTTGCACAAGCAAAATCAATGCAATCAAAATTAGAAGGAAAGCAGGAAATTGGTGAAAACATAGTTTTTTTTCTGATAAAAGCCTTATTTTTCAAATATATAGGTAATTGAGCCAAATTTATGAAAAAAAAGCCATTTCCCAATGGATAGTTGACATATATGAACAAACGCTTGGGGGCGGAGCCAAGATGGCGGAGTAGAAAGCCTCACATATGCTAGCTCCGAAGCCACAGCCCATGGATTTCCTCTAAAAAGAACTCCCAACAAATTCTGGAACAGTGGAAGCCACGCAGCAACACAATGAAGGAGATTTCCGTTCCAGAGAGTCCTGAAAAACCGATCCCAAAGGTCCATCGCACCCCAGATAGGAGCGGAACCCTCCCCTGCCCTGGCCACGTGACACTGAGAGGAGAGAGCAGATCCGAACAGGCATCAGGGACGGATTCTCCAGTGGCCAGTAAGGTCCCTCCACCCACGGACTCGCAGGTCAGTGAGAGAGATGGGCTGAGAGGGGAGTGGGGTGTCTCTGGGACTCAGGCCCCCTTGGGAGGCAGCAGCAGAGGCAGCAGGCTGCCAGAGGCTCCCAGAGCTGGCAGAAGCTCCACAGTAGCTCCATTACAAAAGGTCTCTGCATAAACCCCCTGAGGGAACTGAGC
>CM053773.1:29163035-29192911 GCA_028658325.1 Potorous gilbertii
AATGAGGAGAAGAATGCTTTCAAAAGCAGAATTAGCCAAGTGGAAAAAGAGGTGCAAAAGCTCACTGAAGAAAATGGTTCTCTCAAAATTAGAATGGAACAGATGGAGGCCAATGACTTTCTGAGAAACCAAGAAATCACAAAACAGACGCTTATCAGAAGACTAAATCAGAGCTATCAAGAGTGACATAAAAATGCTCTAAATCACTATTGATTAGAGAAATGCAAATCAAAACAACTCTGAGGTTGTACTTCTCATGTGTTAGATTGGCTAACACAACAGATAAGTAAAATGATAAAATAGTAAATGCTGGAAGGGATTTGGAAGCAAAAGGACCCTATTGCATTTTCTATGGAGTTGTGAACTGGTTCAGCCATTCTGGAGAACAATTTGGAACTATATCCAAAGGGCTATAAAACTCTTCCTCCCTTTTGGTCTCATCAATATTACTACTAGGTCTGTATTCTAAAGAGATGAGGAAAAAGAGAAAGGACTTAAATATAAATGTGTGTGTATATATATGTATATATAGATGTATAATATGTATATATGTATATGTATATGTATATATATATATATATATATATATATATATATATATATATATAAAATGTGGTTGCAAAGAATTAAAAATGTAGGAATTTCTGTTATTTGAGGAATAGTTGAACAAGTTATGGCATATGATTGTGACGGATCTTACTATAAGAAATGATGGTTTTAGGAAACCATGGAAAAACCTTTATGAACTCATGAAAAGTGACGTTAAAAGAAGTAAGAGATCATCGTGCATAGTAACAGCAACGTTGTAATGACTATCAACTGTGACAAAATGGGCCACTCTGATCAATACAACGATCTAAGACAATTCCAAGGCTGACAATGAAAAGATGCTATCAGCCTCCAGAGAGGGAACTGATGAACGTCGAGTGAAATTAAATATATATATAATTTTCTCACTGTATCTTCTTTTTTGTTAACATGCTATTATAGAAATACATTTTTCATGATTTCACATGTATAACTGATATATTGCTTGCATTTTCTGAATGTATGTGTGTGTGTGTGTGAGCCTGATGAGTAGAGTAGACGTGTGAGGGAGGGAGAGAATTTGGGCCTCCAAATTAAAAATTAAAGAATATTTAATAAAGGAAAAAATGCTATTTCTAAAAAGAAAATTTACCTACTTCTTTTATGATTTTCAAGATTTTCTCTTTTATGCTTATTTTATCTATGTCTATTACTTGATTTTCTAAAGCATTCTTTACATTTTCAGCTCATTAATCCTTTCCTTATAAATATTTTGTTAAAATATGTTTTCAGAGATATAATTTTTCCTCTGAGGTCTGATTTAGCTTGGGGGTACACATTCTAAAAATTGTAATTGCTTAGTGTTAATTGATAATGGATTTTATTTTACTAAGGTGTCCTTCTTGAGTGTTTTTAGTTACATTAGTCTGTATTTGCTTAATAATTTAGTTTTTGTGAGGCTTAGGAGGTTGAAAAATGGGTTGGAGAAGTTTACCTATCTATACTGTCTTGCTGGTCATGTGACAGAAGTCAACATTATATTTTACTTTTTTTCTTTTTAAAAATTTATTTATTTACTTTTAGTTTTCAACATTCATCTCCATAAGAATTTGAGTCCCAAATTTTCTCCCCATACATCCCCTCTCCCACCCCAAAACACTATACATTCTGATTACCCCTTCCCCCAATCTGCCCTCCCTTATATCATACCCCTCCCTTCCCTTATCCCCATATTCTTTCTTTTCTTGTAGGGCAAGATAGATTTCTATACCCCATCACCTGTATTTCTTATTTCCCAGTTGCATGCAAAAACAATTTTCAACATTCGTTCCTAAAACTTTGAGTTCCAATTTGTCTCCCTTCTTCCCTCCCTCCTTATCCACACTGAGAAGGCAAACAATTCAATATATGCTAAATATATGTAGTTTTGTAAAAGACTTCCATAAATAGTCATGTTGTGAAAGACTAACTATATTTCCCTCCATCCTATCCTGCCCCCCATTTATTCTATCCTTTCTTTTGACCTTGTCCCTCCCCTAAAGTGTTTACTTCTAATTGCTCCCTCCTCCCATTTGCCCTCCCTTCTATTTCCCTCCACATCCCACTTATCCTCTTGTCCCCTATTTTTCTGTAGTATAATATATATTTTCATACCAAATTGAGGGTGCATGTTATTCTCTCTGTAAGCCAAATGTTATGACAGTAAGCTTCGTTTTTTCCCTCTCACCATGCCCCCTTTCCCTTCCATTGTAAAAGCTTTTTCTTGCTTCTTTTATGAGAGATAATTTGTCCCATTCCATTTCTCCATTTCTCCTTCCAATATACTCCTCTTTACCCCCTTAATTTTATTTTGTTAAGATATCATCCCTTCCTATTCAACTCACCCTGAGTCCTCTGTATATATATATATGTATATATATGTATATATATATACACACATATATATATACGTATATATACATATATGTATATATACGTATATATATATGTATATATATATATATATATACACATATATATACACACATATATGCATAATCCTTTCAACTACCCAAATGCTGAGAAAAGTTTCAAGAGATACAAATATTATCTTTCCATGTGGGAATGTTGAGTTCAATTTTAGTAAGTCCCTTATGATTTTTCTTTCCTGTTTGCCTTTTCATTCTCCTCTTGATTCTTGTGTTTGTAAGTCAAATTTTCTATTCAGCTTTGGTCTTTTCATCAAGAATGCTTGAAAGTCCTCTATTTCATTGAATGACATTTTCCCGCTGAACTATTATACTCTGTTTTGCTAGAGAGGTGATTCTTGGTTTTAATCCTAGTTCCCTTTGACTTCTGGAATATCATATTCCAAGTCCTTTGATCCCCTAGTGTAGAAGCTGTTTGATATTGTGTTATCCTGATTGTATTTACACAATACTCAAATGGTTTCTTTCTGACTGATTGTAATATTTTCGCCTTTACCTGGGAACTCTGAAATTTAGCTGCAATATCCCTAGGAGTTTTTCTTTTGGGATCTCTTTCAGGAGGTGGTCTGTGGATTCTTTCAATATTTATTTTACCTTCTGGTTCTAGAATATCAAGGCAGTTTTCCTGGATAATTTCATGAAAGATGATGTGTAGGCTCTTTTTCTTATCATGGCTTAAGGTAGTCCCATAATTTTTAAATTGTCTCTCTTGGATCTATTTCCAAAGTCAGTTGTTTTTCCAATGAGATATTTCACATTGTCTTCTATTTTTTTCATTCTTTTGGTTTTGTTTTATAATTTCTTAGTTTCTCATAAAGTCATTAGCTTCCATCTACTCCATTTTAATTTTTGAAGAACTATTTTGTTCCATGTGCTTTTGAACCTCCTTTTCCATTTGTCTAATTCTACTTTTTAAAGCATTCTTCTCTTCATTGGCCTTTTGGGCCTCTTTTGCCATTTGAGTTAGTCTATTTTCAAAAGTGTTATTTTCTTCAGCACTTTTTGGGTCTCCTTCAGCAAGCTGTTGACTTGCTTTTCATGAATTTCTTGCATTACTCTAATTTCTCTGCCCAATTTTTCCTCTACCTCTCTTATTTGATTTTCAAAATCCTTTTTGAGCTCTTCCATGACCTGAGACCATTGCATATTTAATTTGGAGGTTTTGAATGCAAAAGCCTTGACTTTTGTGTCATCTTCTGATGGCATGCATTGTTCTCCCTCATCTGAAAGAATGCAAGAAAATACCTGTTCACCAAGAAAGTAATATTCTGTAGTCTTATTTTTTTTCCCTTTTTGTGCATTTTCCCCACCAGTTATTTGACTTTTGAGTCCTTTTTCAAGTGGAGAGTATACTCTAGGGACATGTAAGTTCTCAGTTCCTCCAAGTTGGCACAATCAAGATAGAGGAGTTTACTCCTTGCTCTCTGTTCTGTGAGCAACCATAAGCATTCTTATCTGCCCAGAATCTGTGAGTAGAATTTCCTTTCCAGAGTCTTCACCACCTTCACCAGCCAGTGCTCCTCCTCACCCAAGTATTACTTACTCAAGGCTGAGATCCAGATCAGTGGCTTAATTTCCCCAGGGTTTTTAGCCCAAGAACTTCAAAAATGGATGCTACCACAACAGTGGCTGCTGCCATCCTGGGTCCGGGGCCAGAACACGTTCCTTTCTCACCGAGGTAAAAGAGATTTCTCGCTGCCCTGTGAGGCTGTTTTTGGCATTTGTCTGTTGAGGAATCTGGGAACTGCATATGC
Source organism: Potorous gilbertii (assembly GCA_028658325.1). NCBI lineage: Eukaryota > Metazoa > Chordata > Mammalia > Diprotodontia > Potoroidae > Potorous > Potorous gilbertii. Next base: position 29,167,285 of record CM053773.1, read on the forward strand.
TGCCTGTGATTCTGCCTCTCAAGCCTGCTACAGTCCTGTCTGAGCAGTGCCATGCAGCCCACCCTGGGCTGGGCTCCACTCTGATGTGGTGCGATGGACCTTACTTGACAGCCTTCTAGGCTGTCTTGGGCTGGAAATCTCTTTCACTCTGTCATTTTGTGGCTTCTGGTATTCTAGAATTTGTTTAGTCATTTTTTACAGGTATTTTATGAGTTGTGGGGCAGAACTTCTACGGGTCCATCCTTCTACTCCTCCATTTTGGTTCTGCCCCCAACATTATACTTTTCAGTGTCAAAAATCAGTTCAATACTGAGAAAGAAATGATATCACAAAGGTGTGTTATTATGTAAGGAGAGCTGCACAGCACTAGTCTGTAGTGTGTATGTGTGCATTTTTTATTTATTCACAAACATGTCATTTGAAATGTGTACATCATTTATCAAAAATCACATTTTCAACATGATTATTTTGCTATGGTTAGTTGAAGACAAGAAACTGTCTCTTTGGTTCAAAGTATATTGGAAATTAAAATCTATTTTAAAGTCAAAGTTACTTTTGATTGCTTCCTAGAAAGACAAAAGATTCCTACTTTGAGACAATGATAGAAACAGCAAGAAGATCATTGTGATTACCACCTAAAGATCTCCAAAATCCTTGGGGATGTTTGAAATGAAATATCCTCTCATCTCAGTGGACATGGTTACAATGCTGCTGTAGGGATAAGGGGGATTTGGAGGAATACTGCCTTTTCAGAATTTAGTGTAGGGACCCAGACTTAATAACATGAATAAATAAAAACTCAAATGGCTAATGTTGAAGAGTAGAAGATTTAGATTCCTTTGGTTGTGATATGTATTGATAGGTATGCACAATACAGAAGGTGATTAAAATCATAGCTGCGATTTTTTTGAGAGAAAGCTATTTCTAGACTATTTTTCCTGCAGTTTTTATGCAATTAACATGGAAAATCATTGTCATTAGCTACAAGTCTACAAACTTAAAAAATGAAATAAAACCCTAGACGTTTTCCCTTTGAGAGACGCTGGAATGAGAGGAAGATTGTAATTGACATGAAAATGATTCAGTATAACTGCTTCCCTTTATGTGAGTTTCATGGCAAACCTGTCTTTGATCATGCTGCTCAAGGAAATGCCCTCAACTACTCAGACTTGCATCAACTGTGAGAAAGAAGAAAAAATTTAAATGGTAAAAATCTCTCCTCCCCTAATTTTTCTAGTCTTTGCCTTCCTTAAGAGGTTAGAAATAAAGGTCCAAGATTGAAAAATAGTTTAAGCATTTTGAATATTGATTAGTATGTAGTCTCATTTACATGGCACTAGTATCTTCTGCTATTTCCCTATGTGATAATTAATTATAACAACCTCACATTTTCTCTTCAGCTATGCATGCCAATAGCTTCCTCTGTCTTCTCTTTAAAAAAAATTAATCCTATTCAACAAATATTTTAAGGATCTCAAGCGCAAGGCACTGTGACAATTTATTATGCACTTTATTATACTTGTAGACTGCTTTGCTCACCGTTCTGAATTTATGATAATGGCTGAAAAACTCCGAAATTTTGTGTTACAACTTCAGACATGAAATAAAGAAAATTGGATTAATTTGTAAAGATAACAGATTGTGATAAGCTGAATACAATCCATCAACCCACTCCAATTAAAGTCATAGCCTTAGTAAGGTGAGAATACTTGTACTGAGTAAATCAGTCAAATAAACTCACTAGATTAGATGAGTAAGGTTGTTATCAATTTGGAAATATTGAAAGTCATACGATGAAATGAAATGACACTATATAGAAAGTGTATTAGGATAGCCTGAAGAGACTCAGTCACATCTTCTGGGTCCCATATAAATAGTGATCTGGTTAGAATTTCTGTATGCAAGAGGCAGGCCAGTTCTTTGGTGGGAGCAGTTCCAGTTTTTCCCCAAGTAGGAACTGTTTTGAAATGTGATTATTTTTCTATTATATTAATAATAAATTATTAAATTAGGAGTGAGATATTTTCCTTTCTATATTCTCATTCAGGGAATAATCTGTGCAGGTCATTCAGCTAGTCTTTGAAGAACATTGCTAATAGATGAGATTGCCCAAATCCTCTGAGTACATATTTTGCTTTTGGGATCCCACTCAACTAGAAAACCTTATAAACAGAATCTAATCTGGGTAAATTCTTACTGTAGGCCTATGTCATTGTACCTCTCCATTTACAGTCTAGGGGAACCAATATTATGAAGGAGAAAACCAACTGGCATGGTCTGGGTAAAGATGGTTTCCTCTGGTCAGATTCCTAGAGGCAGCTGAGTGGTATGACCAAGTCACATGTTCAGCAAGAGAGGCTAAAGACTTTTAACCCACCTCCTCATTTATATGTCTACCCGTCATAAATTGTTCACCATTCAGAGTTTATTTTCACTTGTTAGGGGCACCTTCTTTTTCAAAGTATTTAATCATTCAGGGATCTCCATGGTTTTGTCTTTGGTTACTGAGAGAAACTGCTAACCATCAATTTATTGATTTGTTGGCCTAATTAATTACCCAGAAACTCTGTCTCTTTGGCTTTTCATTTGTTACAGTTTGTAGGAGAAAGGGGGCTTTATCTCCTTCCCTCACTCCTTAACCAGAGATCTTGTGCACTCTCAAGAACCTAGCAGATTTGGTCTTCTTCTTGGCAGCCTGTCAGTAATCCTGTAATGGTAAAAGCCAGCTGGCTGCAGTTTGTCCATTGTACGCCTAGTATAGAATATACTAGACATATTGAGGAAAAGAAGCTTTCTAAGTCTACAAGGATCCTTGCAGAAGGCTACACCATGCCTAAAGGGAACTTGGTGAGGGTTGCATGAAGGGAAGAAAAAGCTTTCCATAAACCAGGAGCTATGGATTATCCCTTTGCCACATGTTATCTCTGTACCTGCCCACTTTTTCCTGGACTTTCTATGTACTTAAAGTAGAGTATTTAGAGAGTTATTTTCTATCAGCTGTTCTTAATATACTAACATAAATGCCCATTTCAAAAAAGCTAATTAAGCCATGTTGGCTAATTGCTATAAATAAAAAAAACATTTTGTGTGTGTGTGTGTGTATGTGTGTGTTATAATACTAGAGAAACAATCACTTGTTACTCAGGGCTATTCTAAAGGATATAAGGGAAGGTATAAGTAGCCAGGTATCCTCTGAGTACCAATGTCCATATGGATTGACATGGTAGTCCCAGAGCCTGGATGACATATTAATTCATTTTGTTCAACCTCTACTTGCCCAGTACCTACTATTGGCCAAGGTACTATGATACTCATGTTATTGAATATGAGAAATGGAATAGACCTTAGAACTGGAAGTCTAAGAAGTAGAGATATAGAAGGAGGCATCACAAGCATGGGGTAGGGGGCATGAGAGCAGCCTATTATCTAGTCCAACCTTCTTTCTCTAAAATATTTGATCCTCAGCTGATGTAATCAGTGTCTTGATTTTTTTCTTATCTAGTTCTTAGAAGAAAGGAAAAAAATGTCATGGTATAATTTTGTTTACTGATGAAAATGTCAAATTATAATATTAGATTCAATGAGATCTTTGATGATACAAATTATACTACAAATTAATGCAAAATGATTTTAGGTGCTGTAGTCTCTTTTATTGGTTGTTACTTTTATTCTAATTTGGGAAAAATATAGCCTTCTCCCTTCTACTTTTCTGATGAGTGGGTGGCCATAAAAACAAAACCTTTGTCAGGCATAATCACAGGCAGGTAGAGTGCTCAGTGGATACAGTATGAGACTGAAATCAGGAAGACTCATCTTCCTGAATTCAAATTTGACTTTAGACTTCCTATGTAACCCTATTTGCCTCAGTTTCTTCATTTGTAAAATGAACTGGAGAAAGAAATGGCAAACCACTCTAGTATCTTTGCCAAGAAAACTCCAAAAATGGTATTGAAATCAAACATCCTGAAATGACGGAATGGTAACAAAATCAGGCACATTTAGTCTCATACAGGAGTTTTTTGCTGTGAGGGACTATGAGGTAATAGAATGACTGAAATGGGACAATTTGTGAGTATTTTTACTTCTCATTTGTCTGTTCTCATGTTTCTTCACTGTATCGGCAAGGACCTTGGCATACCTAGGAATGCCTGCTGGACAAGTTCTTAGATCTGCTTTTCTAAGAAAGAAAGCAACTTTTGAGGGGTGAACAATCACTTTAATCAAGCACATATATCATTTACTTAGTTCAGGCATGAAAGTCAGCACCATGAACTTCAGAGAAATACAAACAGAGAAACAAAGATCAACAGACAGGGCTTCCAACTGTCTGATCATAAGAAAGTCATATATAGTTACCATAGAGAGAAGCAATAACATCTGGATTTTCAAAGCTGGGGGGCTCCTTGGTGGCTTCCCAGAGCCTCATCTGGCACATAAAACTTCTTCCAAAAATAAGCCCCAAAGCCTCAGAGTATTTATACATTTTTATACAGAATATTTATACACTTTTCAGAGCTGGAGGGCAGGATTCTCTCACCCAGTGCCTCAATAGAAATGAACAAAAAATACTTGAGATCTATCAATGGATGGTGAAGATCTAATGAAGATTATATTCACCTACGTGAAATTATGTATATTTATCAAAAAAAGCCTCTCATGTCAAACAATAGTGATGTAAATTAATGATTAATTTAACATTGTTTTGCCATGCTTTTTTGGGGAAAACATCTAGAAATCCCTACTGAAAGTAGTGTAAACATTTATATTTCTCTCTATCTATTGATGTCTTTAAATGCCTGCACTATTCATACATGTGCCTATATATGTATATATGTATACACATACACATATACACACATATGTGTGTATACACACACATATAATTTAAGTGACACTTCTATAACATTAAGACTTTTAAGCATAAATTAGTTTTGTCCTTAGAGGCTATTGTAGCATCAATTGATATTTTATGGGTTGTGGCAGTTTTACTTTATTAGTTGTTTCTCTTTTGCTAATATTGAATCATCCTTTCATTCCTGGTATATGGTTGTGTGTGTTTGTATGCATAGAAAAATATAAATATACATACAGAGAGAGCTCAGAGTGAATAATTATCACTTTTTCTCTTGTATCTTAGTTTTTTTAAATCAATATTCTTAATGTATTGGCCTGTAGTATGCATTCTTTTCCTTATGCCTCCATGTTTAGATGATAGGATAGTATTTGTCAATAAAAAGAGTTTAGTAATGTGCTTTCTTTGTCAACTAGTGAAAATAATTTGTGAGATGTTTGTATTAATTACTTTTAAAGAAGAAAGTGGAGTAGATGAGAAAATTCAAAACTTTCAAGATTTCCCTTCACAGAAGAGATAAAGAGCACCTCTGGTCAAACATGGAGTGGCCAGAATGCAGTTTGGTCCCTGTGAAGAGTAAAGAGCTCCAGGCTAGGGAACACTTATCCAGGCAAGAGGCAAGCCTTGGGGTTAGTTTAATAGGGAGGCTGCCTCTGACCTACCCACAGGAAGTTTTACTCCCTCACCCTCCAAACAGTGAGCCTAGGAAAATCAAGGAAACCTCTGCTGACAGGGAGCACCAGACCCAGCTGTGCTGTAGAGATGTGACCAGGTGAGAAGGATCAGTACACACCCTATGAATGCAGAAGCAGTATGGTAGGGACACCAATGGCTGTGGGCACTTCCAGGAAGTTTGAGGTCTTGGTTTGTGATCAAGATCAGAGAAGAGAACTTGAAGGGAGTTCTGAGATCAGAGATACCATCCCCCATATCTCACAACTAGAGATGATTACAAAAAAATCAACTATTTTCCACTCCCCCCCCCCAAAAAAATACACAGGCAAAGGAAAAAGAATCCAACCATAGAGTGCTATTATGGAAATAGAGAAGACCAAAGTTCATTTTCAGGAGAGGATAGTGAAGCAAAGAAACCTTTTTATATCCCAAAGAGTAATGTCAAATGGTCACCTGCCCAAAATGAATCCACAGAAGAACTTAAAAAGACTTTAAAAATCAAATAAAAGCTTGAGCAAAGACTGAAAAAACCCCAAAAATAACAATTCAAGAAAAACAAGAAAATTATGAAAAAAAGTCAAACAATTAGAAAAGAGATCTAGAATCCTATAGAAGAAAATGACTCCTTGAAAATCAGATTTCAGCAAGGGGAAGCCAGTGAAGTAATAAGACACTAAGAAATAGTAAAACAAAATACAAAGAATGAAAAAAGAGAAGAAAACATGAAACATTTCATAAGAAAAACAACTGATCTGGAGAACAGATCAAGAAGAGAAAATATAAGAATAATTGGACTACCTGAAAGCTATGATAAAAAACAGAATCTTGATACAATAATATGAGAAGTAATTAATGAAAATTGTCTTGAAGAATTAGAACAAGAGGGAAAAATAGAAATAGAAAAAATCCACCAATCACCACCTGAAAGAGTTTCTATGAGAAAAACCCAAAGGAATATTATAGTCAAATTCCAAAAGCTCAGCTTTTGGATAAAATCTCAAGAATAAAATATTATAAGCAGCAAGAAAAAAAAAACTACATATGGTGGTGCCACAATTAGAATCACATAAGACTTAGCAGTGGCAACAATAAAAGACAGCAGACCTTGGAACACTGTATTGAAGAGTAAAAGAACTGGGCTTTTGGCCAAAAATCTTATACCCAGTGAAGCTAAACATAATCCCGAATGAAAAAAGTAATGAACATTTAATGAATTGTCAGACTTTTAGGACTTTGTTAAAAAAAACTGAACTTAATAGAAGATTTGACATAGAAGAGCCCAAAGAAATATATGGTAAATAGCTTAGACTAATTACAAGTGACTCAATAAGGAAAAACTTTCCTTTATATGCATGCGAAATATAAAACATATGATTAAGACTATTATTAGCAACTGGGCAGCTTCTAAGAAAGAGTAGGATAGATGTGAGCATGATATAACTTCTAAAAGCAAAACCACTCAGGAACAACTAAAAGGAATGATTTTTTATACAAATGGGATGTGAGAAGAAGAACAACACAAAGGAATTAGATGGAAGAGGATGGCTAGTACTGAAAATATATTATCAGGAATGGATTACCATGGGTATTTTATATTTTGTAAGTAATCATCCATTTTCTTTAAGTTCTCATTTTTTTTCTAGCACATAATGTAAACAATGGGGTCTTAGGCTGACTCCAAGTCTACCCAGCTCCCCAAGTATAGGAATAAGGAATCAAACTCAGCTCTCCTATGGCCAGTCTTTCCATGCCTTTGACATCTTCAAGCAGAGCTCGGGAAGCTGTAGTAAAATCAGTCAGTCCTGGATGGCAGGCCCTATTACCCTATTTTATAGGTGGGATACATGGACCCTGGTCACAGTTTCAGGGCAGAGAAGAGGGTTTGTGGTCAGGCAGAGACCAGGGCACAGACCAGGAGAGCAATCACTAAACCTCTCCTTAGATCATGACACCTTGGAAGAACTAAGAGCCTGTGGACCCCCAGAACTAACTCTGAAAATGCACCTGGAAAGAAAGAATATCTCTTGGAAAAGGGTGGCCGGAAAAGAGGCTAGACATATTTCTTCTGCCTCTCTTTTAGACATACACAGCCACAGCCACTCATCACCACTTTATATTTACATGTAGGTGCTCTGTCCATAGGAATATAATTTTTGACTGCATATATTTTGCAAAATATTTGGGGGTTTGGGGGCTGGATTTCTTTTTAAATCCAGAACAAATAACTTTTTGTCCCTTGCAGCTTCAGTGTATTTTCTGTGGATCAGCCCATTGTATCTCAAATGGAGCTACTTGATTATACCTTTACATCCAAATTACTTGGTTTTTCTTGGAATGACCAATAATAGCCCTTAGCTCAAGACTCTATGGTTCATTATTGGGGTTTAGATAGATTATTGTTGTTGTTGAGTCTTTCTGTAGGACCCCATGGATAATAGTACATTAGGCACTTCTGTCTTTCACTATCTCTTGAAGTCAGTCCAAGTTCATGTGCATTTTTTCCAGGATACTATCTATCTCATCTTCTGCCAAGCCCTTTTCTTTTTTTCTTTGATTTCTGTCTTCTCATTATACAGCAAAAGCATTTAAACTTCAGCTTCAGTACTTGATCTTCCAGTGAAGAGCCTGAATTAGTTTCTTTAAGTGTTGACTGATTTAATCTCCTTGGTGTCCAAGGGACTTCTCAAAGTTCTGTTCAGCACCACAATTCAAATGTTAATTCTGTGGCATTCAGTTTTCTTCATAGTCCAAATCCCATAGCCATACATGCTACCAGAAAAACCAAAGCTTTGACTAAAGGAACCTTTGCAGCAAGGCAATGTCTTTGCTTTTTATTATGCTGTCCAGATTTGCCATAGTTTTCCTTCCAAGGAACGAGTATCTTTAGTTTCATGGCTGAAATTGCCATCTGCAGTGATCTTTGAGTCCAAGAATATAAAATCTGTCACTGCTTCCATTTCTTCTCTCTCTATTTGCCAGTAAGTGATGGGACTAGTTGCCAAGATCTTAGAGTTTTTATTTTGATGTTAAACTTCTAGCCAGCTTTTATACTCTTTTCTTTCATCCTCATCAAGAGGCTTCTCAATTCCTCTTTACTTCCTGCCATCAGAGTGGTATCATTTGCATATCTGAGATTGTTGATATCTCTCCCAGCAATTCCAGCCGTTGATTCATCTAGCTTGGCATTTTCCATGATATACTCTGCATATAAGTTAAATGAAGTGATAATATACAACCTTGTTGTACTTCTTTTCCAATCTTAAATCAATTATTTGTTTCATGTTTTGTCTTCCCCAGTAGCATATTACCATTTTAGTACTGTCCATTGGGTTTTCTTGGCAAAGATAATGGAATGGTTTGCCATTTCCTTCTTCAGTGGATCACATTTTTTCAGAACTCTCCACTATGGCCTGTCCATCTTCTGTATCTCTGCATGGCATAGCTCATAGTTTTATTGAGTTACACAAGCCCCTCTACCACGACAAGACAATGAAGTTACTGATGGCTTAGAATGAGTGTAAATAGCAATTGTTTACTGTTCTGTGAGAGTCTTCCCCTCCCAGACTGATATTTTTGTGACAGTAAATTAGGCCATTTTTTGTCACAATTCTTGCCTAACCCTTAGTCGTTAAATGAACATAGCCTCACATAAACTAAGATCTGGGAAATGACCTTGATTTAGAAAGATTAAGGTTATCTACTGCATCCTGGGCCAGCCAGTATTCTTGACTTTTGTCAATGCAACTGCATTCTGATGACTCTGGAAGAGAAACTGAGGTCGACAACTTTGTGCAACTCTTAAAATAAATTGATTTCACCTGCTATTCAAGACAAAAGCCTCCTGATGTCTTTGGTCTTTTTCAAAAGCTAAAGATGAATAACAACTACAACAACACTAGAACTTGATGGATCTTTTTTTTTTTTAATTTCCTGTCTATTGTGAATTCACTTTGTTTGTTACTTCATTTTGGCAATTTCTTCTATCTTAAAAGAAAATCATGTTAGTTAACAGTTTATTGATTTTGCTAATCTTTTCCATCTTTAACTTTTTCTTTTTCACATAACCATTTTGCTTTCCATTTTATCTATTTCTCCCCTAATTTTCAAAATTACTCCTTTGCTTTTTTTGTATTTGGTAGTCTGTTGATTTTTTAACTTGTTTTAATTTGTATGCTAAATCCATTCATTTATGTTTTCAGAGAGATAATCTTTTTATCCAAGGACTGCTTGTTAAACACACTAAAATTGATTTTTATGTTGTCTCACTGCTATCATTCTCTTTCATGTAGTTATTATTTCTATAATTTATTCTTTTATTCACTCTTTATTCAGGATATCATTCTTTTTCATGCAGTTATTATTTCTATAATTTATTCTAGTAGCATGTATGGCTATGGGATTTGGACTATGAAGAAAACTGAATGCCACAGAATTAACATTTGAATTGTGGTGCTGAACAGAACTTTGAGAAGAGCTTTAGAGCTCTATTGTTTTAAATATCATTTTAAACAATCATTGTCATGGAAAGACTCAGGCATAGGACAGATAAATTTTTGTTTGGAGTTGAAGGAATAGAGAAATATCAACCACACAAAATGAAAATGGAAGAGTGCTAGGATTTGAAGCCCCAATAGGGAATGATGGGAAGGCAGGGCACAGAACACAGGAATGGAAGGGGGAACAAAGCAAGAGCAAAACTGGAGTTATAGAGACCTAAAGGTAAATGTCAGCTATTATGTAAATTTTGAAAACTAATGACCTGCCTGCCTGTGTTACTGTTAGTAGTGATGGCTTACTACTTGTTAGCTGTATAATCCAGGACAAGAAATTTAACTGTTTCAGCCTCAGTTTCCTCAACTATAAAACTGGGGCTTATGGTAGTACCTAACTAATGCAGGTTGTGATGGATATAAATTATATTTCTATTATATTAATAACCAATTATTAAATTAGGATCCAGACTTTTTCTCCTCTGTTTCTTTATTAAGACCCAACTTTTCTGGAAGGTCATATTTTGAAGGACATGGTTAAGATTAACCCTGATTCTCTAGGAACAAACTCTTTAATCCTGGACAGATTCCACCCCACTAGGAGACCTTACTTCTGCTTAGAGTAGAAACAGAATCCAATCTGGATGAGTGCTTGTCAATAGAAAATGAGTACTGTCCTTGCATCCCTCCATGAGAGCTGAGGGTGACTCAGTGGTTTGTATGGTGATAAATACCCCTGTCCAGATTGCTGGAGGTGGTTGAGTCCTGTGATGAAATCACATTCTCATTAGGAGGAACTGAAGACTCCTAGCCCACTTCCTCATTAAATGTGTATCAATCAAGGTTGATTTTCACTTGTGCGGGACATGTGTTTTTAGTCTCCTTTGGGGGGAGTCTTTGGTTTTCTGAGAAAAACTACTGATCATCAATTTATTGATTATTAACTAGCCTAATTAGCAACTTGATTATTAATTATCCAAAAACTCTCTCTCTAGGGGTTTTAATTCATTACATGAGGATCAGATGAAATAATATACACATTTTTGTCTTTTTTTAAAAAATTTGCTATGAAGCAGGAGGAACCTCTACAAATAAGGTATTCAGTGTGCAACGCTGACTTTTATTTCCCCATAAGTAATATGATATCTCTAATCATTGTTCAGGAAATATAACTAGAATAATTTTGCTCAGTAGAATTTATGGCAGTTCCTTCTCTAATGATTGACTTTGAGGCAGTATTTTCAGTTATTCCCCGAGAACCTTTAAGTTCTTTGATCATCTATTATTTCTTTTCAGTAGCAAGTCATTTCAGAATGGCTTTATATCACTCCAACGGATGGCAGGTTATGAATCTAAAGTACCAACCTGACCAGTCCAAAGAACTATTGAATGTCAAACTACAAAGCACTGCAAGAATAGATTTCATAATAAATAAACTTTCCCTCCCCACAGGATATTACTATTAAATCCTAAAATGATCCTATGTACCCTTTAACTCACCCCTTTACTGGATTTATACCCTGAGATTAAAAAAGAAAAAGAAAAAATAAGACCCAAATGTACAAAAATCTTTATAGCAGCACTTTTTATCCTGGACAAAACAAAATGGAAACTAAGAAGGATGTTCATTCATTAGGGAATGACTGAACAAATTATGGTATATGAATATAATGGAATTCTTGTATTGTAAGAAATGAAGATAGGGATGATTTCAGAGAAGCTTGAGAAGAGTTTCATGAAATGATGCAGAGTCAAAGTGAGCAGAATCAGGAGAACACTTTGCAAGATAACAATGTATCATTAAATTTACCAAAAACGACAGTTTTGAAAGAGTTAAGATCCTTGGTCAATGTAATGACAAATTATAACTCCGTGAAATAACATTGTATGCTACCCCTCTCCTGAAAGAAAAGTGACGGGCTAAAGATATGGAGTGAGAACTGTATTTTTGGACATGGTGGCTATGGGAATTTTCTTCACTTGACTATGCTTAGTACAGTGCCTGGCACACAGTAAGTATTAAATATGTCCTTGATGATCTGATTCCAATCAAGCATCAGTCAAACATATATAAACATCATCATTATAATTTATTTTCTAATGTAAAAGAATAAGAAAGAAAAAATGAATTCTTGCTAGTATCAGAATGAAAATGATCAACTTTTTTAAAAGGGAAAAAAGAAAATTAGCCTTTGTTTTTCTGCCACTTTATTCCCTAGGAGAAGTAGACATTGTTAGTCCTTGGAAAGTTGAAAGGCTAATTCACTTATTAATTTCTACAATATCACAAAATAAATGTCACAAATATCATTATATTGCCATCCTCCCCTCCTCAATTTTTCAGAAGTTAAGTAATTTCATTAATTCACAGAAGAATACAGTTTAGTGCAAGAAAGCATCTATTTAGTGCTTCCTATAAACTAGGAGATCCAGGGACAAAACAAAAACCTGTACTAGGCATCCAAGGACAAAACAAAAAACCCATCCTGTCTTCAAGAAACATCCTTTGAGGGTGGGACTTAGACCTTTGTTTTACATTCAGCTGTTCTGTATAATGTTTCAACCATGGTAAAGAGATCAATAAATAGTAAAACAAAAGGAAAAAATAAGAATAGTAGGAAAAGAACAGGTGAAAATAGATGCTGGAAATGTCACTATTTTGAAAGGATTTAGGAATCATTTCATATATATGTACATGTATATAGGAAGGTCGGATACTTATAATTTCATAGTGACTTTTACTTAACACTTTGAGGTTTGAAAAGTGATTTACAAATATCTCAGCTGATCCTTGCCAAAGTACTAGGAAGTAGGTTATTTTTATCTCCATTTTTCCTATGCATAAGCTAAAACAAAAGAGGTTAAGTAACATGACTCTAAGGACATATTTGAACTCAGGTCTTCCTGACTCCAGGCTCAGTCCTTTTAACCACTGTAGTACTTAAATAACAAAAGAAATTGAGGGAAAAATCACACATAATGGTATTACTATGAAAAAAATTAAAGAACTGATAGAAAGGACATAAGCTACTATTGGCTATTAGACTTATTTTATCATTTCCATATCATCTTTATGAGAATAATATATTCAAATATTGAGGGTATCCTTGATGAAAATATGAGAAGTGGAGGTAAGCTTTTGAAGATGATTTTTCCATTTCCACATCTTCACAATCATTTATGTAAACCATCATACTACACCCACAGATGTTTTCAGTGGAAACTTATTACTCAGGAAATGTTTTTCTGCTTGTCAGAAAGAATTCCCAGAATTTCTAGGGTTCTGGAAGACTTTAATTTAACTTGGGAGAGATTACCACAAGTCCCCATGGGGCACTGAGGTTTGTCATCTGTCAGCCCACATAAGATAGCAAATTTCTGATATATATAATTCCAATTTACTAGGTCATATGTTGATAATTATTCAGTAAGTGCTAAAATTTGTAGCCTGCAATAATGCATTACAGCTTCTACCATTAACTTGCATAATGTGTGTTGATGACTAAGTATGAGGCCTTCAGGCTAATTCTTCTATAACTTTTTGTGGTGAGGATCTGGTCCAGAATTTCAATCCGTAAGTATACCTCAGACCTTTGTATGCAACTTCATTGTTGACACGAGGTTGATTAGATCTTTTTAGATGTTGCCTAAGAGAAAGGTCTTTTGATGTAATGTTTTGCATTTTTTCCATTTCATGCGATCCATCGGGGAAAAAACATTGTAGGGACACTGAAGTCATCCAATGACATGTACTTGTCAGGTTTTACTCTTGTTCAGTATGATGTCTGGTAGTTTCAAAACAATTCTGATAGGTTTTTGATAAATTGATCAATTTTATCCTACTGCTTTTTTGGAAGAGTAAGCATAATCTTTGTGTAATGTCCTTAGAAGAGTGTGCTTCATTAATGCCCTGTGCTTCATTAATGTTTTGTGAGATTTTGTTAAGATATTTCAAAATCTACTATGGACTTAAATTATACTTTAAGATTGATATTACTTATATTTTATTTCCTTTAAATGTGTTTTTTATTGAATTTTGTTTTCAAAATGTCTATATGTCTCTTAATGTAGAAAACATAATATTTGTTAAGTATCACCTTTGTCCACTGGCTCAATTTAACTTCTGGATTCAAGTTCAAAGCTTCAACCTTTAGTATTCTTGTTCTAGTATTCTTAGTATACTAATAATTGTACATTTATCAAGTTCAAATTGCATAGGCAGATAATTGGAGAAAATTCGGTAAAATGAATGAAATGTCAATGTGGTTTATTGATGAAACCAAACAGCTGGATGTCAACCATGCCCATAAACTGATTAATAACATTTGTAGATTATATTCCTTTTTTAACTCAAAAGTCATGCTTTAGGTCTATTCAGGACTCTAATAAAATATTTAGTACTAGATAGAACTATATTGGAATGAAACTGGAAGATGCCCCATTTTACTTTAGTTATTCTTGGCATTATATTCTTGTTAGCAGGTTTTGAATCATGAACAGTTTTCATGTAGGACACCAGATACTCAAGTGTTCTCACTACACTAGGTTCTATTTTAAATATTTGTAATACATGAATAACCCATAACTACTGAATTAAGTCAAAAACTTTATGCTCATCAATCAAAACAATATCAATATTCTCTCATTTTCAGGAGAAAAATTGACAAATATTTAATAAGTTATGCTTTATACCCTAGGGAATTTTTAGCACATTTTGTTTCTCAGTCTATATATTTTTTCTTGTAATTGTTTGTAGACATTATTTAGTAATGCATTGTGTAAAGTACTAAGACATGTAATTGATCTATATTTAAAGAAATCATTGATATTTTGCATATCTTGCAATACATGTGACATCTTTTATTTTGAAGAATGGTGCTTGTATTTCCCATAGTTTTTGAAGTATTGGAACAAATTAGTGTGGTTTCCAATGAGGCCCACCATTTTAAAGTATTACAGAGAGGACAGAATTTCAATTATTATGTTTGACATATGTATTACATTGTTCTTTATAGTAATAGCCACAGGGCTTCTTTTAGATCCAGTTTGAACTTTCATTTTGGTAGAATTCTTGCAATCATGTGGACCAGACATTTTCCACATTCTCCTTCTGTGGGTATTCTCTCTTACTTTCAATTTTATAGATTCTCAAGTTTCTGTACTAATGTTTCTCTATGAATTTAAAATTGTTTATTTTGGTCTTTATTCTGTTTAACTTATTACTTAACTTTGCCCTTTTATCTTTTGTTGTGTTTGATTGTCTTTTGTTCTCAATGACATCAGGAAGGTGATATATTTTTTTTTTAGGAGCAGATAGCAAGTTTATTTGGTGAAAGCAGAGAGCAAATAGTCCAAAGAGGACCTATGGTGGGGTTTGAAAATAAGCATGTGAGTAACTCTGAAAAAGTAGTTACTTGCCTCATGGGCAAGAGGGTGATTATTTTCACCTAAGAAAGTTAGGGGATTCTTTGTGGAAAGGAGAGTTGTTCTCAACCATTCAGCACCATCTGGACTAGCTCTTCATAGTTGATACAACTGTCTTCATGCCCTAGCACTAACACTTCTACTTCTTCCTCTGTCATCTTCTCACCTAGAGTGATGAAGACATGTCATGTTTCAACCCCCATGACTGCAACGTTCCTTTCCTTATCAAACGCAAAACCCTTATATGTAGTCTTTGTGTGTGCCCTGGTTCTTATACTTTGTTACACAATCTGGCAGAAAGTATTTAAAATCCAGCACCTTCACATCCATCACATTATTCTTGAGATTCCCTAAGACCTTGAGCACCTCAGCATTAGTAGGATTCTGCCCCAAGGCTTGCATCACATCTCCATACTGGCTATACAAGATCTTTCCATACCTTGTTCAGTCAAACAGCTGGAAGGTCTCCTTGAACTATACTCTCTGATCCTCTATGGAGTCACACATCTTGGCCATGCAGCTCATTCAATAGTACTGCTATTGCTACTGTGTGTAATGGCTCCATCTCTCTCTAGGAAGGTGATATGAGTGAACTGGATTTAAGTGACACAGAGCTGTGAAAAGTTATCAGACTCACTCTCTCCTTTGGAGTCACTGAAGTCCAATGGTAAAACATATGTCAGTATGACTGTTGATGGCTCTGAATGGAGACCCTGGCCTTTTTAAGCTAAAGTCCTTCCCAGGTCTCAGTTTGTCTGAGGCAATACCCATCCAGTGCTTAAAGGGTAGGTAAGAATTGAGGCAAACGATAGCCTAGTTTGACTTCCCAAAAGAATCAGTCTGGGGGGGGGAAGACCTTCGGAGTTTCTCAGTAGAAAAATCATGAACTTTTCTTTGTCATTTAATTGCTATTGGAAAAAGGATCTACAATTTCTGATTACTTTTGTTTTTGTATTTTGTTTGCATGTTTTTCTTCTACTGTCTTTTACTTAGTGATATGGCATTTAAGTTGTCTACTGTACGTACCAGAAAGATATTTATATAATATTCAAATGCCTCTCCTCACATCTTCAATAGTTCTCTCAAGTTCCTTCTACTATGGGAGTGTTTGATGTCAGTTTTTACAAGTATTCCACGACAGTTTCACATTCTTGCCATGTTTCTTCTTGTGGTGGTGGCTATAGCATATACTGCCATATACAAGTACTGAAATGATTTTATACTTAAGTGGTACAGTGGCTAGAATACTAGACCTGGAAGCAGGAAGATCTGAGTTCAAAATCAATCTTAGACACTAGTTGTATGACTCTAGGCAAGTTCCTTAGCCTCTCTCAATCTCAAGGTCTTCATCAATAAAATGGAGACAAAAATAGTACCCACCTCCTTCTGTTGTTAGAAGGATAAATAGGAAAATATTTGTAAAGCACATTGCAAAATATAAAGTGCTATATAAATGCTAACTATTATGATTTTTATACTTGTCATTAACTATTTTAGAAGAATATTTATTCATGATGACTATGGCAAATGTCAGATTTTGACAATTAGTCTGATTTGTTAAAAATCTTTTTCTATTTAGATTTCTTCTATCTAACTCAAAAAGATATCTTTAAAAATTCCAGTTTAAATGTAGCCATCAGTTTTTCAAAATCACTGGAGATATGGGTATTGTTCTTATTCATTTCATCACTAGATATACTTTCTGGAGTTTATTGTAAAGATTTTAGAAGACATCTGGTTTTCTTACTGTTTTAGATTTTGATTTAAGTAGTCTTCCATTACATCTCTTGGGTCATCTTATCTAGATTTAGGGATATAGTTATTTATAGGATCATCTTGTTTTGATCTGCAATATAGCGTTGAGTGTCTAGGAGCTGGCGGTACCATTGACAAAAAGACGCCTTCTCTATGTGTGATAAGTTTTGTTTCTAATTTTGTTATGATACTGACACACAATTAAGGTATTCATGTCTTCAGGTCATTTTAAATATATGATTGATCACCCACTATAGAAGGCAGAATCATCTCCACTGAAGAGTTTCTACCCTGACAAAAGAGGGAATGATTTTCATTCAAAGATCAAATGAGTTAATTTTGAATATGCTCATTTTCAAAGGGTTGGCCTCAAGAAGATCACTTCTTTTTCTGACCTGGAGATATGTTTTGGATTCCTCATCTTAAATGGATACTGATAATCTAGATTGTGTTCAGAAAAGGGTAACAAAGATGATAAAGGGCATGGAAAATATTTCTTATGAAGAAGTTCAAGGAACTAAGGATAGAAAAAGTCCAGAATGCAAAAATAAGGTTTTGAAATGTTGAGAAGATTCAAGATTGACATAATTGTCTTCACATTTTTAAGGCGTAGCATCAGGAAGGATTGGAATTATTCTGTGAATCTATGGTGGTGAAGATCAATACATAGATGTTTGTGAAAGGCAGATTTTTGTTCAATATAAAATTTTTTAAAAAATGAAAAATAGTCCCAAAGAGGAATGGTTGCCCTAGGGAAATCATCTAACTTCTCTGGGCTTCATTTTTCTTATTTGTAATCAGAAAGATGCAGAAAATATTCTGTAGGGTCTTTTAGCTTTGGAGGTCTGTTACGGCATTCTGAGTAACTAGTATTTCTTGGCAAATGAGGTTCTAGTCTCATAAAACAAAACAGAGAAAGAACTGTGGCTGTAGGACATCAACAGGGCCAGATGGCAGAGTAAAGTGGCTGTCCTATCACATGCCTGTACTCAACATGAAGGAAGGTCACTGCTTTTGTCTGAAGCTGCCAGCAGCTCTGTCTAGGAGCTTTGGCTGACCTTTTCTTGTATTCAATCCCAGCCTGGCTGAGTTCCTGCTGAAGGAAAGATCCTTAAGAATTTGAATCTCAGATTGGGGGTGGGAATCCTTGCCTTGAATTTTAGTACAAATTGCTTGAACTTGAATTTAAAAAATGGAGTTCCACAAAGTGTTTGGATGAGTGGGATAGTGATTTTGGAAATTTTCTGAAAGAAGGGACCCTGGGCAACTCTGATCACTATCATGTTTAGGTTTCTCCAAAGTAATTAGGAAATATTGTTCCAATTACAGACAATAATGCTTGTTTGAAGTCAGTATTTCCTTAGAATATTCAATGGTGGTAGTGGTGGTGGTGGTGGTTGTTTTTGAAGTGTCCGTTCCACATGACTGACCTAAAGTTAGGCCACTCCTCCAACCGTTTTGTGGAACTCCACTTTTCTGTTGAAGTAATTTATACTAAAATGAAAGGGGAGGATTGCCACCCTAGCTTGAGATCCAAATTCTTAATGATTTTTCCTTTAGCAGGAACTCAGCCAAGATAGGGTCAAACACAAGAAAACATTAGCCAAAGCCCCCAATATGTTACTGTCTCCTTTATCCCTGACTTCCCAAATGTTTATAGATTTAAATAACAAAGACTAAACAGTCACTGGTTTGACCATTTTGCCAGCAAACCACAAAAAGTATCAATGTAGTTATAGAAAATTCTCATTTAGCAAACAAGCATTAAGTTCCTTCTGTTTGCATTGCTCTGCATAAAATCACAAAAAGAAAACCAGCCCTGAAAAATGAAGAAAATACTTTCTCCCTACTTTCTTTATTAAAATAAATTTCCTGCTGCCAGAGATCAGAGATTGTGGATTTAAGGAAATGAAGAAAGGAAATTTTTAGAGTTATGTTTAATTGCTATTGCCATGGTAGCTATTAAAAAACCCTGGCTTTGATTTGTTATTTTTACTTTTTGAGATTTTTTTAAGGTGTTCAAAATAGTATCTCTCTTTCATTAAAGAAAACCTTAATTTCAGGGCATGGATGAAAAATACAGAAGTAGAGCATTTAAAGAAGAAGCATAGAAAAGAACATTTTCAAACATTTCTTGACATATTTCTAAATTGAAAATCAATCTGTGATGCATGTATGTACTTTCTTTTTTTCTTGGTGATCTCCAAAAGTCTATAAAAGTTATGAAAGCAATTGTAGAAAACAACAGGAAATCTAAATGAATTGGTCTTTTATTACAAGTGGTGTAGGAGGCTCTCTTTCCTCCAGGGGATGACATGGTGTCTAAGAGGTTCAGTCTATTAAGCTACAGCATCATTTGACAGTGGGATGTTAAAGTCAGAGTTCAGAAGTTATTTCCTCTGGCAGATCTCATTTCCAGACAGGCCTTATTTTCATGTGTGTGTGAGTGTGTGTTAATGTGTATGCATGTAGTGTGTATGTATGTGGGGGGAGGGAAGGAGGAAAATAAAGAGAGATTCTTCTAAAATGTGCTTTTTTTTCCTTTTTTCTTTCTCCAAATAATTTCATTCAGTGCAATTAAAGTATCTCACAGAAACAAAACTAGGATAAAAAGAATCTACAGAATATTTCTCAGGAATCATATTTCTTTTAAAGAAGATCTAATATCACATGAAAACTATATTAATAATGGTAACTTCTTTAAAAATGAATATCTGATTATTGCTCCATCAGACTTAAAGCAGCTAATGATGATTGATAAGGGCTTCCTCATATATATATATATATATATATATATATATATTTATAGTATGTGCTATATCATATATGGACATAATATATATCACATATATAATATAGATGTTATAGTACATAGTACATATAGGAGAAGTAAAGGAGTACTTTCCAGGGATGAGGTGGGGTGGACTGAATTTTATGCAAAGGTATAGAGATCAGAGATGCTTCCTAAATTTGAGGAATTCCAAGAAGACTAGTTTGACTGGATCATAGAGAGTACAAAGGAAATTAATTTTCCACAAGCTTAGAAAAGCAGGTTGGAATCAGGTTACAAAGAGTATAGACACCAAGCCAAAAAGGTTGTACTTTTAGTAATTTAAAAAAAAAAGCATTCATTAAGTGCCCGCTATGTAGCAAACATTGTGAAAACTTCTGGAGGTACACCAAAAGCAAGATAGTCCCTGATGTCAAAGGAGTTTCTATCCTAATGGAAGTAGTGGTGTGCTGCTGGAGTTTATTGAGCAAGGGAACAATCTGGTTACACTTCTTTTAAGATTCCTTAAGGAATCAGTTAATGTCCTCTAAAGGAAGCAGTAGGTTCTATCTAAACTTTTTATTCTGATTTAGTTCCTACAAATTTGAAGGAGGAATAGATAAACTTAAATATGATATGACATAACACAACATAATGTAACATAACATAACAATACAATTTGTATAGTTAGTATAATATAACATAACATGATATAATATGGCTCTTAAAGAGCTAAGGTCTCCCACTACATCCTGGGCTGTCTCCAGTCATCCTGATAGATGTCTGGCCACTGAACCCAGATGGCTCAGGAGGAGAAAGTGAGGCTGGTGACATTGCACAGCCATCCCTCACTCAAATCAAAGTCAACTGCAAGTCATATCATCATCTCCCTGATGTCATGGTCCTCTTTGAGGAAGGACAAACCACAATCTCTCACATATACCTGATATTATCTGTCATGTACATATATATATATATATATATATATATATATATATATATATCTGTTATTATGTGTATACATTTTATATATGTAAACATCTATATGACACATGTAATATAGTAATCTCTGCACATGTATGTATATGTTTATGTGTATACCTCTATGTACGTACATATATATGTGTTTATATGAGTGTATATACATATATATATATATATATATATATATTTAATTTGTAGTCTAAACCTTTCATTTCATTGTTGCATGGAACTCCCTGTATAGAAAATTCTGTCACTGATGGAAGTAGGTAACTAATTTGCTACTTATACTCTAAAGGAGAACATGGCTCAGAAGAAAAAATAATGTGTCAGGAGCAGGAAATGAACTAATTTCCTTTATCCAGGGTCAGTCCTCTATTCACTGTATAAAGGAGCATATAGAAACCAATAATAAAGATAATACATTTGATTAAAGTTAATCAAGCACATCTAAAATGCAAATGTACAGAATTAGATGAGGTGATGCTTAAATTTCCATAGCGATTCATACTACAGGTATTTCATTACTATTTGCCTTTTTTACCTAAAATATGACAGAACAGGTAATATGAAAAGTACTATAATTCTGTTGCTAAAGAATGCTTAAATTCTACTAATCTCTGAAAATCAATTAATCAATATTACATGCCTACTATATTCCAAGGACTTCACCGGGCCCTGTAGATCTAAGTCCAAAGAATGAAACTGCTCTTACTTGCAATGAACTTAAATTCAAATGGTCTTTGAGCTTGATCTTAAAGGAACAAAAATGTTTTTCTGAGGGGAATATAAGGATGAAGTACATTCCAGGAATGGAAAATGGCATATAGTGAGGGGTGGGAGGGGAAACAGGTGAGTGAATTTTGGTTAGATTGCAGGTAGTGAGGAGAATAGTGTCAATTAGTCAATTAAGCACCTACTATGTGCTAGGCACTGTGCTAAGCACTAGGGATACAAAGAAAGGCAAGAGTCTGCTTTCAAAGAGTTCATAGTCTAAGGATAGAAAACAATATAAAAACAGTTATGAACAGACAAGATGCTATATAAAGGATATATTGGAAATAACCAACAGAAGGAAGGTACTAGAATTAAGGGGACTTGAGAAAGGATTCTTATAGAAGATTGGGTTTTATCTGAGACTTGAAGGAAGTCAGAGAAGCCAAGAGGCAGAGAAGGAGAAAGAATCCCAGGCACAGGAGACAGGCAAAGAAAATGCCTGGAAAAAGGAGATGGAATTTCTTGTTCAAGGAATAACATGGAGGTCAATGTCACTGGATCACATGATACAGGTTGGTGGTTAGAGTATGTAAGGTGTAGGAAGACTGAAAATATCTGGAGGGGTCAGTTTATGAAGTGCTTTATGCACTAAAGACAGGATATTTTATTTGATCCTGGAGGTAATGGGAAGCAATTGGAGTTTGAAAAGGATGTGTGTGTGTGTGTGTGTGTGTGTGTGTGTGTGTGTGTGTGACTAGATCAGACGTGCTTCAGGAAGATCACTCTGACTAAGGAATGGAGGTGGGGAGAGACTTGTGACATGAAGATTAATCTGCAGGCTAATGCAATAATCCAGGCATGAGGTGATAAGGACCTGCACCAGGGTCATGACATTGTCAGAAAAGAGAAGGGGAAATTTGGGGGAGGTAATATCAACATGGCAACAGATTAGTTGTGCAGAGAGAGAGAGAGAGAGAGAGAGAGTAGTCAAGGATGACACCTCGGTTTTGAGTCTGGGGAACTGAGAAGATGATAGTATCCTCAGCTCTACTAGGAAAGTGAGAAAGAAGGGAATATTTTAAGGGAAATGAATTCAGTTTTGTACCCCTTGATTATAAAATGTCTAAAGAATATCCATTTCAAGATGACCAACAGGTAGCTGGAGATGTAAGCCTGGAGGTCAGCAGTGAAGTTAGGGCTAGATAAATAGATTTGAGAATCATAGGAATCAAGATGATAATTGAGTCCAAACAAGCTGATGAAATTTCTAAGAATATGTAGCTATTTAGAGGGAGAAGAGAACCTAGGACAGAGTCCAGTGAGCCTGAAAAGGTAGATTAGAGCCACATTATATGAGGCTTTAAAAGCTAAAGACAGGACTTTATTCTAGAGACTGGAAGTGACTGGAGTTGATTGAATAAGAGAGTCAAGTAGTAAGATTCGTACTTAGGGAAAATTCTTTTGTTAGTAATGTGTAGAATGGACTGGAATGGTGAGAAATTTGAGGCAAGATCAATTAGGAGGATATTTAGGCAACTGAAGAAGTTGTGGGAAAATTGTAACAGTTATACATTGTTGGTGGAACTGTGAACTCCACAGGTAATATGTGAGGCAATAATAATGTGAAGTAATAATCTAGGCAACAGAACATTGGTCCTGAACCGTAATCGTAGCTCTGTGAAGGGAAAGAAGGCGTCAGATAACAGAAAAGTTATGAAGGTAGAAACAGCACAATTTGTTAACTTGATTGGGTATGTCGGGGGAGGGCTAGTAAGGAAAAGATAATGCCATTAACCCGTTGAGTCCCATTTCTTGTTTTTCCAAATCTTTCAATTTTTTTCTTTCTTTTACTCTCTTTTCAGGATCAGAAAATTTGTTTTTCTTAAAATTCTGTCTTCCTCAGCATTTCCTCTCTCTTAAGCAAAGCTCTCTCCGTCTTTCACTTTTTCCCTGTTGAGTTTGATATATTTCTTTTTTTAATAATTAGTTTATTTATTTTTAGTTTTCAACATTCACTTCCATAAGATTTTGAGTTTAAAATTTTCTCCCCCTCCCTTTCCTTCCGCCTGCCCAAGATGACATGCAATCTGACCTAGTGTAAAGTTAATGAGAGTTAAAGATCTTCTCTACCCATTAATGGACCTGCCCAATAAGGGAAGCTTGATTAGGGTAGATTTGTTTTGTAGAAAGGTCCACACCTTTTGTTAATTTCTAATGCACTGGTTCTCAAGGGTCAGGATGCCCTCTGGCTCTGAAAAGTATATATGTACTGTGAGATGAGGTTTTGTTTTGGGGCTTACTTATTGGAAGTGTTTGTTCGGCCAGAGGAGACTCTGGATAGCCACTAAGAAGCCCAGAGTTTGAAAATCCAGATGTTGGTGCTTCTCTCTCTGGTAACTATGTATCACCTATAGTCAGACAGTTGGAAGCCCTGTCTGTTGGTCTTTGTTTCTCTGTTTGTATTTTCTCTGAAGTTCAGGGTGCTGACTTTTTCCTCCTGAACTAAATGAATGATATGAGTGTGTGTGTGTGTTTGATTAAAGTAAATTGTTGACCCCTCAAAAGTTGCTTTCCTTTTAGAAAAGCAGATTTAAGAATCTGTACAGCAGGTCTGCCTGTGTATGCCGGGGGCCTTGCTATTATACATAGACTCCACTTATACATTCATATTAAACATATTTTCACAATATTCGTGATGTTAAGAAGAATTAGAACTAATGGGAGGAACCACAGGAAAGAATTAACAAAACAAAACAGCAAGAGAAAAGGAGAGCAAATAGTATGCTTTCACCAGCATTGGACTTCAAAGTTCTTTCTCTGAATTAGGATGGCATTTTCCATCATGAATCTTTTGGAATGAATGAGTTTTGCATTACTGAGAAGAGCCAGGTCTATCAAAGTTAGTCATCACACATTGTGGCTATTCTCCTGGTTCTGCTCATTTCACTCAGCATCAGTTCATATAAGTCTTTCCAGAATTTTCTAAAGTCCTTCTGCTCATCATTTCTTACAGCACAATAGTATCCCATTACATTCAGATACCACAATAGAGATCTATTCCTCAATTGATGGACATTCCCTCAATTTCCATTTCTTCAGCACTACAAAAAGAGCTGCTATAAATATTTTTGTACATGTGGGTCCTTTTCTCATTGATTTCTTTGGGATATTATCTTAGAAGTGATATTGCTGGGTCAAAGGGCATGCACATTTTTATAGCCCTTTGGGCAAAGTTCCAAATTGCTTCCCAGAAATGTTGGATCAGCTCACAGATCCACTAACAATGAATTAGTCTTCCAACTCTCCCTCATCTTCTCCAACATTTATCATTTTCCTCTTTTATCATTGTAGTCAGTCTAATAGGTGTGATGCGGTACCTCAGAGTTGTTTTTTTTTAGTTAAATTTATTTATTTAACATTTTACACTTATTTTCACAAAATTTGGGGTTCCAAATTTTCTCCCCATTTGTCTCCTCCCCCACCCCAATACACCAAACATTCTAATTTTCCCTATCACCAATCTGCCCTCTCT
Organism: Potorous gilbertii; assembly: GCA_028658325.1. Taxonomy (NCBI): domain Eukaryota; kingdom Metazoa; phylum Chordata; class Mammalia; order Diprotodontia; family Potoroidae; genus Potorous; species Potorous gilbertii. Next base: position 29,192,481 of record CM053773.1, read on the forward strand.
TCTATCATCCCTCCCTTCTCTTGACCCCATCTTCTCTTTTGTCCTGTAGGGCCAGATAGCTTTCTATTCCCCATTACCTGTATTTCTTATTTCCTAGTAGCAAGAAAAATACTCGACAGTTATTCCTAAAACTTTGAATTCCAACTTCTCCCCATCCCTCCCTCCCCACCCATTCCCTTTGGGAAGGCAGGCAATTCGATATAGGCCGTATCTGTGTAGTTTTGCAAATGAATGCCATAATAGTCGTGTTATATTTCCCTCCACCCTATCCTGCCCCCCATTGCTTCTATTCTCTCTTATGATCCTGTCCTTCCCCAAGAATGTTGATTTCAAATTGCTCCCTCCTCCCATTGCTCTCCTTTCCATCATCCACCCCTACCCTGCTTATCCCCTTCTCCTCCACTTTCCTGTATTGTAAGATAGGTTTTCAT
>CM053773.1:29193411-29350559 GCA_028658325.1 Potorous gilbertii
ATCTATTTCAGATGTTTGGGATACAGAGGCCTTGACTCCTATGTCTTTTCCTGATGGTAAGCATTGTTTTTCCTCATCAGAAAGGAAGGGAGGAGATATCTGTTCACCAAGAAAGTAGCCTTCTATGGTCTTATTTTTTTTTCCTTTTCTAGGCATTTTCCCAGACAATTACTTGAGTTCTGAGATTCCTCTCCACACCCACCTGGCCTCTAGATCCGCCCAGCTAATGCTTGGAGTCTGAGATTCAAATGCTGCTCCCCAGCCTTAGGGCTTTCAGCAGAGGTAGGGCTGCTATTAAGTGTGAGATTAAGTTCATCTGCTCAGGTTGGGGGCAGGTCCACCTCATAGGGCTCAGTTCCCTCAGGGGGTTTATGCAGAGACCTTCAACAATGGATTTGAGATTCTGCCTGCTTTGGGAGCCCCTGTCTGCTGCTACCGTCTCTACTGCCTCCTGAGGGGGCCTGAGTTATGGGGACACCCAGCTCCCCTCTTGGCCAGCCAAACAGGCTCTCTCACTAACCTTTGGCATCTGTGGGTGGATGGACCTGCACGGCCGCTGGAGATTCTGTCCCTGAAGCCTGCTCAGATCTGCTCCTTTCAGTTCCACCTGGCCAAGGCAGGGCTGGGCTCTGCTCTGCGTCTAGTGTGTGATGGACCTTTGGTGTCAGGTTTTCAGGACTCTATGGAACAGAAATCTCCTCCACTCCATTGTTGTGTGGCTTCTTCTGCTCCAGAATTTGTTGGGAGTTCTTCTTTACAGGTATTTTATGGGCTGTGGGTTCGGAGCTAGCATATGTGAATCTTTCTATTCCTCCATCTTGGCTCCTCCTCAGAGTTGTTTTGATTTGCATCTCTCTAATCAATGTTGATTTAGAGCATTATTTTCATATGACTATAGATGGCTCTCATTTCTTCCTCTGAAAACTTCCTGTTCCTATCCTTTGACCTTTTATCAATTGGAGAATGACTTGTATTCTTGTATGTTTGACTTAGTTCTCTATATATTTTAGAAATGAGGCATTTATCAGAGATACTGGCTGTAAAAATTGTTTTCCAGCTTTCTGCTTCCCTTTTAAGCCTGGTTGCTTGAGTTTAATATATTTCTACACCAAACTATTTGTGTGCCTATGTATATGTGGTATGTGTTCATCCCGCCTTTGTTCATTACAAGAATGAGGTTCTTCTTATATCTGATTTCCCAACCCTTTATTCCATGTCTGTATACATTTTTTCAGGTACTTAAATTATGAGAAATATTAAGTTGCACTCATTTCTTCCTTGCTATAGTAATATATTCCTTTTACTCTTCTGTCTTCCTGTTTTCAAACCCTCAAAACAGGACCAATAAGCCACAAGACCTTTGCCTTTCTTATGTAACTCCATCAATATTCTTCAAAGATATTAAATTTCCAAAGGGAGACTTTTTTCTCCATTGCTTCATTATCATACAGAATTGCTCAAATAAATGTATCTCTGTAGGTTTCTCTTGATTTTTTGTTTTCATTTCAAAATTCCTACTTAGCTCCGGTCTTTTCATTAGACATTCTTAACCCCCCCCCCTCCCACCCCATCCCCAAGTCCCCTTACAGAATAGTACTCAGTTTTCAGGGAAAGTCATTCTTGGTTTTAAGCATACATCTTTTGCCTTCTGGAATATATATTTCAAGAGCTCCTCTCATTTTTAGGAGAATTTATCAGAACTTGTATCATCATGAATGTGATTACCTTTTAGTACTTGAGTACTTTCTTTCTAGATATTTGCAATATTTTTTCCATAATGTAGAAGCTCTGGACTTTGGCTATGTCATTCTTCAGATTTTTCCTCTTGGGGTATCTATCAGGAAGTGATGAGTGGTTTCTTCATATTTTAAATATTGCCCTCCACTTCCAATAAATCTAGGCAGTTTTCATTTATGATTTCTTGAAATGTAATACTCAGGCTTTTTTGAATCATAATTTTCTGGCAGTCTTGTAATTCTTAAATTATCTCCTTGCCCTATTTTTCAGATTTTTTAAAATAAAAGATATTAATTAATTATTTTTTCATTAATTTTTCTAGTATTTTATTTTTTAAAAAATATTTCTTGCTGTCCAAGGAAGTCATTGACTTTTTTCTTTTCCAATTTTCAAGAAGTCCAATACATGAGTAAGATTTACTACTTCCAGTTATAAACTACTTATTCTCCTTCCATTTCTTTCCTTCAGGATTTTTATTTTATTTTTCTCTTTTATTTCATTTCTTCCTACATTCATTTAGTTCTTGTGAAAAATCTATTTTCCCCTTTGTTACTTTGCTTGGAAAAGTGAGACTTTTGGGTATCTCTGGATGTATTTTAGCTCTTTATAGTCATTTCAGTCTTCTGCTCATCATTTCTCTAGTCTGAGATCCTGGGCTAGACCTTTGTGCCAGATCTAGGATCCATGTCCTGCTGTACTTTTGGGTGCACTAGTCAGTTTCCCTTGATTTCCCTCTGGGTTACCTGCATTCCTGTTCTCATATCTACCTCCCATTGTTGAAGGGTATAAATATTTTGGACATTTTCTTGGCATAATTCTGAATTGCTTTATAGAATGGTTGGGACAATTCACACCTCTACTTAATGCCTATAATGAGCCTGTCTTTCCACAATCCCACCAACATTGAATGTTTCCATCTTTTGTCAACTGTGTATTGTTCAATTATTGATTCCTTGTGTAATATAAAATACAGAGCTTTAGTCAGACTGAAATTTCCCATATATGGGGTAATGGTAGGCCATAAGGAATTTCATCATTTTGATTTTTCGGAGCTACATTTCATTTTTACATCCCTAGGTAAATATTATTCAGATGCCAAGAACTATGCCAGATTGGGATAGTGGGATGAGTTAGAATCCAAGAATTTTCAGATTGAGAACATTTTGGTGAACAGTAGGGATAAATTAGCCATTCCTGAGCTCTGTCTATTCATAGCTCAAGTATTTTGCCACCTAGTGGACAAACTATGAATTATACTCCTTTTACTGAATTAATTAATTTTTTTCCGAAGGTATGCAGAAATCAAAGACATACCAGGTATGGAAAATTGCTGCTTCAGCACTTCCAGGTACAAACTGGGACAGACATCATATGTCTATACCATACTATCTGATCCACTGACATATTTTTAAGCAGAGAAATGAAGATCCTGGGACCCAGGAAATTCCTCGGGTAGAGTAGCCATCAAGATGTGGATGCCCACATGTTGAAGATGCTCTAATGGTCTTGGGAAAAGGGTAAATGGGACACATGTCTAAAGAATATACAATAGTTGAAATAGGCCCTATTCAGAATAAGAATTTTCATGGAAATATATGGCAACAATTTATCCTTGCTGTGCCTATTAAGCAATCAGGTAAATTGTCAAAAGTCAGAGAAAAAAATCAGTTATCACCTTAGGGATTTCTTGAGTCTGCATTCTCCCTCACTCAACAAATCCAGAGAGTTTGCAAAAACTTATTATATCTACCTCCACAATGTTTCTCTCATATCTCTCCCCTTCTTTCTACTCCTAGCAGCTAGGTGCCTTAGTGGATAGAGCATTGGAAGTGCAATCAGGAAGACCTAAGTTCTCATCCTGCCTCAGTCAAATTACTAGCTATATGACTGGGCAAGTCATTTAACTTCTATCTGATTAAAGTTTCTTTTCTACAAATTGTGGATGATGATAGGACATACCCACAAAGGTTGTTGTGAAGATAATATGAGATATTTGTCAAGCATTTTACAACCTTTAAAACAGTATATAAATACTAGAAAATACTATCATCATAATAATTATTAAATTATACACATGTAGTCATAACTGTGGTTCAGGCCTTTGTTACCTGTCACCTAGACTGCTGAAGTAACCTTGTAACAACTCCCCCTTCCAATAATGTGGAACTCTCCCTTCCAACAATATCTCCCCGTATTTACTCTGCTGCTAAAGTAGTTTTAACTAAACTACAAGTCTAACCATACAATTCACATTCTTAAAGCCCAAGAATTCCCTAATGCTTCAAGGATCAAATATATGTCTCTGTGTAGTTTTAAAGACTCTGCATAACCTATACCCAACCTCATTATAAATTCATCCCCATCCCATACTCTATGGTTCTGTCAAACTTGATTTCTTGTTGCTCTCACTTATGACTGCTTCATCTCCTTTCTCTGCCCTTAGATTGATCATCCCCCATGATTGGAAGGTACTCCTCTCTGACCTCAGCCTCTTAAGATTCCTCATTTCTTTTAAAATTCTGCTTAAGGGGTACATTATAAGATTTTACAGTTTGAGAGCTCAAAAATCAGTGGAGATAGTGACTGCAGCCATGAAATTAAAAGACCCTTACTCCTTGGAAAGAAACCTACAGCAAATCTAAACAGCATCCTAAAAAGCAGACATCACCTTGCTGGGAAAGGTTCATAGTCAAAGCTATGCTTCTTTCAATAGCAATGTATGGCTATGAGAGTTGGACTATGATGGAAACTGAGTGCCACAGAATTGACAGTTTTGAATTGTGATACTCGAGAAGACTTTTGAGGGTCCCTTGGACAGCAAGGAGATCAAATAAGTCAATACTTAAAGAAATTAGTTCAGATTCTTCACTGGAAGCTCACATACTGAAGCTGAAGCTTAAAATACTTTGGACTCATAATGAGAAGACAGAACTCATGGGAAAAGGCCCTAATGTTGGGAAAGATTGAAGGCAAAAAGAAAAAGGGATGCCAGAGGATGAAATGGATAGATGGTATCATGGAAAAAACAAACATGAATTTGGACAGACTTTGGGTGATAGTGAATGATAGAAATGCTTGATGTGCTGTGGTCCATGGGGTAAGAAATGATCAGACGTGACTGAATGAACGGCAAAAAAAGGGATACCTTCTACATACATCGTCTTTCTTGATCACCACTTCCTTTATTGTTCCTAGTGTCCCTTCAATTTACCTCAAATGTATTTTGCATACGTATACAGATATATGTATATATATACATATATCTGTGTGTATACACATGTACATTTACATATATATATACATTTATTTATATATTTATGTGTGTTTATATACATATAACTATATAAAGGATGTTCCAAAAGTCTCAGTGGAGTTTTAAGCTGCTATTGTTCAAAACTTCACTAAGACATAAGATGTGTCTGTGTGTGTGTGTGTGTGTGCGTGTGTGCGTGCACGCATATTTTTCCCCAAAGAATATAATCTCTTTCAGGACAGGTTTCATTTTTTTCCACTTTGTATTCTCAGCACCCTGCTTACAGTAGGTACTTAGCACATTTTTGTTGATCAATGTACATCATAATTAATGAGCTATGACACATAAATTGATCAGGCTTGCCATGAAGAACTTTAGTCCTATGTTTTACCTTCTCCTTTTGTTTTCCCCTGGATCCTGAAGTTGGACTAGCTAAGAAAAGAATGACCTACAGTAAGAATTCCATCTCCAGTATACCGGATACGTGGTTATCCAAACAGTTCTTGAAGGTCCCTAGTGATAAAAAAAAAACAACTGATTTCCAAGATAGGACATTCCCATTTTGGAACGCTCTGATTTTTAGAAATGTATGTTTCTAATGTATATTTCCCATGATTATGATACAGATTTTTCTTTTTTTAATGAGTTGCTGTTGTGTATATATGTCTATGTGTGTGTGTTTATATGTATATGTGTATTCATTATCAGATGGCCAGCTTACTAGTGATGTGCCTTTCTTAGAAATTAGATTTGATCCATTGCCAGTGCTGTACTCAAAACTTTTCCGTTATGGTAGATCCTGTTAGGAATTAGGTTTCACTGCCATATCTTTTGAGAAACCAGGCTCATCTCACAATCAGAGATTGGCATGAGCAGGTTATAATATATAAATAATTAAAAACTCTGAGGAAGAATAGGAGTAGTGGGTATCATCAAGGAATTGTTTGAGGTAGAGATAACGAACTAGTCACTTTGAAAAAGTGAAGAATAACAGGTAGAAAACTGAAGTGCTAGCAGTCCTTTGATGTTGGAACAAAGCAAGAAATATCTTCAACATATTAGGTTGACCCTCCCCTCCAGTGCCAATCCCACCTTGGGAGCAAATATCTGTGAGGACCTAGTCAAGTCTACCACATAAGCATAGATAGGTCTGTTGCCTGTATCATTTGAGGGAATGGCTGAATCAATAACATGATAGATCCATTGGAGTAGTTATATTCAATTGGATGTACTTTAGGATATCATAGTTTTGCTCCCATTACTGGTCCATGTCATTTTCTGTCATACATATAGTGTTCTTTACTCTATGTAAGAAATTCTTTATATAGTATAACCTGTTTCTTCCTATCACATGTCTGTATGTTTCAGTCCAGGTCACTTGCAGTTTTGATTTTTTTAGACTGTGATCCACAGTTATCAGTCTCACTTGGATGACATTTAAAAAAATGGAATTTGTGACCAGACCAGCTTGATATCATTAAAATATCATACAATTTTCTGAAAACAATCCGGTCAGATTTTTCTTTCATTAAATTCTGGGTTCAGCTCATCATCCATTTGCCATTCCTGTCTAAGGTTTATCTACTGATGAATTAAATCCGGGGACTACATATCCAACTGTTTGTCATCCCCCGAAAAGTAGGTATATACTTCATCCATTTGATTTTTCTATATGAACTGTTAGGATGATTTTTTAAGTTATTGTATATGACTTTGATAAATCTTTGAAATTTTTTATATATTGATGAAATAAATAAAATATCAACTGCAAATAGGAATATTTTGCAGACTTCAGCATCTATTTCCAAGGTTTTACTATCCTTGTTCTATTTGGATTCTACTCAGAACATCCTCTCTGACAGTGGCTTACACATTTGATGAGTATTCATTGGCTGAATACATTTTAAAGTCAGGTTGTCTATTTTCATCTAGGCCCCAACTACGGCAAGTCCTTCTTTAATTCCTTCCTAAGTAATTTCCTGTTTCATTCTCCACAGAAGCTATTCTAAACCTTATTTTTCCTCCTCAAGCATCTTATACCTCCCTTTTCCCTTCTCTCTTAGGTGAAGACATTGCCTTTATTGAGAGAACTGAGACCTTGTAACATGAGTTCTTTCTTCTTAGCTTCATCACAAAATGCCTTGACATCATCCCACATTCTTTACTCCTTTCCTCTCTGACAAAGGGGTACTGATTCTCCTTGCTAAGGCCAATCCTTGGCCCCCGTCCCATCTCCTCCCATTGTCTTCAACAGAATGCAGCCTTAGTCATACCCCCTCTTGAATCTTCAGTCTCTCCATATCTTCTAGTTCCTTCCTTATTAGCTTTCAACATGCTCAATTCTCCTCCATATGTAGAAAATCTTTACCAGAACCTACTATACCCTTTTCTCGACCAAACTCTTTGAAAAAATAATTTATACTCCTTCAGCCTCTACTTTCTCTCCCCTTTCTCATCTGCATAACTTTTTACAGTCTAGTTTCTGACTGCATCACTCAACTATAATTATTGTCTCTTAAGTTACCAACAATCTCTTAGTTGTGGATTTTCCCAAAGCTTCTGTAGCAGACCCTTTTCCTTCTCCTTGTATACATTACCTCTTGGCAATCTCTTCTGCATCCATGAGCTTAACTTTATTTCTATTCAAATGATTTCAGATTCTCTAAATCCAGGCCTAGTATCTCCCCTGAGATTTGGGCCCTTATCACAAAACACCTAATAGATATTTCAAATTAGATGTCCTGGAAGCATCTCAAACTGGATGTGTCCAAAAACTATCTTTCCCTAAAATAATCCTCTCCTGTTCCAGATTTTCCTACTTCTGTCAAAGTCTTCACCATCCATCCCAGATTCCAGATGTCTAACGTCAGCATTATCCTAAACTACATATTCAATCAGTTGACGAATTTTTCTATTTCTGCTTCCTCAACAGCTCTAATAGAGGACTCTTTTTATGTACTATACAGGTACCATTTTGGTTCATCATCTCTCACCCGGATTATTGTAACAGCTTCTTAACTGCTTCCTCTCCTTCGAGTCTACCCCTACTCCTATCAGTCTAGCGCACAGCTGCCGAAAGGATTTTCATTAAGAGTAGATCAGGCCGTCAGTCCCCTAATCAGTGAATGATAATGGCTCCCTAGTGCCATGAGGATAACTTTCAAAGATTGCAACATTACCCAAGTATTATTTTGGTATTGTTCTTTGTTACTCCCCTTTGCAAGCTCTGGGAACCAACCAAACTTGACTTTTCTTGGTTCCTGTTATATGATAATTCCTGTTCTGTCTCTTCCTTTGCACTGGCCTTCTTCCAGGCCTAGAATCCATTCCTTTCTCACCTCTGCATCACAAAATTTCTTCTTTCAGGATGATGCTGATTTACTGCCTTTTACATAAAACTTTTCTTGATTCCCCACAACTGCTGAAATGTTCTCTCCCAAGCTACCTTATATTTAAGTACTTTGCATTAATTTGTATTTGACATATTGTATAGCTCCTTCAGCAACATTTAGCAGAGAGTCATCAACCACCACAAGGGGTCTATCCTTCCACTGACCAGTGCTTTACAACCGTTATTCAATTGGCATCTGTGAATGCACATTTTCATTCCTTGAAGTACACCAAGTTGCTTCATCTCCACATGTAGCAGCTCCATTCTTTACTAGAAAAAGCATAGTAATTATTAACTAACTCTAAGTCTTCATTGATCTTTTCTTCTATTTGTGTTCCATTCTTCTCTTCACATTGTTGTATTCTCCACCCAAATATTGCTTAAATCTGTACTCCAAACCTTGATACGTTATATTCTTTTTTCCCTTTGTACTCCCTTTTAAATATTCCCTTCATTTTTTCATGGGATAGTTTATTCTCTCAGCCTGCAGAGTAGAGAGGTATTCTTCCATCCCTTTCACTATTGTTCTCCATGAGGGAAAAATAACTGGTGTTGATGCAAGGGGTCTGATCAACCCTAAGTAAAATGAATCAGGACCTCTGAGCTTCTCAGATTCACAGGATGGTGACACATTTATGTCAGGATAGACCTTCATTCACCTAAAGTGAGGAAAGGACAAACATAATGTAGGCAACTCAAAATCTAGTCCCAAGGTCACCTAAGTCACACATATACTTTCGATGCCAAGTGCTCTTGATGTACTGGTAATAGGTGTGCAGAATTAAATAACTTGCTGTATTTCCTGACACTTTGTCATGAGTGATCTGACATGACCATAGTGGGAAGAGAAGAGAATATTGATATTGGGGTCACTCTCTTTTAAATATGCACAGTCACCAATGCTTCCTGAGTATTAACTGATAAGGGCACTCATTATCTCAAAATGCCAAGACTTTTCAGTCATAAGCTGTCATATAGGTGGAAGCAGCTGGGAAGTTTGACATCTTCAAAATTCCAAGGGCTGAGTCATCATGTCCCTGGATGCCTTAGAAGGCTTCAGGGAAGCTCCAGTTGTATCATCCCTAGGATCATCCCTATGGGTCATTTCCACCCCTCCCACAGTCATATACAAGTAACACAACCCTGGAAGAAACAGAAACATATATTACTCTTTGTAGATAAACAATTTCCCCTTATTCTTGATATGTTATGTAAGCAAGGTATTCATTTTTTTGCATCATTTTTTTTGGATAGGACTTGTGAGTTGCCTTGGCATACTGCCCATTTTCAGTGATGCTTAATTGCACATGGGTGTGGTTTCTGTTGTTGAGTGCTCAATGTAGGTTTTGCTATCTTTTTTCCCAACCCTGCCTCCCAATATATTGCTAGTTTTCTGCAATTAGTAGATTTTTGACAAGCTATAGTGCATAGAAAAGCTGCCTTTAGTTACTGATTGCAAGATCTCAAATAGAAATGAAATTTACAATCAATTTTTTTTGCCTTTTACTCTTTTCTCCATTCCCTGCTCTTCAGAATTCATGTATCTTTCTCCAGTTTATAGCTTTGTTGTCTCAGTATCTTGTCCTCATTGACTTTTAGGCTCTACTTGAATTTTAAAGGGCTTTCCTGACTTCTTGTGGCATAAAGTTGCCTTGCCTGACATTGATACACAATTATTAGGTTCCTGACAAGACTCTACCACAAAGAGAGCATCTAGGTATGGGAGAGAGTCAGTAAAAATGCATAGGAACATGAAAGGGAGGGCCCAGTGTGAGAATAACAAAGAATCAATATCACTGGTAGAATAAGAAGCATAAAATGACTGGAAATGTAGAAAGGATATAAGTTTTTAAGGACTTTAAAAACTAAACCAAAAATTGCATATTTGATCCTGGGACTAATAAAGAGGCACTGTAGTTTATTAAAAATGGTGGTGGGAGGGAGGGAAATGGCATGATCAACCTTCATTCTAAGAAAATCACTTTGATAGCTGAATAGAGGATGAACAGGAGTATGGGGAGACTTGTAGAGGGCAGGGCAATCAGGGGATTATTTCAATTGCATTATTCTAGGTATGATATGATGTGAGTCTATCTATAGCAGGGTGGTGAGCATGTCAGAGTAGAGAAGGAGGCATAAATAAGAGATATTGCTAAAAACAGAATCAACAAAGCTTGACAGTAGACTGCATACAGGGAAGAGTGTGAGAGGGAAGCATCAAAGGTTTTGAGCCTGGATGATTGAGAGGATGCTGTTGCTCTAGATACTAATAAGGAAAGTTAGAAAGAGGAGAGGATTTTGGAGCAAAGATAATGAGTTCAATTTGTGACATATTGAGTTTAAAATGTCTATAGTACATTCAGTTTGAGATGCCTAATCAACAAGTGAAAATGCAAGTCTCAAGGTTAGGAGAGAGGTCAGAGCTGGTCAGTGGATCTGACAGTCATCTAAGTAGAGATGACCATGAGAGCTGCTAAGATCACCAAGTGAAATAGTTTAGAAGGAAAAGAGAACCAAGAGCAGACCTCTGAGTGATACTTATCCTTCTCAGTCATGATTTGGATGAAGATTCGTCGAAGACCAAGAAGGAGCTGCCAGACATGTAGGATGAAAACTAGGACAGAGTAATGTTGTGAAAAGCTGGAGAATTTAAAGGAGGCATGGGATAGAAAGTCTCAGAGACTGCAAAGAGATCAAGAAGGGTGGAGACTGAGAAAAGGTCAGTACATTAGATTTGCCAGTTAAGAGTAAATTGCTGACTTGGAAGAGAGTGGGTTTAATTTAATTATGAGATCTGAAGCCGAATGATAACTTTACTATATATTTAAAAAAGAATACCAAGCTGTACATAATAGCTTTGCAGTTTCAAGCATAATCATATTTTTACCATTCTATTATGTTATGAAAATGCTTGTTTTATTTCTTAAGTTTAGAATTAAATATTTTTTTAAAAAGAAGAGAAAGAGAGGAAAGGAAGTGGAGACATTGATTATAGATAGCCTTTCCAAGGAGTTTAGTCATGAAAAGTGATGGATGTGTCATGCAGTGGGTTTTTGATGATGGGGGGATATGAGCATATTTGAAGGCAACAGGGAATCAAGAAGTAGATATGGAGAGATTGAGGATTAGTGAAAGAGTAAGGAAGATTGAAGGGACACTCTATTAGAGAAGACAGGGTGGAATGGAATCATTTGAATATATACAGGCTTTTTCCTTGGCAAGGAGAAGAGCCACCTCTTCAGGTGAAATAGGGTTAATGTAGGGGATAGTATAGAAGACATTTATCCTTTCCTTATCTATTTCCTAAAAGGGAAGAAGAGGGATATCTTGGCAAATGGCCTCAATTTTTCAGTAAAATATAAAGCAAGTCTTGAGAAGTGAATTGGGGAGAGGAGCAAAGGCCTTGACTTTTGCTTTGGTCTGGGTCTTCCACATGACCTCCAACTGGCAGATGATCTCATGACAATGTGGAGGATTGGAGGGTTTCCCATCTTTCATCACCATCTTAGTAGCATCCCTCACACTAGCTGATGGGAGTGTCTAGATCAATAGCCAAGAACAAGTTGGTCACAGATTCAAAGTCATATAACAAGCACAAAAGAAAAGCTACAACATACCTAAGGTAAACATCCTGAAGACTTCAGCAAAAGGATTTCCTTTTTTTAAAATAATATTTAATTTTTCCCCAATTATATGTAAATATAATTTTTATTTTTTTAAGTATGGAGTTCCAAATTATATCCCTCTATCTCTCCCTTTGCCCCTCACTGAGACTATAAGTAATCTGATATAGTTTAGTTGTGTTCAATCATGCAACACACATTTCCATATTAGTAAGTTTGTGGAAGAAAGCTTGAAAGAAAGGAAGAAAGAAAAAAGAAAGAAAGGAAGAAGGAAAGAAAGAAAGAAAGAGAAAAATAATAGACTTCAGGCTGAATTCAGATGCCATGGTTCTTTCTGTGAAAATGCAGAGGAAATAGATACAGATCAATATCTCATACAATATACCAACATGAGGTCAAAATGATTACATGATTTAGACATAAAAGATGATGCCATCAGCAAATTAAGGGAGCATAGGACAGTTTAACTGTCAGATTTACGGATAAGGGAAAAATTTAGGACCAAACAGGAGATAGAAAGCATTACAAAATGTAAAATAATCTTTATTATTTTAAATTAAAAAGGTTTTACATAAACAAAACCAGTACAACGAAAGTTAGAAGGAAATCAGAAAACTGGGGAAAATCTTTTACTACAAGTATCTCAGATAAAGGCCTTATTTCTCAAATATGCAGAGAACTGAGTCTAAATTATAAGAATACAAATCATTTACAACTGATAAATGGTTAAAGGATATAAATAGACAGTTTTCTCTTTTTGCAGTTTAGGATAATTTATTTATTTGCAGTTTTCAACATTCACTTCCATAACATTTTGAATTACAAATTTTCTCCCCATCTCTCCCCTCTCCCCATCCCAGGACAGAGTGCACCCCAAGAACTGCTTTCCCCAATCTGTCCTCCCTTCTATCACCCCCCTACACTTCTCCCATTCCCTTCCCCCCTATTTTCTTTCAGGGCAAGATAGATTTCTATACCTCAATGCCTTGAACAGAAAGTTTTCAAAGAAATAAAAGTTATCTATAGCTATATGAGGCAATGCTCTAAAACACTATTGACTAAAGAAATGCAAATTAAAACAACATTGAGTTACTACTCATACCTATTGGATTGGCTAATATGACAAATAAGGAAAATGATAATTATTGGAGGATATAGGGGGAAATGAGATACTAATGCGTTGTTGGTGGAGTTGTGAACTGATCCAAGCATTCTGGAGAGCAATTTGGAACTATGTCCAAATTCGGAACATACCCTTTGAATTTACAGTACTGCTACTAAGTCTGTATTATAAAGAGATAAAAAAAATCAAAAGGAAAAGGACCTATTGGTATAAAAATATTTACAGCAGCTTTTTTTTGTAGTGGCTAAGAATTTGAAATTGAGGGAATACTTATCAATTGGGGAGTGACAGAACAAGTTGTGATGCAATATAATTGTAATGTGATATTATTGTGCTACAAGAAATTACAAACAGGGCGATTTCAGAAAAAAAGCCTGGAATTAGATGAACTAATGGATGCAGTGAAATGAACGGAACCAGGAGAATATTATGCACAGTAACAGCAATGTTGTACGATGAACACCTGTGAGTGAATGACTTATCTACTCTTAACAATACAGTGATCCAAAGCAATGCCAAAGGATTCATGTTGAAAAATTCTACCTGCCACCAAAGAAAAGGATTTCTAAGAATTGTGGGCTAACCCTTTTGCCTCTTGCGCTCCCTAAGCTTGAATCCATTTTCCACTAAAAACTCTTTGTAATGGTAGGAAAATAGGTGACAAATTCTCTAGGTTTTCTTTTTTTGTTCATGGGGGAGTTGGCGAAGATGTTTTCTACACACTGTTCTTACTATACCACTTGAGTAAATACTTCTCCCTAAAAGCTTAAATATAAAGCAAGGTTCTTAGCTTTTAGGGTGGAGGAAGAGGAGCTATAGAAAGTTTAAGGAACAATGAAAAGGTTTTGAAAAAATACTCTGATGAATGGGATAATAAATTGATTAGCAATGTATAAAAAGGAAACACCTTGCTGCAGTGAGAGCCCAGTTGAGATTATATCACATAAATTGGGTATAGTTTCATGATTTTCTCAATCTTCACTTGGTAGCGTGTAAATAGGACTGAAGACAGTGGATGATGGAAATAACAGAAAACTGGAGGGAAGAACCCTCAGGTACAGAATAAGATCAGTAGTAGCATAAAGGGGTAATTAGGGAATAATATAGAGTTGAACTAGTTCACCAAGGGGTCAGTAGGGAGAAAGGAAGAGAGCGTAACCAGTGCAGAAGTGTTGGACTGAGAAAGAACTGAGGAGTGGAGGGAATGGAGGTCATAGTGAGGATGAACAGGGATGAAGGAAACAAAAACCTCATTTTTGGATGTGGGGCTAAACTGGAAATACCAGATTGATCCATTTTCCATGCTAAGTGTCACAGATTCCTAGATCTAGTGTTGGATGGGAACTTAAGGTCTCTCTCATTTTACAGAGGAGCTGAGACCTAGAGTTAAATTATTTGTCCAAATTTTCACAGGCAGTCAATGGCAGAGCCAACGCTTGAATCCCATTTCTATAGAATCAACATTCTTTTCATAATAGCTTACATTTAATATGAACCTGGTTATATATGTTTTCCAAGGCCTAGTCTTGGGAAGGTCCAAGATATTCATCATTAAACTAATCACTGAATGATGGCACATTTGGTAATGCCATTTCTTGAAAGCCATTAAGTCAAAATCATATAGAAAATGGATTTACATTGGTTGAGGGAGTACTCACAAAAACAAAACTTTTGATTGCTGTGATAAAGAGTAAAAATCTCACCTTCACCACTACATGGGGGGAACTCCTTTACACTGCGGTGTAAGTATGAAACCCAGGAGGTCTAGTCCTAGCCCTGGTCAGTGACTTATGGAACTGGGTGAGGGTGGGAATGGAATACAGGAGTTCTCTCTCTCTCTGGTGTATGGCTATCAAGCACTCAGCTATGGCTCTCTTCAGTGAAGGCAGGAGGTCCTGCCCACAAAGTTATAATTTCCAAAGATCCTGGTCCTGGTGATTTATATACCCAAAGGGAAAGGTTTTCCATACTGCTAAAGCACAAGGTTAAGCATCCTAGCTTTTACTTTCTTTGGAGAAGACAAAAGCAGCCTATTCCACCCTGTTTGTGGAGGTACAGTTACCTGGTGTTACAGGGAGGTACTTGTGATTCAGGCCTGCCTTATTACTCATCTAAGGGTTTCAGTTGGATTCTGATGAGAAAGAATGACTCTTACAGACATTACTGGCAACTTTATTAGTGGCACATTGACACCACTACCAGGGGCTGGTGGTGGATGTGAACAAGGTCCAGAAGTCATTGATACAATCAGCAAATGCTATAGGAAGAAATAGAGAAATTGAGAAAAGGGGAGTAATGCTGGAGGAAGGCTTGTGGATGAAGGAAGATTCCTAATCAAGAAGCTAGGTAGTACCAGTAGGAGGAAAGAGATCTATTATGTACAACTTGCTATTCCTTTGAAGTATATATTAAAGTTATCATGTAACTTTTCCCCTTTTTTCTTCCTTCTCCCCCACCATCCTAGAGATGGCTACCATTAGACAAAAATATGTGTATGTAAAATCATTCTATGCATACTTCTATGTCTCAGTTCTTTGTCTGGATGCAGATAGTGTCTTCCTTCAGAAGTCCTTTATAGTTAATTTGGATATTTATAATAATCAAAATGCCTCTTAATACAATTTCTGAAAGTTGTATTGAATTAGCTCTCTTTTTTAAAAATATGAATTGATTTATTTTGAGTGGAGCTTTTTAAAGGCCTCTTCAAACAGTTTTCCCTCTTCCATCTGCATGTTGGTGGAAACCTGTCTCCCAGTGTAGTCCAATGTTTTAATCTTGGGCATCTCAGGTAGTTATGGCCATATGAGAAAAAACTGGGTAGAAGATGATCTCTTGTTGGATACACGGTCATGGAAAGCCAAAGTGCAGAGTGGAAAGAAGAGGGACCAGCAAGTCCAACTGAAAGGTTTCCACAAATCAGAGTTCTAAGATCGACCCAGGAAGCAAAATGGAGTTTAAGAAACATGAAAGGATCACACAGTAAAGCATATTTACATTAAAAAGATCCTTGATATCTTAATATCAAAATATTAGAATGTAGAAATGTAGAATTTATATAATGCTTTAGTATTTATTTGGGAGAATATAGGTGAATAGAGTGCCAGGCCTGTAGTCAGAAAGACTCACCTTCCTGAGTTCAAATCTGACCTCAGACACTTAGTACCTGTGTGACCCTTGGCAAGTCAATTAACCCTGTTTGCCTCAATTTCCATATCTGTAAAATAAGCTGGAAAAAGAAATGGCAAAGCACTGTGGTATCTTTGCTAAGAATACCTCAAACAGCGTCATGTAGAATTGAATATGACTGTTATTATATATACATTATTATTTATAAAGTCCTTCAAATACATTATTTCTTTTATTAGTCATAACTTTAAAGAGAATGAAATGAACTTTCTAGGGAAGCCACTCATCTATTAAGATTAAACGCCAGTTGTGTAATTTAGGTCATTCAATTTGACAAGCAATTATTATTTACCTACTATGTATACAAAACTATAATGTACTGAGGATAAAAAAGGCAACAGAAATAAACAAATTAACCAAACAGCTCTGGCCTCCCAGGACCCGGACTGCTTTGTCTTAATTAATTAACAAATAGCTAACTGAATCCATGTGCTATAAGACTAGTAGGCTTGAGAACCTTTTCTTTTTTATAAAATGCTGCATATACTCTTATCTAATACATTGCAGGAATGCTTTACCTGTTTGATTAAGTAATTGATTAGATGACTAAAAACAAAACAAGTCAACTGAATTAGTTTTCCCCCAAGCAGTTACTTCTTTACTTTACTAAGTAGGAAATAAGGGTCCCTGCAAAAGGTCATATTTAGGCATCTATTCTGTGACCTGTATTCAATTATGATGTGTTATGGTGCAGGATGGAAAAAAAAAATGATCTTCCATGGAAGGAACTGGGATTTTTGTTAAAGTGTGTAAAATAAAGTAAAATGCCATATTTTACAAAATGTAATTTTAATGGAAAATGTGATAAAATAGATTTGAAAAGTACTTAGGAAACTATTAGGGAATCATGGACTATGATGAGCACTTGCACATTTTATTTTCCTTTATTATCCAACAATTATGAAATTTTCCCAACATTTTTAATGAAAATAGTATTTTTTTTTCTAATTACATGTAAATGTAGTTTTCAACAATAATTTTTATCAGGTTTTTGGGTTCCAAATTTTTCCCCTTCCTGTTCTCCCTCCACAAGATGCCAAGCAATCTGATATAGGGCATACATGCACAATCATGTTAAAAATATTTCCATGTTAGATGTATTATGAAAGAAGAGACAGAACAAAAGAAAAAAAATAACAGGGGGAAAAAACCCAAAGAAAGTGAAAAAATATGCTTCAATCTGCATTCAGATTCCATAGCTTTTTCTCTGGATGTGAATAGCATTTTCTATCATGAGTCTTTTGGAATTGTCTTGCGTCATTGTATCACTGAAAGAGCTAATTCTATCATAGCTGATAATCACACAGTGTTACTGTTACTATGTACAATGTTCTCTTGATTCTGCTCCCATCACTTAGCATAGCATCAGATGGCACAGGTCTTTCCAGGTTTTTCTGAAATCTCCCTGCTCACCACTTCTTATAGCACAATAGTATTGCATTACATTCATATACCACATCTTGTTTAGCCATTCCCCAACTGCTGGGTATTTCCTCAATTTCCAATCCTTTAGCACCACAAAAAAAGCTGCTATAAATATTTTTGTACATGGAGATCCTTTTTTATGAACTCTTTGGGTCCTAGTGGTGGTATTTCTGCATCAAAGTGAATGAACAGTTTAATTGCCCTTTGGGCAGAGTTCCAAATTACTCTACAGAATTGCTGGATCAGTTCACAACTGCACCAGTGTCCTAATTTTCCCACATCTTCTCCAATATTTATCATTTTCCTGTTTTGTCATGTTTGTCAATCTGATAGGTATGAGTGGTACCTCAGAATTGTTTTAATTTGCATTTCTCTAATCAATAGTGATTTAAAGGTTAGATCTAGAGATTTAGTGATTCATATGACTATAGATAGCTTTAATTTCTTCCTCTGAAAACTGCCTATTCATATCCTTTGATCATTTTTCAGTTGAGAAATGGCTTGCATTCTTATAAATTTGACTCCGTTCTCTATGTATTTGAGAAATGAGGCCTTTATCAGAAACATTTGCTGTAAAAATTGTTTCCTAGCTTTCTGCTTTCCTTCTAATCTTGACTGCATTGGTTTTGTTTGTGCAAACCCTTTGTAATGTAATCAAAGTTATCCATTTTGCATTTCATAATGTGTTTTGTCTCTTGTTGGCTCATAAATTTTTCACTTCTCCATAAATCTCACAGGTAAACTATCCTAATGTGCTTATGGTATCATCCTTTATGTCTAGATCACGTACACATTTTGACCTTATCTATTCCAATATTTTTAATTAAACATGAAAGCATGAAATAATGCACAGAAAGGAAGCCCTGAAGCTGGAAAGACCTGGGTTCAGGTCCCAGCTAGGGGTGGGAGGATATTTTCTATGTCAGTCTATGTCTCTTGTCCTCTCAGTACCTGGGACAACTTTCTAAGAAGAGAAGTTACAAAGCAAATATTGACCTGTACTGATGGAGAAAATTTCTCTTCTGGGAATTCCCTAATCAATGAAAGCACAGGTCAAGTTAAAAAAATAGAAACAATCAATTTTGCTTAGAAACTAGTCACATAAAGATTAATTCAATTCAATACATCACATTTTTTCTTTCCTTTGCCTTAAGTCCTCAGCAGGATTCTTTGTTCATTCATTCTCATTTACCTTTTCTTACATGATTATAATCAGATTTTTAAGATTCATTACCACTGTTCCTTTCCCTTACTCTAGAAAGTCTTCTTTTATGGAATATTGTGAACCAAGGACCATTTTGGAAAAGAAATAAAAGAGAGTCAAAACCAGGGATTATACTATACTCCATATTCTCTACACAAAGCTAATGGCCTTCTAAAACTACTACATTGAGCCTCTGCATGGGCTATTCCTATGGATTTAAAATCTAAAGCTTAATGGTGCATCAAGGTAGGTTTTTCTATTGGTTTCCATCAAGAGTTTATTTATTTTCTCCTGCAGAGGAACAAAAAGAGGGAAGGCAGAATTTTTCCTTGCATGTGGTAGAAAAGATACATTAGAAACCTTGCTCATTTGAAGAGCTATTAATGGGTACTTCAGCCTTTGCTTATGAGAAAATGGATTTCATTTTTATCTTCCTCAGTAAATAAGTTCTGACAAACTGATGGGGTTTATAAAATGTTAACTGTTCCCCACAAATTAAATGATTACCTAGCATGCATCTTCAGAAAGAGTTCCAGACTGAAACTAGACTTCACTTTAAGTTGAGTTATCAGAATGACTATCCACTAATAAAAGAGTTCTCCCACAGATATAATCATGGCCATCTTTGTTTTTGGTTGGATGGCATAGGTTGGTGGGTTGAAGAGAGATGGTAAAGAATTACCAGTTTTGCGGATCACTGACTATCAGCTTTATATTAATTATGATACTTAGTAGACTGTACTACATCTGAGGTGAAGACTTTTTCACTTCAGCTGTTAAAAGTCAGCAAACCCTGAATGTAGCCCCAAACAAATCAAGCAATATGTAAATCACCGTAGTCGGAATAGCACTTTAGTTTTATAGAGATTTTTTTTAAAAGGCTAAATTTCTGAATGATGGTAGAGAAGGCTGAGAGCATGGCCATTTGAACAGGAAATAATAATGAGAATTGTGATTTATTGCCCAGATCCACAGGCCACTGCACCATCAGGGCAGGAGAGCAGGAAAAGTGAAATCCAATCATGTTCTCATAGACCTCTCAGCATGGGTTTGACTTGCTCATTAACCAGCATCAGGAGTTTCATAGCCTTCAACATGGGAAAGGTCGCTTCCTCAAACCAGGAGGCCAAACTCCGTGGTTTTTCTTTCCCTTTATTCACCAGCTGGGGATATGCCCTTTTTGGGTCATCATGAAGTTGCTGCCTTCCAAAGTGGGTTTACATTCCCTCTGGGTCTTCTGTCCATTTCAGCTAATATGCTTTCCTGATGTTTGGTTCCTGGGTACAAAAGGCAATGGGAAATACAGGCATTAATATACTTAATGCCTTTCCTCCTTTGTAATTATTCAAACACACACACACACACACACACACACACACACACACACACCTTCAGAAGTAGATTGACAATGAAGAGGATAGCTGAAACATAAATAATTTATATGCTGCTTCAGTTTGAGTTTGTTTGTAAATCCTGAAGAGTTTCCATGAAAACAAATCCAGTTCCAATGCCTGTGGGCTTGTTCTGTGGCTTGGAGCTAAAGTTGGTGACACTTCCCATCTTCTTTCTGTCTTAGATCATTTCTACCCAAACTAGAGAAACTCAAGCCTTGTGGTCACTACTGAGCTCTCAAGGCCAAGATTCCTGTTCCCAAACCAGTGGAGCCTTTAAGTCAGAAGATGATGGTAATCTTTATCCTGAATTTTGTAAAAGTTGCTTATCACCATGTCACACCAGAATCTCCTCTCCTAAAACATTTAATGTGAACTGTCACTGATTCTGGTTGGGAATTGAGTAGGAGAAGGATAAATATTTAGGGTGGCCCTTCCTCAAGATTGTGAGATGAGCCAAGTTCAGAAAAGCAAACATATTTTTTTCATTAAGAAAATGACCTTGGCAGATGCATGTAAGATGTTTGATAGAGACAGTAAGACAGTACTGGCTATTTTATTGCAGCACAGTCTATGAATCAGCAGCTAATGGTGGCTGTCTGTCAGTCCCTATCACAATTCTCATCCCATAGCAACTGCAGATGGAGTCCCAAAGTCCTATTCCAGTTGTGGAATGTGTGCATCTTCTGGATAGAATCACCTCTGTCAGGGCACAGCTGGGATGTTTGGATCCAGGGCAAAGAGGGAGTCATCTTTCAATAGCCCTTAGGTAGAGAAAATGGCACTGTGTTACATCTGTTTATCTTTGAAAAAAATGATAATAGACAAGGTTATAGATAAACAAGGACTGACATTGGACTACAGCAAAAATGGTTTTTAAATATACATTAGCCTCTACAAATTTCAATTTTAATAAAACGGGTAATTGGTTAAGAAGCACACTAAGCAAACACAGCTCTCTCAAATAAGTAGCTTATCCAAATTTTTGAGCTGGGGAGAGGTAGTTCTTGTCTGCATCTATAATTCAAGGAGTATATGGAAGGATATACACATCTCTTTGCTTTTCCCATTTGAGTAACAGAAGAAAACACTACCCTGTCCACCCTGGGGATGGAGGGCTATGTGGTGCTTGTATCTGGGAGAAACTAAAGAAGCCTAAGAAGGGGAGAACAACAAGAAAAGAAGGGAAGGAAACAGTTTTTATCCTCATTTTGTATCAGTAATTTGGTGCCAAAATATTGGAGATCTATAAAGAACTGTCTCTACCTGCCCTTAAAAAATAAGTATCTATTGCTTATATTACTTGGCTATGAGGAGCAGAAGGAAGGAGTGAAAGAAAATGAAATCTTCCAGGAAAAAGAATGAAGGAATAAGCATTTATATAGTGCCTACTATGTTCTAGGCACTTTGCTAAGTGCTTTTTTTATATATACCCCATTTGGTCCTGCAACAAACCTGCAAAGCAGTTGTAAGGATTATTTCCAATTTAGAGTTGAGCAAACAGAGGAAAGTAAGACCCTCGTTATTTTTTCAGTCATTTTCAGTTCTGTCCAAATCTTTGTGACTCCATTTGGGGTTTTCTTGGCAGAAACACTGGGTGGTTTGCTATTTTCTTTTCCAGCTCATTTTACAGATGAAAAAACTGAGGCAGAGTCAAGTAACTTGTCCAGGGTCACACAGTAAGTGTCTGAGCCCTAATTTGAACTTAGGAAGATAAATCTTTCTGATTCCAGACTTGGGACTCTATCTATTGTGCCACCTAGCTGTTTAAAATAATATTAATTATCACCATTATCATAGCTAGCATCTATATATCATCTACTATATGCCAGACGCTGTACTATATGCTTTAGAAATATTTTCTCATTTGATCCTTATGACATGTCCCAGGAGGAAGCGCTATTCTCATCCCCATTTTATAGTTGAGGAAACTGAGAAAAACAAAGCTTACATGACTTGCCAAATATCACACAACTAGTGAGTGTCAGAAACCAGATTTGAACTCAGGTTTTCCTTACTCCTGTCCCAGAATTCTATCTCCTGCACTACCACCTGTCTCTACATAACTATTCATTCACAACATCCATATTCATCTCCCTAATAAGCAGCAGGGCGCAGTGAGTCGAAATAGGACTAGGGTATATAACCTAGGATACAACACCCTTAAAGTTCTGGGCTTGCACGAGTCATATCTTGGGAGACTACCTGAAAAATTAAGTTTTTACTTGTCTCATTATGCCACCAGCTACAATTTGTTCTGGAAAACCTTAAACTAGAGCTTCTTTGCAGCAAGTGTCTGCATTTTTATGAAAGTAGGTAACAGATCCTGTAAAAGTACTTATGGTAACAGTGATATCAGCCATAAGACAGTCTATTTCACCATACAAAAAATGTATAACATACATAAATGGATTTGTAATAGCTTATTAGAAACTGATACAATTTTCTTCTCTAGTGAATCCTGCTAGGAAACATAAAATAATGACAGATCTGACCTTAGAGCAAAGAACACCTGGGTGAAAGTCCTGCCTCTGAAGCATACTAAACTGTATGATTCTGGGTAAGTTACTTGATTCTCTCTAGGTATTTCTCTAAGGCTGGAAGTTGCAGATAAGGTACTGATCTGTGCTGGTAGAGTGAGTTTCCTTATTCGGAAACTTCCACTACCAATGAAGTCCTTGTTCTTGTCCCACTAAATCTGTTTTCTATGAGGGTCATAAAGGCCATGCAACTAAATGTCCCTCAATGTTTTGAACTCGCCTTGAATGGGAACTGAAATTAGTGTTGCCATTGGGACAATCCCACTTATATCCTAATGACTTTTCTCCCACAAGATCCTTCCTACACAGTCTCCTCCAGACATATATTGAACATTTTATAGTCTGAGCTCCCCTGAAAGGGAAATAAAATTTGTGACTAGAGGATAGACAATCTCCTTCCCTTGGACTTCCCATGGACTTCTCTCTCATTCACTATAATAGTGAGGAACAAGGTAAATAATTCTGTCTCCCTATTCCATGACTTTAGTCTTTCACTGAGTCTATGGATGCAGAGAATATCTCTCTCTAAGAGGTTCTCTGCTCAGAAAAATCCCTCTTCTGTGGATAGAAGACTGGATCTCAACTCACAAACTTTGGATTCGTCATGTGGCAGTTAACAAAACTGGTAAGATCTAAGAAATGTTCCTTCTTTGACCGGAAGGATGGATTATAGGATTATGTTCCCAGAAAATTTCTGACCAAAACTAGCTAGGAGGTGTGTCTTCAGGAAGACCGTGAACTTGCCTCTGCAGCAAGTTGATGAGCACCTGTAACTTTCATATCCTCTTAGATAATGATCTATCCTTGCTATCTCTTGAGCCTGAGAAGTTCACTCTCATGTCTCTGATCTCTGTGCTGTGCTCATGAGTATATAAAAAAGAAAGACAATAGTCAACCAGAAACTCTTTTCACACCACATGGATGAGTGCAGAAAGTGTCTATATGCTTTTACCTCATTGTAACCATTGATGGGTTTAGGAGTTGGGAAGAGTTTCTCTCCTGTCTTCTCCAGAAGAAAATTAGGAGGGAAAAACTAACAAGAAATCGAAACATTTGGCCAGCTCCCTTTTATAGGTAAGCACAAAGGGTGCTTCCCTCAAAAGAAGTTCATCATCCCATGAATCTAAACTAAACATCCTTCTTGGACTCAGTCCCAATCATTAAAACTCATGGCCAAATAGGTGTCAAGAAGTGACTCCAAGAAACCAATTCCTCTTGGGCTAGCCCTAGTCATGGAGGCTTAATTACAAGCTGTCATTTATCCTCTTAATAAGCTACCAACTGGACACAGACTCATCTTCTATGGGAAAATCAAAGGTTCCAGAGGCTTGTGTCCAGGCAAGCTTGTTAAATTGAGAGCTCCCCTGATCATATTTGCCCCAACACATACACACACACACACACACGCACGCACACACACACACTCACACACAGAAAGACAGAGAGAGAGAGAGAGAGAGAGAGAGAGAGAGAGAGAGACAGAGAGAGAGACAGAGACAGAGAGAGAGGAGAGAGAAAGCTTACCCTCTTAGTGCTAAGCACCATGCTAAACAATGGGGATAAAAGGTTAAAAAAGAAACATTCCCTGCCTTCAACTTGGTCAATCAACAAACATTAAGTACTTAATATGTGCCTGGCTCTGTGCTGAACACTGAGGATACAAAAGAAAGGTGAAAAATGTGGTCCTTGTCCTTAAGAAGCACATAGTCTAAAGTAGGTAGGAAGAAGGAAAGAAAGAACAAAAAGAAAAGAAGGAAAGAATGGAGGAAAAGAGGGAGAGAGGGAAGGTTGGAAAAGAGACAGGAGTAGAGGGAGGGATAAAGGAGGAAAGATGGAAGGAAAGAAGCAAGGAAGAAAAGAAAGAGGGAGAGAAGGAGGAGGAAAAAGGGAAGAAAGGAAGGTGGGGAGGTTGGAAAGGAATGAAGAAGATTGGAAGGTAGAGAGGAAGGAAGGAAGAAAGAAAGGAAGGAATTGAGAATTTATTAAGTGCCTACTATCTATATCTATATCCATATCTATCTATAACTCTATATACCAGGTACTGTGCTAAAGTGTGTGTGTGTATGTGTGTGTGTGTGTGTGTGTGTGTGTGTGTGTGTGTGTGTAGCAGCTAAAATCTTTGCAAAATATTTTCATTAGTGCCTCACAGCAACCCGGGAGGTAGGTGCTAGTATTGAGGCTAAGTAACTCACCCAGGTTCCCACTGTTACCAAGGAGTTCACATTCTAATAGGAGAAGGTCCTCCACCCAAGGAGATCTCACTTTGAGGACAATAAGTGACTGGCTTTTACACACACTTTTGGGACTGATGGTTGCTCAAACTATCATTTCTATACCATTCTTTTTTAAAAAAATATTTTTTGTTGCACTGATCTTGTTTTCTTATTTTAATAAAAACTTTCTCAGCTAATATTGTGAAATATGTGCTTCCAAGTGGAAATTAGTCTTACTGACCCAGAAGGTTGTGGATAAGGAGCTCCTACAAAAGTCCTTGGATCATGCATCGCCAAGGAATCTCTGATACAAGGGTTACATTAAACACTCAAAGGCTCCATGATTTTCTTGATGTCCACTGATGATGACCAAAGGTCCTCCATATGCTCTTCATGCCTGTCCATGACTAAAATTCATCATCTTTTGACTGAGTGATAAGGCTCTTTAAACCTAACCCAGTTGATCCTCAACTGTAGACATGCAGTTTTTCCCTGGGTCAGTGCACAAAACCTTCTTTGTTTTGTAAACTATCACAGCTTATGCTCTGCAGGCCTGACCTTCAAGAAGCAAGAATAACCCCTATGCCATGAAAACTTATCAGAATGGAAGAGCAGAGAAAGAGTTACATCTATATTTGTTTTCTTTTTTTTACCAGACCTAAGATTCCATCATCGTCAAGAGCTCCCAGTGAGGGAGCCCCCTCAACCAGTGGATAAGTACTTGTGCTGTAATATACCAAAAAGAGAGTTGTCCGAAACACTGAGATGTTAATGGATTTTCCAAGGATCACATAGTCAAAGTGTGTCAGAGACAGGAATTGAAGCCTGCTCTTTCTGACTCCAAAATCGTCATCTCTTTATCCATCATTGCTGCTTCAGGTCTGTAGAATTGCATAGCTTTTCCTCTAAGTTCTAATTCTCAACTTGTGTGTGTGTGTGTTTGTGTGTGATGGGAAGTTTGGTGAAGCATACAAACTCCTCAAAATAATGTTTTTAAATGTACAAAATAATATATATATATATATATATATATATATCATTACCAAGCAAGAATTATATTGAAATACAATTACATATATATATATATATATATATATATATATATATTATATAAATCTATATAAAATAATACTTGAATTTCAGGAAACATAAGTAACTCCCATATGCTAGTTACTAATAGTACCTATTATGAGCTAAGTACTTGCAGATACAAATCTCTCTTATCTATCTATGGATCATAGGGTATTCTGGGAAAACTACTACCTCTGGTGTGAGGGCTGCTGTGCACTTTGCAGGGCTGTTTTCTACCTTTTGTGTCCATCTAACTCATTCAACTCTAAGCTGTGGCTCCAAGAAGTTGTAGCATGTGCTGTAGCCACATCCTAGTAAATGGTTTCAGAAGGGTTAAACCAGGTTGAGCATAACCAAGGGGTTTCAAACTCCTAGGTGAGTTAAGTGTCTCCCCAAGTTTGCCAAACTTTCCCCTTGTGGGACAAGCAGACGAGAATAATTTGTTCTGATGGCTATGAAGGCAGCTAAAGCAAGTGCTTTAGAGTGCTTAAAGCTTGGTTAGACATACAAGATGCCAAGTCACCTTGATTTTTGTCTTTCCTCTAGACTTCAATGATTCTGAAAGAGTGAAGCCAATGACTTCATGCAACTCTGCCTCACTCAAATCCAATTTATGCACATCAAAAGACATTATCCAGTGATATCACTTTGTTCCTTTTGGAGAACAAAGGACAGTACCCAACCCATCTATCTATCTATCTATCTATCTACCTATCTATCTATTTATCTATCTATCTCTTTCTCTGTGTCTGCCAATCAATTCATCCGTCCATATATCCATCTATGAAACTAAAAACAAAAACATAAATCCTACGTTAGGAAAACATGCTCAAAGTCCCTCCTAATGCAGCTATTTAATCCTGAAACCTTGCAAGAATAACTTTTATTTGCTCACCTACATTTCTGCTCTATGCTGCCCAAAAGGATACATTGACTTGCTTTGCAATAGCACAGTGATTTTACTGTCTCAGATGCTTAACTGGTTCCCATCATCTCTCCTTTATAATCCACTGGAGCTTCATGTGAAATATCCCTGTGAAGGTTCTGTTTGGTTTTGCTTGCTGTAGTATCACACTTCTGTAAACATAGCTAGTGAAGTGAAATTTGACATTGAAGACTATCTACCTCCTGTCCTCTGAGTTCCCAGCTGGGCCTATTAGTCCAAAGTGTAAACAAACAGCATGTTCATAAGCCTAAGTCCTAAAAGGTACACACACACAGACACACACACAGACACACACACACACACACACACACACACAGAGATACAGAGAGAGAGAGAGAGAGAGAGAGAGAGAGAGAGAGAGAGAGAGAGAGAGAGAGCTGCAGCCGTCACTGGATGGAAAAATCAATAAAACCCAGCAGAGCTGTCTTTTAATTGGCAAATCCCCAGGTACTATACTTAGCTTACCAACAGGCCTTGTTAATAGCTAGCATATGGGAATTGCTTACATTTCCTGATACCCAAATATTAACAATCCATTTCAAGGTTCTCTGTGCTTAGAGCCTGTGTCATTTCCCATGCCATATTTCATTGACACAAAAGGACAACTTTGAAAGAAGATTAATCCATAGCTCTCTTTGGCAGAGTTTAATGAGTCCTCTATCTTAATGGCCTCTTAAACAATTTACGTGAACTGGTGGGAAAGCCACCCCTCAGCATTTTCCCAAGTTGAGACTTAGCAGCAGGACAGAGGGTGGACCTTTTGGGGATAGTTATTTAAAATTGAGTTTGTTCAAGATGGACAAACCAAACTCTAGAATATAGCATATATATTGAATATATTGTTCTTAACTCTGTAATGATGTTTTGTTTGTGATCCAGACCTGTGATTTCATCAGGAATTCTAAATGAAGAAACCATGTCTATCAGAATAGATCAGGATCACTGCTACTGTGCGAGTTAATCTTAGCTGTCTGGGACACTAAGATGTTGAGTGACTTGCCCAGGGTCACACAGACAGGATACATCCGAGGTGGGACTTCTGGACTCTGGGGTCAGCTGCTGCCTCCAGCTTAAACTAGAATAATCATACCACTGACAATAATTAATGATGAAAATAATTATATTTTTAACAGTGCTTACTTCGTGTCAGGTGTTGTGCTAATCACCTAACAATTATCATTTCATTTGATCCTTACGACAACCCTGGGAGGTTGATGTTATTATTTCCATTTATAGATGAGGAAACTGAGGCAAACAGAGGTTAAGTGACTTACCCAGGGTCACACTGTGACCTAGTGTCTGAAGATTCAGGTTTTCCTAATTCAAGGTTCACTGTGCCGTCCAACTTCTAATAGAAGACTACAACTTGCAATTCAGATAGAAAAGACGCAAGGGAGAGCAGGAAAAGAAGATATTTACATGATAATTTTGTTGTATATTTGAAAGGAATAGTAAGTTGTGCATGGTAACTTTGCAGCTTCATGGACAATCATCTTTGTTATAGTACTATGTTATGCTTATTTTATTTCATAAATATAAATGTAATTTTTACAAAGGAAAAAAGAAGAGTCATGGCGGACCTAGGAATATGTCTTTGGAGCTTGAAGGGACCTTGGAGGTCACCTAAAAGAACGCTCTGCTTTTATAGGTAGAGGACTGAGACCCAGAGAGGATAAGTGACTTTCCCAAAGTCATCTAGTTAATGAGTGGCACAGCTAGGATCTAAATTCAGACTCCACTTACAGCACATTTCCCTAATACCACGGTGGTTAGCAGTGATGCACAAGCTTCCTATTTTTGTTCTTCCCTTCTCCTTAGAAACAGAGAGGCAAGAACCCAGAGCTGGGATAAGGAATTTGGGTGACTTTGGCACGTTTTGCACATTGTGACTCCTAGGTACTATTGGCTACTAGTGATTTTCAACCTTCAACCTTCCCTGCACCTGTGTGAGACTTCAAAAAATAAATACATACTTGTCATGGAGAGTAGAATTTTCTGGCATTAAAATGTGTACCTCTCTACAAATCAATAAGGGATTTTTTAAAAGTTCCTTGCTACTCTCTCTCCCATGACTTTCCAACATTGTGTTCTAAAACAATGGTGTTAAGTCAAAAGAGAAACAGGGGCTACTAAAGCATAGGTTGTATTTGTACGTCTTTCTGGAAGAGGACCATGACATCAGGGAGATGATGACCTGACTTGCAGTTGACTGATTTGAGTGAGCGAGGTTCGTGCAAGGTCACCAGTCTCACTTTCTCCTCCAGAGCCATCTGCATCCAGTGGCCTGATATTCATCAGGACCACTGGAGATGGCCCAGGATGCAATGGGAGACCCTAGCCCTTTTAGTCTAAGGTCTTCTCAGGTACAAATTTTGAGTGAGGTAACACCCATTCAGTGAACAGTTCTCTTTAAGAAGTGAGTCAAGGAATGGCCTCTTTAATAAAAATAAATAAAATAAATAAATCACACTAGGTGGTGAAGACCTTCAGAGTTAGTGGTCAAAAGAGAAACAATAACTATTTACGTTCATTGTAAGCCAGGAAGGCCCAAACATGACCATTAAGTAATACTTGGGCAGGGACCTATTGTTCAATCTTTGAGCTCCAGAGTGAGTTGCATTTAAGACTTGGTCTTTGAGAAAGAAATTGTAAGACCAATGCAATACCCACAGCAACTACTATGGATACGCATGTGTATTTCCAGGGTAAATTTGCAAAATATAAACTCCCTTCCTCAAAGAAAAAACCAAGACATTTATTCAAAAACCAGAAAGCCTAATCCATCATAGTAGCAAAGAAATCTATATACATTATCAGGCTTCCCCACAAACTTTCCCCTTAGGCAAAATCACTCCCTCTCTCACTCACCTTAGCTTCTCTGCTGTACCAGTTGTCTCTCAACTTTGCCTCACTCTCTCTTAGTTGCACCCTTCCTGCTCTACCCCTTCATCAATCTCCTCCCACCATGGACTTCATGTGATTCAAGCTGTGGGCAGAGCCAAAGTTCAAAGCAGGTCATATGGGCCTATTAAGGGGCATGGAAGATCTTCAAATTCCCATACCATTACAGAAATCTAGCCAATAAACTGGCAGCTACCCTCAAGGAACTTGAATTCTAATGGGAAAAAAACAGTACCTAAAAGGGATCCATCCTGAAAGGTGGGTGGGGAGAAGGGTGCTGGTACCCATAGTGTAAAAGTCATGGGCTGAACCAAGTGAAGCAGCCATTGTTGGCATGAGAAATTTTCAAATGGAGATTCTATGGAGGAACTGACTAATAAATAGAGGAGGCTATAGAAGTGTTGCAAAGATAGAATGAGCTCTATTCTCATGGAGTTTACATGCATTCTATCTAGCTTGGGCTGATAGAAATTCAGTCATGTGTCTAATACATTAAGAAAGCTGTACATTGAAGCAGGTCTTTGTGGGACATTCACTGAAAGTTTTTTGTTTATTTTTATTTTTCTATTTTCTTGTAATTGCAAAACTGGCAGTAGCTGTCTTAGAAATCAAAGGATGTCACAGAGCAGGTCCTTTGGCAGATAAAACCTGACCTGGTTAGCTATAGAGGTGAGTTCACTTCTGGCCTAGCTTCCAGTCTGCATTCAAATCATGTTCCTCTCTACCATAGCTTTTCTAGGATTACCTGGGGAGACAATTTAGCCAGGTATCAAACTGGACAGATAGTTGTGCTTGTGGGGACTGACCATAACAAAATCATCACTGGCCATAAAGAGAACAAGGTCTCACCTAGGTCAACAATATCTGTCTTTGAGAAATTTGATGAACTTCAGAGATGTTCTTGAATGACTTCTCAAGATATCTTTGAGAAGTAAAAAGCATGAACTATTATCCACATTTGATATAGAAGAAAATTGACAACCACCGAGGTTAAGTGCCTAGCTCAAGGTCACATAGTAAGGCTAGGAATAGAAGACAGTTCTCTCAATTTCTAATTCAGGGGCACTTTTTCACAGAGTCATGCTACCCTGGAAAGGAAGTGTGAATAACAACCTTAGGGAATTTTATATTCGTAGGTGCCCTGGAATCCAGCATCACTGAAAAACAAAATCCAAAAACCTGATGTATTTTGTGGCCCACTCATATTACTCCCCAGAGTCATGGCATTTAAACTCAGCACTTCATTCATTGCTGAATACAGAAAAATAACTGAAATGCAAACAATTTCCTGAGGCAATTTCTTGCTGACTCAGGCAGAACTCACTGAGCCCATTCTGGTTGATTCATCAGATCATCTGGGCCCTGAAGCCTGACTTTCATTAGAGCCACTGCTTTTGTTCTCACTTCCATTTGGGAGCTCAAAGGGTCTATTAGGGGTCTCACCCAAAGAATCTGGGCTTGTTGGATTTTCCTAATGTCATGATTGAAGAAGCACTAACTGAGAGTTAAGTAACATTCAAGAGATTAATGTCTCAATTAATTAATTAATTAAACTTTAGTAGTGAATTAAAAGTCTAAAACTTGATGTCAGAAAACTTGGGTTCAAATCTCACAATGGATAATGGTCCTGGACAAGTCACTTAGTCTCTTAATATCCCCAGACAGCCCATTATGATAATAAGCTGCAGAGAAGACACTGATCTGCATTGGTAAAAAGGTTTTCCTTACTGAGAAGTCCTCTACATTGACTAAATCCCAGGTTGAGATATATATATGAACATATCTACACACATATAATGGACATGTACACACATGTATGTATGTATGTATATATATGTCTATGCATGTATGTATGGTGGTTGAAAGATGAAAAGACAGGAAATAAAGGTTCAAACTTCTAAGCATATCAGTTTATTAAGCAATGCATACCAATCGCCTAACAAATCAAGACTAGTAGTCTTCCTCATCTTTATCACTGGTCCCTGAATATAGGAGAAGATAAATTTTTATACATTAAAAACAATTAATCAAATTAGACCAATTAGTTTAAAGAAAACAACCAGTATACAAAATTAGGTCATCTGATTTCTAGTTGAAGGAAAGATTTGGGACTTTCCAAGTTGGGAGAGGGAGAGCAAACAAGGACAATTTCCTGAGTTCAAAAAAAGAGGTGTCCTACTCCCCATAAGTATCTCTATACAATCGAAAGAACACAGAAACAACTACTGATTGATCAGTACAGGGTCAGTTTTCAGATAAGTCATATGGTTTGATTGAGATGTATAATTGTGAGAAAATTCCTTCCATGAGTCTGTGGATCTTATTGGGTTTCTGGTCAGCATAACCTGGGTCTAAGCAGCCAATGGAGGTGGTCCAACTTCCCAGCCATGCAGGGCTAAATTCAAACAGTGCAGTAGTTTTCTCATAATTTCCATAACTGACTAAAATTTTTTCACAGGACAGAAACTAGACTAGATTAGAATAGAAAGGGAACTGAGCTAGCTCCAGAATTGTCACAATATGTGGTTCACTCAATTGATGCCTCAATCCTCTCAATGTATGTATTTGAAAAGGTGAGGTATAAGGAGTGATATTGCCTGCTGTGGTGAGTTACTGAAGGGCCAAGAGACATGTCTGAAGGAAGTTTTTAGGGGATGTGTATTGGAATTTCTTTTCGGAACTTGACTTTAGAATATATCAAGGTATGGCACAAGGAATAGAGGACTAAGCCTGGAGTCAGGAAGACCTGAGTTCAAATTTGGCCTCAGATACTTGCTGGCTGTGTGACCCTGGACAAGTCACTTAACCCTGCCTACTTTCATCACCGTGGTTGCCTTTTGGGACAATTTCCCATTTTCAATATCTTTCCTCAGTTGTCCTGTTCTCTTCCCTCATCTTCTTATGGGATAGTTGGACCAGATTATTTAAATTACCAGAGTTCCAGAAAAGACATCTATTTCTGCTTCATTGACTACAAAAAAGGTTTTGTGTGGATCACAATAAAAGCAGCAAGTCTTCAAAGAGATAAAAGTATCTGACTATCCTACTCATTTCCTGAGGAACATGTATATAGCAACAGTTAGAACTGAACACTGAATGATCGATTGGTTTAAGATTAGAAAAGAAGTATGACAAGGCTGTATATTGTCATCTTATTTAAGTTAAAAATAGAGTATAACAAGTGAAATTCCAGGCTGGATGAATCAAAAGTTGGAATTAAGAAAAAACAATAATCTCAAATATGTAAATGATGTCCCTCTGATGGCAGAAGATGAAGAGTCATTAAGAAGCCTCTTGATGAGGGTCAAAGAGGAGAGTGTAAAAACTGGCTTAAAATTTAAGATTAAAAAAAAGCTGAGATCTTGGCAACTGGTCCCATAACCTCCTGGCAAATGGAGGGAGAAGAAATAGAAGGAATGTCAGATTTTATATTTTTGGACCCAAAGATCACTGGAAATGATGACTACAGCTATGAAATTAAAAGATGCTTGGTCCTTGGGAGGAGTGCTATGGCAAATCTGGACAGTATACTAAAATGAAGAGACCTTATATTGCCAACAAAGTTCCATATAGTCAAAGCTATGGTTTTTCCAGTAGTAATGTATGGCTGTGAAAGATGTAGCACCACAGAATCAGCACTTTTGAATTGTGATACTGGAGAAGACTTGAAAGTCCCTTGAACAGCAAGGAGATCAAATCAATCAATACTTAAAGAAATTAATTTAGGCTTTTCACTGGAAGGTCAACTACTAAAGCTACACCTTAAATAATTTGGCCATATGATGAAAAGACAGTAGTCAATGGAAAAGACACTGATCTTGGAAAAATAATTGAAGACAAAAGGAAAAGGGGATAGCAAAAGATGAGGTGGATAATGTTATGGAAACAATGAAGTGGATCTTAGAATTCGAGAGATCGTGAAAGATAGAAGGGACTAGTGTGCTATAGTCAATGGGGTCTTGAAGTGTTGGACATGACTGAATGACTGAACAGCAGTAACAACACTGAGACTGCTTTATGAATGAGATCCAAAAGGGAAGGAGTAGGGTTGCAGTGACGATGTTAAAGATGTGAGCATTTGTGCCTAGAAAAGGAAGATTCTGGAGGCTTTGGGAAACTCTTCCATTTGTTTTTCTGAGATTAAATGAAGCCATTTAGGTCAATCACATGGTGAAGTATTTTATTTCTTCTTCAAATACCTAGATAATTCCATACAAAAACATAGGACTACACAATTCAAATAGATTATTTGTTAATGTATGGGAAAATATGCCTATTGGTCTGAAAACAAAATGAAATCTTGAGTAACACCATTTTGGATCTCAATTTCGTATTTTACTCTGACACAGTAAGTGTACCTACAAATCTTGACAAAAAATAATAAATTTTAAACAATTCAGCCACTAGTTCCATTTCTGTGATAAAAAATAACACTTTGGTTAGATTGGTTTCTAAAAGTATCAACCATACTTAGGAAAAGTTCCTGCCAAAGAAAATTACCTCATGAGATTCATATATTTACTTGTTCAGGAAATGTGCCGGTACACATACCAGGCAGCATTTACATAGAATTTGAATTGTGTGAAACATTCTATGTCCCTTTTAAAGTAAAATCACTCTGAAATACAATGTCTCATATTTATCCCTAATTGAGCTATAAGTGTCATTTCAAATTAGAAATAGCATTGCTGATAAAATAGAAAGATAAGTCCTCCTGAGTTAGAATGAGTTATTATGGGTGAGAAAAACTAGAAGTATCATTATATAGTAACTCAATTATCCACACTAATTGAAAGGACTGGTTATGCAGCTAATCTATGCACCATTCATATATGGCTTATGATACTATTCAATACAATTTGACTGTATAACATTTACCTTCAAGCAAATTAATATGTATTTCTTAAGTGCCCACTATGTTCACAGTCCTGTGCTTGAGTATGAGGTGAAATAAGAAATTTATATGACATGAAGTCTGTGCTCATAGATCTCAGAGTATCTTGTCAATTATCTTTTTCTTACTATAGTGTTATAATCATTTTGCATCGGACACACAGAAAGTTACAGCACTTTTTAGGCACCATTAAAGCTTTTTAGGTAAAAAAAGGAAAGCTTGCTTCAGATATTCCAAACCTTAGTGTAGTATATAGTACTTATGACACTATCAACCAGCTCTTACTCCTAGAAATTTTGTTAATTAATAAAAGAATTTATTCTGTGGAGTTTGGATTCAGTCAAAGGGTCATCCTTGAGGACCTAGAGGGCCCCATGTGGCCTTGAGGCCACAGTTTCCCCAGTCCTATTAGATACTCTTCCTTCCCTTGAGTTTTGAGACAGCTCTCTCTTTCTCCTCCTCCTCTCTCTCTGCCCATTCCTTCCCAGTCTCCTTTGCTGGATCGTTATTTAACTTTCTAACTGTAAGTATCTCGAGCACTCTTTTCCATCTGCACACTCTTTCAGTGCTTGGATTAGTTTTCTTGGGTTCAGTTATCATCTCTGTGAAAATGGTTTTCAAATTTAGAACTCTACCCTAAATCTCTTAAATTACAGTACCGTATTCACATTTTGACCTTGATGTCCTTGTCTTAAATGCAACATGTACAAAATAGAACTCATTCCATTTTCCCCATACTCCTCTAAATTTCTGTTTCTATTCATCTTTCTAGTCACCCAGGTTCACAACCTTAGAAGCATGCTTGTGTTTTCAGTCTCCTTGCTCTATATCTAACCAATTTTTAAGTTTGATTGGTCCTACCTCCCCAAAATCTTTCACACATATCCTCTTCTCTCCACTAACCCAGTCAGCAGTCTGATTCAGACCTGCGTCACCTCTCATTTGTATTACTTCAATAGTTTCCTTGCTTCCCATCTTTTTTTTCTCCCTGATCCAATATCCGCATGACTGACAATTTGATCTTTGTAATACAGATCTGACCATGTCACTTCTATACCTAAAAATCTCTAAAGACTCCCTCTTACATCCATAATAAAATGCAAAATACTGAACCTCAGCATTTAATATGCCCTACAGTCAGCTAGCTCCTACCTGTCCATTCTTGTTTCTTTTTATTTCCTTTCACAGACTCCATTTTAGGCAAGTGGGCCTAACATCTATTCTCTACGTATGACACATCCTCTCTTGCTTCCTCGTCTTGTCAAAGACCATTCTTCTTGTAAGAAGAGAGCCCCCAAAACAGCCATTAAATGGTGCTTGGGCAGGGACCTATTATTGTCCAATGCATGACCTCCAGGGTGAAATGGATTTAAGGTTTGGAGAGAGAGAGAGAGAGAGAGAGAGAGAGAGAGAGAGAGAGAGAGGGAGGGAGGGAGAGAGAGAGAGAGAGAAGGAGGGAGGGGAGGAAGAAATCTAGTCAATAAACCTCAAGTTAACTGGGAAACTTCCAGCCATTAAAATGCATTACCTCATTTAAAGTGAGAACTTGAAAAGACCTTAACTTAAAAGGACTAGGGTCTCCCATTGCCTTCTGGGCCATCTCCAGTTATTCTGATGGATATCTGGCCTTGGGATCCAGATGGTTCTGGAGGAGAAATGGACCTGAGGCTCGAAAGCCTTCCCTCACTCAAATCCAAGTCATGTCAGCATCTCCCTGATGTCATGGTCCTCTTTGAGAATGAAGGAAAAACACAACAGCATAGCACCACTTAAGTGTTAACTCTTATATGAGACCTCCTCTGGTCCCACCCATTAATCCGCTCTGCTGCTTGAAAACCTATATTTTATATTCCTTCATCTATGTGCATGCTGTATTCCCGATACAATGTGAGCTTTCTGAAGTCACCAAGATCCCTAAGTGGATCCACTCTGGAGGCTTTGGGGAAACCATGGACAAGAATTGCAAAGGAGAAGGAATGGAGGAATTGAAATCTACATTTTTCATGCCTATGAAATAAAGATGGATCTTAATAATAGGATTATAGCATCATAGATTTGAAGTTGGAAGAGACCTAAGAGACAATGTAGTCCATGAATTTGCTTATCAGATGAGGAAACTGAAGCTGACCAAGGTTCATTGAATTGACCAAAGTCAAACAGATAGTAAATGCCAGAGTGGGGATTTAAACCCAACTTCTTTGACCCCAGAGTCAGTCAGTGTTCTTTCCACAGTATTAAATTTTCACTTTGGGCTGGTCAAATAGACCTTTTATTTTTGATTACACATAAGCCAGAATACATACCCCAATAGCAAAAATGAACTCATCTGAATAATGGACTGAATAATGAAATGTAGATTGGATCAATTTTTAGAATGATCATTTTTTAAATGGACCTGTGATTTCAAAAAATTACATCATTTTAGAGTTGGAATAGACCTAAAAAAATGGCCATCTAGTCATACCATAGACCAGAGAATTTTTGCTTTTCATACTCAAACAACTGGTTGTCCAGACTCTTTCTGAAGTTCCTAAGGAGGAGAAAACCACCATCTAGTCCAGTGGTTCTCAAACTTATTTGGCCTATCACTCCCCTTTCAAAAAAAAGTTACTCAGTAGCTCCCTGGAAATCTACTTTCTTTAACCCTTTAGTGATTTAAAAAAATTGCATCATTTTAAAATATATAAAATATTTTTCAGTGCATCATATAAATTTGTGGGTTTTTCCCTGCATTGAAATTTTGATGTTGTTTCATGAAACCATATTGCTTCATGAAACCATATAATGTTATAAGCAAGTCATCACACACACATATTCCTGCTGCTGCATGCTGGACTTCCCCACAATGCATGATAAACTCACCTGCCAACACTTGCATATTAAGACTTGTAGGCAGACTTGACCACTGATCGGTGATAATTTGCATTTTGAGTGTTTATTTGGAAAATAATGTAATCACTATGAGTTTAACTGTTACACAACAAGAAATTTGTAGGAATAATTTTACAGAATTTTCTTCTCTTATCTTCTTTCCTTATGTTTCCGCTGCCCCCTTAGTTTTATTCCATGCCCCCCATGATTGCACCTGAGGCTACTACTGCCCCCCTGGATCATTTCCATGCATTCCAGGCAGTGGTTTCACCCACTTTGGGAATCTCTGGTAGTCAATACAAGCAGCTAGGTGGCACAGGGGTTAGAGTGGCAGGCCTGAAGTCAGAAAGTCTTAAGTTCAAAATCAGTCCAGACAAGTCACTTGACCTCTGCTTGCCTCAGTTTCCTCATCTGTAAAATGGAAATAATAGCATCTACCTCTGAGGGTTGCTGTGAGAAAAATTAGATAATAATTGTGAGGTTCTTACAATTACAAGTGCCTGGTACATAGTAAATGCTATGTAAATTTTAACTATTTTTATGGGGAGCTCCTGGTGAGGGACTTCCTTACAAATGCAGATTCATAGCTTCTTCAAGTTTTAGGGAAAGCCCATCATCCTAACTTGAACTCTGAGGTTAGTTCTCTAATCACTATGCTATGTGTCCTCTCTTTCATCATGTGAGTAAATAACCCTAAAACAAATATTCTTAACATATGGACTAACTTGCCCAATTCAAACAAACAAACAAGAGATGCATTCTCTAAAATTTGGGAAAGAGAGTAAGCATGAAGAAACTAGTGTCCTAGTTTCTTGTGTCAAATCCTGATGGGAAATCTCCTTCCCTAACTAGGTGGAGCCTGTTTTAGAAACCTTGTAATAGTCCTTCAGTTTCTTTCAGCACAATATTTGTTGCGGTCATAGACCATGTGGGTACTTCCATTAACTTGATCTGACTCCCTCTTTTGTTTGTAAGAGGCCAGTATCCCCAGGATTTTTATATTTCTATTCAATGTCATTCACTGTGGTAAAGGTTGCATGAACTGGAAATTCAAAAATATTATAAAAGACAGCAAGTTAGTATTAGGAAAGGACAAAGCCTTGTAGTAATATTGATTTTTTTTAAAAATCCTTTTAAAAATCTCTAAGCTTTAGACTTCAGATGAAAACAGAGCTACCACACATATTTCAGCAATAGGGAGAATATTGATATGAAAGTTTCAAGTAGACATAACATGCATTTGGATTTCCCTGGGAAATTCAGAAGTGGAAATTGGCCCTTACTTTTTGATGACTGCAGTGTAACCTTAACTCACATTAATAGATTCTTTCAGCTTTCCTTGTAAGCTAGCACACTCTTCAGAGATTAGACCTAAACAATTTGAGCAAAGCACCACCTCAATTACTCCATGTCATTCCATTAAGTGATAGACCATTTGTTCCAGCTCTTCTTTGGCATTAAAATAATCCTAGCAAGTTTGGGTATGGATAAATGCAATACAAATATCAGATAGTGACTTGGAAATGCCATCTCTCTGACTACAATAATTTCAATTTATTCCTTTGGGGATTTGGGTTACTGCATGTTCTCAAAAAGAAAATGTGTATGACCACAAGTATTGGGGAGAACTTCAAAAACAAATGGGTCAGAATTTGGTAAGAGTAAACCTAGAAAGTTTCAGAAAGGCTCACACTAATGAATAACAATTAAACCCTTATTTTGTTCAGAGTGCTGAGCAGTGAGAGACACAGTGTTTAAAGGAGATGCTATACAGCATAATACAGCTAACTATCTAGAAGCATTATGGGACTCATGCACATATAACTATAATACATGATAATACATGACAAATACATGAAATTCAACTACAAAAGGATGTATTGATTGACTACTATGCAAAAAATATTATTCTAAATGTTGGGGATACAACAGTAAAAATGAAAAATCCTACCCTCAGTGAGCTTATGTTTTACCAAAGGAAAACAACCTATAAATACATAAAAGACCATAGAGAAAGACAAGAGAGCTAACAACTTGGATCTTCAAGAAACACTTCATGAAAACATTCCCTGAGAATTAAAAGAAGATGTAAATTCTGAAAACTTGTAGTGAGGAGTGATTGCAGATATGGGGAATGACTTGGGCAAAGAGATGGAGGTACAAGATGGAATGCCAGTTTGGGAAGAGCCTAGTTATTCAGTTTACCTGGAACATAGTGTGTATGAAGGAAAGTAATAGGAATTAGGCTTAAAATGTAGGGGAAAGTATGAAGCTCCTTAAAATCTAGACTGAAGAAGCTGTACCCACAGACAATGGGGAAGGGTGTGCAAATGAAGGCCTTTGAGAAGGGAGAAGCACTTGTGCCTTCAGATTATTTTGGCACTCATATGGATGATGGATTTAAGTGAGAGACTGGATATAGAGAGGGACCAGTTAAGCATTCTCTGATTAAGACCTCCAATGAAGGGGAAATCTTTGCTTTCTTTCCTTACCATTCCACTGTACTTTGCACAGCTCTAATTGTTAGAGAGTTGTTTCCTTTCATCCAATTGAAGTATCGCTTTAAATTTTCTACCCACTAGTTCTACTTTTTCCTCTTTTAGGCTAAACTGGACAAGTCTAATCCATGCTTTTGAATTCATTTCCATTTCCTGTCCTTGTTTGTGTATATCTTTTAAAAATCTCATTTGTTTAGCCAATTCTGTTTAGGCAACTCCCTTATTACCTCTGTGTGGGAAATTTTTCTCTTTGTGATTTCAGCTTTTCTTTCTTGGGGGCATCCTTTCTGGGATGCTTAACCATTAAAATATGTTTTCCCAGAAACCAGGGTTTATGACAGACTTTCCTTTCTTTCACAAACTCTAAGATGGATTGCATATGTCCACTCACAAACTTCTCATCTTTTCTACCCGAGGAAGCAAAGTTCTCCCATTGCAACAATATAGAGGAGAGATGTTCAGAGTCTGAACTAAGATTGCGACCTTGTGAACAGTGAGAAGGGGATAGATGTGAAGTATTGTAGAGGCTGATTGACAAGACTTGGCAACTGACTAGATGTGGGTGATGAGAGAGAATAGATATTCAAAGATGGCCTAAGATTTCAAACTGAGGTGACTGGAATTAAGTTTAAAAGAAACAGAGAAGTTAAAAAGAAAGTCAGGTTTCAGGGGAAGATCTGAGTATGGGATAAAGATTCTAGCAGGCAACAGGTGATGTATTAGAGTTAAAAAAATATTTGAACTCTATCTATAGATGGAGAGTCATTTGCAGACAAGAAAATTAAGACGGTTCGAGCTGTATCATCAAATGAGGATATAGAGAGAGGAGATAAGAGTATCCAGGGCAAAATCTTAGATTTCAATCATAATTAGGGAAAAGCTAATGAGGAACCAGGAAAGGATACAAAGAAGATGTAAAATACTATATAAACTCTAAGAGGAAGGTATTCTGACTGGAGGTGAAACAGGTAAGAAAAGGCATGCTGGAGGAAGTAGCTTCTGAGCAGCCTCTAAGATTGAGTTGAGAGAAATTCAACAGATGAAAGTGGAAGAGGAGGCAATAACTTTCCTCACATTTTAGCAGAATAGCATTCATCAAAGAAAAAAAGAAGAGAGAGCTTGGGTCATGTGTAAGGAATGATGAATAGACTAGTTTGACAGGGATATAGACTGTGGAAAGATGCAATATGAAATAAGACCAGAAATGTAGGGAGATGCTAAATTATGAAAATCTTTGAATGCCAGACAATAGAGTTACTTTAGAGAACTTTAGGGTGGGAAATGGGGAAATGCTGAAGAGTTTTAAGCAAGAAGCCAGAAATAACAATGTTCATTTACAAAGGAGTTAATTTGGCCACAGCATGAAGAATGAATTGGAGGAAAGAAGAGTTTAGAAGCTGGAAGATTCATAAGCAGGTTACTACAGGTTACTACAATAGTTCAGGTAAATGGCAATAAGGGCCCAGATTTAGGGTAATGAACTTCTGCAATAATGGGAAAAGGAAGCCACTGGATGTGCTAGAAATGTAATTGGAAGACTTTTTCAGGACTTGGAAGACTGGAGCTTTCTGGTAGGTTAAAAAAAAGAACAAATGGAAGGGAGGCACTGAAGATACATGAGAGAAACAGGACAATTGTTGGAGCAAAGTCCTAGATGAGTTGAGCACAAAATGGAATCTAGACAGATGGTAGAATGATTGGTTGTACTTAGTAGTAGTGGTATATCTGAGACAATAGGGGAAGGTAAATGATTGCATATATCAGTAACATGGACGACAGATACTTTTAAATTTTTCACATGAATGTGACGGAGAAAGAGCAGAAAGGACAGAGTAACACACACATACCAATGGTCTAAAATAAAGAAAAGCATGTTACTATCATCTTTAGAATCATAAATATGACACAATATAAAGTGCTTTCCAAGATGAAGGAGAAGTGATTTGTACAGATGAATTTTATTTCAGAGGGGAAAAGTTAAATGGTCAAAATTTCTCAGAATAGACACACTATCAGAAGTCCATCCTTCTGCAGTGGGAGTGTTGTCCAAAAAACCCTGATTAGTTAATTTCCACCACTATTACCCCACCCTAGATGATAAAATCAAGGTGCAGGTAACAGAAACAACATGATGTTACAGTGTGAAATCAAGTACTAATATCTGTCTTCCATCTGTTACCCCATTTCCTATTTGATAGAATTAAAGAACATTGTGCCTGAGGAATAGCTGCCATACCCCACTGGACTTTAAAGATTTTGACACAATCTCTCAGCAGAGACAGTAGAGGCAAAAAAAAAAAAACTAACTTTGGGGTGGGGGCTGACCTATATCAGTCATGACGCAGTTATGGAAGAACTCAGATTTTGAGAGGGGATGAATTATTTTATTATTTCTATTTCACTTCTATAAGAAGGCAGCATTACAGGATCAGAATTCCTCTTCCATCCCTGACGCCTATCATCAGCAACTATAATTCTTTGAAGAAGTTACTTGTCCAGCAGGTGATAGATAGCATAGTGATGGTAACTCCTGAGAGGAGAAAAGCCAAGTCTGCAAGCTCTGACGAACAGTTGTAAAGGTATAAAGAGGAACAGGCTGAGGGAAACAGCTAAATCACCTGAACTGTAACAGCACTGTACTCAATGGAGCAGCACGAGGCTACTTCAACAAGAGGGAAGACATCGGAATCTTTCAACAGCAGGGGTATTCATTTCTTTGGGCATATTCTCCATGTGTTTGCCTCACTACCTTTGTGTTTTAAGTTTGTCTTCACTCTTCCCACTGGAACTCCGTATTTCCGGGAGCATACCCCAGGTTTAGGAGGGAAGTCTTTTAGAGTTGTCATTCTTATTCTCCTCTTGGTAAAAGCTTGTTTTGAGCTAATTGTATCTACTGTCTGACTAATAAAGTTAAGCACACCATTGAGGTATGTTTATTGAGGGCTCATGACCTAATATTTTCAGAGTGTAGATCCAGAGAGTTCTTTGAAACTAAGAATATTTGCCCATCTACAGACCCAGGCTACAATTGAGTCCTAAGGTGGGGAATGACTGTTCTTTTATAGCCTAGGAAATAGTTAAATTCTGGAAGCTGAATTTTTTTTTGACTTAGACCAGTTTCCTTTCAGCTCTATCCCATATCAGTTATAGAAGAAAAACCCAGCTTTTGAGAAGGAATTGCTCAAATTATCAAAATATCCAAATCTCTCAGATATATTCTTTTGGAGATTGACTGTCATAGTTAATTTCTTCTAGAAATCATTCGAATCTAGCAAGAGGCATGTGAAACATCTAAATAAGGTAGAAATTTGCCCTGAAGTATTTTTATCTCTTTATTGGAAGATAAGTTAAAAATTATATTCTGACAAATAAACATTGAAGAGGTGGGGATGGGGGTAAGAATTCATTATTTTTTATTTTCACTGTTTTTTTTAAATATAGGATTGTATTTTTCCCAATTACATGTAAAGATAATTTTTAATGTTCATTTTTTAAATTTAAAATTTTTTAAATTTTTAGAAAAACTTTGAGTTCCAAATTTTCTCCCTTCCTCCTTTGCCTCTTCCCTCCCTAAGACAGTAAACAATTGCATAGAGGTTATATATGTGTAGTCATGTAAAACATATTTCTATATTAGTCATGTTGTGAAAGAAGAAAGAGACCAAAAAGGGAAAACAATCACACACCAAAAGTGAAAAATAGTATGCTTTGATCCGTATTCAGACTCCATCAGTT
The DNA here is from genome assembly GCA_028658325.1 of Potorous gilbertii. Lineage (NCBI taxonomy): Eukaryota > Metazoa > Chordata > Mammalia > Diprotodontia > Potoroidae > Potorous > Potorous gilbertii. The sequence continues at coordinate 29,237,414 of CM053773.1, forward strand.
ATTTCTCTGGAGATGAACAGCATTTTTCATCATGAGACCTTTGGAATTGTCTTGGATTATTGTATTGCTGGGAATAATTAAGTCATTCATAAGTCATCATTGTGTAATATTGCTGTTACTATGTACAACATTCTCCTGGTTCTGCTTACTTCACTTTGCATCAATTCATGTGAACCTTTCCAGGTCTCTCTGAAATTAGTCAGCTCATCATTTCGTATAGTATAATAGTATTCTATTATATCCATATACCAAGACTTGTTCAGTCATTCCACAATTGATGGGCATTCACTCAATTTCCAATTAGGAATTCATTACTTGACAACTAGAATTAAATGTTTGATTGATGAACAAAAATAGCAACTTTCATTTTTGAAGTATGATATTTCATATGATTTATTTTAAGGAATACACACACACACAGACACATACACACAGACACACACACACACAGACACACACACACACACACATATATATATGTCCTAAATTTTAAAATTAAGAATGTTAGGGAAGCTAGGTAACTCAGTGCATAGAGTGCTAGATCTGGAGTCAAGAAGACCTGAATTAAAATCTATCCTCAAACCCTTCCTTACTGTGTGGCACTTAACCACCATTTGCCTCAGTTTCTTTGTCTGTAAAATAGGGACAACAATAGCAATCTCCCAGGTTTATGGTGAAAATCAAATGGGACAAAAACTGAAAAATTTTCAGCCCAGTGCCTGGCACATAGTAAGAGATATATAAATGTTAGCTATTGTTATTGCTTTTAAAATAGGTCATATCTTTAAATTAGAAAAAAATCATGATTTCTTTTAGGTGGGGGAAGAGGGATGACGTGATTTCTTATGTGGAAGGAGTCTCCTTGCTGGAAGGCATGATGATACCATAATAGATGCACTTGATTTTTGATTTGGAACTTGTGCACAGTCATGTGCTGCTACATCTGTAGATGGTTCAGCTAGCCACATAATAATAAGACAAACCAGTGATTGGCTGTCTAGCCAGAACTTGGATACATTCAAAAAGCACGAGTCATCTAGGGCCATGAGTCATCAATCTCGTCTTTGGCATTTTTCAGTCGGGCAGATATTGGAGAAGGAAGGCAAGTTGCTGTGGGGCACTGGGTAGGGAAGAGGCCTTGTAACTCATTCACCCAGAGGGAACATGAAGAAACAAAAACCTGACCTTATTGATGCTTCTGCCTCTCTTGCGTCTTATTTTCTGCTTTTAGGTGAAGGAGATTGGAGATGGCTATGACCTTATGTACTTTGAAGGGTCAGGAGAATGAGCCAGAAACTAGATTGGTAAGAGAGAGGTCCTGACTGACCTATCGGTTGTGGTCTAGTGCTGAAAGATATATGGACTTTCTATCTATTGGCAAGGCCACATTTGGAAGGGAATTTGTTCAAATCATTAAGTTTGAACTGTTTCACGTTTGAGGACACTAATCTCAGGGAGTGAAATAGTCTAGGGGAGAATGCACACCAAGAGTTCAAGAAAATGTTTGTACTTCCATTTTTGTATACCTTCTCAGAAAAAAAAAAACTAAAAATTTCTTCTAAGAACTATTTAAGTCTAATTAACTAAAATGATTCTTAACTGATAACCTTGGTCAGTTTGGGATGAGGACCAGTAGTAGTGAAAACCAATGGTATTAGAAAATTACCTCTGACTCTTCAGGGGTACCTCTAGAAGGGGGGGATACATCCAAATTCTGAGGACTGCAATCATCAGTGGGAATGAGAGTTGGAATACAGATTCCCTGAACTGGAATATTGGATTCCCAGTGTCTAATGGAGAGACATATCTGTTATTCTTCATAAGTAATATGGAGACAGGGAATGTCAGATGCAGGACTTACATGAATCGAATTTGTAAGTTCACATGAATAGTCATATGAAGCATGATCACTCCCAGTTGAGTGAAATTCTTTGTCTGATAGGGGGATTGGAAGTGAGAGGAAGGACTCTGGAAGGAAATAAGAAAAGAAGCTGAGAAGTATGACAAAAAGTAGCAGTTCACAGATATGACATAGCGATATTAATAGATTAATCTACTTCATGTTCTCTGTGTGTATCTAATTCATCCAATTAATTCAGAGTGAACAATATAAATTATCAACATCATTTCCATCGCAAAATATTGCTGCCTCTTGGCTTCATAATAAAATAGATTACAAATATTATATAATTTGATCCTGTCAACAACCCTGCTGTTACTGTCCTCATTTTACAATTGAGGAAACTGAGGCAGGTAGCTGTTAAATGACTTGCCCAAGATCACAAAGCTCGTATTGTCTTGGATAGGATTTGAACTAACGTTTTCTTGACATCAGGCACATCTCTCTCCTTCCTAGCTATGCCTACCCTACCAGCATCAAGTAACAAGAACATCCTGTTTATTGCCTAGGAAGTAGTTAAATCCTGGAAGATGAAAATGCCTTTTGATTTAGGCACACAGCTGTTCTCTTTCAGACTCCATCACACTTGAATTTAGAGAAGAATCTAATTCATCCAATTTTGAATGACATTCCTATTTTGAGAAACATGCAAAATCATATACATGAGGTTTTGTACAGTTAACATGTTAACCACCAGAAGAGTGGTATTACTAATAGTGTTCCCCAGATCTCAGTGTAAGAAGGAAACTTTTAACCTCAGGTTTTCCTGTCTTGTCCAACTTACAATTAATCATTTTGACCAACAAAATAACCAAAGCATGGTAAAGGTCTGTAGATAATCCCTTTACCCCATTTCATCCCACAAAACTGAATTAACTAGCCTTTAAAATGAGAAAGGATAATCTCAGGTGCAATAATTAAGAACTGTCCAACTTAAATTTTGATTTCTGATTCTGCCCACAAACGTGGGCAGTGTGATCAGGGTTATTTGTTTGATATCATTGTATTTTTTGTGATGTGGAATAAACACTTTATTTGTCAAACTTGTTGTATCGTTGCCATACTTCTGCAGCTCTGTAAGGAATGTTTTATCACCCTTAAAGTTAATGATGTCATAGGTTTTCATGTTATCTCTTGACAGGCTAGAACTAAAAACCAAATACAATAAGATAAAATTTAGTGGGAATAAATGTAAAAGCCTGAATGTGTATTTTAAAGATCAGTTGTACAAGTCCAGTAGAAGGGATCAGTGGTTAGATGATGCTCAGGGTACCTCTGGAGCATTTGTTGGATGATTTTCTTTGTGTGCTGGTGTTTGTTACCCTGTGTCATGTATTCCTGAAAAATGTCTTACGCTCAGGCACAGAGAAACACCAAAAAACTTTGTTATAATCCAGTAATCAATCTGCAAGCATTTATTTTAAGCTCTTTCAAAAGGCCAGGCTCTGTGTCAGGTACTGGAAATACAATGACCAAAGTGAAACAACCTTGCCTTACCTCAGGGAACTTACATTTCTAATGGCAGAGACAATATGTACACATACATAAGGGAGGTTAGCACACATGCTGAGTGCCTTTGATATTACTCTACATGTGGAAACAAAACAAAACAAAACAGGCATCTGTTTCCAGGAGAGCTGCAATGCCGTGTAAAGGAAATACCTTGGAGGGACTTTGGAGCTTTCTTCCATATCCTGTTCTTCTGGCTATGGGTTAGAAGGAACCTTTTCATGTAGCTGTACAGCTGGAACTGGGAGTGCCTCCAAAAGGCCAGTCATAGCCCTAATCATGTTCTGTGTCTGGTTTCTTTTGGTGGGTCTCTGCTCTTGTTTTGACTTCCTCAGTTGAAAAACAAAATTGGCTTTGCTTGGTGCCTAGAAACCAGTTCTTGGTCCTAAGGGGCTGAGACATTTTACTCTCTTCTTTTTCCACTAGGGGAACCTCCTCTGCTCTGGACTCATATTAATAGAGCACATTGAATTATTGAATTAAATCCAAAGAAAAAGAAAAACAATCTTCCCATCTCAGGAAAATACTGGAATACTGGATCTACTCATCTACAATTCCAAATGGCCATTAGTAAAATGGGAGATTTTTGATTGGCTGCAGATGTATCACAAGGACATTCATCAGTCTCTGTCCCTCTCTCATTGGATCCAAAAGGGGTAAAAGTGCCTGGTCAATTAGTCTTTGAAGGCTATGCTCAGTTCCACCTAGGCAACCAAATGAAAGGAAGTATTCTAACCATGTGGTCAGAAGACCAGAACCAGTCACAGAGTTTCTACACATGCTCCAATGTGTCTGGAAGACATTTCTATTATACTTTGTCACAATTCTCTTAAAAGTAGGCTTCACATTCTGTAAAATAGCATCAGGAGCACTGTGATCCCCATGATACATATTGGAACATATAGAGTATATACAAGATGAATACAGAGTAGTTTGGGGAGAGGCTGCAGGAATGGCTGGGGGGGACCAAGAGAGATCATCAACTTTCACAATACCAGGGGACTTTTCCATTCTCTCAGGGGTGCCTGCAAGAGGTAGTTGCTGTGTTTGTCCGTTGTTGCTGAAGAACAAATGCAAACGTTGTTGCATTTGACTTTGTTTTGAGTGAGGGAGGGCTGTGTAGGTCACCAACCTCACTTCTCCTCCAGAGCCATCTGAGTCCAGTGACCAGATATTCATCAGGATGACTGGAGATGACCCAGGATGTACTAGGAGACCTTGGGCCCTTTAGGTCAAGGTTTATTTAGGTACTCATTTAGGGTGAGGTAATGCCCATTTGTTGAATAAGCCTGTTTAAGAAGTAGTCAGGGCATGGCCCCTGTAATGGGGCAAAGAAAAGAAAGACATCAGGCTAAGGGAGAGAGCAACAGTTGCTATTGATAATCAGTTGGATCTAGAATAAAGACTTAGAGAGATATCTATAATCAGCATCCAGAAGCAGAAGGAAGTAAATAATTTGGGTCTCTGGAAGTATGTGAGGTTTTAGATGTTTTATGATGTTGACTTGATGAAAGATATGATGAAGTGATGATAGGGGATAGGACTCCTAGCCTATGTTGTTCCATTCCATATCTTAGCATCATATATTTGTGTGTGTGTATATATAAAATTAAATATTTCCCAATTATATGTATTTTTAACCAATCATTTTTTTTCAATTTTGAATTCTAAATTCTTTCTTTGCCTCTCTCCTGCTCCTCCCCACTCCTTGAGAAGGCAAGCAATTTGATTTTGATTATGCATATGAGGTCACTTAGCATGTTTTAAGTTTGTATTATGTATATGAGGTCACTTAGCATGTTTTAAGTTTGTTATTTGAGTGGTATACTGTAGTGGTAGTGTACTTGGAGAGGTTGGTAAAGGGTCCTTGAGAGAACAGGGCTGAAGGGTCCCAGTCACTTGACCATTTTTCTTATATGCAAAGCTTCTCCTCTTTGTAAGATTCTCATTCTTTTACTGTTAATTCAATTTACTCCTCAGGGAGTACATTGTCTATAGTTCCCTGTAGAAAAAAATAAATTAGAAGTTTGTTGAATACTGGGTTTGAGTATTTAAATATAAATGATAAAAGAGAGATAGTCAAAGATTCCCTCACAAAATCTTCTAAAAACCCAAGAGTTTAGATAATTATTTAACTTGGGTCACTTTCACTTCTTTTATACCTTTTGTTATTTATGTTGACAAGTGACCTTACAACAAACTGCAAATACCATTTATGATCTGAACTTTTGGTCTCCATTCGAATGGTAATAACCAAGAAATATTGTATTGTACTCAATCAGTTTTCTAGGCTATTTGACAAATATAGAGGAGATGTGATCCATACCTAACGGATTTATGGCCTAAATCTTTTATATATTTTAAGGAAAGAGAATAACAAAATATAGGTTGAGAATGGAATGAAAATTATTTAGGTATTCTGTTTTCAAAGCATTTTATAAGAATAGGAGCTCCATTTTTAGCACGGTTATAGCCGTGAAATATACATTTCAATGTCTACTTCATGGATCAGTGATTTTTTTTGTGGTAGTGGGGAGTGCCCTTCATCCATTTAGAGCACAAACTTCCTTAACTCAAGTAACAGTCTGAATTATTGTAGCAAAAAAAAAAATTAAGAAAAAAACCTTAACATTGTATAGCCAGCCTTCTGGTGAGCTTCTCTGCTTAGTCAACCTTAGCCTATTTGTCCTAGATATAACCTCCCAGAGCTGGCATGTTGCTAGCAAAGTCTTTTAGAACCCCGAGTCACTTACAAAATACAGTGAAACATGAGAAGGAATTTGATGGAGACTAATGTATTTTTAAAAAAAGATTTTTGGTCTGGATCCCTGTTGTCATTGATGTGAAGAAACTACCTCTATTAACAAGCTTTCTGCTTTAAGTCTTTTATAGTTGGCCTACTACTCTGAGAGATAAAGTAACTGGCCCATGGTGGCATAGGCAGTATGTGTTAAGGGTACAGCTTATACCTCTAATTCTGAAATCAGCTCTATATCACCTATACTACCCTGTCCTTGTATTATAATAGTATCTATATATAATATATATGTACTTATATATTATATAAAATAATGTATATGTATAATAGTATAGAAACCAACCTTTGTAATAAAGGGCTCTGCTCTGTCTCTGTCTTTCTGTCTGTGTCTCTCTGTCTCTCCTCTAAGTACTAATATGAATTTTTAAATGAAGTTTTTAAAAGCTTATACATCCATATGACTTTATTTGAATGACATTAACAAAATGAGCATTTTTGCTATTAAAAAAACAGCAGTGTTCTATATTGGGAGAGACATGATGATTTTTTTTCTTCATTAGAGCCAGATAATGTGTAATGTTGATACTTATTAGGTATTCATAGAATCCTAGAGTCAGAACATTTCATTTCCAAAAGAAAACACTAACTACATTATGCCAAGTTCTTGACTCAGACATTTTAATTAAAAATAAAAAATAGAATTTAATTGGAAACATACTTAGGTTCTGTATATATCTGAACAATAATAGTCTTTCTTCTGCCTTTGTTTCCCCTCAGGTTCATGGCATATTTTGTTTTCTTAGTTGGTCCTGATCCATGATCTATTTGCGTTGATTTGGGAGATATATTATATTACAAAAGTTCAAGTCTAAGAGCAGTTCTCCAATGGATAAGTAATCAAAAGATATGAACTGTATCCAAAGATTTGTAAGCTATAAACAACTACATGAAAAAATGGTTCCAATCATTAATAATAAGAGAAACAACTGATCAAAACAACTGAAATCAAAACAACTGATGTTTTGTCTCAAATCCAACAAAGTGAAAAAAATGACAAAAGAAATGTCTAGTATATGTTGGTGGAGTGGTGAAAAGACAGGTGTACTAATTTTGGGGGGAGGAGCATTATGAATTTGTTTAACCATTCTGGAAAGTAGTTTGGAATATTGCTTGAAGGGATTACAACATTCATGTCTATTGCCCCAGAAATTCCAATACTAGGCATATGCCTCAAGGGAGTCAAAGATCACCTACATACATACATACACACATATGTTTATTATGTATAGTTAATATATAAACATGTACATGTTTATTAAATAAACATACATATACACAGATATATAAAGACAAATATGCTTATATGTGTTATAATTATATCATAATAACTAAAATATTCAAAATTCAGTGATAGTAAAATACTAGAAACAAAACATATGCCATCTGTTGAGAAACAAATTGTTGACCTTGAATGTAATGGGATATTAAATTCAAAAATAAGAATTCAGAGAAGCAGGAGAAAATTTTTATGAACTGATGAAGATGAAAGGAATCAGAACCAGGAAAACAATGTATCTAGTGACAACCACAGTGTAAATGAAAAGAACAAAGGTGATGTAATTAAAAGCTACATAATTAAAATGACCAAACTTGGTCTCAGAAAAGAGATGAAAAGATGTTCTACTTTCTTCTTTGATGAGAAGAGCTTATACATATTATAGAAATTTGTATATGTTGTCAGGCTTAATTGATGTGTTGGTTTGGTTTGCTAAACTTGTTTTCATCATTTTTTTAAAAAATGTTTTAAAAAGTGTTGTAAGGGGGATGTATTATGAAACAGAGTTGATACAAAAATAAAACATATCAACAAAATAATATTATATGTCTAATATGTAATCATATCTTATATGTAACATGTTGTTCAGTCATTTTTAGTCCTGGCCTACTTTTTGTGACCCGATTTGGGGTTTTCTTAGCAAAGATACTGTAGTGGTTTGCCATTTCCTTCTCCAGCTCATTTTACAGATAAGGAAACAGAGGCAAACAGGGTTAAGTGACTTGCGCAAGGTTGTCACACAGTAAGTGTCTGAGGTCAAATTTGAACTCAGATCCTCCTGATTTCACTGTACTACTCAGCTGCCCTAGATATAACATATATGTATATATATATACACATATATATAGTAAATATTCATGCATATATGTATGTATATACACATGCATACAGACAGTGTACTGTGAAATTTTTGTTTACAATTTTCTTTAAATACTCTATAGGAAGAGCTACTTAATATGCAGAGGCAAAGTGACATAGTAAAAATAATAGAAAATGAGAACTATATGAGTTCAAATTCTACTTCTGACATTTACTGTCTGAGCACAGGTAATTAACTAGTATTATTCTTCCTGGATGTTGGTTTCAACTGAGATGCTAACACCACAGTGTTTGACAAATCATTTAGACACGTTTTGTGGCTTTCTATATTTCTTTTTTTCTCTCCATTGATAGCGGATTGTTGGACCTCAGGGGTAAATAATCAGTAACTGTTCAAATAATAGATCTAGGCCCTGTGTTATGTGTAGATGGCTGTACAAATAACTCTCTACCCTTTATCTTGTAGCAATGCTGGGGATGGAGGAATACGTAGCAAGGAGGCATTTGGATCTTCCTGACTAGGTGTTTCAGGGAGTAGTCTCAAGTAATCTGAATAATGAAATTCAACAAATATTTATAAACACCTGCTATGTAGAAGGTGCTAAGTTAGGTTATTTAAAAAAAAAAAGAAACAAAAAGAAAACCAATCCTTTTCCAGAAGGAGCTTTCATGATATAGGGGGAATAAGAAAACATAATTTGAGGAGGGAAAAGGTCAAGTCTTTGCCTCAGAAGTAGTACTTGAACTGGACTTGGAAGGAAGCTCAGAATTTGAAGAGATAGAGGCGAGAAGGGAGGCTATGCTAGGAATAACTTATTGCTGTTCAAAGATGTAGAGGTGAGAGAAGATTGTTTGGATTGTAACTAGTGGTCCAATTTAGATGAAACAGAGTGTACAAACAGAAACAATGAGTTTGGAAAGATAGGTGGATGTAGCTTACAGAAGGCTTTAAATACCAGACTGAGGAGTTTGATTTTTTTCCTTTAGGAAGGAGGAAACCATTAAAGATCATTTTAAGGAGGAGAATGATACAGTCAGACCTATGCCTTAGGAAGATTATTTGACAGCTGTGTGGAACACAGATTGCAGAGACATCATAGTATTATATAGATTTCAAGTTGTAAGGGACCTTAGAGGGGCCTGAATCTAATCTTTTCATTTTGCAGATGAGGAAACTGAGGCACAGAGAGGTTAAGTAACTTGTCTAAGGTTACCCCAACCTCCCATAGTCTTTATCACCTCCTTAATTCCCTGAGGATCATTCTCTATCTTGAGGGGAGAGACTGGAAGTAGGCACACCAAATTAATAGATTATTAGGGTGCTCAGTAAAGGGGATATGAAAACCAGAAGTAAGGTAGGGACCATATGAGTACAGAAAAAGGGGTGAGGTAAGAGACTTTACTGAGTTGAAAAGAACGAAATTTGGCAAATGATTGTATGAAAAGGAGGGGACAGGAAGAGTCAAAACTGAAGCTGATATTACAGGCCTGGGCAACAATGGATTTAAGTACTCTCAATAGAAAAAAATAATGGAGCAAAGAAGAGATTTTCGGAAAGATAATTCTTGATGCAATGAGTATGAGATACTGATAAGATGTCTAAATTCAGATTTAAGGAAAGTGGATGATAATTTAAGATTAAAATTCAGGTTAGACATTAGGGCTAAACATATAGATTTGACATCTATTTGAATTGATATGAAAATTGAACTCATGGGAGCTTTTGATGTCACCAAGAGAGAAGGTATAGAAATAGCAATGCCCCAGGACCAAGCTTTGGGAGCCAAGGCTTCATGGGGAGGACATGGAGGGTGATCTAGTAGAGGGGACTTTTAAGGAATGGTCAGACAAGTGGGAAGGTCATAAGTTCAAAGCTTGTAGAGAACTTAGAAGTCACCATCATTTTGTAGATAAGGAAACTGAGGCCCAGAGAGGTTAAGGGACTTGTGGAAGATCACACAGGTAACAAATATACAGAATTCAACCCTTAGGGCTCTGATACCCTATTTAGCACTACTTACTGCCTGAACTGGGAATTGCTCTCTCTTATTTCTTTCCTTACCTCCAGCATCATTTTTTGCCTTTCATTCATCTTGCTTCAGCACCCATTCTTATAAAAGGAAAAGAGAAAATAGGAAGAAGAATTGGAAAGGACTTCAGAGGGCATCTAGCCCAACACTTTCATTTTACAAAGTAAGAAACCGAGGTCAAAGAGAACACAGAATTTGCTCAAACTGGAAAGTACATTATTGGTGTCAGAGGTGTCATCAACCTCAGAAGCTACTCCCTCATTTCATATTCAAAGAAACTGAGATCCAGGGAGATAATGGTAGTGGTGGCTGTGCTAGGAATGATGAATGATAGCAATAGTAATGGCTACCATATATATAGTACCTACTATGTGCTAGGTACAAGGCTAAGAGCTGTACAGATATTAGTTCCTTTAATTCTCATAACAATCCAAGGAGATTGTTGCTTTCATTATCCCCATCTTAAGGTTGATTAAGGTAACACAGTAATTTCCTGAGGTTGAATTTGAACTCAAGTCTTCCTGACTCTCCACTTTACCACCTAGGTACTTCTTGAGCATTTATTAAGCACCTACTATGTGCCAGGCACTGGTCTAAGCTCTTTATTAATATCATCTCACATCATCCTACATTTTCTATCTACCTGAAATGTTTGAGTTTCTCAGAGAAACATTGAAATTACTTTGAAACATTGAAAATACTGAAGGGATTATTATGCTTATATCCCGTGGGATTATTGCTGCCAAAGTGATATTACTGCCTCTATCAAGAGTCTTGTAAAATGACATTCTCTCCACTAATTAAAAGAAAATTAATTTAAATCCCTTCTGCCTAAGAGAAGGTTGTCTTATGCAAAAGTCCTAAAATGGAAACAGTTACTCATTCATTAAGTAAAGGAATCAAGTGTCACTATGTCTATGGATCTATGCTAATCAATATAGAAAAATATAAAAGGTGTTGGAAGTCTAGTCAGTTTGATTCAATGAACATTTTTATCAATACTATGATGAAGATGAGAGACGGCATTGGTCTAGTTGAGAAAGGGCTGGCCCAGATTTCAAAGACTTGGGTTCATATACTTGCTATATGGAGGAGGTGGGGGAGGTCTTCCTGACCTTCCTCTCTGCTAGGACTCTTCCTTAGATTGCCTTCCACCTCTTCCTATCAATATTGTGTGTACAGAGTTGCTTTCATGTTGTCTCCCCTCGTTGCATGAGCACACCTAAAGGTCATGGATGTTGTAGTCACATTTCTTTGCATCTGCAGCAGTTAGCACACTACCTGGTGCTTTGTAAATGCTTAATAAAAGTTTGTTAAGTAACCAAATCACCTAATCTCTCAGGAGCACTATAATTTCTCTTGGAAATATTACAACTAAATTAATGACATATTGGTAGAGAGAGTTTCACCAGATTAATTGTGCAAGACACTATGCAAAGTTCTAGGGGTACAGAAATAATAACTGACATTTAAATGTTTTTATAAAGTTATTTCATCTAATTTTATTCTCACAATAATCCTGTGAGGGAGGTGCTATTTTTCTAATTTTACAGATGAAGAAACTGAGGTTAAGAGACTTTGGGACTTGCCCAGAGTCAGACATGAGGTAGGATCTGAGCTCAGTTCTTTCAGATTTCTGTTCTTTACTGCTGTTTTTGTCCTTTGTTCGCAAAGAGGACCATGACATCAGCAAGGGGATGCCATGACTTGCGGGTGAATTGGAGTTAAGTGAGAGAGGGCTGTGCAAAGTCACCAGCCTCACTTTCTCCTCCAGAGCCATCTGTGTCCAGTGGGCCAGAAACAGGATGACTGGAGAAAGTCCTCTGCTCAAAAGAGACGTTATTTTCATCTTCACTGCAAATATTTCATATTTACCGGGAAGTTGGTAGACTTTTATAAATGATTTCTACAGTAAAACATGTTATTTTTCACATTAAAAAAAAAAAAAAGAAAGAAAGTCCTCTGCTCTTTATTGTCCATAAAGGCAATCACATCTTCTTTAAAGGGTTTTTCAATCTAATGGAGGAAGAAAAAATAAACCACACAACCAAATAAATATTACATAAAGTAATCCCAATCTCAAGGAGTTCGCCATCTATTTTACAGGTGGGAGAATAGTGCACAAAAATAAATAAAATAAAATAAAACATAAGACAGAGACTGAACATTTTAAAAAGAAAAATGCAGGGTGGCTCAAATGTCTTTGCACAGTTATTTGAGGAGGAGAGGCCTTCACAAAGACCTTTGGGACACTGTGTATACAAATGCAAATTAACAAATGCAAACTAAATATGTACTTACATATCTAAGGATGGATACTAAAGAAAGAAGTAATTATCAAGTTATCAGGGAAAGCTTCTGGAGGAAGTGAGACTTTTCTTGAGAACTGGGTGAGCAGAAGGAGTTGAAAACATTTGGATTGGCACAAGGAACAGGGAGGGTATTCCAATTAAGAGAACTGAAAGGAAAAGAGTGCCACAGAGTTGAAATTAAATTTTTAAAATGAAAATATAAAATCTGATTAAAAATCAGGAAGTAAAAAATACACTATAGGTGGAAAGTTATTGAATGGTAGGACAAAATGAAAAATTCAGGACAGATATTTTCTTTTTCTATTTTCCCAAAGCAATACTAACTCAAACTACATTATTACTTAAGGGAGGCAGCACGATAAATTGAAAAATGTCTCTAAAGTCAGAGAGTTGGAGTTTAACTCTCTCCCTCCCCTCCCCACCTCCATGTTTGCCCTCATTGTGTGTTGTTTGGCAAATCATTTAATTTTCTTGCATCTCAAATCCGCGAGGGAGTCGTATCAAATTTGCCTCTGGGGTCCCTTCTCGCTTAAATCTATGGTCTTACTTGGAAACTTCATAAAACTCCTAATAAAATACCATGATTGTCTTACTGAAAATACTGACTAATTAGAAGAGCACTCATAAAGGAAGGGTCTACCAGCCTTTGCTCCTTTGAAGTTCTTCAATCAAAGTTGATTGGATAGTTAGCCTAGGGTGGGCTAGTCCTTTATACAGTGAGCTAGCAGACCTCAGGCAGGAGGTACTCTGTCAACCAAGGAATCATCTCTGACACACAAGAGCATCTAGCATCATATACGGAGAACTGGAAGGGACCTTAGAGTTCATTTAGTCCAAACTCTTCATTGTGTAAATGAGGAATCTGAGGTGCAGGGAATTTAAGTGACTCGGTAATGGTCACGTTGGAAGCAAGTGACCAGGCTGAGATTTGTATCAAAGTCCTCTGACTATGGGCAGCTTGGTGGCACCATAGCACATTGTATTGGACCTTGGGTCAGGAAGACTCAAATCTTGCTTCCCCACTCTTAGTTATATGATCCGCCAGGCAAGTCCGTTGGCCTCAGTTCTTCACTTGTAAGATGAACTAGAGGAGGAGTGGCAAACCACTCCAGTATATTTGTCAAGAAAACCCCACATGGGGTCACAAAGAGTTGGACATAACTGAAATGACTGAACAACAACAGCCACCTCTACATACACAGTCAGCATCCCTTCAACTACATCTTTCCTTGGAACAGTGACCCAATATATCAGTAATAGCTCCGCAAGATTCATGTTGATGGTAGGAACTGTGTTCTCTTATGGCACATGTACCTGGTAATAGGACGATATATCTAGAATCAAAGTCAGAGAAATTTGTGACCCTGAACACATCTAAGTCCTTTCAACGGAATCATTTTGTCTTTTTTTTTTTTTTTTGCTTCAGGTTAATTTGAAGGAATAGTCAAAGTAGGCTTTGATAGCTTCCCACTCCCTATTTCAACCTAATTTTCCCCACCCTTACTGCCCTGTTTTGTTCTCTCAGTGCCATTGTGCTGCCCCTAGTTTGCCTGGAACCTCCCACCTTAGAGCTTTAGCTTGTGAGTGATTCCTCACAATTAGTAAATTTACCTTCCACCCATCTCATTCCCTCCTAGTTACTGTCTACAGGACAGAAATGGAGGGAGCTAATGCATAGATGCAGTGCTAGAATTTGCAAGAAACTTAGTAGCATCTGGCCCTATCGCATTTAGTTTACAGATGAGGAAGCTGAGGTTCAGAGAGGAACAGCAATTTGTCCAAGGTCACAAGTGACCAACGCTAAGACGGGCAGTCACACATCTGGGTGAGTGTGGAATGTGAAAACATGAGTCAGGTGACACTCTGAGCTGAGTCCGTTTATTGATCTGAGGGTCAAGGCTTATATACTCTCTTACAAGTAAGCAAGCAGGGTTATTCCCATGAGAGCATACAAGCAAGCAGGGTTATTCCCATGAGAACATTTTTAGTTTACTTCTTTTACTTCCTTATCTTAATTCCTTCAGTGAGACAACCTCAGGGTGCACAGTCAGGGTCAGGATTTTCTCATCCTTGCATATCAGGAGTGGGATGGTGAGCCAATATCCTGAAAATGACAGCCATAATGCTAGTACAAGTATCAAGTAAAACCTGGACAGGACCTCACATTCCAGACTCCATCAGTCCTGGCCCTCTATAGTCACACAACTGACTAGCAGAAAAGCCAGCACTAGGGCCCAGGTCTCCTAACTCCCCTACTAAGGACCCTTGTGCTATATTAATTGATGCTAAGGTTTTTAAAGTAACTAATGAAACATTTCTTTTTTGAAACATTTAACAAAGAACTCAAAGTGAGCCTGAGCCCTTCCTACTGAGTTGCTAGAATGGGGTTAATCAATATCACAGCCTGATCCAGAGCTAAGAAAATTAAACTAACTTATTAAACAAGATGATTTGAAATTAGGTTGGGAGTAACAAGCAAGGGTCAGATACGTGGACACAAGGATTTGGAGGTGAAATAGATGTGGTAAATAGAATGTAAGTGAGATCAGAAACACATTCAGATCAGGTTCCTAAGCCACGGTCAGGACACAAGAGGGAGGAGTCAGTTTTGTTAAGGCGAGATCGGTCAAAAAAAATATGGGAAATGTGTTAGGGCACACAAATAGGCTAGAATGGATAAAAGCCAGATCCCCAAAAGATACTGTGGGATCATCTCCTATTTTTCCCTCTTTTCTACCAATCCTAATTTATAGGTCAAATCTTACCACCTCATTTTCATCTGCCCTGCAGAATTCTGAAACTAAAAATTCTCAGGGGACTAAATCTCTAACATTAGAACCTTAGGCGTGTTAGCAGACTTGCAGGGAAAATATTTGGGTTTGGTTTTTAGGGCATCTCAAATCAGACCAAGAAGACAGTTTATTCCATCCATGTTCAGGATAGGGTCTGAATGCCACTGCCACATAGAGAGTGTAGATAATATATAGGCAGCTAGGTGAAGTGCCTGGAGCCAGGAAGACCTGTGTTCAAATCCAACCTCAGACATTTACTAGCTCTGTGACCCTGGAAAAGAGTCACAAAATGGTAACAAAAAATTCCACAAAATGAGCTGGAACTGCCAAGAAAATATCAAATAGTGTCACAAAGAGTTGGACATGAGTGAAATGACTGACCAACAACAACCAAGATAACATATAGTCCATCATCACTGATAATTAAGTGAAGTCCTATTGATAATGAAAGGTACACTGTCAGACAATCACAACGAGCTCTTCTCATTCAACAGTAGCATTCTGTTGTCCTATGAATGGGAGTTTTAAAAATAACCTAAAACTAGTTTCACATTTTAGGAGGAACTTTTACAAACCCAAGTATTTCCAGAAGAAGATGATAAGGATTCTGAGAGGACTGGCAAAAATGATTTCTGAGGAACTGAGAGGGGATGGGGTAAACCTAGAGATGAGATTTGGCAGCCAGGTGGCACAGTGGGTAGAGCACGGGGGTCTGGAATCAGGAAGACCTGAGTTCAAATCCTCAAGACACTTTACTAGCTGTGTTGTCCTGGGCAAGTCATTTAACCTCTGTCTGCCTGTCTCTTCATCTGTAAGATGAGGGTGATAAGTGCCCCTATCTTTCAGAGTGATTGTAAAGATCAAATGAGATCATTGTGAAGCATTCAGCACAGCAGTTGACACATAGTAGGTGCTTTTATTTTTGTCATTACTTTTCTATTGCTTCTAATATTGCTAAATAGTAGTCAGGTGGAAGAGGAATTAATTTGTGCTGCTTGGCACCTCAGGTCAGATGTAGTAGAAATTGGCAGCAGCAAGGGGGTCAGATTTTTAATTCCTTCTAAGGAAACACTGAGCAATCAGAGTTGTTGGAAATGGAAACAAAGTGAGAGACAGTAGGTAGTCTCTTCTGAGAGGTTTTAAAATCCCTCATCAGCCATATCCTGGAGGGGATTACCTGTACAAATGTGTGTTGGAATATACGACTTCTATGACCCATTCCTACTCAAATGCCATGATGTTTTTGTTATGGTTTTATATGCCTTATTTGTGGCTCTGGCAGGGCAAATGTGTGAAAATATTATAATAATTTAATAACCATTTTCCAGGGAAGAGGAGCCTTTTGTAACAGCCAAGTAGACTTCCACTGAGGAATTCACTGCAGATGGCAGTGCTAGTCATGTGGTTGTTCCAACAGAATGGCCCGACTCATCATTGAGCGGTTATTCTATTAGATTCATGTCTGATTCCTTAAGGGACTAAAAAAGAGAGACTATATTCATTATTTGGTTACAAGGAAATTCACCCTGTGCCATTTGTCTAACAAGGCAAAGGTGATAAGAATTCAGGGCTCTTTATAGCATAGAAATCACTACCACCACCACCACCACCACCACTACCAGTCAACTGTAATTCTATGTCACTCTGTAATAGTACTATGTCACTGTGAATTGGACATTGTGGCATTTTTGTAGCAGGTAGGGTCTCTCTGATCACCCTGTATATCATGAGGGTGTGATGCTTCAAAAGAGCAATGTTTTAAAATTGATCATAGCCCTCAGAGAGGCTAGGGCAAGGAAACATTGCCCCTGTGCTATTCCCTTTGTTTAAATCTGTTCCAACCACACAAACACTATTTTTTGCATCTTTACCAAAGCTAATATAGCAATTGCTTTCTAGCACTCACTGTCAAGCTGTTTACCACCCCAAGTGGCTCTTAATACAGGGAAAATGACTCATGAACACAGTGCATGTCTTAAATTATACAAGGTCATATTTTCTTGTCACTGCAATTTGAGTCAGAAATTTGTTGAATCCTAATTTACTGTGCAAATGGGACCTTAAAATGGACTGCAAAGCAATTGATTAAACTTCTCTAATGGAAATCAAAGCCTTTTTTTTCTCAGTGTGCTGTAATAGTTGGATTTAGGAAGGCAGGAGTGGCATGCTATTGACTTATTGAATCAACTTGGGTCTTTTAGCTTCTAATTTAGAGGAAGCCCTTAATTCAGTCATGGGTTGCAGATTTATGATCAAAAAGTCATAGAATATGATGAATGATTGAACACATATACATGGTTTTTTTTGGAGGGGGAATGACATTTTCTACTACAAATATGGTCTAAAAAGAATGAAGTATTATGGATATTCCATTAGGGAAGATCTGTGTTGAGAATTCCTTTTCAGAAAGGGACTATGGAATATCAGATATTGTGACTTTCCCAATGCCATAGCTTTTTGAAAAATTGAAAAAGAACTCTTTTGAGTGGAGTGAGCTGAATTTAAACTTTTTGTTTCTTAGCAATATCAATTTTTCACTGGAAAAAATTTTGATTCAAGTACAAAGCAAAATAGATCACCAAAGAAGCTTTCATTTATTTATTTCAGAGCATCCCATTTGGATGAATTATATGTTTTGTACTTCTCACTGTATTGTGGGTGTTCTGTTGTTTATTGCAAAAAAAGTGCCCATCTTGTCTACTTTAGAAAAAATATAACTCTATGGTTTTTGTAAAAGTCTATGTCATTTCTTTCAATGCCATTAAGCTGGAGAATGAAGGGCATTATTAACATATTATTGCATTTAACTGGAACACTTTTTTCTTTTGATAAGAATATTCCTACTTTTTTTTCTTTTTTTAAGAAAACATCTTCCAGGGTGGGACCACTTGTTTATGGTAGCCTGTCCATCTTGATTTAAAACAAGAGAGAGAAGGACGATGGAAAGACACTAACACTCCTAAGACTAAAAGTTTGAAAATCACTCTTTTAGAATTGTATTTTTGTCTGTATTTCACCTGGTAGGTCTTCCAACTGTGCTATAAAAATGCCAACATCAAGAGCATCCCTAACCCTTATAACAGCATGGTGCTTAGATTTTCTGAGCTGTCATCCTTATGGCCTGCCCTCTTTCTTTTGGCCTTTAACAATTCTCAGCATTTTAGACAGAAATGGCAATAGGAAAGAAATGATTGCGGGGCAACAGGAAAGGAGCTTGCCAACGTTTAAGAAAAAAATGTAATGACACTCCCCTGGTGCCTGAGTATCTAGGGATTAATTGCTTACAGAAAGACTTTAATTTTTTTTTTTATTCCAGATATCTCTTCCTAGGTACAAAATTACAACTCTGATAGCAAGGAGTTTTTCACCTTTATAATTCATGGAAAAGTGCACTGTTTTTCTCATGACAGCTTTACTCTTTAAAGTAAGAAAATTCCTTGGGACAGAAAGTAACAGATCTTCTGCCTACAGTTATTGAAAAAGGAGAAAGTTTGTTCTTTAAACAATTCACTCCCACTAAACTATAGCTATTTAACGGAGTATGTATCTAACAGAAACAGTGTCAAAGTTTTATGTTGTTGAGTTAGATAAAATGGAAGAATGACTTTTTTTTAACTGTTCCTTGATAAATTCCTGAGATAAATAGCCATTACATTAGCTTCTCTATCTTAAACTGAGGTTTAAAAATTAACAAAGCCCCCAAATGAAACCTAATTATATTGTTGTGAATTTTAATGAAAATACTCCTCTTTAACGTAAACAATTCTCATATTTTTTCTTTCTCAGGATAAAGTTGAAAAATGAGGTCTGACATATGATATGAAAGACCAAAGGGGAAAAAAGGAGGGGGGTATTTCATGTTTTTATGGGAGCTATTCAATGAAGGCCTCCCTGATAATCTTTTCGAACTTCTTTCCTCTCTATCAGAAGGGATTTTTCCTTAGATCTGCCAGAACATCTAAGACTCCTTTTTTTACTTATATCCTATTCGGTGTTACAGTTATTGCTTATTTGTGTATGTATCTGTAACACAGGATACTCTGAACTAAATTGATGGGTGGTCAGGCGGATTAGATTTCACCTGTATTCATTTCCTTAACAGGGGATAGTTCTTAGTCTTTCAAATTTGAGTCATTTCCCCATGTATCTTGGGAATGAGACCTTTATTAGAGATACTCACTGAAAAATTTTTTTCTAATTGTGTATTTTTCTTCTAATTTCTTACTATATTAGATGTTTATAAAAACCTTTTTTCATCTCATAAAATCAAAATTGTCCATCTTGTTCTATATTCTCTATCACTTATTTAGCTATGAACTCTTCTCCTATCCCTAGATCCAAAAGCTAATTTCTTCTTTGTTTCAGTAGTTTGCTTATGATATGATTTTTCATGTATCTAAGTATTCATTTGGAACTTATTTTTTCAGTACATAGAGTGATGCATTGGTTTGAAAGTATGTTCTAGCAGCCTTCTCTTTGCTTTTCTCAGCAGTTTTTGTCACATAATGACTTCCCCCCCAATAATGGAAGTCTTTGAGTTTATCACGTTACAATGATCTGTTCCCCTGATAAACGTTTCTCTCTCTTTTTCACTTGTACCGAATACTTTACTTTCACTAAATTGTAGCACAGTTTGAGATCTGGTATTAATAGATTCTATTCATTATCATTTTTTCTATTATTACCTTTGAAGTGTTGGACCTTTTGTTTTTCTCTATATATTTTTATATTTTAGCTTACTTTTATAAATTTTGGAATATTGCTCATAACTGTCACTTTTGGAAATTTTCTATTTTTCATATACTTTGGTTTTCAGCCCACCAGTCTTTACACCTACCTTACTTAGTCTGCAATTACATTTTAGTTCTTTATGGACCCTTTATTTATATAATACATATTGCATTCTGATCAGTAAATGACATATTTACTTTTTCTGCTTTTATACATACACATGTGTATAATGGGAATATGTATGTATATGTATACATGCATATATGCATGCATATGCACATACATTCACATGTGTGTTTTTATTGTCTGTCCTTTCTTTTCTAAGAGGACCAGTGACATTACAAGGTAATGTCTTGACTTGTGAGTGAATTGGATTTAAATGAGACTGAGTTGCACAAAATCATCACCCTCATTCTCTCTTTCAGATTCATTGAAGTCCAAGACAAAAGTTAAGACATCTGGTGATGGCTCAGGATGTAATGCATGACCTTGGTGTCTTTGATGTCATTTCAAGCTTTAAGTTCTCCACAATGCCTGCTTTAAGGACCTTCAGAGCCTTTGGAAGAAATTGTTCTTATCTACCCATTCCACAGGGAGAAGTTTCGCACGTTTGGGGTAGACACTCCCTTAATTCATCTATGGGTTGGAGGTCCCCTGGTTATCCTCAACCTGGTTTAGTCCATCTGCTGATATGATTTATCATGGTGTGGCTGCTGTACATGCTACAGCTCCTTAGAGGCACAGATGAGAGGTGAACGCCAGATAGACACTAAAGGTAGATAAGCAACACTGAAAAGGGCTCAATAAGCCCTCACACAGAGGTGCAGTCCTCCTTGAACACCCTATACACCTCATACACACACAAATGCACACACACAAACACACCCGAGAGAGATATAGATTTATATCTATCTATCTATCTGTCTATGTCTGTCTGTCTATCTAATCTATGATCTTCTTCATGCCCAATAGATGGTCCATTTTTAAAGGTGTAAATTTCTTTTCTCATTTAGTAATCAACAAAATCTATCATCTCTGATTTTTCTAACAATATTCAGGTAATTAAATTATTTCTCATTTATCAAAAGAAGTATTAGTAGGTGTTATTTATTTCTGTCTTCAATTTGTTTAACTTTTTCTTTAAGTATTTAGATCACATACTTTTGAATATATAC
This sequence comes from Potorous gilbertii, assembly GCA_028658325.1. Classification (NCBI taxonomy): domain Eukaryota; kingdom Metazoa; phylum Chordata; class Mammalia; order Diprotodontia; family Potoroidae; genus Potorous; species Potorous gilbertii. Next base: position 29,258,776 of record CM053773.1, read on the forward strand.
ATACATATGTATGTAGATACGTATATATGTGTGTATATGTGGGCATATACATATACATATACACTCATGTATATATGTTTACGCATAGGTATACATATACGTTTACATATACATATGGAGAGAGACTAATGATATTCATTCACTATCTATGGTAATGTTAAGTAAAATTCATTTTCTTTGCTTTTCTCTTTTTTTTTATCATGTCTATATTTACTTTAGCCCTATCCAAAGTCAAGATTGCTCAACCGATTTTTTTGTTCAGCTAAAGCATAATGTTTTTCTCCAGCCCCTTATTTCAGCTCTTTGTGCATCTTTGTTTTTCAGGTATGTTTCTTTTGCATTGGATGTTGTTTTCTGAGCTCTTTTGTATCCTGTTCCATTTTATTAGCAAATCCATTCCATCAATACGCACAGTGTTAATACTCATGGCTTCTGTCATTTCCCTCCAACCTGAACTCTGTACTTTCATACTTTTTTCCTCTTTACAAGTAAGAAGATGGTAAAAGAGTGAGTGCGATGAATACTTTGTATCTTATAATTGAAATAGTCTATTTCTTCTCTCTTTCTTTCTCTCTGTGCCTCCCCCCTTCTCGTGTGTGTGTATGTGTATGTGTTTGGGTAGGGGGATTCATATGTAATTATACTCAATCTTTATCTACTTCATATGTGAGGTTCATAATATTCCTATTTCCTCCACACTTTCTTTCATGACAACATACTTTTCATCTTGCAAACCTGTAGTATATGCACGTATGATAGTGATCTTAATCTTCTACCTTCTTGCTTTCTCACCATCATCCCCTGACCCTCTCCTTTTTTCCTTTATCTAAAGCCATTAAAAAGGAATAAAATCACTTATAGGTTTCTTGTCATTTTTCCCTTTATAACCAACGTATTTCCTTGTATTCAGAATGTTCCATATGAGGAAACATTATATTCAGAGTTTTCCTGGGTCAGTTCCTCTTATCCCCCTTATCATATAAGTTGAGGAACCTATGTTTAGAGGTATCCACTTTCTGACATGTAAAAAAAATTATCCTCATATATTAACTTTCAATTAAGTATGTGTCCTTTTCTCTGTTTCTCTTGATTCCTGCATTTCCATTTGAAAATTTCTACTCATTTCTGAAATTATCTCGAATGCTTTGAAACAAGTTATTCTACTAGTTTCAGTTTTTTCCTCTAGAATTATATTTAGTTTTTTTTCCAGGTAAGTATCCTTGGTTATCACTTGCCTTTTGAAATATCTTATTATAAGCTTTCCTCTTCTTTATAGTGACAGCTTTATAGTGACAATAAGGTTTTGTAAACCTTATTTTTACATTCTTTGTTGCTTCTTATAGTTTTTTTTTTCTTTGACTTGGAAATTCTGCATTTGGTCTATGATATTCCAGGGATTTTTCATTTGGACGTTTCTCTGTGAAGGTAACTGATAGGTATATTTCTGTTTTCACTTTTTCTAAGAGCTCTTGGCAGTCTTCATTTATAATTCCTTATATTGTATCTAGATTTTCTTTCAGATCATGATTTTCAAAGAGTGTCATGCTTCTTACATTATCACTTTTAGATTTCTTTTCCAAGTAAGATGTTTCTGGGATAAAATTTCTTACATTTTTCAATATTTGATTTTTGTTTTATCATTTTGTTTTTTCTTATTAAATCATTGTTTTCTCTTTGGCTCAATCTAATTTCTGGGTTTCTAGTTCTTGGATGAAGTTCTCCACAATCTCATCTAAGATAACAACTGTCCCTGCATTATTTTCTCCCTAGCTTCCCCATTCCAAATGTCTTATTTCATTTCTTCTAGGTACTTGTGCCCCTGTGATCAGAACATTTTTTTTTTATCTTCCAGGCTTTAGGTATACTTGTTTTGTGGTTTCTATTCTCTTCAGGGTTTGCTCCTAAGCATCTTTATAACCAACGTATTTCCTTGTATTCAGAATATTCCAGATGAGGAAACATTATATTCAGAGTTTTTCTGAGTCTGTTCCTCTTATGCCCCTTATCATCTAAGTTGAGAAACCTATGTTTACATCAGTGTCCTTAGATGAATGTCATGGGGAGTGCCTGCCTTGTTCTGAGTATAGTAGCCCAAACTAGTAGGTCCCTCTTTCCAGGGAGTCTGGGGCTACTCTAGTTAGTCCTAGACTCCTCTTGTCACAAGGCTCCAGGGGTCATTCCTCTGCTGGTGCTGGGCTCAGGGACTATTCTGTTACTTGACTCACACAATAGACTTATAGCTACTTAGACTGGATTTTGCTTATGAAGTTGCTCCTTTGCCTGGGCTCAGTTATAGTAACTCATTGAACCTTAGCCATGGAACTGTTCACTAAGACTAGGTTCCCATAGCCACAGGCCTTAGGGACCACTCTGGATGGACTAGGGTCACTTCTGGACCCATTCCAGTATTATCAACAGATTCTCCCAGAGGCTTTCACGCCTACCTGCTTTCCTCATATTCTGGCCTCTGGAAGGCTCTAGTAGTCTTTTTGCAGATTTGTGTGTGGATGAGTTTACAGGTCATTCTTCTTATTTTCTTTTATAGAGTACTGTATTTCCAAGTCCTTATGAGGTATTTGTGGGAAGATCTGGGCTTTTCTATTTCATAGTATGCTACTTTACTCCAAAATTCCATCAGTCACTTTCTACAATTATTTCAACCATTCTTCAATCAATGGTTACAGAATTTGCTACCAGATATTTTTCTACCACAAATAATACTACTTTCAATTTTGCTACCCATGTGACCATTTTTTGTTCCAATTGTCTCCTCTGGACATATGAAAGTAATAGAAATTTGATTATTTTTCTTGCATAATTGGAAATTGTTTTCTAGAATGGTTGGACAAATTCGCACTGTTCTGGGAAAATAATTGTAATTATGTGAGAAAAGTGGCTAAAATGTTCATACCCTTTGATCCTATGATCCTTCTACTGGATATATACCCTAAGGAAACCACTGGCAGAAAGAATGGCTCTTCATTCACCAAAGCATTCATAGTATTATTATTTGTAAATAGCAAAACAGGAAACAAATTATGTGTTCATTGATAGGGAACAAAGAGAGAGAATGCAGGGAAAAAATGGGGCATAAGACAGATAATTTGTGTATATTCTTGGGAGATGCAGGTGATTATCCATCAAAGGAGACTGAGAAGTAGAGGGAGGGAAGGAAGGAAGAAAACCATATTTATTAAGTGCCTCCTGTATGCCGGGCACTGTGCTAAACACTTTATAAATCTCTCATTTGATCTTCACAATAGTCCCACTGCTGCAATCAACCAGAGGGACCTCTGTAGGCATTATCGATGCTATTAGTATCCTCATTTTACACCTGAGGAAACTGAGACAGAGAGAGGCAAATTGCCCAGGGTCATATACCTAGTAAACATCTGAGTTCATATTTGAACTCAGCTCTTCCTAACTCCAGGCACACGTCTCAATCCAGTGTGTTACCTGGCTGATGCTTATAACTAAGAGAAGGGAGAGAGACAGAGAGACAGAGAAAATGACAGAGAGACAGAGAGAAAGAAAGAGAGCTGTGTCACTAATAGCTAGACAAGAGAGAGTATCCCAGACAAAGAGGATCATCAACAGAGTTATGTGCTGGAGAGGAGTCCAGATGAAGGAAGATTGAGATTGGCCAACCTACCATTGGCCAACAGGAGAAACTATTCTAAGGTCCATGCAGTAAAAGCGTGATGCTTTTACTGGTCAACAGCTGCCAGTATCCTGGCCTCTTTGTTCTCTATACTTGTATTGCTCTCTAACTTCCTCCCATGAATCTTGGCCCTTAGGCTTCTGTGTAAGTCATCCGCTCCGCCTGATAAATGGAGTTGCTCAGTGGAGGCTTTACAGAGCCTTTCATAGCAAAGGTAAGTGGAATGTTACCTAATCCTAGAACCAGAAAAGGGCAGCAGATTTCATCTAATCCTCTCCGTTCAATGTGGTACTATGGAAAGAAAATATAGAAGCTGCAGTCAGAAGATCAAGGTTTAAATCAGGGTTTGGCTCCTTACTTCATGGTGCAATGATGGAAAGCATGCCAAAATGAACTCTAATACAGATTGTGCTATTTACTACTTTTGTGTTCTTGGGGAAATCACTTTATCTCTCTGAGTCCCAATAATCATATCCTTAAGATGAAAAAGGTTGCCCTACATGACTTCTAACACCCCTTCCAGATTCTAGATCCTGTGATTCCCTCATTTGACTGTCAAGAAAACTGAGACCCAGTGTGCTTAAAGTTACTGAAGGAAAAGTTGACTTCCTACTCACTAGTTAGTGGCGGGCTGAATCCCAGGCCATGCTGACCATGCATTCATTTCTCTATACTTTAGTGTCTCCTTGTAAATTAATGCAATGTTGTATACATTTTGAAATCCACAAGGTCTTACCCAGGTAAGTACCTATATCACTGAGTACCTAGACTTCATCCTATACCCCTAAAAAGAAACTTTTTCCTGAAAGTAGTAATGCCCTACTCTCTAATATGCTGCATGCAACTAGATACTTGAATGGTACCTGGGATCTTTTAAGGATCTGTTCTAAAGAATTTAATAGCATATTTTCAACTTGCCTTTATAACCTGCTGCTGTTTATGTTCCATAATGAAAGCTTCAAAGAGAGAGGGTAGGCAGCAGGAAGAAAGCTAATTAAACACTTTTAGGGTCATATTATTGGAAATGGGGCCCTCTGGTTGATTGCAACAGTGGGCATTATAGAGTACTAAAGCATTTGAAAAACAAAGTAGAGCATATAAAGAAAGCATCAGATAAAGAATAAGTTAGACTTTTTCTTTTCTTTTTGTAGTTAAGGACAAAGTTAATAACTTGGCCTGCTCATTGTTATAAATTAAATGACCAATTCTTTGACTAAATACATGGCAGTTAATAGAATCTTAATACAAGATTATTTCATTTGAAGGAAACAAAACAAAACCAAAAAAATGTTGGGGCAGAGAATGTTTCAGCAGTCCAGAGGACAGTCTAAACACAGGTGCAGTTGTATGAGAAGAGAGAACTGGCCCCAGAAGAGGTTTATAGCATGATGGAGTCCTTGGGAACAGTATCTGGAGACCAGGGAGGAGAGTTGGGTTATGCTACACAGGCCAGGCCAGTGGAGAACCATGAGGTGAGAGTAACAAGTAATGGGGAAGACCTGCTCTACAGGGGAAGTGTGCTTCTTCAAAGGAAGATGTGTTTCAAAATGTGAAACCCCAGAGCTCAGTTGCCCTGCTCAAGTTATGTCTCTGCTAAATCCTTGTTCAAGAGAAACATTGATGCTTTCAAAAAAGTAACAGAAAACAATAAATAACAAAAAGCTCTTCTTAAATTAAAGTAGTAAATGTTTTCAGGCAACTAAGTGGCATAGTGGAGAAAGTACCTGGCTTGGAGTCAAGAAAACTCAACTTTAAGTTCAAATCTGACCTCAGATACTTCCTAACTCCGTGACCATGGCCAAATCACTTAACTGTGGTTGCCTCAGTTTCCTCATCTGTAAAATGAGTGGAGAAGGAAATGCAAACCACTCTGGTATCTTTGCCAAGAAAACCCCAAATGGAGGCATGAAGAGTTGGATATGACTGAACATTAATACCAACACCAGAACCACCACCAACTGTAAATGTTTTCATTTGAAACTTACTACAAATTTTTTAAATTAATTTTATTTATTTTCAGTGTTCTACAATCACTACCATATAACTTAGATTTTTTCCCCTCCCTCCCCCTCCCTCCTCCACCCCTCCCTGAGACAGCATACAATTTTATATAGGTTCTACACATACATTACTATTAAGTATATTTTCACTATAATCATGCTGTGCAGAAGAATTAAAGTGAATGGGAGAAATCATATTACAAACCAAAACGTAATACATACACAAAAAATGATCTGCTGCATTCTGTGATTGAATTCCAAAGTTCTTTCCCTGGATGTGGAAGGTATTTTGCCTTGGAAGACCATTGGGGATTTTTTTAAGTCCTTGCATTGCAGTGAAGTTCCAAGTCTACCAGAAAAAACTCTCACACACTGTGGTTGTTGCTGTATACAAAGTTCTCCTGGTTCTGCTCCTTTTACTCATCATCAGATCATATAAGTCTTTCCAGGACTCTCTGAAGTCTTCCTGTTCATCATTTCTTATAGTACAATAGTGTCCCATTGCATTCCTATACCATAATTTATTCAGCCATTCAGGCATCCTTTTGATTTCCAGTTTTTAGCCATCGCAAAGAGTGCTGCTATAACTATTTTTGTACATGTGGGACTCTCCCATTTTTATGATCTCTTGGGGATAAGGGGATATAGTCCTAGAAGCGATATTGCTGGGTCAAAGGGTATGCACATTTTGTAGCCCTTTGGGCATAGTTCCAAATTGCTCTCCAGAATGGTTGGATGGGCTCACAGCTCCACCAACAATGAATTAGTGTTCCAACTCTCCCACATCTTCTCCAACATTTATTATCTTCTGTCATGTTAGCCAATTGGATAAGTGTGACGTGGTACATCAGAGTTGTTTTGATTTGTATCTCTCTAATAGTGATTTAGAGTATTTTTTCATATGACTATAGACATATTTAATTTCTTCCTCTGAAAACTGCATGTTTATATCCTTTGACCATTTATCAATTGGGGGATACTTATTACAAACTTTTAAAACTATTTCAGATATTTTGAAAGTTGAAAAAATCCCACCTAAGCCCTAGAATAATCTCTTGATGATAGTGTCCTAAATTCCTTAACATGAATTATATATTGGATGACAAAATGCCCCCTTTCCTATCTATTGTTTTGTCTGTGTATGGCTTACAGTGTAGGGTCAGTATATTTAAGAGTCACACAAACTATAGATAACTACTCAGTCAAAGAGGGAGGTCATGAACTAGCCACAGAGTGGGAAGGTGAAAACCTTATGCTATTGGACCACACATACAGACACTTCTTGGAAAATATGAATCGACTTTGTGATGTCTGTCAATCTACTAAGTTAATGATATAGTAAAATCTATTCATTGATTCGTTATTAGTGATCCCCCAAAGTCTCCTTCAATTAGAAACAAGATCCCTTCCTCTGTTGGATATGCAGAGGTTCAATAGTATGGTTAAGCATGGATTTAGTCAATGTGAATTGAAATGGAAAGTGTTCCCTAGAGTACTCTGTTTTTAAATTAACTGACAATTCTTATTTGCAGTTAGTCAATTAACTTTGAATGCAACAGAATTCTGGTATCCTGCTATGACGACAATAGCAACAGATGAATTCCTTAAGGTCATAAACAGAGACTCCATACTAATAATCAAGACCCTTATAGTTTCTTTAAAAAGTAGATGCCTCCAGTGCTCTGCTCTTCCTCAGATAAAACTGAATAATAATTTGAGCTTGTTTATTTTTAAGAGAAAATTTTCTTGGTCCTTCAAATTAAAAAATTGTGGAAGGGTGGATGTTTTCCCCATTTTTCTTTATTGAAAAAGGAAAAAGAAATATTGGTACCTATTTCAGAAAAGCTGCCTCATGGCTGATGGATTAAATTCCTTCAGTTCTGTATGCATCACTCATGCTTTGGGTATAATAGCTAAATTTCTTGCTTTAACATTCATGGAACTACTATTCTTTAAGAAAAGTCATAGAAGCATGATTATGAATTGGTATACAAAGACAAATACTTTGTGAACCTGGCTGAATAATAAGCAGTGTCAAAAATATTAGAGATTTTCCTAATTAGGGACAGAATCAAATAAGAGAGAATCTTTTGGTTTTGATTTTATTAATATTCTTAGAAGTTTTATTTTGATTTGGTTTTGGAGGCAACTAGATGATATAAGCTAGATGGACCAAGGAAGACCTGAGTTTGAATCCTGCCTCAGATTTACTAGTTGTGTCATCCTGCGCAGGTCACTTGACATCTCAGCCTGAGTTTCCTCATTTGCAAAATGGAGATAATGATAGCACTGACCAACTAGGGTTGTTGAAAGGATCAAATGAGATAATATTTGTAAATGCTTTGCGAACCTGAAAGCACAATATAAATGTTAATTATTAATATTATTAGCTAGTTTTTAAAGCCCCTAACTAACAAAGAGAGCTACGTGGCATAGTGGATAGATAGCCTGACCCGAAGTCAGGAAGATTCATAAAATCCAGCCTTCGACATTTAGTAACTGTGTGATCCTAGGCAAGTCTCCTTGATCCTGTTTGCCTCAGTTTCCTTACTGTAAAATGAACTGGAGAAGGAAGTGACAAACCGCTTCAGTATTTTTACCAAGAAAACCCCAAATGTGGTCATGAAGAACTGGACATGACAACAACAGTAAAATTTTCACTTGAAACTTACTATAAATGGTTAAAACTAATTTATATTTTAAAATTTGAAGAAAAATAAAAAAAACATACAACAACTAGCAGAGAGAAACAGTATGACTCAGGACCTCTAGGCTATGGAGTTACTTATAACCAAGATTCCTGTGAGTTAGGGCAGAGATGTCAGACTGCTACAGATCACATGCCACCCACAACATCCCGGAGTGAGGCTGAAGGAAAATAAAAAATAATTTCTATTTGATTTCAATCTATCAATATATTAGTAACAAAGAAACATATAAACATGTGTAATCAACATATAACCAGTAGGGTTCTTCCTCAAGTATGGTTTCATGGTCTCCCATTTTTTTTTATAAATTAATTTATTAATTTATTTTTAGTTTTCAACATTCACTTCCATAAATTTTAAATTTTTTCTACCTCCCTCCCTTTCCCCTTCCCTATGATGATGTGCAATCTGATATAGTCTCGAAATATACATTCTTAGTAAACATATTTTTATATTAGTCATGTTGTATAGAAGAATCAGAACTAATGGAAGAAATCATGAGAAAGAAAACAAAAAAAATAAATAAAACATAACAAAAGAGAAATTAGTCTGCTACAGTCTGTGTTCTGATTCCATAGTTCTTTCTCTGAATGTGGACAGTATTTTCCATCATGAATCCTTTGGAAATGTTTTAGGTCCTTGCATGGCTGAGAAGACCTAAGTTTATCAAAAATATTCCTCATACACTGTGGCTGTTACTGTGTACAGTGTTCTCCTGGTTCTACTCACTTCACTCAGCCTCAGTTCATATAAATCTTTCCACATTTTTCTGAAGTCTATCATTTCTTATAGCACAATAATATTCCATTACATTTATATACTACAACTTCTTCAGCTATTCCCCAACCGAAGGGCATCCCCTAAATTTTCAGTTCTTGGTCACCACAAAAAGAGCTGCTAAAAATATTTTTGTACTTGTGGGTCCTTTTCCCATTTATTTGATCTCTTTGGAATATATCCCTAGAAACTATATTGTGGGTCAAAGGGCATGCACATTTTTATAGCCCTTTGGAGATAGTTCCAAACTACTTTCCAGAATGTCTAGATCAGTTCACAACACCACCAGCAATGCATTAGTGTACCAATTTTCCCACATCTTCCCCAGCATTTATAATTTTTCTGCTTTGTCATGTTAAATGGTCCCCATTTTTGCCCGAATTTGACATCACTGTCTTAGAATGTCACATCTCAGTAAAGCAGAGTAGAGGTAAAAATGATTTTTCTTTGTTCATTCCCTCTAATTCCACATCAGAATTCTGCTTCTCTGTTATTACTTTTCCCTATCATGTGGTTGTAGCTGAGATTTAACACCAGTTAGAGCAAGAATTAAAAGGAACACAAAGAAATATGGAAAGACATGAAATTATTCAGAGAGCAAATGCAAGAGACTGAAGAATGAAGAATCATGTTTTCAGTTTTTTTCCACCACGTCTAGTTCTTTGTGATCCCATTTGAGGTTTTATTGACAAAGATGCTGTGACAGTTTGCCATTTCTGTCTCCAGTAGATTCAACAGATGAGGAAACTGAGGCAGAGTTAAGTGACTTGCCCAGGGTCACACAGCTAAGAAATTTCTGAGGCCTTATTTGAACTCAGGAAGATTCATTTTCCTGACTCAAGGCCCCGTACTCTAGTCAATTCCGCTGTGCCACCTAGCTGCCTTTATCTTACCCATAGGTTGCTTTCTATTATTTATCTTGGGTGACATTTTTCTAAAACTTCAAATAAAAACATGACATTTAAAAGACACAGATGTGTTCATTTCCAGAATAGATTTTTTTTGCAACAAAACATGAGATAGGAACCCAAAAGAGAGAGGACAAATTTCTTTCCTACTTGACTTTTTGTCTCTCTTTAGCTCTTACCTTCGCAACTCATAATAACAAATGAAACATTTAAACATAGAGTACATTTTATAGTTTCAAATAGGCCCTTAATAGAGCCCTTTCTCCCAAAACTGATCAGCATTTAGTATTCAAAAATGACAAGCTGTGTTTATTTGCTATGAGGACTTCAGAAGACTTTTTCTTCCTTTCATCAACACAATATCATCTTATTTTCTTGGTAGTGCTGTGTGTGTGTGTGTGTGTGTGTGTGTGTGTGTGTGCGCGCGTGCACACAGCTTCTTTAGGAAAACCTTATGTTTTCAAAATGTCTAATGGGAGTACAGAAAAAACTAATTTATAAAAAGGTGAATGCTACAATCTGCATGACTAACATACCTAGTAAGCATACTAAAACTTGACCAGTTGCCATTTTGTGCAGGAAACATTTTTTAAGTACTCAGTTAACTAAGGAAATTGTATCACACTTGACAGAAAGAACATACTATTCTCCAGGCAATGACTAGATGATTTTGTGATCTTTATACAGAAATGGATCTCCTGTGAATAGATTGCTAAGCTCTTGGAACACTGCCAAACTACCAGCCTTTTCTCACAGTTGCTTTGTGACACTGGGTGGGACCTTGGTAGAAGTTGGATAATGGAAGTGAATGGTAAGCTATACAATTGCGAAGGAGTATGGATAGATGGAATCCTCTCTTGCTTCAAGCAAGAAAGATGTGAATGGTTCAGCCTAGACCTTGACTTCTCAGAAGAAAATGAAAACACTTGAATTATACAAGAGATGAAATGTTTAATTTTGGGTAGAGATAATTTATTAAATAAAAGTGTAGAGATGTAAATAATGATGGTCTTGCAAAAAAATGACTTGCCATTAATTGAGGACTGCATATGAAAAAAAATCACATTGATGCATAATTTGCAAGGATGTCTTTTTTTCTATAGAATATAATTGTTGAACTTCATTTCATGAACTGTAAAACTTATATAGGCATACCTAACTTGGCATTGACTTTTCCTGTGAAAATACAAATTTAAGTAAAAAAACTATTGAAGGAATGAAGTGCTCCTAGGAGAACAACATTTTATTTTATTTTAAAGAGGAGAACAAGTGGGATTGACACTGAGGGCAGGTTTAATCTTATGGGGTTTTAAGCAGATCTACATCATTTTCTGTGTCTGCTGATGAAGGACATAATAGCATGGAGTTACTTTAGTTACACAGTTTAGCTTTTCCATTTGTGATCTATCCTCTACAAAGGAAACTCCATCTATCAGTACAGGTCAACAGAACATCAACAATAAACATTTCTTAATCACCTATGTGCCAGGAACTGTGCTAAACACTAGGGATACAAAGAAAGACAAAACACAGGTCCCTCGAGGAGCTCACTTTCTAAAGGGGAGACAAATACAGGATACATCAGAGATAAGCAACTTAGGAAAAATATTAGCATTTAGGAAGATACTTTGCAGAAGATGGAATTTTAGTTAAGACTTGAAAGAAGTCAAGGAAACCAGGAGAAAGAGACAAGGAGGGAGGGAATTCAAGGAATGACAAACAGCCAGTGAAAATGTCCCAAGATATAGAGAAGAAGGCCATTGTCGCTGGATCATTGAGCACATGGTGAAGAGTAGGATGAAAAAAAGGATTGGAAAGCTTAGGGTGGGAGGATCATGGAGGTCTTTCAACCTCAAATAGAGGATTTCATAGTTGATTTTAGAGATAATAGGAAGCCACTGGTGTTTAGTAATTAGGGATGTGTGACATATTTAGACCAACCCTTTAGGAAGATTGCTTTGACAGCTGAGTGGACAACAGGCTAGAACAAGGATATATTTGAGGCACGGAGACCAACCAGTAAACTATTGAAATAGTCCAAGTGTGAGGTAATTAAGACCTATTCCAGGGTGGTCACAATATCAAAGAAGAGAAGGGGATGGGGTACATAGAAGAGAGTTTTGGTGGTGGAATCAACACAAGTTGGCTACAGATCAGATGTGGGAGGTGAAGGAGCTGAGGTGTAACACCTGAGTTGTGAGGGTAACGGTGAGAATGAGAGTGACCTTGACTTTATAGGGAAACTAGGAGGAGACGATGAGCCTAATTTTGGATATATTGAGTTTACAATGTGTATATGGCATGCATTTTGAGATATCCAGTAGGTAGCGGAAGATGCATAATTGGAGAGGAAGGGAGAAGTGAGAACTAGATTAGTCAATCTAAGAATAATCTGCATAGAAATGATAATTTAATCTATGGGAGCTGGTGAGATCACCAACTGATGCAGTGCAAAGAGAGAAGGGCCAGGATGGAGCCTCAGGGACACTTTAGACAGCTGTCTTTGTCCCTAAGTGCTTAAGAGACTTGCCCACATAACCAGAATGTTTCAGTGGGAGAATCTGAACTCAGTTCTTCCTGACATTCAAGGCCAATGCTCTTCTACCTTACATCACATTAAGCCTGTTTGATGAGTATCAACAATGTGATAAGGAAATGTTGACTGAGGAGGATTTGACTTGGGATATGCTCACACATTGTGGAATGGTCATAGGATATTTGAGGGAGAATATACTTGTCTTTCTACTTGCACAGTATAAAATTACAGTCTGGAACCTTCCCTTACTTAATTGTCTAACTTTCCTTTGGGCAAAAGTGTTACAGATTAAAATGGAGAGAAGAAAGAAGGGCACATCTTCAGAAGGTTTTCTATAAGCTGCTTTTTAGATCCACCAGACATTTTCTATCTTTCCTAAGGAAAGTTTCTGGAGCACCTTCGGGCTTGTTTCTTTCCAGCCTTCTGCGGAGCAAATATATACTGCAGTGGGATAAAAGATAATACAGAAAGATTTTGCTTGAGGTAAATAGTAATATAGGTGTCTCTTATGCCACAATTCATTGGAATACAAGACAATCTATTCCAAAGACAGTGTCTGTCAAGTTGTGCCAGATCACCTAAAAAATACAAAAAAAAAATGACACATGCTTCTTAGCACATGTCCAAAATGCTTTGGTCATTCAAGAAAACTTCAAATACTAATAACACTATACCCGGAGGATGATCTAAATTATCAGAGCTGGGGAACCTGTGGCCATGAGGCCTTTTAGGTCCTTGAGTATGGCCTTTTGACTGAGTCCAAGTTTTACAGAAAAGTTCTTTTATTAAGGAGATTTGTTCTGGAAAGTTTGGATTCAGTCAAAGGGCTGCATTTGACCATCTAGAGGGCCACATGTGGCCTTATGGCCACAGATTTCTCACCCCTGATCTAAGAGGTAGGAGCAATTAGAGAACTTCCTATGAACTATAATGTTCAGTACACACAACCCACAAGCGGGAAAAAAAAAAAAACAGAAAAGAAAGGAACAGAAAAGCCTCCAGATAATGGTAGATTGGTCTTGTTAAATTTCTGCAAAATTGTTAGTAATGTCTAATGAGAGAGTCAGCTTGATACAGTGAAAAGAAAGCTAGGCTCAGAATGCCAGGAGGAAGAGTCCAGGTTCCATACCTGACACACACTGGCAGTGTGATCCTGGGCACATCACTTAACTTCTCACTCTTGGGCAGTTCTCTGAGCTGCAAAGGAGGGGTCAATCTGTTTCCATAGAGATAATGCTCTCATCTGGGAGTTCCTTACATTAATAAAAAGACAGTTCCTAACCTGATCCGTTTCATTCCAGTATGGTATTTAACATCACAAACATAACCATGCAATTATCCTTTTACACCTGATTACTTATTTGTGAAATTTAGAGAATAAAGTATGCTACCCCAAGGCATCGAACGTTCAGGGAAGCATTGGCTTGTGCTCATTCCTAAGTTTGACTAAGTAGAGAAGGAAAATGGATAGTTTCTTCAGCTTATTCTCTTCTAATAAGTTACTTCAGGGATGGAATTCAGTGCACTCTCAGGAGTGAGTAGAATGATAAGGATATGATCCAACAATCTATTCTAATCGTGAAGAATTAGAAATACAAGTAATAAGATCTCTCTCTTTGGGACCTAGGTTCTCTACCTACCTTCACTGAAGCTTCACAGGGGTAGCTTGGGATGTCTAAAGGCCTCAGCAGCCTTTACAAGACAGACAATGATTGGGTGGAACTCAATACATTTTATTTGACAAAAGAAACCTTACTTCCCCTGGAAATTTAACTCAGGGAACATTAATATTAGTATCTCCAAAGTGGGGAAAATGGAAAGGATTTGGGCTACCTGCTGGATGATCAGTCAGTTCACTTGTGTATATCATCAGCCATACACTTTCCCAGGCTGTAGTTTAATTGCATGACATTTTTGTTAGAGATTTTCCTCTACAACCTTAGATGCAATATGGGTAATGCCCTCAGTAAATAACATTTGACAACTGAATAATTGTAAGGAAAATAACTGCATTTAGGACATCCCTTCCTTCTGTTTCTTCTTGGATTTCGTACTAACAACCCTCAAAGGTTTTGTTCCTCATGTAACTTAAATCAAAAACTCAGTGATGAGGCTTGCTTAGGAGAGCTTGTGGCTAGTCTGTGTGCTAAAGATCACAGAGGGAGGAAAACATGATATTATTATAGGTTAGAGGAACTCCAAAATATGGTACAGTGGGAAGAGCCTTATTTCCACATATCATTGAATCATCAATGTGACATACATGTGGGACTGAGAGCTTAGCACTATGCCCTGGAACTTACTAGGCGATTAGTGAATACTTGTTAACTAAATGTTTATTGACTAATTTTTTTAACTATATGTCCATGTTCTGAACAAATACTAACAGTATAGGGCTTTCCTATACCATAAACACTACTGCTCTAGTTCTTTTTCCAGGGGACACTGAACTCAAGCGTCTGAGCTTGAAGTCAAAGGGAAGGCCTGAATTCAATCCTAACTTTTGCCACTTCTGCCCATGTGACCTTGGGAGATTCCTGGGTCTCTGTTTCTCA
The DNA here is from genome assembly GCA_028658325.1 of Potorous gilbertii. Taxonomy (NCBI): domain Eukaryota; kingdom Metazoa; phylum Chordata; class Mammalia; order Diprotodontia; family Potoroidae; genus Potorous; species Potorous gilbertii. Next base: position 29,273,921 of record CM053773.1, read on the forward strand.
AATGTAAACTGAAGGTGCTACATGAGATGATTTCTAAACTTCCCTAGGAAGCAGCTCCTGATGGTGAACTGAGGCTCACAGGCTCAAAGATCCCGTATGACACTCTGACCTATGAGTCTATGATCCTCAGGCAGACCTCCAGGTAGGTCAGTTTATGGAGCAGAATCAGTGATCAGGCTAGAAGTCATTGAAGTAATATTCCCATCTGCTGATTGGACCTCATAAAATGAAATATTGTACTACCCTCAATAAGCTTACCTCTTTGATTATAGAAATATTCCTTTAAATACTAATATTGTATCTAAGACATTAACTAAGAGGAAGAACAGTCAATTTAAAAAGAACTTTACATGCACTATAATGTTCTAAAGAGTCTTATTTCTACAAATTACTATAATCTTACCCATGTGAGGGATAGAGAGCATGGCACAGTTTCCTAGGATTTAATGGATGATTAATAAGTACTTATTGATTGACTAATTGCTTGTTGACTAATTTTGCTGACCGTATGTTTGATGTCTGAGCATATATTAACAGTGTAAGACTTTCTAATACCATAAAACTCCTGTTTTAGTTAATTTTCCATGGAATATGGAAGCAGTTTTTGTTTCATTCCATCAGTTTCATTCTATGAAATAAGTTTGCATAAATATGCCATTGTACTTAAGCAATGCCTTCCCTAGGCACTAATAGATATGTGTACCCATTAGTGCCTGGTTAGGAAGGGCAAAAGCTGGAATATCAAATAAGAGCACAGATGACTAATTCATTTACATTAGGAGGCTCATTGATTTAGAACTAGAAGGAACCTTTGGGTACTGTCAAGTCCAACCCCCTCAGATGAGAAAATTTAAGATGCTGAGTGGTTCAAATGACTTTTTCACACACATAAAAGCAATGCATGTCAGAGTTGGGTTTTGAACTGACTTCCTTTTACTCCAGATCCCATGCCTTTCTAGCGCACCTTGCTGCCTATTATACCAGTCATAATTTTATTTTGTAGAAACTAAGTCATAGCCACAAATAGCTAAATGGAACTTTAACTAAATCTAAGGTCAGAACTAGTCTGAAATACATTTGTCCATCTTTGAAGGACTTTTTGTATTTAGCTTTAGTTGTTGTTCAGTCATTTTCAGTCATGCCTGACTTTGTGACCCCATTTGGGGTTTTCTTGTTGGAGATACTGGAGTCGTTTGCCATTTCCTTCTCCAATTCATTTTACAGATTAGGAAACTGAGGGAAACAAGATTGAATGATTTGCCCAGAGTCACACAATTAATAAGTATCTGAGTCCAGATTTGAAATCATGAAAATGAGTCTTCCTGGCTCCAAGCCCCATGCTCTATGCCACCTAGTTGCCCTACAGCATTTAGCTGTACTGGTGCCATAAATAGTTCATTACAGGTGTTCATTATCTGTTTCCTGGATCCTTTTGAGGTTTCATCACATCTTGGCACTTCAATGATCTTGGTATTAAAGCAATAACCTCCATGTGGTTGAGGAGCTATTCTGTCAGCATGTTTTCCTATTGCTGTCCATAGACAAGCAGTGTGGTATTAGGGATGGAACTCTATAAATAGCCAGGAAAGCTGGGCTTCAATTCCTCCTTACACTTTAAGAAACTGACTAACTTATGAGCAAATCAGTTAAAGTGATAGCAAGGTACAGTGGAAAGAGCATGGGTGGAGGAAAAAGCCACTTAATCACTATGGGTCTCAGCTTTCTCCTCTGAGAGAGATAGATTTAATGATCCTCAAAGTTGCTTCCAGCCCTCAATCTATGAGCCTCCTAATGTAAAGGAGTCATGGTTTATTCTATCTTTTTAGTGTTCTTGTCACTCAAAAAATGTCAGTTTCCTCATCTTTTTTTTTTTTACAATTGGGATAATAGTACTTGTCCTATTTCACAGATTCTCCATGGGAAACATGTTGCAAGTCTGATGTAATACAGTGTGAAATTACTGAAATGACTGACCAACAATCAGAAATGAATGGACCTTGCAATGTGTCTGTAAGATATTCTTATTCTACAGAGAAAGGAAATGTCTGTCGCCTTTCAGCACACCAAAGTTTTCTCATCAATGATAAACAACAAATGAAGCTTTTTCTGACCAGATGATCACAAGAATCTCTGTGGGAAAACATTAAGCTTTTAAGCGGTAGGAGTTTTGCATAGTGAATAATGCTGGTATTGAAGTCAGCAGAATGTGGGTTTCAGTCCCAGCACTGACATTTGCAAGCCACGTAACTATGGACAAGGTATTTAATACTTCCATACCTTAGTTTCATTATCTTTCAAATGGAAATAATAATGTTTAATGCCTTCCTCACAGGGTTTTTATGGGGCTCTGAAGAGATAACATTAAAGGTTTTGCAAACCTGAAAAATGTTATATAAATAGATCCCAATTATTTGTTTTGTGTGATTTTCTAATGAATTTGAATATGAACTTAATTATCTAATTATACCTATATGAAGTCAATTTCCCCAACTTCGTCACTGTCTCTTTCTCTGTTTCTGTCTCTGTCTCTTTCCATCTCTGTTTCTGTCTCTATCTGTTTCTGTCTCTCTGTCTCTCTCTCTGTCTTTCTTCCTCTCTATCTCTGTCTGTTTCTTTGTCTCTGCCTCTCTGTCTCTCTTTCCCTGTCTCTACCTCTGTCTCTCCCTCCTATTATGGTAGGAAAGGGAAAAAAAGGGAAGAAGGGAAGCTGTATCATACAGGTAGATGAAATTTGCACGGCAGTGATTTTGGCAATGCCTATTCCTATCATGCATCTCCAAGATAGCTTAGATTCCAGAATGGTTCTGTCTAGAAATTCTATAGATATAGCTATTCTACCATGGGTGAGATCTCCACCCCTTTAAAAATCTTAGACAGAAGGTAGTAGTGATACAGAGTAAAATTTGGTGTAGAATGGCACACAGAATAACTAGAAGCATGGTTAGGGTTGTGATGATGAGGGGAGAGAAGGGATGAGGTGTTCTTTTAGATAACTGGTTACCCCAAAAGATATTGAGGAAGAAGTAGAGGGAAAGAAGTCTCTTGACTCCCTGAAATGAAGTGATTTAAATGTGCCTCCCTGTAGTCAAAAAAGAATTGAATTTTATGCCCTTAATGCTTTAGTGACTTTAGTGGTAAGATATTGTCATTTATTAATCTGGCTTAACGAAGTGTTTAGTGGTACCTAAAGTGAAGAGCAGTTTAGCCCAGAGATGAAGAACTGAAAGGAGAGAAATTAATCAGCAATGCAGAGTAGAAGTTATGATTTCTTATTCTCTTTGAAGTTAAAGACAAATTCTTCATACTGAATTTTCTCACTAAAAGAACATTTTTCTTAATCTGTATATTGAATTTCTTAAAAGTCTACCTCCAGCCACCAGGTAAACATATAGTTCAGAAACTTTTAAAAATAGCTTTTCTATTTGCCCAAGTCACTAGAAATATTGCTTCACTGAACTAGCCTGGATTCTGGAATAAATGTACATTTAAGCTTTTTTTTACTCTTCAAAGACCTCTTTTAATTCTTATTTTCAAAACACAAGGATTATTGTGCATTTAATGCTTGCCAAAATTTTCTTCTTTCAAATGAAAGCTGTTTTGACTTTTATGAGTGCAGAAAAGCATCACAACTTACGTCAACAGCTTGTTGTTGTTTTTTAACCAACTTAATCATAAAATGGTAGGAACAATTTTGTTACTCTTGAGGGAATTGCAACATTCCAAGCTGAGAAATGACATGCCTAATTTTATTCCAGTAAATGTTTCAACTTAATATAGAATTTTCTCAAAGTAGCACTATATAAAGTTTCCCATCTAACTTTGACTTAAGCAATACAATTACACCCCTTTCAAGTTGGAGCTAATAGTCTTGGAATGTTTATCTGGGGAGGTAACCATTAATAGTCTTGAGTTATAGTCTACTTTCACCTTTGGTCAGGATATCATAACCAAATGTTTGCAGAGATAGCATTTTTAAGAGGTAGGAGGGACTTAGAGCTGGAAGGGTAGGGCTTTAGGGTTGATCTGGTATACCTAGTCATTTTACAGGTGTAGAGCTGAGAATGACCTAGGCCTAAGGAAGGAGATAAATGGGAAAGGAAAGAAAAGGAGGGGAAAGGGAAGAAGAAGGTAAAGAGAAAGAGGAAAGGGTGGAGGAATAGTTAGGGGAAAGGAAAGAGACAGGAGAAGGGGAAGGGAAGGGAGAAAAAGAAAGGAAAATAAAAGAGAAAAGGGAGGGAAGAATTTATTAAGGGAGGATTTATTAAGTACCTACTATGTGTTGGGCATTGTGCTTAGCACTTTACAAATATTATCTCATTTAATCCTTATAGCAGACTCTGAGGGATAGAAGTCCTTTGTCCCCATTTTATAATTGAGGATACTGAGGCTGAGACAGGTTAAGTGACCTGTCCAAGCTCACACAGTAAATATCTGAGGCAGAATTCCAAGTTTTGCTCCAAGTCCTGCACTCTGTCCAGTGCATTACCTAGTTACCCTTAAGTAAATACTCAACATCTTCAAGATTGGACTTTTCCATCATAAACTGACTACCTTTCTGAGTTTTTCTATAATTGCTAATGATGTTATTGTCTTCCATATTACTTTACCTCCTCAAATTGGTCATTCTTCTTCAACATTTCCTCTGGTCCACAAATCATATAAGTTTAAAAATTCCATTGTCTCTTTTCTTTTTTTCTTTCCATTCCTAGGATCACAGACACAGATATGAAAAAGCCCTCAGAAGTCTTCTAGTCCAACTCCCTTCATTTTACAAATGTGGAAACTGAGACCTAGAAAGACTCAAAGTCACATTGCAAAATCAGGATTCAAAGTCAGTTCCTCTGACTCCTAATATGGAATCTCTTCCATTGAACTCTACTTCTTTCTTGCCTTCCCCCAACTATTAACCTCACCACTTCCATATAAATCATATCATCAACTGTTTGACTTCCCCACTTTCTCAAATTGCTCATTCCACATAATAGAGCAGGATGATTTTTTTCATCACTTGATTTTTCACTCACTTGATTAAAAATGTTTTTTCTCTTGAGTCAATCCAAACTCTTCTATTAACGAATAATTATTTAATATTTGCCTAAGACATAGTTAATACTACAGCAGGTGCTATGGATAAAAAAGAAATGTAAGATATGATCCTTATGCCAAAAGCTTAGGTTCTACTTGGGAACACAAGACTAAAATACATAACAAACTGATTAGTTCACAATGAAGATAGATTATAATTAAATGAGAAACTGTGTAACATGAACTGTAGATGCATAATGGTTCTGAAGAGAGGTTAAGAAAAGCAGGAATGAGCTCCCTTCACCTCTCTCCTTTTCTCAAAGTTGCTTCCTTTGATCGTGTTATTCATATTTTTCTAGTTACTGTGTTCATTGTTCTCATACTTCATGCTTCTGCCTATTTTATTCCATCAGTATTACATTTATATGTGTATATATATGTATATAAATATTTTTCCTGTTTCTCCAACTTTTAAACTTTATCTTACCATACTAGAAAATAGTATCCTATTCTATTTATGTATCATTTATGTACACTTATGTAACTTTTTCAGCTATTTCTCAATTAATGGACACCCAATTTTTCTATAGCTCTTCATTGACTTGAAGAGTGTTACTATGAACATATTATATGCACATAAATATGTATGTATTTCCATCTTTGATTTCTTTGAAGCATATGAGTTTGTGTAGCATTTTTGAAAACTGAAAGGACATGGACAGTCTAGTCAATTTTCTAGAACAATTCCAAACTCATATCCAGAACCATTGGATCACTTTGCAGTTCCATCAAGGGTATTAGAATATCAATTTTCCTACAGTCCTTTAAAAATTGAGTAGTATACCATTTTGTCATCTTCGAAAATTTACTTAGTGTAAGGTTAAACATTAGAGCTCATTTGATTTCTATTCTCTTATTATTAGTGATTTAAAGGAAGTTTTCACATGGTCACTTATGGTTTACAATTCTTTTGAAAACTATTAAGCCCATTCTTCAATGCAGCAGTTTTCAAAGTGCATTATAAAAGAATTTTCAAAAGAAGATTGCAAAATATTAATAATTACCTAAAACACTTTTGTGATGTATATGGAGAAGCATATGAAGACACACAAATTGATGCAAAGTGAAGCAGAAAGAACCAAGAAAACGAAATTAAATGAAGACCAAAACAACATAAATGAAAAACAGGAACAACAAAATCAAAACTGAACAAACTAATTTTGACCCAGAAAAAGAGATAAGAGAATATACCACCCTAGCTTCTTTGCACGAGGGGAAATGGACTATAGAAGCAGAATACTCCATTTACTGTTGGAATAAATTGATGTGTTGATTAATTTCCTGAAATGCTTATTTCTCTTTGTTGTTATATGTATACATATATGTGTATATATGCATATTTATCTATATATCTGTGTTGCTTTGAGTAGGCACAGGGTGACTTAAATGTGATTTTAAAAACAATAAATATCAATGAATATTTTAAAAACCCTATTAATTTGTATACTTTGAGTTATTGGGTAGTAGTTTTTGGTATGATATATATGCATGTGTACATATATATATATATGCACACACACACAGAAAGAGAGAGAGAGAGAGAGAGAGAGAGAGAGGGAGGGAGAGAGGATTTACATATTTGTGCCAACTCCCTGGATGAGTTAGATATCATACTTTTATCAATGATATATGATTCTAATATTTCCCCAATTTATTTTTCTCTTATAATTCTATAGTAAATGGTTTTGTTCTTGAGAAAAATTTTAAATCACATGACCCAAACTGTCTATTTTATGATCTTTGTTATCACGTGACTGGCTAAAAGTTTCCTTGTCCTCATCCGGTCATAGTTGTGAAAGGTTCTTGCTCCTCTTTACCCCTAATTGTTTTATTACATGGCTTGTGAAATTCAGTTCATATGGGCATTTTAATTACCTGTGGTATTACTGCTATAGTGTATTACAGAAGTGATTTATATTTGACGCTTCCATGTCTTCATCACTCACTATCTTCAATTATTTGCTATCTGACTCCCAACTTCCCTGATTTAAACAGCTCTTTTTATTGTTATTAATAAATGACATGCTAAAGATTGCTTTTTCAGTCATCATTATCTTTGATGTCTTTTCAGCTTTTGATACAGTTGATAATTTCCTATCATTTGGTTCTTCTTCCTCTTATAACATCCCTATGGGCATCAGGAAATGCTTCCTGTAGGAGGTTGATCATGAGCTCATCCCTGAAATATGCTCTGAATTCTAAAGGGACAGATGAGGAGAAAGACTGTTACAAGTATGGAGGACAGATGTGCAAAGGTAATAAGTAGGCCAGTTTGGCTTGGAGGGAAGAGAGTTAATGGGGAATAAAGTGAAATGAGCCTGACAAGTGCTTTGAATATCAGCTAAGGAACTTATATTTCATCCTAGAAGCCATAGGTAGACACTGAAGATTCTTGACCAAGGAAATGGCATTGTCAGACCTACGCTTTAGGAACATCAGTTTGGTTACTGTATAGGAATGAATTAAAGAGGGGTGAGTCTTGAATTAGGAAGATCAATTTGTTTGCTAATATCATTGAAGTCAGAGGTGATGAAGGAGCGATTTTGGTGGAGGAAAAAAGGAAGAGATTTAAGAGAGAGGATTAGAAGTAGAGTTGGAGCAATTTTACAAATAATTGTATAGAGAGTAGAGTTGATTACAACATAAGCCTGAAAACCTGGGTGACTGAAAAGAATAAAAATAGGGAAGTTAGGAAGAGGGGTAGGTATGAGAAAACATATAACAAACCCTGTTTTCTATATGTTGAATTTGAGATGTCTCTGGCATCTCCCAGTGGAGACTGTAAGCATGTTGTTGGTGATTGGTATAGGATTGCAAGTTCAAGAGAAAGTTGAGAGATGATTATGTAGATATGGGAATTATTTGCATACAAATGACCATTGAAACCATGGGAACTGAGGAGATCACCAGAAAAAACAGTACAAAGAAGAAGACTTAAGACAGGGTCTTAGGGTATGCCTGCATATAGGGAGTGGAAAATAATGAATAACGCTTCAAAGGATACAAAGGAAGAGTGCATAGACAGAAAGAGAGTGAAGAGAAAGTATTATCATGAAGCTGAGGAAGGAGAGAGTACTTAGGAGGAGGGGATATGTGATCCAAAGGGTCAAAGTCTCCATAGAAAGTCCCAGATTGATGAAGACTAAGAAAAGATGAATGGATTTAGCTACTAAGAGATTGTGGATAACCCTGGACATTGCGGTTTCATTGGCATGGTGGGTTCAAAAGTCAGAATGCCAGGGGTCAAGAAGCAAGTTATGTAGGAGGAAATGGAGGCTATAAGTGACATATTTCCAAGCAGGGTTGGCTATTAAAGAAAAGAGAGATAAGACAATATATCTTTCTTGAGGGGATGGTAGGGTTAAGTAAAGTTTTTTAAGGCTGGCACAGACCTGGGTATGTGTACAGGCAGCAGAGAAAAAGCCCAAGGACAGGAAGAGATTTAAGATTCAAGGAAGAAGCAGCTCAAGGAGGGTGGTAAATAGGGCAAGCTCCAAGACTGGAACAAAAGGAAAAGACTTGTGGATAATGTTGGACCAGGGGCTGTTTAGGAAAGGAGTCAGGCCTGAGAAACCCAAATTTGTAGATATCAAAAATCAATAAAGCAATTTTTTAACTTTCTTCTATGTCCTCAGCTGTGATTTAGCCCACTTTTTAAATCTATGTCAAAATTACAACGTTTTTGCACATAAGTCAAATGGCTATTTTATTTACTATATTTTAGATTAGATTTGTAATCTATGGTTTTTAATTGGCATTAACATATTGAAACAAATTAGTCAATTGTAATGATATGTTAGAGGTGTAATGAGTGAGATAACAAATCTTTCAGGTTACGGGGGAAATCAGGACAACGGGGTAATTTAGGATGTAGTGGAATAAAAACAATAATAAATGACAGCAATATAGCATGCCATTTACATAACATGCGAGGTGTAAAAAGTTCTTTACATACTTTAAGACCACTAAGGTTTCTTCCAAATCTGAAACTATATTTCCATGATAACCAGTCATCTCATTTAAGCTGCACCATACGCCTATGAGGCATTCTAGGTATTCTTTCTACTTTGTTGATGAAAACATTGGGGACCAGAGACACCAGTAACTTGCCTCTAGTCACACAGACGAGTGTTGAAAGTGGGATTTAAACTCAAGTTTTCCTGGCTCTGAGTTCAGCACTCTGTTTTAAGTATCAGAAAATTTGAACCAGTTGAGGCTTTCTGCTTTTTACTAGCAGGAAACCTTATACAAGTCATTTAACTTCTTTAAATGTCAGTTTCTTCCTCTACCCAATTGGAAAGATCAGATGCTTGTTCAACTCACTTGATTATTGATCCAACCAGACAGTGTATGTGACAGTTTTTTGTAAACTTATAGTTTACCAAAATAAGTGCCATACAAATGCAAACTTTCCAAAATGTCCAGTTTAGACACAGTCTACAGTCTATGGAAGATCTTAGGTCTGGCAGAACATCTAGTTCCCAAGATTATTGCCATTGAGAGGCTACATGATATAATGGTATAATGGATAGAGAGCTAGCCTAGAGGTCAGAAAATCATTAATTCAGTTCTAGGTGGCATAGTGGCTAGAGTGCCAGCCATGGAGACAGGAGGATCTGAGCTCAAATTCAGCCTCACTTACTAATTGTGTAACCCTGGGCAAGTCACTTAGCCCTGTTTGCCTCTGTTTCCTCATCTGTAAAACAAGCTGGAGAAGGAAATGACGAACCACTCCAGGATCTTTGCCAAGAAAACCCCCAAATGGGGTCACATAGAGTTGGACAAGACTAATAGACTAAATAACCACAACCCCCAGGCAATTTTCTAATATTTACTTAAAGAAGAGTTGCTGATTATCATCTATGGAGAGAATTTCCATACCAAGACTTGCCCATTCCCATGAAATCACCATATATATGAAATTACACACATATATATGTATATTACGTGTTAACATATGTGTATTTGCTATCATAGAGAAAATACTGTCAGGCTCTGCCACAAATAAACAATGTGAAAGCTGCAATTAAATGAAAATTTCTCAAAGTCAATGTGCATTTGAAATCAGACTGGGCCAAATAAGAGCGAGTAACTTATTGTCAGCTTGATTTATTGCATTATGAAGCTTCTGCCAGGTTCCCAGGTCATAGAACTCTGGAGTCTCTGTTCTGCTCAGACAGTTCAAAGAGAAGGGATCTCCAAAGAACCATTAGATGCCTGCCTGAAGGGTCTGGCTGTAAGGGAAACCAGGAGATAGCTGGCAAGACTCGCCTAAAAGAAAGAGTAAATGTGGCTTGGCAGGAAATGCCTGGAAAATGTGAAGCAGGGAAGGAGTGAGACAGAGTCAAAGCAAAGACTGTGTTTATGAAATGAAGTTAAAATGATGGTAGTACCAAACCCCTTCCAAACCAAAGGAATTAAAAGCATAGAACAAAACTGGCTTCAGGAGGCTTTAAATAAATGTGCTGTCTTCCTAGCAACTGGCTGTTTACAGCCTTCACCTGCAAAATTATTTGCACCTTTGTATTATAATTTAGGTTTATGGTTTGTATTCACAGATTTATTGCAAGTTGCTATAAAAATGAAATGTGTATGTATTTAAACATAGAGTAGTGAAACTGAAGTGGAAAAGTCTATAAATAAAAATAAGGAACAGGATGCAGGATTATATCTATCGCCAGGATACTTTATGTAGGGTATGGGAAGTGAGTAAGGCAAGAGGTATTCTAGAAACTTATTTTTTCCTGGTGATGACAATTTTTAAAAACAGAAAAAAATGTATAAACACACATGCATATATATATACATGTATAGACACGCAATAGATACACATGTGCATATGTACATATATGTATGTGTGTATATATATGTGCATTTTTTCTCCTTTTAAATACTGCCATCACTGGGAGAAAAATATACTTCTTTCCTTGCTCATCTCCCATGAGATAAAATATCCAACATATGAATATGTGTGTATATATATATATATATATATATATATATATATATATATACACACACACACATATTATATATATATATATATATATACATAAGTATACATGTATATATATATATATATATTTATATGTGCTGATTTACTATATAATTTTGGAGTTCATTTAGCTTCAATTTTGAGTGATTGCTTTAGGCCACATATAGATGGTTATGACTTGTGGTTTAAGAAAAACAATGAAGTCTTTCTGAACAGCAGAAAGTAAACAGGCTGACTTCACAGACAGCAATGTAATTCAATTGACATTAGTGCCTACTGTGTATGCAAGACAACATTTAGGCACTAGGAGAAATAGAAAGATAGAAAAGAAACATGCAATCTAATAAGGGCTGAAACTACGAATGTGTAGGGTACAAGCTAGACTGTAATGAGGGCACTAGTGAAGTCCTTACAAAAAGTGACAGTAAACTTTGAGAAAGAGGAGGTATTTGCAACCTGAGAAGACATAAGCAGGTTTCATCATTGTTCTTCAGTCATTTTCAGTCACGTCCAATATTTCATGACGTCATTTGAGGTTTTCTTGGCAGAGAGGTTGGAATGGTTTGCCATTTCCTCCTCAAGCTCATTTTACAAGTGAAGAAACTGAGGCAAACAAAGATAAGTGACTTGTCCAGGGTCACCAAGCTAATCGTTGTCTGAGGCCTAATTTGAACTCAGGAAGATGCGTCTTCTGACTCTAGACCTGGCACTCCATCCACTGTGCCACCTGGCTTCCCCTTAAACTTCATAGAGGACATGACAATGGAGCTGGAACTTAAGAGGAGAATTTCATGAAGAAGATGTGAGAAAGAATGCAGTCTAGGTATGGAGAATGATTGACATAATATCATGGAAGTGAGGAAGGGCAAGATGATTTGGATAAACAGCTAGTCATTCAGGTAGAATGGAAAATATAGGACACAACAAAGAATAAAACATGTCTGAAAAGAGAGACTGGCACTCTAAATTAGAGAGTCATGCAAAGCTAAGGATTTGATAGTTTAATTATAAAACATCATCCTATTTTATAATATTGTATATATGATATTTTGTGACTTATTTTAAAAAATAAAATATTTTATATTTTGTCAAAAATTTGATAGTTTATTCTTATATTCTATATAGGGTGTGAAGAGTTACTAAAGGTTGTGAGCAGATGGATGGCATGCTCAGATCTGTACACTGGGATGATTATTTGAGTAGTTATGGGAACTGAATTAGAAAAAGGAGAGACTGTAAGCAGATATTTTTTTCTATGGAAAATTGCATTTATGTGACTTGTCTAGAGCCAGACAGTCATCTCATGAGAAATCTGGGAAGATAACCTCAGTCTCCTAAATCTTAGATTGCAATATACCCAAGTATCATAGACCTAATTATTTCACTCTTAACCATCTAATCAGAACACTGCATAGGTGTTCTTATTGATCAACCACAGTTGAAGGATGCTTGTGAACTCAGCTCAGAATTTCCTGAGGAATCATATCAGTGCTGATTAGATTATCCCACAGAGAGATTGTCTGATTACAATCCCCTCCCATTAGATAACTCAACAAATTCAGGTGATTAGATAAAGTGTTGGACTTGGAGTGAAGTGGGAATCTTGCCTCAGACATTTAGGAGCTTGGCAAGACACTTAGCCTCTCTCAGCTAAGTGACACAATAGATAGAGGAAGACCTGAGTTCTAATCTGACATTTATTATTTATGGGCCTTGCATGAGTCACTTTACCTCTGTCTGCCTTAGTTTCCTCAACTGTAAAATGGACATAATAAAAACATCTTCCTCACAGATCATTGTGAGATCGAAGGAAATAACACATGTAAAGTATTTGGCCAAATTTAAAATACTATAGAAAAGAGCTATTAGTCACCGTCAGTCAATAAATCTTACTAAGCTTTTACTATGGCTCAGGTACTGTGCTAAGTTCTAGGAATACAAAAAGAGGCAAAAGATGGTCCTTGCCTTCAAGGGGCTTACAGTCTAATGGGAGAGACTACATACAAGCAAATGTATACAAAGAAAGCTATGAATAAACAAATAACAAGAGAGGAAAGACACGACAGTAGGAGATGGGAAAGGTTTCCTCTAGAAGACAAAATTTTAGTTGGGAATTAAAGGAAGTCAGGAAATTGAGCAGACAGAGAAGAGGGAGAGCATTCCAGGCATGGGAAATGGATCAGAAAAAAATGCATAAAGCCAAAAGGAGAGCAAGGAGGTCAAAGTCACTGGATTATGAATATGTAACAAGGAAGAAGGTGTAAGCCTGGGAAGATTGGTTTAAAAAGGCCTAAAACGCAATGAGAGAATTTTATATTGAATGTTGGAAGTGATAGGGTGTCAGGGGAGTTTATTGTGTAGGGGAATGACATGTTTGGTCTTATGCTTTAGGAAAATCACTTCAGTGACTGAATGGAGATTGGACTGGAATAGGGGGAGACTTTAAACCTGCAGACCCATCAACAGATATTTATAATAATAGTCCAAGAGTGAGTGATTTGGACCTGCACCAGAATTATAGTGGTATCTAAGGGGAGAAGGGGGCATATCTGAGAGATGCTAGAGAAATGAAATTGACAGGCATTGGTAACAGATTGGATATGGGGACAAGAGGAGGAGGATAGTTGATGGAGAGACATGGTAAGAATCAAGAATAATGCCTAGGTGGTGAGTCTGAGGGAGTAGGAATGTGCTATTGCCCTTTACAGTAAGAGGGTAAGTATAAGGTGGGGAGAGTTTAAGTGAAACTGTAGTGAGTTTCGTTGGAAATATTGAATTTAAGGTATCTGTTCAGTCATTTTCCAGTCATTTTTGACTCTTCCTGACCCCAGTTTGGTATTTTCTTGGTGGAGATATTGAAATGGTTTGCCATTCCTTCTCCAGCTCATCTTACAGATGACAAAACTGAGGCAAATAGGGTTGAGTGACTTGCCTGGGGTCACACAACCAGTAAGTGTCTGAGGCCATATTTGAACTCAGGAAGATGAGTCTTTCTAACTCTAGGGCTGGCACTCTATACACTCTGCCATCAAACTGCCCTTAAGATGTCAACTGGACACCCATTTTGAGATATCTGAAAGGCAACTGGAGATACTATTATTTACTCAGCACCTACTATGTGCAAGATACTGTGCTTATGATTTTGCCTCAATTGAAGGAAATAATGCACTTAATTTAGGTTTTTATTTCATTATATTCCTCTAAGAGTTCCTGAAATTTGGTCCTAAGAGTTTGTTGAAAATTCACCTACATTTGAATACTACGTCCTAGATGCCAGATCCTAGAGTCAATGTGGAAAGTGAAAAGAAATCTTTCATACTGGAAATAAAGGAGAGCTGAATTAGAATGCTGGCGCTGTTGTTCATCATACAATAAAACATGAACTAAAGATTCAAATTTAATCTTTGACAACCAATAGCCTATATGGGTTTCAATTTTCCTCATCTATACAAATCATCAGATTATAATGTAAGAACTGGAGAGAATTTTGAGATCAAGTCCAGTCATCTCATCTTATAAATTAGAAAAACTGAGGCCCAGACAGGCAACATGGAGCATTTTGTAGAGTGCTAGACTTAGAGTCAAGAAGACTTGAGTTTAAATTCCTTCACAGACTCTATCTGTTCAACCCTGGTCAATTCACTTAAGTTTTCTATGCCTCAGTTTCCTCATCTGTAAAATGAGGGAGTTAAACTCAGTGGCCTCCAAGATCCCTTCCAGCTGTAGATCTATGAAGTTTCATCTATTTACTTATCCCATAATTAAGCAGGTTGCATTAGTTTGGATTAGTTGATTCTTAAAGTTGAAGATATGAAAGGGTCTTCATAGGTCCTCTAATCCAACCCAAACCTTGAAAGGATTCCATCTACAATATACCCAACAAATGATCATCTACCACCTGCTTGAAGACCTACCTTGTGGTGGTTGAGTTGTGTGCTTTAAAAATCTATTTCATTCTAGTGACCTCAAATAGTTAATACATCTCCTTAAATGTGTAACTTGCTATAAGGAAATAGCACTTAGGCACTGATATGAGACCACTTAAAAAAAGAAAATTAAGAAGGTGATAACATGAGAAATTTAAGGGTGAGTCAAAGTAAACCAACAAGGGGATCAAAGCTGGGTTAAAAAGTTTCCAACTGACCTAATTTAAGAAAAATCAGCCAGTGCATTCATTAGCGGTATAGATTTCTTGAAACATTAGAAGCATAAACTGATTAAGAAGAACAGTTAATTTTGCATGGCATTGTGGATATCAAACTTGCTTTAAAATACCTTCATGAATTTAAGTACAATAAATGTATACCCTTTCTGCTACTGACAGGAAGATTGGGTTAGGGTTCTCTTTATCTCACTTGAAAACATTGAATTAATTCAGGTAGTCTAGTTAAATGTATGTCAGTTATCTAGAAAGGGTTGACATATATCAGGCATATGGATTGGCTAAAATTCCTGTCAAATTAGCTGATAAAAAAAGAAAACTAGATTGTATATTTTGACCTTGTCCAGGCACAACCTCAGAGAAAAAGCAAACACTTATTGAGGCCATAAGGGAGAATTCCCAAGATCAAAGATTGAGAGTTGGAAGGGACCTCAGAAGTTATCTAGTCTAAGTCTTTCATTTTACTGGTGGAGATTAAGGTTTGGGAGATGAAGTAATTGGCCCAACGTCACACAGTTCATATCAGGGACAGGACATGAGGCCAAGCATCATTCATCTTATATGGGACTTGTCAGGTCCTCTGACTGAAGCCAATGTTCCTTTCAATGTTCCACACTGTTTGCCCAGAGATGACTGGTCCTCTCCAAAAATGGTGCTGGTGAGTAATTGATTACTGTTATCATTGTTGCATTCTGTATACCACGGGGTGCCTTGGAAGACTAAAAAATAAGTCTTAAATTCAGAGCTTTTTTTTCTAGATTGGTGCTTACATACTAGGTACAATATAGCTCATTATCTCAATTTATTTTAATATCTATTGAGGAAATTTAGCTTCAGCTTAATTTGAGACCTTTTTTGTTTCTTATTTCACAGCAAAATTTTCCCACACATTGTAACCTACAACCTATTTTGCAGTTCCTCTGTGATGGGGCCTTGAAACCTTCACGGAATCCATTAGTTGTATCAGTTCTTCTGGTTACTTTTGGAATTAGACATCAGCCTTTCTCTCCCACTGGGAGGGTAGATAAACATTCCTCTCTGTTTCCCTGAACAAAGCATACGAATCTATCCAAAGACAATGTTTCTTATTCATGCATTTCCAGAAAATGCACTGGAATGGAGCACCCATAAATGCAATTCAGTGGAAACTACTCTCCATTGAGAACTACTAAATCTAAGAGCTGAAAGGGGCCTCATCGGTCCTCTAGTCCAATCCAAGCCTTAAAAGGATTCCATCTACAATATACCTCACAGATGATTATGTACCAGCTGCTTGAAGAACTACCTCGTGGTGGTTGGGTTGTGTGTGGAATCCCTCTGGCACCTGGTTCAAAATACCACTGCACATAGAGACATGCATGGAGCATCAGCTGAGTATATCAGCATAAGCTGAGGTCATTTCCTTTGAGACTTCTCATTTCTACTGGGAATAAATGAAGGGGACAACTAAGAGTCTGTTTGGGATAAAATATCAAGGATATGGCAAAGAATAAAATAAAATGACAGTAGAGTGAAAGGTTTGAACCATATTGAGGAAAAAAATGTCCTGTTAGAGTTGGTATTTTACTCTATAGCTAGTGGAGAGTCACTAAAGATTTCTGATCAGAAATACAGACAAACCTATACATTAGGAAGATTATTTGGATGATTCTCTCTCTCTCTCTCTCTCTCTCTCTCTCTCTCTCTCTCTCTCTCTCTCTATCTCTCTCTGTGTCTCTCTCTGTCTCTGTCTCTGTCTCTGTCTCTCTCTCTCTCTCTCACACACACACACACACACACACACACACACATATTTAAAGATTCAACACAGAGGAGGAGAAAGTCTGCAGAGTATAAAACTGTTACAATAAAGCTAAGATATGATTGGATCCAATTTACCAGTAAAAATGTTTTCAAAAAATCAATATACACAGCTGAATAAGCTGATGATGCTGCAGCAATGTTTGGAACAATTTCCCTACACAGTTCTTGTAACAGGGCACTAAAACATTTTACCATTAAGGGGGAGGGCCACTGCAAATGCTTTCCCCTGGATGTGCCTACACCTGTCCTGTGCTCTGTGCACACTTATCTCTATAGTATTGTGATAGGATATGCAGATACATGCATATTCACAAAAGCAAATGGAAACTGGCATTTATGACTCATGATACTTTCATGTCCCAGTTATTATTTACTAAACCTTGGTAGAATATAATTTTCTTTTTAACGCTAGGAGCTAAAATAAGTATGTGTTCTCTATTCCAGGGGATATATAGATAGCTGATCTCCAGAGGTGTAGGGGGAGTATTTTATTTTATTTTTTGTACTGTTTTCTTATACTTTAAATGCTTCATAGTTGTGTATCATTTTTGAGCAGTCAAAGAAGGTTTGCTGTTGTTTTGCTTTTGATCTTTTCAAAGACTCCAGGAGGTAAGTAGGACAGGTGTTTTTGTCCTCCTTTTACAAACAAAAGTGCTGAGGCCCAAGTGGATTGTCACTCCACTCTTGTCTTCAAATGAGTATCTACAGTTAGCCATTCCACATTGCGACTTTCCCCACTGAGGTTTCAATATATTGTGAGTTGGCATAAGAAATGAAATGGGGATTTTTTTCAGAGTTTTGTGAAAGCCACAGACGACACACAAAGGACAGAAACTGACACAGAGTCCAAATACTCAAGCAATTGACGAAATACTTAATGACCAAATATTTAACCCTAATTGTACAATAAAATGCTGTGAACATGTCATAAAAGAAAAAAAAAGAACAGAATTTAGACCTTTTTCTTTGGTACAAAGGGAAAGCCAAAACATTTTACCCAACTTTCCAGATTGTGGGGGCACCGGCCCCTAATTCCATGATGTGGAAGGGATAACTGAAGGTATAATCATATCAAAATAAACATCAAAGGCAGCATGAATGATGAAGAAAGATGAAAAGAAGTGACCAAAGAGTAGCCAAAGGACTGTGGTTTCAATGGTTAGTGGGTTGCTTTCTCTCTTCTACTATTTTTGTTGTCATTCAGTCATTTTCAGTCACATCTGACTTTCTATGACCTTATTTGGAGTATTCTTGGCAAAGATACTAGAATTTCCTTCTTCAGTTCATTTTACAGATGAAGAAACTGAGGCAAATAAGGTTAAGTGACTTTGCTTAGGTCACACAATTAGTAAATGTCTTAGGTCAAATTTGAACTCAGATCTTCCTGACTCCAGTTCTGGTATTTTATCAATTTAATCACCTAGATGCCTTAATATGCCTCCCTTAATATGTCTCTCCTAATTTCCATTCTGATATCTCCCTAAGTTCAATCAAGCTCAAGGTCCCCAGAAATGTGGAGACTGGGGAAATGGGCTAGATTTTCAGTTTTTTGGGGGCAACTCTGATACAGGTAGTGGGTATTTGGGGATGGGGATAAAAAACAAGAACAGATATGGAGGTTCAAAAAATTGGATGGGATGCTATAGTCAAATTTTGTCTATGTCACAGCTTTTGTTACTGCTAATTCTAGCTAAATAGTCAAGGAATATCATTTGGAAGGAACATCAGACATCATCCAATTCAATTTCTTCCTAAATGAGGGTCTCTTCTATAGCATCCCCAGCAAGTATTACCTCCATAAACCTCAGATGCCAAAATTGCTACTTAGAGCTCTGCAAACTACTCCCTTTGAGACATATCTAATTATTAGGAATCTTTGTTTAATCACTGATTCATTGATCCTAGTTCCACTGTCTAGGACAAAGAAACAAATCAGTACCTCTTGCTGAAGGACTTTCTCCAAGTCCTTCAAATACTTGAAGACATCTATCATGCTCCTTACAAGTCTACTTTTCTCCAGGCTAAAAATTCCTAGTTTCTTCAATATAGCATGAGTTTGAGACCCTTTACCATTCTAGTCCCTTTCCTCTGGATACTTTCTAGCTTAACCATGTCCTTCCTAAATTGTAGCACCCTAAATTTCAAATAATATTCCAGATGTGGTCTGATCAGGGCAGAGTACAATTGGATTCTGATTTCCCCAATTCTGGGTGCAATAATTTCCATTTCCACATGAGATTGCATTGGTATTTTAGGCTCCTGATATCAGATGGCTGCATCGTAATGAATTTACAGTCTATTAAAGTAACTCTTTCTTTTCAACATGAACTATATATATTGGAAAGTTGATTTTTGACTCTATATATTTGACTTCACTTTTATCCCTTTAAATTCCATTAGATCTATATTCGGCTCACTATTCTAGACTATCAAGATCTTTTTAGGTCCTGATTATTTTTGCCATCCAGTGTGTCACCTATATAACCTACCCAGTTTGGAGTTGAACTCCATAGAAGAACAGGTCTAGGGAACCCAGATGCATGAACTACCCAATAAAGATGTAGATTCCAGAGGGGAGCAACAGAAAATCACCATGAGAAAATTCATGAGCCTTGCAGTACCAGAGGCAAGAATTATGTTGTTCATATACATTCCCTAAAGGTATGCACACTATTAGCAATGTTTTATACATTTGTTCCCACTCTTCACTCTGGTTCTATGTGTATTTTTTTGTATTAGAGCACACCCCATGTTTGTGGGAGTAATATTTAAAAGCTACTGTTATTGTCATACCGTTTTAGTCAATTTCTTTTGTTTAAATTAATTATGGCTCCTGATTATTAAAATTGCATCTCATGGAAATCCATGAACTATAGTTTCACAAGTGTGGAACCAGGGAGTGTCTGGAATCCTTGGATAGGAGTCCTTAAGGAACCCCTCTAGAGTTCAAAACTAAGTGAGTACTAAGATGGGTGGGAAGTCTAAAACAGATACATTGGCAATTTATAGTTACATCATTTTCTATTATTTTGAATCTATTAATCCCATGAAAAAAAAAACAAGACTAATCTGGTATAATTTATTTTTGATTAAACTATTCTGCTCATTTGTGATTGTGGTCACTACTTATTTCTTCAATAATGTCCTATGGAATTTTGCAAGAAATTGAAGTAAAGATTGCTTGCCAATCAATAGTGTGCAGATTTCACTCTCTTTCTTTTTTAATCAGGTCATTTGCCTTTCTTTAGTCTTATAACTTCTCACGCATTCCCAGTGATTTTTTTAAAGATCACATCAATTCAGCCAATAGGACATCATGTATCTATCCAGGGTTAGGGAACCTACAGCCTTGATGCCACATGTAGCCCTCTAGGTCCTCTAGGTCCTTTGAACCCATACTTCACAGAACAAATCCCCTCAATAAAAGGATTTGTTTTGTTAAATTTAGAGTGAGTCAAAGAGCCATATTTGAGGACATAGAGGGCCATATGCGGCCTTGAGGTCCCAGATTCCCCATCCCTGAATACCAACATGTCCGGCATAGTTGACCTTATTATCTCACATTTATAGACTTTTATGATTTATATATATCATATGTCATCTCAATGATCCTCCCCAAAATTCTGTGAGGTAGATAGCATGACTATGAAGAAATTAAGACTATGTTTACAGATGCTCCCCAAAATTCTGTGAGGTAGATAGCATAACTATGAAGAAATTAAGACTATGTTTACAGATGCAGAAATTAAGGCTCAAAGAGGTCAAAATAATTATAATAGCTAGTGTTTATATGGTTCCCTAAGGTTTAAAATACGCTTTTGGAAAAGCTTTTGAAATATGCATATATATTTGTGTGTGTGTGTGTGTGTGTGTGTAATTTCACAAAATCTTCACAATAGATGTGTGTTAAGTTGGTTATCATCCTCATTTTACAGATGAGAAAACTGAATTTGAGAGACCTCATTTAAGTAACTTACACAACCAGTAAGGATTATGAGATAAGATTTAAATCTAAGTCTTCCTGCCTCAAAGACCAGAACTGCATCATCCCCTGTGCCGCTCTGTTGCCTGGATAAGTGACTTGCCCAACATCATATGGCTGATGGGACAGATCCAGAACCCACTCTCAAGTCATTGGATTCCCAAACCTGTGTCCTTCTCATTTCATCATCCTGCTTTCCATTTTTCAGGTTCCTCCCAGTTATACACTCAATCAAATGACTGTGACTTGCTAGCTTAATGAAAAGAAGCATCAGAATGCTTTGAGATGGTTTTGCCACTGTCTCACCGCACAAAGAAAAGTTGTAGGAAAGAAAAGAAAGTAATGCAATACTGTGGCTTCAGTTTTACCAGAGAATTGATGCAGATATATTAAAATAATATAATATAAATAATAATAAAATAATATAATTCAGATTATATTTTTAAAAAAGAAAGAAAAGACCTACCTCCAATTATTCTTAATTATGACATAATTATTCAAGATATTTAAGATAGAAAACGTTTGGAAAACTAGAACTTTCTGAATAATAGACTCAGCTCTCCAATAGATTTTACTAGTGTTTACCTACCCTTTGTCACAATTTATGGTTAAGGATTTTGAATTGCTGTTTAAAAAAAGGTAAAAATAAACTCACTGGGGAATTTTATGACAGGATTACCTCTATGAAATAATTTGCTCCCTAGTTTATTGTTCCCCAAGGTGGCAGATTATGACAGACACCTCATTCTAGTGTCTGGCAAGTATGATAATGTTAAGAGAAATAACATATTCTCATATTTACTCATTTATAATTCATATTACTATATACATCTTGGCAGTTAATGTCTATAAACCAGGGATAAGAGAACATTCCTTTTCTTTACTATCTAAAAGTCATGCTTACCTTCACAAGCTGACATTAACTTTGTTGAGGCTCTTTCTTTCTGATTCCTTCCCTTTCACACTCAATCCATAGGCTTCTGCCAACTCCTGAGGACTGGACAAGAGATCTATAAGTTCATTTAACAAGGTGACTTCTTGATGAGAGTTCTGCTCCTTTACCTTCTTCAGTACAGCATACAATTTATTAGGTCCCCCAATACTTGGGAGTATTTCTCTGGATTCTTAGGATCTGTAACCAAAGGCTCTTTGTTTTTATCCTGGGCAGATAAAAACAGGGAACAAAAGTGAAGAGGATAATGCCGTACTTTTAGGGCATTAACATGTTAGCATATATTCAGTAGTAGGATACAGTAGAATCTCTAGATTCTATTGATCCAAATATATTTCTCATTTATTCATTTCATATCAAAAGTTATGTTGCCTATAACCATAGTCTTTGCACTTTGCCAAGAGACAGGATAGTGGGCTAGAAAGAGGTCATCATATTTGGTGCCCCAGCCCCTGCCATGCCAAGAAGAAAACAAAATCTGATGAAATTCCAAGGGAAAATCCTGTTAGTCACCAAAACAGAGTAGTAGTAAGCAATTTTTCATGGATCCAGATGTGGAAGGGAATGGATACCTTTAGCTTTAGCCCTCAGCGAGCATGGATTTCAATGTATATACAAGTATGGATAGATATCTCCATGAGATACAGAGATGACATAAGGAGAGGGTTGAAGTTCGTGATTGTTCCATTGGCCACTTGCTGCAGTAACTAGGCTTGGAGTCAGGAAGACATGGGTTCAGGTCTTCCCTCTGCTACTTAACCAGCTGCACTACCATGAATAAAGTCCTTGACTTCTCTAAGTCTTAGCTTCCTTATGTACAAAATGAGAATACTGACACCTATGGCACTTGCTTCAAAGGATTGTTGTGAGATTCAAAAGAGATTTGTATATGTAAAACATTTTTCAGACTTTAAAATGTTTATATAAATGACTGGGATGCCTTCATGGAGATGGTAAGGCAGAGAAGGAAAATTTTATAGAACTATGGAAGGGAAAGAGGAAAGGAGGAAAGTAAGCACGATCATTGTTGTACTTCACCTTTGTCATGTTGTGAGCTGGGGGACAGTGAGGGAGAAGAAAGATCAGAAGGCGGGCAAAATTCATGAATCATGTCATTCCAAAATCTCCTCCACATCTCCTACTGCCCGTGTCTTGGCCCAACAAAATTTTAACCAATAAATCCAGTTAGAATGTTCCTGAATTGTGGCATACACAGTCAGGAAATATAAGTGACGGAGAATGTCAAATAAGGGTCCCTACCTATCACTACATATATGAAATATATACTTTTTAGAAAAAGTAAGAACTTTTTTTTCCTTTCCAAATACATGCATATATATGGCCTCCTCCATACTTATATGTGGTCATTTTATATAATGTCAATGTATATGTTTTCCTTTCAAAGACATCTCATTTTTAGTGATATGGGTACTATTCTGAGTCAACCTGAATTCAGATACTAGTGAAAGATAATATAATATTCATCTGTTGATTATTTCCTAGTTATCCTGTAATAGTTTGTTTGAACATATCACATATATAAGACTTTACACCTTATCTCCTCTATTAGACTGTGAGCTCTTCGGGAATGGGTACTGTTGTCTTTTGTCTTTATTTACATCCCTAGCATTTAGCACAGAGTCTGGCACATTGTAGGTACTTAATAGAGGCTGTTGACTGAGGGAATTTGTTTGCATAGTATAAATATCGTCTTTTGTGTACATCTTTTATGCCTTACAGACAGTGCAATGGGAATGTGATGAAGGAGAAAGCTCACTGATCTGAGACTCATAGGACTTGAGACTCTGCAGCTTACTACTTTTGAACTCTTGGGCAAATTATTCAAAGTTTAAGGACTTTGGTTTCTTCTTCTAAAAAACTTATAGAGTTGAACTAAATAATGTTTAAAATAATTTAATTTTAATTTATAATTTTATAATATTTAAACTCCCTCCTATTATAAGATATACAGTTATCCCTTCCACATGATGAAGGGTAGGGAGGCCTAGTGGCCCCACTATCTGGAAAATCTGCATAAAATTTTTTGGCCCTTCCTTCATACCAGAGAAGAAATATGAATTTTTTTTCTTTTTTGTTTTATGGGCTGTTTAGAGTACCTTATTGTAAAAGTTGGGTTAAGTATTTGGTCATAGGCTCTGCGTCATCTGTCGACCTTCTAGTGTAGTCTGTGGCTGCTGCAAAACTCCCAAAACGTTTGCATATAATTTCTTAGGCTGACCTATGATATATTGAAACCCTGATGGAGAAAGGTGTGATGTGGAAGGGATAGCTACAATCCTATTATTTAAGACTTACTGTGTGCTCCTTGAAAACAGAAACTACCTCTTTCTCCTTTTCCTTATACATACTCTTTCATTAAAATATTAAGTTTTCTGAAGGCAAACGTCATGTTTTTTACCTTTCTTCACATCCTCAGTACTTAGCACAGTGGATATAGTAAATAGATAAGTGGATATAGCACACAGCAAATGCTTAATAAATGGTTGGTGACTGATAGTACATGCCCTAAATAGGCACTTAAGAAGTAACCAGTTATGTCTAGTATAGCACTCAGCACACTCAAGCATCTATTTCAGGATACTAGTACATTGCCAAGCCAATACTAAGTATTCAGTAAATATTTAATGAAAGAAATGAACAGAAAGGAGCTGAAAATCACCATCACCATATCTAGACCACATTGTGATAAGGGCAAATGTTCCCATGAAAGAAACATCTTCCAAATTTCCACTTGGAAAGATATAACCAACATCCGCCCATGGGTAAGGAATGCCAACATTTGAATTATCTAAGGAATCCTAAATATAAAAACAGAGTGCACAGAACTTAGGACAGTTGCTGGCATATAGCAAGTGCTTAATAAATGCTTGTTGATGGACTATTACTATGCATAAAAGAATATATTTTGGTTTGTTAACTTGGGACATCATGTTTCCTACAAATATGTACTTAAACGTGTACTTAATATGTTTCCAACACTGATTATCTTTTCAAAGTGAAAGTATGCATTACAAACCTGGAGCACCTAATGGAGTTTATATTTTCAAATATTTATAAACAGGCCAGAAATGAACAGCAATGACCTCCACCTAAAATTTTTCCACTGCTTGCCTGCAGCTAACATCATTTTTGACTCAGGACCCAGAGGTGTACAATGCCAAACTAAACAAGGCTAAAACAAACAGATGTGTCATCCACCAAATCCTGGACCCCACGAGAGCTGGCACCTGGCCGACCGCAACAAGGAGCAAATTCCGTTGGTGAGTCAGGGCAGCCTCCAGGAATACAGTGCAAGGGATGGAATGGATAAAGAAAAGTCAGCTCTCAGAGAATAGGCTTTAATGGCAATACAAGGAGGATAAGTGAGACAACTGCATGAATAATAAATAATAATAAATTAAAAAGGCTATACTTGCCTAAAATACTCAGATAATTGAGATAAAATGTAAATTTAATTTTTAAAAATATTTAGATAATTCTCTAATTTACTCTGCAAATAGAGCCTTGGTCTGAATTAAGTGATTTTCTTTTCATTCTGGATTTAAAAAAAATACAGAAAATTCAAATGTTTTACTGGGATAAAGATATATATAGCCTATTCTTATTTTTTGTTTCTGGGCAGTGTTGAGGAATGTCTCCATAATGAGGAGAGAGGTCAGGGAAGGGTGGTACAGGGGAAAGAATACTGGCTCTGGAATCATAGAAATGTTCTTTTTGTTGATTACTACCTATGTGACTGCTTAATCTCCCTAAGCTTCAGTTTCCTCATCTGTAAAATGGGAGGTTTGGACTGGATGACTTCTGGGGTTCCCTGAGCATCAGCTGAATGGTCCAATAGAGCACTGGAAGTCTGGAGTCTGGAAGACTCAAATTCAGCCTCAGACTCTACCTGGCTGTGTGATCCTGGACACTAAACTTCCTTGCCTCAGTGTTTTCAACTGCAAAATAGCACCTACTTAACACTTGTCAAGGTGGTTGTGAAGACGAAATGAGATAATATTTGTAAAGTATTTATGACATAGCAGGTGTTTGATAAGTGTTTCCTTCCTTCCTTATCCCCTTCTTCCTTCCTTCCTTTCTTCCTTCCTTCCTTCTGTCCTTCCTTCTAGTTCTACATCCATGATCCTAAGCCTAAAAAGAAGAGAGAATAGTCTAAATACAATGAGGAGGAACCAGAATGCAGATAGTTATAGCTGTAATAAGGCCAAGAGGATCCTTGGTAGAGAAGGGCTGTTGGGGAAGCAAAAGGGAAAGGCAGAGAGAAATAGGATTTACAGGATGTCATGTACCTGTAATCACTTCTATATCAGTATGTCATGTAAACAAAATAGGACTAAGTTATTTTTGTAATAACCACTAAACTAAGTTTACTAATGCTATGTGATAACTTGATGGCATTAGGGATAGAACACCAGAATTGGAGTAAAGAAGATCTGAGTTCTGGTCCTGCCTGAGACACTTAATATTGTGTGACCTTGGGAAAGTCATTTAACCTCTCTCAGTCTCATTTTCCTCATCTATAAAGCCACTTCTGATGGCTATGTGATCATCAAATGTATGTAAAGGGCTTTGAAAACCTTATGGGACTACATGTTGTTTATCACAATGGTTACTTTATGTACCCTAAATGCTAATAGAAGAGAATGTTCTAAGAGATAAATCACAGAGAATTGAAAAGCTTTTCTCTGTATGGGAAAGAATCACAAGTCACTTGAGTATCCTGGACCAGATAGGATGTGTTCCTCCTGTGCTCTGTCCTGGTGACATTTGAACTATTGGGTGCAGTTCTGGAAAAAAACATCATTGAGTAGAAGACTGTCCAAAGGAAATTACTGGGGGAGGCAAAAAGGTTAGATCAGGCCATGGGCCAACCTTCCTAGACTTTACGGTCTAGTACAAAGATAACACCATTACCAGCGTGTGGGCTCTGTGATGTGGTGCCATTTCACTTGAGATGTCAAAGGATAGTTAGGAATTCAACCGTTGAAGAGGAGAAGGAAGATCATTTCAAAGGGATTATGTGAACAAGGAATTATATGAACAAAGACATGAAGAGAGAAGGCATAGGGTGTGTTTAGAGAACAGACATCTTTTGGGAATAGAGAGGAGAATAATATGAGATAAAGATGGAAAGGTGTATTGTTATACAACTGCGGAAGGCCTTAATTACCGGGAAGAAGACTCTGAATCTGATGTAATAGACATTAGGGAGCCTTTGAAGAGTTTCTGAGTGGAGAAGTAACATGACTAGATCCAAGCAAAAGGAAAAAATATATGCAGGGAATGAGACTTATCCAGGATCCTAGGGGACTGGCAATGTAGTCCTTTTTAGGGCAGTGGTAGAAATATGGAAGAGGTGATAGGTGTTAAAAAGATAAATATTGCTGAGATTTTTACTTTCGTTGAAATTACTATCCCAATAACCAACATTTATCATGGAACCTTGCACATAGTAAATGTGCCTCACTGATCAACTGAAACTGATCAAAGTTAGCAAGGATCCCTTAAATGCCATATCTAATGGTGTTTTCTCATCTTTCTCATCTTTTTTGATGGTTTATTGAAACGATTCTACTGAGGTATTCTTTCCTTTTCTAGATACATTATAAACTTCATATTCTTGTCATCAAATCAGTTCCCACTAGCCCCTTATGCTTATAAAGAACAATTAGACCTGCATATAATTATGATTATTTAAAGAAAAAAGCTTGCTTTTCTACCTAATTTAGCAATTTTTCTATGCCTCTATTCTTAATCCTTATCTGTTTACCTATAGCTATAACCCCTATAACTAAGGAGATTTCAATCTGTCACTGATAGCAATGTCAACTCTATGCAATACCAAAATGCTTTGAATTAATTGTCCAGTGCAAAAAGTATATACATGAAGGAGTCAAAAGAAAATCTGGTGCAGACCATACCCAACTAGCAAGAAGAGTGTGGCAACTGGCACCATTAAAATGTGGATCATTAAAATATTTATTGCTAATTGCAGAGAAGCCCTGTGCCAGACTCCACAGGGGTTGCAAAAAAAAAAAAATGCAAGACATGACCATTATTGTCATGGAGTTTACAGTATTCTTATGTGCTTGCCATTCTGATTGATGCTTTGATTTACTCTTCTAAAAATCACTTTATGATTTCCAAAGTCCCATGTGACGTTATTGGATGTACACCTTGCTTCATGGTATGGCTGTCTCTGAATGGCCACCAAACTAGTCATTCTGTGGTCAGTTTAATGTTTTTTGGCTTTTCTGATTAACAGTTTCTGCATAATTGATTTCCCAAGTGTAGGATTTAGCACACTATAGTTATTAAAACAGTTGAAATGATCCATTTGACTCTTTTACAATTTTACTATTTCAGCGGAAAAGAGAGTTTATGATTGATTTTCTATTTATTTTCAAATATGTATTTATCAGTACATGAAAATTCACAGATGCCAAGCCCTGATTTCACAAGATAAGACCCTATTCCAGTATTAAATAAGGTACCAGCTTAAAAAAATACAGAAATACCACTGATAAGGAATTGAAAATGTTACCTATTTCACAAAATAGTTCTACCTCTAAAGGAGAGATATGGGCAGCATATTTTAATATTAGAAGTAATTCAGAAATCGACCTCACCAAGAAAATAATTCTCGCACTTCATTCAAACAACCATTTTGTTTATAGGCAGCAGAGAGCATTCTTTATTTCTCCAGCTCAAAGTGAGCCCTGAGGGCTTCAGATATGCACCCCACTTTTGATTTAATTAAAAGATAAATGAAAGCTTAAAAAGCGAGAAAGAAAGAAAGACTTTGATAAAAAGTAAATGCAGAAATGAGAAGGGAAGGGAGCTGGAAAGAAGAAATAACTTGGGTGGGAACAAGGAAACAAACAGGAAGAAACCCTTATAAACAAGGACAAAGAGGAAGCATCTTTTAAGACTAACATTGGAAACAAGTAGAAGCAAATGTGCATTACATTATGGTTCAAGTTCACAGGATTAGAATAATAAAATATTTAAGAAAATGTGTCAAATTGTATTGATTCTTATTTACATATATCATGTTTGTTCAGCATCTTCTATTTTGGTTCCTGCAGTTTCCTCCCTTCTTGACAGATCATAGCCAAATGACATCCAAAAAGCACATTTCTACACGGATGGCAGCAATTGCTCCATAACAGCTCTTGCTATAACTCTCAATTTGACTGATCAGTTTGTCAACTATCACTGCATTTGGGGCTTTCTTGGCAAATATACCGGAATGGTTTGCCCATTATTTCTTCAGCTCATTTTACACATGAGGAAACTGAGGCAAATGGGATCAAGTGACTTGCCCAGGATCACACTAAGTCAATGTCTAAGGCTGGGATTGAACTCAGATCTTTCTGATTTCCTCACTCCAGATCCCTGTGCTAATCTGCTACACCTAACTGCTCCAATTGATAAGAGACTACAACGTATAAAGTTCACGCTGAGGAGTTTCACTGAAATTTACAAAAGAACAGGTTGGAAAATCTGTCAATCACAACTGTTCTAGAAAACAACTTACATTTATCTACTGTATAAATTATTTCCTTCCCCTTCAAATTCTCCCCTCGTTAATAATTTAGCTATTACTTAGCTATCAACCTTCAAGTCTCCTAAGTTCCTAACGTTAGCCTTGTCCTCTACTTCTCATTCTTGTTATCCCATATATTCCTTTAGGGACCTGATCTCACTTATTCTTTCTCTATAACATCTCCATAACTGGTCCCTTCTGTTCCGATCTTCATGTTCTCTCATCTACGTTATCCCAAGACTTGATTATTGCAAGATATCTTCCTCAAATTCCACCCCCCCACCCCCATCTATCCCACCTACTACTGCCAAAGTACTTTTCCTTAAATGCAGATCTAAACTTGTGGCTCCTTACTCTGATTGTCTGGCTGCTCCCAGAACCTCCATTATACGAAGCATTCTCAGGCCAAATATTACAGCATTACTCTCCAAGCTGCATTCTTGACTCAGTTGTCTCTATTATACCCCTCCCATCACCTCTCTTTTCTATCTCACTTTTCTGTATTGTCTTCCCTTACTAAGAAGAAGCTGGATGGTACAGTGGATAGAATGTGCAGCTTAGAATCAGGAAGTCAGAAAGACCTGAGTTCAAATACAGCCTCAGACACTTACTGGTCATGTAACCCTGCCTAAGTCACTCTTTGCCTTGATTTTCTCTTCCATAAAATGAGCTGGAGAAGGAAATGACAAATAACTCTAGTATCTTTTCCAAGAAAAGCCCAAATGGGATCATAAAAGAATCAGACCCGACTGGAAAAAATGACTGATTCTTTTACTAAAAGGTATATTTTCCAAGAGCAGGCATTGCTTTTCTTATGAGTGTATTGGCATGATGCTTGGCACATCATGAGCACTTGATATTTGCTTGTTGATTTGATTTGACTTGACTTTGTATCTCACCAATTAGCAACCAGGTTACTGAGACCCCTATAGGAGAAGAAAAACCAGTGAAGTTCCTCTTTGTGCTTTTCTCCTGACCTCAGTCATTCCAATATGTCTTTTCCTACACCATGGATGAGTTAGGAGTTACCAGCTACAAATCTTCCAATGAGATGAAGGACCAGAAGGCCCTTATCATGCATACTGCTACTATATCCTAAAGTCCTCTGGATCTTACTATCTGACCTTCATTTGATTCCTTTCCATGTCATCTCCCTATATTAGAATGTGACATGCTTGAAGGGAAAATTATTTTTTTTCTATTTGCACCCTCAGAGCTTAGAACATCACTAGATACTTATTCATTTAGTAATTCATTCTGTTGTTACCCTGTTCAGAAACTAAACTGCTGCTTAGAAAGTCTATAATTATAGTGGACTACTAGATTGTTTTTAGGGCATGTAAGTGGTACAATAGAGGCATGAGTTAAAATCTAGCCTCAAACACACTTACTAGCTGTGGAACCTGGGGCAAGTCGCCTAACCCTATTTGCTTGTTTATTCTCATCTGTAAAATGAGCTGGAGAAGGAAATGACAAATCACTACAGTATCTTTGACAAGAAAACCCAAAATTGTGTCCCAGAGAGTTGGACAGAAAAAAACAACAGATATTTTTCTTATTTAATCGAGATTTTACAATTGTGTAAAGGGTAAGGTAGCATGGTGTAGTGGACTGGGCACCGAATTTGAAGTTGGGAAAACCTGCATTCAAATCCAGCTTCAGACACTTAATGACTCTATGACTCTTAGAAAGTCACTTAACCTCTCTGTGCTTCTATATCCTCTTATGTAAATTAAGGGTATTGGACTTAATAGTCTTCAAGCCTGTAACTCAACAGAGGTGGTAGAGACAACCTAAGGCTGAAGTCCTCATCAGAAGGCTATAGCTTGGCAGGGTTAACCTCCTGCCTGGATGAGTCATACACACCTCCAGCACATAAAGACCTAAGTATCTGGGAAGGAAATCAGACTAAGTTCAGACAACAGTTAGCTTTTCTGCAGTTCTCTGTATCTCAATTTGAATCTTTGCTGGATTCCTTTCACTATTAAGGTATCTCAGCCCTCTATTCGAATAACTTAGTAAAATTTTGAATTGCATCCTTTTTTCCAGAAGATCTCTCTGTTTCAGTCTCTCTGACTCTGCCACTTCATCTATCTATATCTTCGTGTCCATCTGTCTCTCCTCTGTCACTTCCTCTATCTCTAAATTGCTTTGTTTGTCTCAGTCTTTGTCTTCTTATGTTAACAGAAACAAAACAGAGTATAAATTAGAAGGGAAATAGTAAACTGGACAATAATCTTCGCAGCCTTATTCTCTGATAATGTTCTCCTATCCAAGATATACAAGGAATCAATTCAAACTTAAAAGAATAAGAGCTATTTCCCAATTGACAATGGTCATTGGATATAAACAGTTCTTAAAGGAAGACACTTGGGCTTTTCAACATATGTCAACAGATGTTAGAAAAATGCCCCAAATCGCAAATCATTAAAGAAATGCAAATTAAAGCAACTCTGAGCTTCTACATTATACCCATAAAAATGAGAGAGAAAAAGAGGGAGGGAGGGAGAGAGAGAGAGAGAGAGAGAGAAGATGTAAATTGGAGGGGGTTGTGGGAAAGCAGGTACATTAATATATTGTTATTGAAGCTATGAATTGGTATAGTCATTATGAAAATTAATTTGGAACTATGGCCAAGGTGTTACCAAAGTATACATGTTCTTTCACTCAGCTATATCTTTTTTATGCCTAGGCTGTAGAGAGAAAAAAGAAAAAGAACTATTTGTAAAAAACTACTCATAGCATCTCTCTCCTTTTTTTGTGTGTCTATGAATTGGAAAGTAAATGAGTGCACATCAACTGAGGAGTGACTGAATAAATTATGGCATATAAATATAATTAAAAAATACCATTGTGCTAAGGAGATGACAAAAGAGATAGGTTCAGAGTTACCTTGGAAGGCTTCTATGAATCAATGCAGTTAAATGAGCAGAGCCAGGGGAATAACTTCTCCAATCACAACAATATGTAGATAAACAACTTTCAGAGGCTTAGTACCTCAGATTAATAAAAAGATCACCCATGATTTCAGAGATCTGATCTATATCTGCCTCCTGATATGGAAGGGATGGACTCAAACTGTCAAATGAGAAATACATCTTCAGACATGGCCAAGGTGAGAATTTGTTTTACTTGACTGTATATATTTGTAATGAGGATTTAGTTTTCCTTTTCTTTTTTTCTTTCCTTTTAAACTGCTTATGGAATGGCATGGGAAGGAGATAAAATAATGCTTGTCATTTAAAAAATAAAATAAATGGAAAAAAATTCGTTTGATTTTTTGGTTAGCTTTACTAACCCTTAATACAGTTCATTTCATCAAAGAAGATAGAGGGTTCTGAAGGTAGAATTGTGCCCTGGAGGTGTTTCCAAGGAACCAACAGAAACATTTATACTGTGTTAATATTTAAATGACTTCCATTATAACCTTAAAAAAATAGCATTTCTCTAACGTTAAATTATAGGAGGGCTGCATTTCATCATGGAAGACTACAATTTATTAATCTTCCTGTCACTTTAAGATTCCATTACAATTGCGTTATAATTATGGTGATTATGCTTTAAGATGTGATTCTAATCCTGTGAAATATCATCGAGATTCTACCTCCAACTTAATTGTGCTGTTAAATATTTCAGATCACAACATCAAGACTAAAGTACTTGGTCGAAGTGAAATTCACCAAAATGAACAAACCTGATTAAACAGGAAGTTTCTCAACATTACTCAGACTTGTCAAAAATAAAATGCCTCATCCTTTCTCATCACATTCTGGAACAACATATGAGGGAAGGAGATGAAATGATCAAATTTTCAAATAAATAAGGGAATTGAGTCTATGTAACATGTGTGCCAACAATTATGACTTTTTTCTTCCTGGAAAAATTCGAGAATATCTCATTAAAGAGGAAGTTCTTGAGAATCCAGAAAAGGAAACAGTGATCATGTAATACCTTTGTAGATTCAACTTGAACAAATCTTTCCAGACTAACCTCATTTCTTTTGTGAGAGAGTTATTAGGTTGAAAAACTTCTGTAAGAGTTAAACTGGATTTTATCAAGCATTTGATAAAGGTTTCTTCCTATTCTTTTGAAAAGGCCAGGACTGAGGCTATGCTATAATACTGTTAAATGGATTCAGGATGGTTGAATGGACAAATAAAACAAGGAGAGACTTGATGGTTTTATGTCAACTTGAAAGAAACAGAATGCTCCAGATATCCTGGGCTTGGCACTAGGTGCTTTAATAATTTTATCAATAACTTGGATAATGGTATAGAAATCAGACACACATCAAATTTTCCAGTGATGCAGAGGTGGAAGGGATAAAGAATATATGAGATGACAGAAGAGGAAATAAATTATTTTACTTAGAGAAAGAACAGATAATCAACAGTGTGAAAAGCATCAGAAAGGTGAAGGAAGACAAGGACTGAAAAATGTACATCTAATTAGGCAACTAGGAGTTTTTCCAGTGATGCAGAGGTGGAAGGGATAAAGAATATATGAGATGACAGAAGAGGAAATAAATTATTTTACTTAGAGAAAGAACAGATAATCAACAGTGTGAAAAGCATCAGAAAGGTGAAGGAAGACAAGGACTGAAAAATGTACATCTAATTAGGCAACTAGGAGGTTACTTGTTATTATAGGGAGGATAGTTTTAGCAGATTTTACCAGGGGCAGAAACATGGTCTTGAGTTCTGGAAGGATGTGAGTACTAAATAGGAGCACCCTGTGTAGTGAACCTTCTCAAGAAGTCAAATGAGGAGACAGAAAGTACAGTAGCTGAGTAGTCATAAAAGAGCCAAAGGAAGGGCTCTTTCTTAATGATTGACTTAATGGACTTAATTTTAGGAAGCTGGAAAGAGGTCAATGGAGAAGTTACTAAAGTTGGAAAAAAGATGAATCTGGAGCAAAAATTGCAAGAATGAAGGGAAAATGGGTACAAGTAGAGAGGGTTTATACTGAGGAGTTACGCGAGATTTTCTTTTATTGCAGAAAAAATAGATGAAGTTCATGACATTGTTCTTTCAATTTAATGAGCATTATTAACGCCTCCTGCATGCAAAGCATCAAAGTGAATGACCTCAGTCTTCTACGTAAAGCAGGATTATAGGTTATCTACTGTACTCTTGAAAGGTACAGTGGGTGGTTAATGGAAAAAGAAAAAGAAAAGTTTTAGAATAGTCACTCTAGACAATCAGGTCAGTAATAAGCTTTCTTTAGATCACTCTCCTAATCAAAAATCTTATGAGGCTCTCACTAATTATAGACAAGAGTTTAAATTCACTCTTATTTATACCCTATTATCCAGACGAATAGGACAACTCATTTTTCCTTGAATACACACTGTAATTTCCCACCCCCATACGCTTGCTCATGCTATTTCCTCTATCTTCAACTGCTTTTCCTATCTTCACCTATCAATATTCTATATACTCTTCAAGGCCTAGTTCAAATGCTATAAATAATATGTAATAAAATAAAAAATAAAACACCACAAATTCTTCCCTGAGGCATCTCAACATAAAAGTAATCTATTCCATTTTCCTATAATACTTTAAAAATACATTTTTTTTGTGTGTGCTATCTGTCCCAGTGTCTCCCTACCACATACACACACTGAAAAAAAAATGAATCATCACTTGTTCATCTTTGTATCAATAGAAATGATACCTGCTAGCCATATGTTGACTTAGAAAATCACAAATTAACATTATCTCTGTTGTATGGTATTTTTTATTTATTTTATTAAACATTTACCAAATACATTTTAATGTTTTGGACAGTATTAGGGAGTATTGTTGGCAACTTGCTGCCCCTAGAGGGTTCTGTGTTTGACATCCCTGTGCTACAGCACTAGGCACCATGCCTTGAACATAGTAGGTATGTAGTAGATAATCCTGGGTTTTGTTCCACAGGGCAATTGTAGTATTGGGACATAAGCTGAACTAGATGACCTCTATGATCCCTGCCAGTTCTAAATCTGTATGTGTCAATACTATTTCCCTGAAGCATTTATCAAAAATAATACAGTTATTAAAAGGGCATGAGGGGAGAGAGGGGAGGTACTATTGTACCTCCACTTATCTACCACCTTATGGTTTCCAAAGCAGTATTTCATTTAGTCATTTTAATAACCATGGAAGGTCAGTGGTTTTAACTACTTCATCTCCACTTTCTACATGAAGAAAACTTAAAGTGGGAATAGTTATGTCACTTACAAAAGGTCACACATTGGATAACAAACAGGGTGCAGACTCATATTCAGATCTTTGTCTCTATAGGCATTACTCTTTACCCTATCACACTGTCTCCATTTATTCTTTCCTCAAACAACCCCACCTTTTTTTTGTGAAAAGTCTACTCCCAATGGGAGTGTAGGTGGCACAGTAAAAGATGGCTGGACTTAGAATCATGAAGACTCATTTTCATGAGCTCAAATCTAGCCTCAGATACTTATTAGCTATGTGACCTTGGGGAAGTCACTTAATCCTGTTCATCTCAGTTCCTCATCTGTAAAATGATCTGGAGACAAAACCAGCAAATCACTCTAGTATCTTTGCTAAGAAAACCCCAAATGGGGTCACAAAGATGCGGAGGTGATTGACAGAACTCAACAACAAAAATATTTCTAATAGGGTGAGTGTGGTTGTAAAATGAAGAAGCAAAAGGTTTCTTTGCTTTTTCTCTAAATGCCTTCCTTTTTCCATAGTATAGCTCCAATGTCTTCCATTCCTTTCTGTTTCAAAAACAAAACAAAAAAAATTAACCAGATCTTAGTTCAAGTAAGATATCACTTAAAAAAAAAGAAAGAAAGAAAACAGTGTCTTTGTTGGAAATCTGCACCCAGAAAAGCAGAAAGATGACAGATAATCTCAAGCCTAAGGTAACAGCTAACAAGAGAAAATGCAGGACATTAAATCATTCTAAGTGACTCCGACAAATAAGGAATGATTCAATTCATGTCCCCTCATTTCTTTATTGGAAAGATCTGCACTGTAAATAATAATTAACATGAGGAGGAGGTAAACAAAACAAACAAAAGAAAATCTCTGTTAGTCCTGAGTACTAAAAATCAATGAGACACAATCTCCACTATAGATTGATGTCATGTTAGAAAAGAGACAGAGAATTACAGATTCCATCTTTGGGAGTTCTGCAGCATCCTGTTTGTCTTGTCTTAGTTAAGTAAAACCCAGTAATATCTAATTTTGGTCAGCAGTGCATTGTTACATTCATTTCCTCAGAGAGTGATACAGAGATGCTACAAAAGCAATATCTTGCTGAGGCAACCCTACTGTTTTTTTTAACCTAAATGCAGAAGATTAATGCACATGTTCAATTTAATTCCCATTTTTAAAAATTATTGTAGCTGTCTATACATTTAAAGTCTGTAGCTCTTTGTTTAGGTTAAAGGTTTGAATAGAGAACAAGTATCACATCAGTTAATGACACTAATATGATGAGGATACAAAATCAACTTTCATTTAAAGTAATTGAACATAAGGTTGCATAATAATGAAGATGATAAGTTATATAACAAGGTCATGATTGAACCTAGTTTTGTTGGTAGAAGGAATTCCATTTAAAGAAACTCCCTCCATAACTTAGAGTCTTAGAGAATTGTGAAGAGCTTTGAG
Source organism: Potorous gilbertii (assembly GCA_028658325.1). Lineage (NCBI taxonomy): Eukaryota > Metazoa > Chordata > Mammalia > Diprotodontia > Potoroidae > Potorous > Potorous gilbertii. The sequence continues at coordinate 29,311,113 of CM053773.1, forward strand.
AAATTAAATGACTTACCCAGGTTCACGAAGCCATTTTGTGCCAAAGGCAGGACAGAAAACCCAGACCTTGCTGACTTTGAGATCAGCTCTCTATCCACTTTATTTCACTGCCTGCCATTTTGTTTTATGCAACATGAAATTTCATTTCTTTTTATTTTTCTCAATTACATGTAAATTTTATATATACACATATAATTTTAGTTCCAAATTCCCTCCCTTCCACCCTCTATTCCCGTTTCCTTAAGAAGGAAAGCAATTGGACGTAGGTGATAAATGTGCATTAATGAAAACATTTCCATATTACTCATTTTGCAAAAGAAAATGCAAACTCTCCTCCACTTTCCCCCCAAAAAAAGAAAAATAAGTTTTTTTTAAAAGTATGTTTTAATCTTCATTCAGACTATCAGTTTTTTTTTATATTGGTGGATAGTATTTTTCAACATAAGTCCTTCAGAATTGTCTTGGATTATTACATTGCTGAGAATAGCTAAACCATTCACATTTGATCATTGTATACAATATCACTCTTACTGTGTGCACTGTTCTCCTGGTTCTGCTCATTTCACTTTTTAACATTTCATTTAAGCTTTCTGAAAGCATTTTCTGAGATGACATGGTGATCATTTCTTAAAACTCAATAATATTCCATCACAATCATATACCATAACTTGTTCAGCTGTTCTTCAACTGATAGACATCTTCTCAATTTCTAGTTATTTGCCACCACAAAAAGAGATGTCATAAATATTTTTGTACATACAAAAACTTTTTCTTTTTCTTTGATCTCTTTGGGGTGCAATACTAGTAGTGGTACTGCTGAGTCAAAGGGTATGCACTATTTTACTGCACTTTGGGAACAGTTCCAAATTGCTCTACCAACAGTGCATTAGTATCCCTATTTTTTCACATCCTCTCCAACAGATGTCATTTTTCTTTTTAATTATATTAGCCAGTCTGATAAATGTGAGATGGGTGTTTTAAATCTGAGTTGTTTCAGCTCAAATTTCTCCAATCAATAGTGATTTAGAACACTCTTTCATGACTATAAACATAGCTTTGATTTCTTCTTCTTAAAATGGCCTATTCATATCATTTGACCATTTATCAACTGAGCAATGGCTTCTAGTCTTATAAATTTGACTCAGTTCTCTACGCATGTGAGAAATGAAGCCTTTATCAGAGAAACTTGCTATAAATTTTCCCCCAGTTTCCTGCTTTTCTTCTAATTTTACTGCATTGATTTTGTTTGTTCAAAACCTTTTTGATTTAATATAATCAAAATTATCCATTTTAAATACTGTAATACTCTTTATTTTTTGTTTGGTCATAAATTCTTAACTTATCCATAGATCCATATTGTTTTGATGATTGCCATTTTGTAATATAGTTTGAAATCTGGTACTAATAGGCCATCTTCCTTTACATTTGTTTCCATTGATTCTGTTGATATTTTTGACCTTTTGTTCTTTCAGATAAGTTTTATTATTTTTTTCTAACTCTCAAAAAGGTTTTTGTAATTTGATTGGTATGGCACTGAATAAGTAAATTAATTTAGGTAGAATTGTCATTTTTATTATATTGGCTTGTCCTATCCATGAGAATTAATAATTCTCCAATTGTTCAGATCTGACTTTAATGTGTGAAAACTGTTTTGTAATTGTATTCATATAGTTCCTGGCTTTGTCTTGGCAAGTATACTTCCAAGTATTTTATACTGTCTACGGTAATTTTAAATGGAATGTTTCTTTCTATCTTTTTCCACTATATGTTGTTCGTAATACATAAATGCTGATGGGTTTGGTTTGTATCCTGCAACTTTACCAAAGTTGTTAATTATTCCCACCATTTTATATATATATATATATACATATATATATATATATATATATGTATATATAAATATATATAACAGTTTTAGTGGGTTAGAATTCGCTAAGTGTACCATTATATTATCTGCAAAAAGTGAAAGTTTTGTTTCTTCATTGTCTATTCTAATTCCTTCAATTTTTTACTTGTCCTATTGTCATTTCTGCCAATTTTAGTACAATATTGAATAATGGTCATAAAATGGGGGCTTTCTAGCTTATCCTCATTGCAGACAATGCTTGTCAGTGGTTTTAGATAAATACTACTTATCATTTTAAGGGAATAATCACTTATTCTTATACTTTCTAGTGTTTTCATAGAAATAGGTGTTAAATTTTATCAGAAGCTTTTTCTATATTTACAACATAATCATATGATTTTTTGTTGTTATGCTCAACCATGGTGATATTTTCCTAATATTTAACAAGCCCCATATTCCTGGTATAAATTCTACCTGGTCATAGAGCATAATCTTTGTAGTACCTTGGTTAATGTACCTTCTAATATTTTATTTAAAATTTTGTATTAATATTAATTAGGGAGATTGGTCAATAATTTTCTTTCTCTGTTTTGACTCTTCCTGATTTAGGCATCAACACCACATTTATGTCACAAAATGAATTTGGTAAAACTCCTTTGCCTATTTTTCCAAATAGTTTATATGGTATTAGAACTAATTGGTCTTTAGATGTTTGGTAGAATTCACTTGTGAATTCATCTAGTCCTGGGGATTTTTATTTAGGGAGCTCATATACGACTTGTTCGATTTATTTTTTTTCTAAGATAAACTTATTTAAGTATTCTATTTCTTTTTCTGTCTGGGCCATGTATATTTCTATAAATATTCATCCATTTTACTTAAATGGTTAGATTTATTTGTATATAATTAGGCAAAATTCTTCAAATAATTGCTTTAATTCCATCTTCATTAGTAATGAATTTATCCTTTTTATTTTTTATACTTGGAATTTGGTTTTCTTCGCTTTTTATAAAAATTAAATTAACCAGTGGTTTATCTATTTTATTGGACAACTTCACTTCTAAAATAGGTTTTCTATTTAATGGGAAAGGGTAGCTATCACTTCAGAAAAGTTATCAGGTAGAATTTTAAAGAGGCATTCACTTTACATATTAGAAAACTGAATAACAAGAGAGGTAAAAAAGACTTGCCTATTATTACAAAACTAATTGGTGAGAGGGCCCAAGCCTTCTCTTTCAATCATCCTTCTCCAACAGTTACCGAATATTAGGCAAGTCATGTAAGTTCTCCAGGAGTCAGTTTTCTCATCAATAAAATGGAGATAATGAAACCTACAAGGTAGTAACTTCATTGTAGGATATTGTAAGAACCGAATGAAATAACAATAAAAATTCTAGCAGCAATAACAAAATATGATTTATATAGTACTTTAGTGTTTACAAAGTGCTTTATGTAGGTTAATTCACTTAGGTGTGTTATTAGGTGTTATTACTGGAACTGATATTTTTCTCCTATAGAAAACTGAAGCATGGAGAGTATGAGGTGCCTAGGGTTGCATGGCTAGTAAGGGTCTGAAGTAGAATTTGAACTCATCTTTCTGGCTCCAAGAGCTGCTCTATCCATTGTACCACCTAGAACCCTCACCTAGATGTGAGTTGACTTCTAAAACTCTAAGTGTTATAACAATATAATACTTTAAAGTTTTAGAAAGTCACATATACGTATGTCTATGTGTGGATCTATGTATGTATGTGGGAAGAAGTAAATAGGACACAATCCCAGGATCTTTGGCAAGAAAACCCCAAGCAGGGTCACAAAGAGTTGGAACAAAGAGTTGGATAGGACTGAACAATATGTGTGCGTACATATATATATATATATATATATATGTATATATATACATATACACACACATGTGTGTATAATACATATACATACACACATATACACATATATGTGTGTAATACATATATACATACATACACACACATATATACATATATGTGTGTAATGCATATATATACACACACACATATATAAAAATATATGTGTGTATAACACATATACATACATACACATATATTATGTGTGTGTGTGTAATTGTTTTCTCATGAAACAGTAACCCTGCAAGATGGATACTATTGGTATTATTAACATCTCCATTTTGCAGATGAAGAAAATGAGACTCAAATAGCTCAAATGAGTTGGGTATGATCACACATCCACAATGTGTAAAAGGTAGGATAGGAACCCACGTCTTCTCAATTACAAGTCCAGCCCTGATAAAAAGAATAAAATATTAGCATTTATATTGTGCTTTAAGGTTTGCAAAATATTTCAAGAGTATTATTTCATCTGATCGTTACAACGGTCCTGGTGTGCAGGTGCTATTATTTTCTGCATTTTATAGTTAATGAAACTGAGATAGAGGTCAAATGACTTACTCAAGGTCACACAGATGGTATGTGTTTGAACACTGTTCACTCTGGTGCCTCCTAGCTATGTTGACTACGTGGTGCCCCTCTTCCCTTCTAATATTCCTGTAACCATCAGGATTATTATTATGTTTTTGCTGCTGACATTTATGTAGAATTATAAGGTTTATAAACAGCTCTGCCTACATATACTGATTGGCCTTTTACCACAGTGCTATGATGGTCATTGAGAGGTGTTGAATTCTGGGCCAATCTCTGACACATACTAGAAATTTGCATTACTGCTTGCAAGACACACGGTCTTTCTGAGTCTCAACTTCTTTAACTGTCAATACCTACAGGTCCTACTTAAAAGAGTTGTCATGGAGCTCAACTGAGCTAATATGTGTAAAAAGCCTGGCAGTTGTCATTATCCCCATTTCACAGATGAGGAAACTGGTCGTCAATGAAGAGCACGGTCTTCAACTATAAGCTAGTAGGTGACAGAACCAGGATTTGATGGTTGCTCAATCATACAGTTGTATCTGACTCTGTGACTCTATTTGGAGTTCTCTTGGCAAAGGTACTGGAGTGGTTTATGATTTCCTTCTCTGATTAAGATAAACAGAAATTAAGTGACCAGCCCAGGGTCTCATGGCTAGTAAGTGTCTGAGACTCAATTTGAAATTAGACCTTCCTGACTCCAGACCCAGAGCTCTATCCACTGAACCACCTAGCTGTCAACAACAATCCAAACCCTAGGGAAAGCAAGCAGGGATTTCAAATATTATATATATATATATAAATATGGATATAGATATATAGATATATATAGATATAGATATATAGATATCTATATATCTATATATAAATTTTTTATATATTTATACTGAATCAGGGGATGCCATATATAGAAAGGACTTTAGCAATCATCTATTCCAGTCTCCAGAAACGGAGGCCCCAAGAGCATAAATGACTCAGTCATCCAACTGGTAAGCAACAGAGCATCTAATGCTCTTTCCACTGTTATTTAGAAAATATGATAATGCAAAATGTTAAATATTGAATAATTCAAAACTCCCTCATTCCCTAATTTTGAAAAAAGTTTCTTGTTGACAAGAGACTAGGGATATAGCAAGCTATTTTGTATGAAGGCGAATTCTAAGAATTGTTCTTTCTCCTTCATGTTACATTCAACTACTACCATTCACCCTTCTCCATTCTGCTTTTAGTTCTGCCTCTGGAGGATGGACGTGATAAGGAAAGTTTCTTCTCAGGGACTTTCTGAGGTTCTTTGAATAACTGTCATAGCACTATTTATGAGAGTTATGTTCAGTGCCCAGGACTAAACAACTATGAACCCTTATTATTCATTTGGCTTAGCTCCATTATTATATCCCATTCATTTGTTGTATGGACTTGGTTTGTATCTCCAAATGCTGAAACCTTTCTTTCTTTCAAGGCCAGACTCAGGTGCCATCTCTTTCACATGGGTTTCCTGATTCTCAGAAAAATAGAAATGATCCCTCCAGTCTGAATTTCTCATGTAACTCTCTTTGACCTTGTCTATGAATTTATTTCATTGAAGTGGCAAAATGGACAGAATGTGGAATTAAGAGTTAGGAAGATCTGAGTGGAATCCTGCTTGAAAGGTTGTCCATCCGGTGATCCCGGCCAAGCCTCTGAATCTCTCTGTGTCTTAGTTTCCTAATCTATAAAATGGGGATAAATAAATAGGACTTACCTCATGAGATTATTGTGAAGTTCAAATGAGTTAACCAATGGAAAATGCTTTGCTCACTTTAAAGTACTCTGTGAACACTCCTTATCATTATTTCATCCTAATGGCAGTATACATGTCTCATCTTTCTTTAGATTATAAGATCCTTAAGGATAAAGAGGGACCTTTCCAACTTTTCAGCTCTGTATTCCCAACACTAACACAATTTTGACCCCTGGTGGCCACTTCATAAATGTTAGCAGAATTGCATTCAGCTTCTCCATGGGCATACTAAAGTCAAGCGGCAGGTATAGAAAACTTCATGAACTTGGTTGGTCAAACTTTTCTAAATCATTAGACTGGAGGTAAATCTACAGGTAAACACCTTCGAAGGGTCCGCTAAAGACAACATCCTGCCTTGTAGAATCATGATACATGGCATGAGAAAATGCCTGCTTCAGGACTCCTCAAACATTTTGATTCTGAGCTTTATATCCAACAGATAGCAAATATTTCTATCCCCCTGAAATCTTTGGCAGTTTAGTACATAGTTAATACATACTATGTTAGCCCAGTCCTCAGCTTGCGACCACTTGAAATGATATATCTCTATTATGTGAGTGCCAAGAAATCCCTCTCCCCCAGACTAAATGTTGTATCAATTCCAATTAAGACAGGATAAGAATATTAATAAATCATGACTGAAGCACTTTATCACTTAATTAGGTGATTACTTACCAAAGTCACAAGGTATTGAGTGATATGTCTTTCTAATATTTTTTACTTCAGACTCACAGACTTTATTCTGAGTTTTCTCGATAGGCATGGTATCTTATATGTCCTTTCCTTGGCGTGCAGAATGTTCTTTTTCTGACCCATTCATGAAAATTTTTGATACAGTTCTAAGAAAACTAGCAAAAGACAGAAGGAAGAAGGGAAAGAAGGAAGGAGGGAAGGAAGGAAGGAAGGAAGGAAGGAAGGAAGGAAGGAAGGAAGGAAGGAAGGAAAGAAGGAATAAGAGGGAGAAAGAAAGAAAAAGGTCCGCAACATATTTAAATTTAATCTACATTTCCCTTCACTTTCTTAAATCTTTACAATCAACCAAACAATAAATCAAGTCAAGCTTTGATTTCTGAAATGAAAATGCCTTCACTGAAAACTTTACAATCAGCTCTTGTGAAAATGCCTTCACTGAAAACTTTACAATCAGCTCTTGTAAGTCAGTACTAGCCAGTCCAAGATCACAGCAACCATGGTCTAAATACTTACAACTCTGTGTGTTTTCGTTGTCCACAGGATACGAATCTAGTTTCAAGAATCAGAATAAGTAGATTAAATAAAGACACATTACTGGGCTGCATTTTGTCAGGTGGGGATTACCCTGAATTACTATCCAAACTAAACTCTACCTACCAGTCTTCTACCTTCTGCTTAATGAGTCTGAAGTCCTCATTGTTGTTGATGACTAGTAAGCACCTTTGTGATAATGAAATAATAAGTACTATTTGTAGTAATTTGGCTAATCTCTTCCCCAGTGCTACCTTTCTAAACAGAATGGATTAGTGTGCAACCCATAGCCTGAAAGCTATAGACAAACACATCTATCTTGAGGCAATAATAAAAAAAAAGAGTTGATCAAATAGAGCACGTTCCAAAGCGTATCCGGATGTAAAATATGTAGAAGAAATAGAAGACTCATGCACTCCTGGGAAATGTCTTTAAGGTGCCATTTTTTTTTCTGTGTAACTTTAATTTGGTCAGTCTTTCTCTGTCTTCTTAAAGTCACAGATAGAACCTTTCATTTTTCTGGCTGTGATTAGGATTTATATTAACAATCACTTCCTGTCTGACCACACCAAATCACTCAGGCATTGTCAAGCCATAAACTGAACTACAAGTTAGTCTGTATTTGCAACAATAAAATTCTGTTTAACTGCCAATACCACTCCACAAGACAAGGGTAAAGTAGAAACATAGTATTTATTGGTTTTCCTGTCAGCCTTATTGTTTTTTGTTATTGTTTTTTATTTTGTCACATATATTTGCTACCATGGAAATAAAATTGCCATTGGTAGGTAGAAAAGAATCTTCAAAATCTCCAGTGTTAGTCTAAAAAGTTGAATATATAGAATGTTCTGAAATTCACAATGGTCTTTTTATACTCCTTATATGTCATCTATTTTGTCTTAGATTGAAAGTCATATATTTTAGAGGTATTTTATTTTTAAGGTAATATTGTACATATCATAATACTAAATCTTAGCATCACAAATTATGAGCCACAAGGGAACATAGAAGTCATCCAAACCAACTCATATGTGAAATAAAGCACCTTCTATGTCAGTTTTGACAACTGGTCATTTAGTCTCTATTTAAAGATCCTAAGAGTTGAAAACTTTTTACTCTAGTGATTGATTCCACTTTTGTAAATATCATACCATTCTGGGTGCTATTCTCTGCCTCTTCTCTTGCTTCTCAGCATTCTTCCTGAAATGTGCCATTCAGAACTTAATTTAATAAGGAAAGTGCCATAGTTTGATAGATCTAGCACTGGTTTTGGCATCAGAGAACCTGTGTTCAAATTCTGCTTCTGCTACTTAATATCTCTGCAAGCTTCTTGACTTCTCTAGGCTTTTGTTTGATTCTTTGTAAAAGAATCCTTTTAAATTAAAATTTGCTTGCTGTGTGACCCAGGTCCAGTCACTTAACCTTCCCTGTTTGACTCTATAAAAGTTCTGTCATCTATAAAATGAACTAGAGAAGGAAATGGCAAACCACTGGGAACCATTCCAGTAGGGTCACAAAGAGTCAGACCTGAATGAAATACAACTTAATTTGTTCAGTATATCTATTATCTATGCCAAGTCACCAAAAAATGCTGTATAGTACAAGATCATTCCTTCAGATTCCTGAGATACTCTGTTGGAAAGCTCCCTTCCAAGCTGACATTGAACCTCTAAAGCCTACTCTTTTCCCCTCAAAAAAAACTAAAATAACTACAATTAAAAGAATCTTGTAAAAAGAATCCTTTAAAAGAATGACTCCTGAGATCCCTCTAACTATAGATCCTATGATATTCTAGGTATGGTATGAACAGGGGAGACCAGTGGAGAACCCTATGGTCTTACTGGGCACTATATTTTTTTCCCTCCCTTCCCCTCCTCCACCCCTTCCTTCTTCTCTCTTTTCCCCCCTCTCTCCCCAAGAGAGCATACAATTTTATTTAGTTTCTACACATAACGTTCCTATTAAATACATTTTCAGCATAGTCATGTTGCATAGAAAAATTAAAACGAATGGAAAAAATTATATAACAAACCAAAATGTAATACAAAAGAAGATGTTCTGCTACATTCTGTGACTGAATTCCACAGTTCTTTCTCTGGATGTGGAAGGCATTTTGCCTTAAAAGACTATTGAGAATATTTTAGGTCCTTGAACTGCAATGAAGTTCTAAGTCTACCAGAAAAATTCCTCTCACACTGTGGTTGTTGTGTACAAAGTTCTCCTGGTGCTGCTCCTTTCGCTCAGCATCAGATCATATAAGTCTTTCCAAGCCTCTCTGAAGTCTTCCTGTTCATCATTTGTTATAGCACAATAGTATTCCATTACATTCATATACCATAACTTATTCAGTCGTTCCCCAATTGATGGGCATCCCCTTGATTTCCAGTTTCTGACCACCACAAAGAGTGCTGCTATAAATATTTTTGTACATGTGGGACCCTTTCCCAGTTTTTTTAATGATCTCTTGGGGATACAGTCCTAGAAGTAGTATTGCTGGGTCAAAGGGTATGCACATTTTTGTAGCCCTTTGGGCATAGTTTCAAATTGCTCTTTAGAATAGTTGGATCACCTCATAGCTCCAGCAACAATGAATTAGTGTTCCAGCTCTCCCACATCTTCTCCAACATTTATCTTCTTCCTGTTTTGTCACATTAGCCAATCTGAGAGGTGTGATGTGGTACCTCAGAGCTGTTTTGATTTGTATCTCTCTAATCAATAGAGATTTAGAGCATTTTTTCATATGATTATAGATAGCTTTGATTACTTCTTCTGAAAACTGCCTGTTCATATCCTTTGACCATTTATCAATTGGGGAATGACTTGTATTCTTGTACATTTGACTCAGTTCTTTATATATTTTAGAAATGAGACTTTTATCACAGACACTAGTTGCAAAAATTCTTTCCCAATTTTCTGCTTCCCTCCTAATCTTGGTTGCATTGGGTTTGGTTGTGCAATGTAATCAAAATTATCCATCTTGCACTTTATAATGCTTTCTATCTCTTCCCTTCTCCATAAATCTGATAAACACACTATTCCTTGCTCCACTGATTTGTTTATAGTAGCAATCTTTATACCTAGATCATGTACCCATTTGGACTTTATTCTTGGGTACGGTGTCAAGCATTGGTCTCTACCTGGTTTCCCGCCACAGTTTTCCCAGCAATTTTTGTCAAACAGTGAGTTCTTATCTCAAAAGTTGAGTGGACACTATATTTTGATTAGCTTAACCGAGGTTTTAGTTAATTTTAAGGGTCTCACTGGCTCATATTGAGGTTGTAGTGTATTCAAATTCTATTACTTTTCACATGATTGCTTGACTTTCATGGTCCTGTATTATTGATTTTTTTCCAAAATACTAGAATTCATATCACAAATGTTACGTCATATCACATAATAGAGCAACAGAATATCTAAAAATAATAAAATTATGGATAAGCCAAGAGCAGTGAAAAATATATGTGTTAGGCATAAGTATAATAGAAAGATAATTTCAGTTAAAAGAGACATCAACCATTTACTCCAACCAATCTATTGTCTCCCACTCAAATCTTCTGTATTACATACATTAGAAAAACTTGGCAAGGTGTTTCCTTCAATAACTCCAAATAAGAGGTATGACATAGGCTATTGAGTATCTCCATGTAGATTTTGGAACATGCACAGACATTCTGTGACTGACTGTGGACCAGAGATATTCAAAAGGCACTAAGCAACCAGGATGGCTGTTGGTTTGTCATTTCTTGCTTGGCTGTATTTAAAGGAAGAGACAAGGACTAAGTTTTCAGTGTGGAGAGAGGTCTCAGACTTTTATCTCCCAATAGACAGCATGTGATCCATGAGTGCATCACCTCTTTATTACTTCTGTCTATTATTTCCTGGTCTTAGGTGAAGGAGATTGGAAATAGTGATAAATTTGTGAACTTTGAAAGGTTAGGAAACAAGCCTGGAAATTAGAGTCTATGTCAGGATTTGGCAGAAATCAGATCTTGAGGGGCACAATATCCCAAGTGACCTTCCTGGTCCAGCAGTAGCAAAGATTCAGAATTATCCTACGACTTTTGGAAGTGAACTTGGTGGGCCTAGTGACATGTATAGAAACTACTTAAAGTAGGAATCCACTGTCTCCAGAGCCAGACATGTTAGGAACAAGATGGTACACTCAAGATTTGTTTGTTTTGTTTTGCTTTACTTTTGTAGGGTGTGGGAATTGATATTTGTACTTTCTTTCTGTATGTCAGTGAAGTAAATATTTCTTTGTAAAAGTTAATTCACATTAAATGTTTATATGGAACTAATGACTGGGGACAATGGTAAAGAAAGGAGTCAAACTGATAGCAATTACAGAAAGCCATTAAAAAGGAGATTATATAAATTTATATTTATTTCAATCTATTCTGCAAGAGTATATCCTCAATTTCACTGCAATGTGCTTACAGAGATAGACCATCGCCCTTTTGGATAACTTTATCTTTTATGTAGCTTTTCCTCACACCAAGACTAAAATTTCCTCTATTGCTCTGCATTCTGAGGCCAAGCAGAGCAAATCTTAACCTTGAATGTCTTTAAATACTTGGATAGCTATAATTTCTCCTCTCAGTCTTCTATTTTCCTGGGTAAATATCCCACCCTTGGTTCTCCTGCTCATACTTATTTGGCATTATCTTGTGGCACTTCACGAGTCTGTTTCTCTTCATCTGGATGCTCTCCAGGTTATCATTGATTTTCCTCTAATGTACCACTCTAAAATAAACACATACTCAGATATGTTAGTAATAGGATAGAATATAATGGAATAGTCTTCTCATTCCTGGAAGCTATCCCTTTTTTAATACAGTTCCAGTTCTCATTGGCTGGTATATGAAATTACACACTTATATTGAATATACAGTTTCCAGAGAGACAAACGGCTATCTTTTTTTTTTTGGAAGGAGTTGGCGAGGCAGTTGGGGCTAAATGACTTGCCCAAGGTCACACAGCTAGTAAGTATTAAGTGTTTGAAGCTGGATTTGAACTTAGATCCTATTCACTGTGCACCTTGCTGGCCCTAAACTGCTATCTTTTTGTGATTGTAAAATTTAAATTTTTGAACCCAAGTTTATACCCTTATATTTACTCCTATTAAATTTCAATGTTCTAGCCCAATGTTCTAATGTTGTCAAAATTTTCTTGAATGTTACTGTTATTGCATGGGTTATCTATTCCTGTTACCTACCTAATAATAGTAGTTGTAATAACAATATCTAGCATTTATAGAGCACCTACTACAAATCATATCTCATTTGGTCCTTACAAGAACCCTGGAGTGTTTGTTGTTTTAGTTGTTTTTCATTCAGGTCTGACTCTTTGTGACCCTGCTGGAGTGGTTCCCACTGGTTTTCCATTTCCTTCTCCAGCTCATTTTATAGATGACAAAACTTTATTTATAGAGGCAAACAGGGTTAGATGACTTGGCCTGGGTCACACAGCAAGTAAATGTCAGAGGCCAGATTTGAACTTCAGTCTTCCTGACTCCAGAACCAACACGTTACCTAGTGCACCACGTAGGGAAGTTGGTGCTGTTATAATTTTCACTTTACAGTTGAGGAAATTGTGGAAGGCAGAGGTTAAGTGACTTGCCCAGGGTCACACAGGCAGCATATGTCTGAGTCTTGATTTAAACTCAGGTCTTCTTGACTAAAGGCCTAGCACTGTGCCACACTTGCCTCAATACGTTTGTTAAGTATATTTATTATCTGTGCCTTTATCCAAGTCACCAAAAAATTCAGTATAGTACCGCCTCTTTAATAAAATTCCAGAATTCTTCCTGGAATTGACAGCTTATTGGCCTATAGTTTGCAGATTTCATTCTCTTGCCATTTTTTGAAAATCAGGATATTTACCCTTCTTTAGTCCTTTGCTCCATCTACTATTCTCTATAATCTTTTTGATATTACTGTTAGCAATTCAACAATCAGATTGACTGGTTATTTCAGTACTAGTGAAGAAGGGCATACATTTGGGCCAATTAATAAATTACCATGGTTGACTTATTACAATTTTTTTCTTGAAATTTTGCTTCCATATTTAGTCTCCTTTATTTCTGTTCTCTGTATTCCCTTCTCATTTTCAAAGTTCACTCCTTTTTTTAGCCTGTACATATGTCTTTGAACCTGGATCTACTAGCAATTGTTTGCTTTCTTGATTTAAAGAGCATAATGATGAGACTATGAAGTGGCTCACCTGGATCTATGCCTACAATAAACTCTGATGGAAAAGAGCCATCCCAGTTGGGTTTGCAGTCTCTTGTTTCCTAAGTCATGGATGTTCTTTCCTGTCTTTTCCTTATGATTTGTGACTTTGAATTTGTACTTCACTCCCTGCATCATAACCTACCTCATTCTAGTTGGTTACTTTCCTTGACTGGGAAGAAACAGTATTTCTTGTCTTTTATGTGACTGAGGGCAAAATTCAAGTCAAATCATTGCCATGACATGGAAAGGCAGGAATGCCTACAGTCATAATAATTATAGAACACTTTCAAGTTTGTGAAGTACTTCATATATGTGATCTCATTGGGTCATCACAACCATCTTAGCAGGTAGGAACTATTACTATCCACACGTTGTGGATGAGGAACTTGGGGCAGTTGAGATCAGGTGACTTGTCCAGGGTCACATAACTAATTACCTAAGACAGGATTCAAGTTGAAATCTTGTTGTCTCACAGTTCTGTACCCTATCCTCTGTGCCACCTAGCTGCCTCACTACAAGCCCATTGTTTGTTAAAACTCACTGCACCCCAAATATTGAATAGCTTGGGAGAAGTGGGCATTGATTGGGATCTCTTAAGCATTTTTAATGTTATTTTATGAAGTTTTACCTTGTTCAAAGTTTCTACTTTTTTATCTTGTGGATTAGGCTATATCTGATGCATAACTTTTTTTTTTCCAGAGGGTTTTGGGTTGTTGAAAATAACTACATCATTGCATGGACAAGAATCACAGGTTAAGAAAGCACAGATTGGCTATGATTTGTATTACTTGGGAGAATATTCATTTTGGTGAGGTCACAGGTTACCAAGGTATTGAAGTAAGCAGGAATTACATCATATGTAATAGAACCCATGATTGCAGCTTGTCAAAATGTTTTTAGATACCTACTCTGTCAGTCAATGTATGAGATAACCCTTTTAGCTTGATATCATAAAAATTTGATAAGCTGCTATTCATACCTTCACCCAAATTCCTAATAAAAATAGTGAACAGACCAAGGCTAAGAAAAGAATACTCTCTCGTTTTCATGCAAATTATCTTTGAAAGTCAGTGTATTTATTCCTATTAAATCTCATTCATTTCTGTTCATTTGATATTTTTAAATCTTGATTCTGTCATCCAATTCATTGTTTATTCCCCCTAGCTAGGAAACAATTAGTACTCAGTAAATATTTGTCAATCATTAAATGCTTGATATTATACACCACAAATTATATATAATAAAATGCAAATTTATGACAGTAACTAATAGAATTATGGATAGTCAAGAATGTTCAACATGATAGTTGTGCTGGGAAGATGGAAGTAAATAAACAAATAAATGATAAATAGATAAATAAATGATCAAATAAAATCTAAAGACACTAGGCTTTTATCTTGTAGATACTAAGCACTGTTGGTGAAATTATCTTACTGATTGAGTCTTCACTTTGGGATGGAGAAAGAAAACTCAAGTCAACTACTTTTTCCAAATGCTGCAGAGTCTTGTAGAGATCAGAGGAAACGATCTGAATGAGACTTAAGACAAAGAAAAGGTAATGTAATTATACAGCTCTAGAGTAAATTTGCTATAAAGTAATAGGTTTAAACGTCATTGAAAGGAGTGTGGACATTGAAGGAAATTAATTTCCAAGAAGTCTAATTTCTACTATTGAGTGAATTTGGCCAGGCATGATTTTCCATGGATTTGGGAAGAATCATCTTTATGAGCTCAATTCTGGCTTCAGATACTTATTGGTTGTGTGGTCCTGGGCAAGTCACTTAACCCTGTCTGCCTCATTTTCCTCATCTACAAAATGAACCAGAGGAGAAAATGGCAAAACAATCTTGTATCTTTGCCAAGAAAACCCCAAATAGGGTCATGAGCATTGGACATGTCTAAAAAATGACTGAACAACAACAATATTAATTAAAGACACACTAGTATTTGTTAGGCATTTATTTAGTACTTGCAACAATATGTATGGTAAGGTGATGAGCAAGCCATCAATGAAACATTTAAAATCATAAAATAGTTTATGAGTCATCCCTTTAAATATCTTTATACTTGCTTGGTGAAGCCAAGATGATAGATTAGAGGCAGTGAACCAGCTGAACTCTTTCAACATTCCCTTCCAAACAATTTAAAAATAATTCATGGATTGGCAGAGCTGACAAAAGTTCAGGATGAAACATTTTTCAGGCTGAAGAAAATTTTGGTCAAGAGGAAAGGTCTGTGCCACTTTCATGGAAGATTGTGTGGCAAGCTAGAGGCAGCAACAATAAAGGCAGCAGCAGCTTCTGAAGCTCTCAGCCCAGAGACAATAAGGAGGTCAGAAAGAAATTAGAGGGGACCTTTTTCTGGTACTGGGGAAAGCTGTTGCTGATTCTCAACTCTATTACCATGACAATTCGGGGCTGCAGTTCCAAGCTAGGTGGGAGCACTGGTGGTCAGTTCCAAATATCATGGTGTCAGTTCTAAGGCAAAGCACAGTGTTGGCACCATAGGCAACCTGGGTAAAAACCAGAGCACAGGCCAGGAGAATCATGACCATACCTCTCCCAATATTACACCTTGGAAGCACCAAAAGCTTGTAGAACCCAGAAGTAATTCTGAAAAAAACAGCATGAAAAAGATTGGCTTGGAACAGTGCCTCCCTATCCCCAGGTGAACAGAGCTTTATTTTAACATAAAGTTCAAAGTAAAAAAAATAGGCTGGAATAAATGAATAACAAATAACAACTACAAAAAAAGAACTTGACTATAAAAAGCTACTATGATGGCAGGGAAAACCAAGACATAAATTCAGGAGAAGACAACACTGTGGAAACAGTTAAAATCAAAGCCACAAAGAGAAATGCTAATTGGACCAAAGACTAATAAGAATTACTGGAAGAGTTAAAGAGATAAGAGTGAAATAAGAAAAATTAGAAGAAATTAGAGCGATGCCAAAAAATATGAAGAGAATTAATAACTTGTTAAAAGAGGCACAAAAATACTGAAGAAAATAACATCTTATAAAAGCTGAATTGACCAAGTGGAAAAAGAGGTACAAAATCTTACTGAAGAAAAATACTTCCTTAAAAATTAGAATTGGACAACTAGAAGCTAATGATTCCATGAGATATCAAGAAACAATAAAAGAAAGTCAAAAGAATCAAAAAAATAAAAGGAAATGCGAAATGCTTCATTGGAAAAACAACTAACCTAGAAAATTTACTGAAGAGAGATAATTTAAGAATTATGGGACAACCTGAAAGCCATGATCAAAGGAAATTCATATGCTTCATAATGTAGGTAATTATAAAGGAAAACTACTCTAAATATCTTAGATCCACAGGACATAATGGATATTAAAAGAATCCACCCATCACCTCCTGAAAGAGACCTCATAATGAAAACTGTTAGGGATATTAGAGCCAAATTCAGAACTTCCAGGTCAAAGAGAAAATATTTCAAGCAGCGAGAAAAAATTCAAATACTGTGTGGCCAAAGTCAGGATCCCACGAGATTTATCAACTTCCCAGTTAATGGAATGGAGCAGGGCTAGAATTACAACCAAGAATGCTCAGTAAGACTGAGCATAATCCTTTTAGAAAAAATGAATATTCAAACAAATAGAGGACTTACAAGCATTCCTGATGAGAGCTGAATAAAATAAAAATGATGTTCAGACATAAGACTTAAGAAAAGCATTAAAAGGTTAATATAAAAGAGAAATCACAAGGGACTCAAAAAAGTGTTTACCTTCCTATATGGCAGCATGATACCTATAACTCCTAAAAACAGTATTGTCACTGTCAGTTAAAAGGAGTTTGTACAGACAAAGGGCACGGGTATGAGTTGATTATGTTGGAATTATCTTCAAAAGAAATGTTGGGCTGAGAAAGAGAGATGCACTGGGAGAAGAAGAAAGGGAGAAGTAGAATGGGGAAAATTTTCTCACATAAAAGAGGTACACAAGGATGAGCTTTTACAGTAGAAGGGAAAATGAGAATGTTGCAGGTAATGCTTAAACCTCATTCAAATCAGGATGGGTTCAAAGAGGAAAGAATACATATACACAATCAGTTGTACATAGAAATGCAACTTACCCAATAGAGAAATAGAAGGCAGAATGAATAAATGAAAGAGTAGAAAGGAAGATGATAAAAGGAAGAGAGGATTAAAGGAGACAGTGGTTAAAACCCAAATAAATATTTGAGGAAGGACAGGATAAAGAGAGAGATGAGGAAATAGCAGTCATAACTGTGAATGTGAATGTGATGAGCTCACTCATAAAATAGTAGTGGGTAGCAAAAAGGGTTAGAAACAAGAATCCAACAGCACGTTCTTTACAAAAGATGCACTTGAAAAAGAAAGACACACAGAGTTAAAAATGAAGAGTTGGAACAAAATCTAATATGTTTCAGCTGAAGTGAAAAAAAAAAGGCAGAGCAGTAACAGTCTCAGAAAAAGCAAAAGCAAAAACAGACCCAATGAGAAGAAATAAATAGAAAAAGTATATTTTTTAAAAGGTACCACAGACAATAAAGTAATATCAAAACATTTTACAGCAAGTTTCTCTGTAAAGTACTTATCCCTATATAGGGAATGGAGTCACTCTTATAAAAATAAGAATCATTCTCTAATTATTAATGCTCAAAGGATATGAACAGGCAATTTTCAGAAGAAGTAATCAAAGCTATCCATAGTCATATGAAAAAGTGCTCTAAATCACAACTGATTAAAGAAATTCAAATTAACACAAGTCTGAATTATAACCTCTTACTTATTATAAATTCTAAATGCAGGAGGGGATGAGAGAAACCTAGGTATACCAATGAATTGGTGGTAAAGTGGTTGACTACTCAGACCATTCTGGAGAATAATTTGGAACTCTGCCCAAAGGGCTGTAAAACTGTGCATACCCTTTGATCCAGTAATACTACTGTCAGGTCTCCATCCCAAAGAGATCAGAAAGAATGGAAAAGGACATATATAAACAAAAATATTTATAGTAGGTCTTTTTGTGCTGGCAAACAATTGGAAATTGAGGGCATGCTCATCAATTGAGGAATGGCTGAACAAATGATGGCATATTATTGTAAAATAGTACTACTGTGCTATAAGAAATGATGAGGGGGTTGGTTTTAGAAAAACATGGCACGAACAAATGCAAAGTGAAGTGGGAATACTCAGGAAATCAGTGTGCATAGAAGCAGCAATGTTGTAATGATGATCGGTTGTTAAAGATTTGACGACTCTGATCGATACAATGATCCAAGACAGGTTCCAATGACTCAGGATATAAAAATGCTATCCACCTTCAGAGAAGAAGCTGATAAACTCTGAATACAAAATGAAGTAAAATTTTCTCACTTTCCTTATTTTTAAAAATATGACCAATATGGAAATATACTTTTGTGATTTCACATGTCTAATTGACATCATTCTGCCAGTCTTCTCAGGAGGTGGAGAATATGGTAGGAAGTAGGGATAAATTTGAAACTCAAAATTTAAAAAGTAAATAAGGTTTGCAATAAATAACTTTTAAAAAATTTCTCTATACTCAATAATAAGAATTTAGCTAGATTTAAATGATCAAAAAAAAGCAATATAGCCCATTTTTAAAATGTGATCCCTGGACACATAACCTCATTTCTGTGTCACCAAAACTCAAAATAGTGGGCAAAATCTCACAGATTTGAGATTCTGTAAGAGCAGAGGTAGACTGGATCTAATTAGTTTATGAGAGCCAGTTCTTAAATTCTTATTATGACAATAAATACCACAGATATTGGCAATTGCTAAAGAGTAGGGCAAGTTCCACACCCCTGACTAGGGTTTGATTTATTATTATTCATTATTTTATTGACTATCTAAACTTGTGAAAGTGTATATAATGTAGATTAAGCTTAAAAATGTGTATCTTTCCTTCTGGAAAGCCTAATTATTAAACACATACCAGCATAGCCCTGTGTAATATCCTGCCTAAATATAAATTCTAAACTTTAGCACTTTGCTAGCCATTTTAACCCAGAGGTTCACAAACTTATTTGGTTTACTAACCCCTTTAAAAAATTACTCAGTACCCTATGAGAAATCTACTTTATTTAAATCCTTACTGTTTTTTTTTAAATTTATATCAATCTAAAAAAAAATCATCTTTTTAAATGACACAAATTAAATGATCTACTGTAAATTTGTGGGGGACTTTCCTCCATTGAAATTTTGATGACATAATATTGCATCATGTAATCATGCAGTATTGAACTGTAAACAAGTCGTTACACACATATATTCCTGTCAATGCATGCTGGAGTTCTGTCAACACTAGCTTGTTAAGATTTGCTGACAGACTTGATCACTGGTCAGTTCTAACTTCCATTTTTTGTGTTTATTTGGAAAATAATGTAATCACTATTACTATAACTGTTACACAACAGATGAAATGTGCACAAATGATTTTTCAAAATTTTCTTCTCTTGGGGGTGGAGCCAAGATGGTAGAATAGAAGGATGAACCTGCAGAAGCTCTCTTCCCATAGCCCATAATATACCTGTAAAGATGACTACAAACAAATTCTAGAGCAGCAGAAGTGACAAAACGACAGAATGAAATAGATTTCCAGCCCAAGACAACTTGGAAGGTTGACAGGAAAGGTCTATCACACCAAGCTTGAAGTGGAACACAGACCAGTGTGGGTTGTGTTGCATATACAGACAGTACTAGAGCAGATTTCAGGACACAGAATCATGGGAAGTTGCTATGGATTCCCAAACTTCTCAACCCACAAATACCAAAGACAGCTTCACAGGTCAGTAAGAAAACTCTTTCACCTGGATGAGAGGGGAGTACAGTTGAACTTCAGCCTCAGAGCAGCTGCAGCCACTATAGCAGCAGCATCCACTTTTGGAGCCCACAACTTAAATACCCTGGGGGAATCAAGCAGCTGATCTGGATCTGAGTTCTGAGTGGTGGTCCTGCGGGGGGAGGAGGAGTGCTGGCAGAGGAGGGGGGAATGTGGAAAAGGAACCTTACTCACAGTTCCTGGACAGAAAAGAGTGCTTTTGCTTGCTCACAGATCAGAGTGCAGGCCAGGAGAGAAGAAAACTCCTTTTCCTTGATTGTGCCATCTTGGAGGAAATGAGAACTTACAGGTCCCTAGAGATATGTTAGAGAATAGCTGCACAAAATCTCTGAAACTTAGGGTAGTATACCCTCTACTTTGCAAAGGACTCAAAAGTCAAGTAACTGGCTAGAAAAATGCCCCAAAAGGGGGAAAATAAGACTATAGAAGATAACTTTCTTGGTGAAAAGGTATTTTCTTCCATTCTTTCAGATGAGGAAGAACAAAACATGCCATCAGATGAAGTCAGCAAGCTTCTGCATCCAAACCCTCCAAAAAATATGCAAGGGTCTTAGGTCATTCAAAAAAAAGGATTTTGAAAATCAAGTTAGAGCAATGTAAGAAAATCATGAAA
The DNA here is from genome assembly GCA_028658325.1 of Potorous gilbertii. Taxonomy (NCBI): domain Eukaryota; kingdom Metazoa; phylum Chordata; class Mammalia; order Diprotodontia; family Potoroidae; genus Potorous; species Potorous gilbertii. Next base: position 29,332,079 of record CM053773.1, read on the forward strand.
AGTGAGTCAAAAGCTTGCTTGAGGAGACCCCCAAAAGGCTGAAGAAATAACACTTTTAAAAAGAGACTAACTCAAATGAAAAAAAAGAGGTACAAAAAGTCAATGAGGAGAAGAATGCTTTAAAAAGCAGAATTAGCCAAATGGAAAAGGAGGCTCAAAAGCTCACTGAACAAAATAGATCTTTAAAGATTAGAATATAGCAGATGGAAGCTGATAGAGAAGATGAGAAATCAAGAAATTATAAAACAAAACCAAAAGAATGAAAAAACAAAAGACAATGTGAAATATCTCATTGGAAAAGCAACTAACCTGGAAAAGAGATCCAGGAGAAATAATTTTAAAATTATTGGTCTACGTGAAAACCATGATAAAAAAAAAAGAACCTAGACATCATTTTCCAAGAAATCATCAAGGAAAACTACATTGATATTCTAGAACCAGAGGGCAAATGGAAATGGAAAGAATTCACCAATTTTCTCCTATAGTCAAATTCCAGAGTTCCCAGGTTAAGGAGAAAATATTACAAACAGTTAGAAAGAAACAATTTGAGTGTTGTGAAAATACAATCAGGATAACACAGGATTTAGCAGCTTTTACACTAAGGGAGTGAAGGGCTTGGAATATGATATTCCAGAGGTCAAAGGAGATAGGATTAAAACCAACAGTCACCTACCCAGCAAAACTGAGTATAATACTTCAGTAAAAAAATGGAATTTCAATGAAACAGAGGACTTTGAAGCATTCTTGTTGAAAAGACCAGAGCTGAATAGAAAATTTGACTTTCACATACAAGAATCAAGAGAAACATGAAAAGATAACCATGAAAGAGAAGGATTAAGGAACTCATTAAAGTTGAACTGCTTACATTCCTACAAGGAAAGATGTAATTTGTACTTCATGAGATCTTTTTCATTATTTGGGTAGTTAGATGAAATATGTGTGTATATGTGTGTGGGGGGGTGGCACCTAGGTGGTGCACTGGTTAGGCAAGTCACTTAACCCCAATTACCTCATCCAGAGTCATCTCCAGGCATCCTGATGAATATCTGGTCACTAAAATCAGATGGTCTGGAGAAGTGAGGCTGGCGACCTGCACAACCCTCCCTCTCTCAAAACAAAGTCAAGTGCAAAGTCACGTCAACATTTCTGTGATCGCATGGTTTTCTTTCGCAACAAAGGATGAACACACACACAGACATATATATGTATATATATGCACACACATATATGTGTATAAACACACATATACGTGTGTGTGTATATATATATGGGTATGTATTTATATATCATACATGTGTAAGTAGTATATGTATATGGGTGTATATATATATATATATATATATATACATATATACACACACATATCAATATACACACATGCACATAAACAGAGGGCACAGGGTGAGCTGAATATGAAGGGAAAATATCTAAAAAAAATAAAATTTACTATTGAGTAGAATATACTAGAAGTAAGAGAAAGGGAGAAGTAGAATGTAGCCAATCATCTTACATAAAAGAGGCAAGAAAGAGCTTTTATAATGGAGGGGAAGAGGGGAGAGATGAAAGAAAATAATTGAGCTATACTCTTATGGAATTTGGCTTAAAAAGGGAATAACACACTAAATAGGATATGGAAATCTATTTACCCATACAGGAAGGCATGGGGGAAGGGATAGGAGAGGAAAGATAAAATAAAGGACTGCAAATTGGGAAAATGGATAATCAGAAGAAAACATTATTGTGGGAAGACAAGTTAAAGGAGAGAATGGAATAAATGAAGGGCAGGATAGGACATAGGGGAATGTGGCTTGCATTTTTTGCAACATAACATTATGGAAGTGTTTTACATTGTCAGGCATGTATGACCTATATTAAATTGCTTGTTTTATCAATGAGGGTGGGTGGGGACAGAGGAAGGGAGAGAATTTGGAACTCCAAACTTTAACAATGAATGTTAAAAATTGTTTTAGCATTCAACTGGAAAATAAGATATAGAGGCAATGGGGTATAGAAATCTATTTTGCCCTACAGGAAAACAGGGGAGGGGGGATGGAAGAAGAGGAAGTAATAGAAGGGAGGACAGACTGGAAGAAGTGGCAGATGGGGTGCATACTGTCCTGGGGTGGGAATGGGGAGAAATGGGGAGAAAGTTTTGAATACAAATTCTTGTGGAAGTGAATGTTGGGAACTGAAAAATAAATAAATTATATTAAAATATACATATATATATATATACATATTAAAAATTTTCTCCTGTTCTTTCCTTATGCTTCCACTCCACCCCCTTATTTTTATTTAATGCCCTCCAATTGCACCCAACACTATTACCACCTCCCTGGATCATTCCAGCACCCCCATGCTAAGGTGAAGTGTCTCTCACTTTGGGAACTTTTGACTTCACCTGAAGAAATACAAGGTAAACAAAATAAATGGTAGATTTTCTCATCATGACAGTAATAGAACCATAGAGATCTGTTTGGTCAAATATATTTCATCTGTATGTGCATGTACTAGAAGCCATATGAGTTGATTGTCTTATACTTCATGATACATTCATTTTTTTCAAGAATTCAATTAGGAATAACAAGAATAAGTAAAATGGTAAAAATAGCTAGAATTTATATAATATCTATTCTCCATTTGTGTACGTATGGATGCATATATATATACACACACACACACACACACACACACACACATATATGTATATATAGCATATATCTACATATATACATGATGTTTCCCTTGAAAGTATGCTCCTTCAGTATTAAACTATTTCACTTTTGTCTTTGTTTCTCGGCATCTAGCACAGTAATTGACATGTAGCTGTGGGCTGAGTTGAACCTTGAGGTAAGCTCTAGATTCCAAAATGTAAAAGTGAGGCTGCAGTACATTCCAGTCTTGACAGCTTGTATATGGTGATGGTTGGAGGTGGTACAGCCTTCTTCGGCAATGAAGGATAAACACGATGGTGATGATTGGACATGATGACAGATGCTTGAGTATCTGCACTGAGGCAGAGGCTGGGAGACCACTTGTTCTCTGAAGTTCTAAGCTACAGAGGACTAAAGCTAATTGGGTGTGCACACTAAGCCTAGCACCAAAATGATCAGTTCCCATGCACAGTGGGTCAACACACTACCTAATGAAAGGCAAATCTGGTCAGGTCAAAAATAAAGAAGGTCAAAACCCTCTGTCATTTAATTGTGGAGACTGGTCTGCCTGGATAAGATAGGTGTATAAAAATGAACAAATAGGTGACTATTGAATGCTGTTTGGAGAATGACTAGTAACTAAGTTATTTAGTGGTAGAGAACATAAAGGAAAAAGATATGAACCAAGTTGGATGACAGATTGAGCCTGGATTGTTGAAGCATTTGAGTACCAAGGTGATTTTTATCTTTAAATTTTAAAATATTCTAAAGATAACAGCAAACAAATGCAGGTTTTTGAGTAAGGGAGTACTGTCATTGTAAAACCTATGTCTTGGGAAGATTGCATGGGAAGCTACGTACAAGAGGAATTATGGGAAATTATGAAATACATGGCAATTGCAATATTTCAGGAATGAGATGAGGGCACAAATAAGGATTGTGGCTGTGAATGAAGATCAAGGGAGAGATGGAAAAGGAGGTGTTTAATTTCATTCAATATGACTTGATGCCTGGTGGATTTGGGGGGTAAGAGGGAATGAATACCCAAGAATGTTTTGAAGTTTTGAGTCTGAATGACTTGAGAAAATAATGGTGAACTCAACAGAGATAGGGAAGTTTAGAAGAAGGGTTTAATTAAGTAACCAAGCATTTATTTGTACCTACTATGAGTCACACTCTTTGATAAGCATGATGATGATACAAAGAAAAAAAATAAATTACTGCTCTGAAAGAGTTCATAGTCTAATGGGGAGATAACATGCAAATCATGTACAAATAATCTGTACAGAATAAATTGGAGATAACCCAAATTTAAGGGAAATCCATCAAGAAACGCTTTTTTATGATAGGTGGGATTTTATCTGTAACCTAACGGAGGTCAGGAGGCAAAAATGAAGATGGAGAGAGGTGTAGTCAAAAGAAATAGCCACTGAAAAGTACCTGGAGTCAAGAAGTGGAGTAACTTTTTCCAGAAATAGCAAGGTCAGGGTCACTAGTTTGCAGAGTACATAGAAGAAGGCAAGGTATAAGAAGATGGGAAAGGTAGGAAGGAGTCAGGTTAGGAAGACTCTGCTTTGGAATTGACTATTAACCTCTTTACTTTAGAAACAATGGTACAAAGAACAAAGAAGGAAATTATTTCCAGGATCAAATTTGATTGACTTATAGGAGATTATTTGCCTTAGCTATTGTAATGTAACTGGGAAAGTTACTTAACCTAGAACTTACCATATTGGAAAATAGAATTTTTTCCCCTAAAATTTCCAACTTATAAAAACATCCTAAGGAATTATCAGTTTTAATATTTTCTATATGTACCAAAAATTTCATTGAGGAAAGAAGAAAAGTTTCATGTATATAAAAATATTTATAGAAGTAATTTTTTTTCAGCTGAAAGAACCAGAAACAAAATACATGCATATCGATTGGGGAATGGCTTTTAAAAAAAAGTGTTGCATTTCAGAAAATGACAAAGATGAGGATACAGAGAATCATGAAAAGGCTTACACAAACTGATATAAATTGAAATAAACAGAGGCTATACACACATAATATTTACATAGGTAGATATATTTATGTATACACATATAATATATATATATATATATATATATATTTATATATATATATATATATATATGTATGTATACACACTTCCTACCACAATGTAAATTAAAAGAACAACCACAAAACAGCTATGTTGCATAATTGGAAAAAAGAAAAGTTTGATCTTAAAGAAGACTATTAGAAAACATCTCCCTTCACTCCTTTAAGTGGTAGGTTTTCCTCGGACATGAAATACTGCGTATATTTTGAGATTTCTCATTATATATCGATTTATAATTCCTTTTCCCCTTCTTAATTTTTTTCTTTTAAAAATGTTTTGTTACAAGTGAAGGTTGTCTGAAAGTGGAGAAGAAAAGAGATACATAGAAAATTTAGGTGGTGTAAAACCACAGATTTAAAAAAAAATTATTTTAAAAGATCTATAATGTTACAATCTACAGAACTCTTTTTTAGATGATATAATTAAAATACCCATTTTACATATGAGAAAATAGGCTCAGAATCATTAAATAGCATGTTCAAGTCACATTGCTAAAAAGTAGCAAAACTAAGACTTAAAATCAGCTCTCCTGTTTCTTCATCCAGTACTCTTGCTTAAAGAATGAAATTGTCTTATAGAGTAAAAGAAGTATAAAAAAAATGCACTGTTTACTCTTTTCAATTATGCCCTCTTGGCACCATTGTATCCTCATTGTGAAGTTTAATTGCAAGTACAAGTAATACCTTTTCCACTTTCATAGTTTCAATGAATGTGGTTAAAAATCTGAAATATTCCTTCATGAGCTATACAAAGAGAATTAGTGGTTTTTATATTAGTTTTCAAAAACAAGTTCAAAAAGTTAATTCTATGAAGCTATGGATAACCATAGTAAAATTTCATGTTCTCAATTATTTTTCTTACTCAAATTTAAAAAAAAGTAAGGTATTTTTAATTTCTCTGCTGAGGCAAGAGACAATCTTTGCCAAATAAGAGCTTCCAGAATCCCTACTGGCCCAGAGAAGGTGTTAACGAGGGCTTCTTTCCAACAGGTTAGTACTTATAATGTGCAGCTGATTCACAGTTCCCTATAGGTATTATTGTTTTATTGTCTTTTTGGCTGAAGAAAAAGGAAAACAGGGTGAATCATCTGAAGGCATAAGGGTGAATCTGACTACCTATGAAGACTTTTCTGATGTTCTGTGTTAAAAGTAAATGTTAAATACGAGGATGGAAGGAGTGCAAATGGGTCTGAGCACTGAAGATAGAACTGTTAGCTTTTACATGCTCCAGAGCTACCAGAGAGAGAATTTACACGCCCCCCCCCACCCCGCTCCCAGTCAATCAACGAGAGCCAGAGTGATTTAGGTTTAAGGTATGGTCTTTAAGAAAGAAATCTAGCCTGTAAGTCCCATGATATCTTATGAGGTTTCAGTGATCAAAACTTATATTCCTTTGAACAGAGCACCCACAGGTAACAGTATGATTCCCTATGTGGACAGAGGGAGAAGAAGGTAACTTTGAACAGTCCTGTCTCCCTTAAATCCAATTCACTTGCAAGTCATGACATCACCTTCCTGATGCCATGGCCCTCTTCAAGAATGAAACACAAACAACAGTCTGTATACCCAGCACTTAGCATAGTAGTTAGCACATAGTGGTAGTTAGTATATGTTTGTTGATTGACTGTTTTCAGAGAAAGAGCAAGGCAGACAGGGGAAGTAGTATACAAGTAATTGAAGGGCAGGGACATTCTTATATTTTTATTCAAATAATTCTCCAGAAATGGAATCCCTCCCTTTTTTCCACTGCATTTTTTTTTGTACCAAGTACAAGATGCCAGACACTGGATAGACTATGGTTTTTCAAAAAAATGGAACATGGCCCCCATCGTCTGGAGCCTTCTGGATATAGAGTTAGGCAAGTTTTCACTCATTCATACGCCAATGGATAGTTAAGTTCCAGTTGTTGATCCATTGACTGAGATTGAGCTGAACCATGAAGGAGTGCTAAAACTGAGTGGATTAATTGCTTGGGTGGGCTGTGCAGGAAGATGTTCTCTGGGTGTTGGGGAATGCTTTCTCCAGGTGAAAAAGAATACTGTCTTCATAGAGAGAAGGCAGGAGGCAGTGACAAGGGAGGTGATAAGATTCTTGTAATGGATAGATCTTAGATTCTTGTGGTGGCTAGCTGTTTGGGAGATAAGGCATGTATAAAAATAGCTATAATAAAAAGAGTTTATGAGAAAAGTAGGAATAAGCTTTGAACTATATGAGGGTAATATGATTGATCAGGGAAAGCTTCATGAACTAGGTTTTGAAGGAAGGGGGATTTTCAACTGGAAGAAATGCAGCTGGAAGAAGGAATGGCATTCCAGTCCTAGAGACTGATACGAATAAGGCAATAAGTAGGAAGGCACAGAATGTTTTCAGAGAACCTTTAATTTAATTTAATCAATGTAACTTATCCTAATTTCTCCAAAGTACCGAGAATATGAAGGGTAATCATTTGAGATAAATCCAGAAGGGTCAAAGAATTCAAATGTAGGGCTAAAGACATTGTCCTTATCTTGATAAATCCACTTGTAATTAATGAAAGTTTTTAATAAGGAGTGTGACATGATCAGAGGAATATGAGGAAAAGTAATCAAACAGAAGGCTGTAGGACAGAGATTATACAGCAAGGTCCAGATTAATATGAATAATGAAATCCCATAAGCAGTTGCATTATTTGAATTCACTCTGCACATTCCCATTGAAGTGGAACAAATTATCAAATTTTATACAATTATAACTTTAAATATTGTGAATCTGAATGTATGTGTCCACTTAATGAGATTCAACATTCACTCTACTCGGGATTATTCAGATTAAAAGTGATAAGGGTCAGAACTCCTGTGATAGTAGATGTAGGTGTGCTTGTCCATTGCCGAAGAAGACCATGCCATCAGAGAAATAATGACACGACTTGCTCTTGACTTTGTTTTGAGGGAGGGAGGGCTGTGCAGGTCATCAGTCCCACTTTTTCTTTGGAGCCATCTGAATCCAGTGACTGGATATTCATCAGGATGACTGGAGATGACCCAGGATGAGGCAATGGGGGTTAAGTGACTTGCCCAAGGTCACACAGCTCCTGAGGCCAAGGTCTCAGGTCCTCCTGAGCACTGGTGCTCTATCCACTGCACTTTGCTTAAGAAGGGACAGATTCAAGAAGAAATTGGTAAGCAGTAGGGGTCAAAGGAGAAGAAAAAGTTAAACATAACAATGACATTACAAACACATGTGGCTAGGAGAAGAACTTCATGATGTTTTGATAACAGATATCACAGAGGCCAGTATAAGGACCTAAAAGTTACCTTCATATCCTGAAGTATGATTCCATGGGGCTGTAGACACTGTCCCTTTCTCAGTGTTTAGATCAATACTTCCTAAGAATATTCTAAAAGTACAGGATCAAGGTTATTCCGCTCAAATAGTAGGACATGGACAGCTTCAGAAAGGCTGGACAGTAGTTATCTCACTTTCAAATAAGATTCATTTAAAAATATTAAGCACCTATTTTCTTCAGAGCACAAAGCTAGGCAAAGTACTGACATAAATAAGACAAGGTGCCTGAATTCCTCTCCTAGGACATCCCTGTGTGTATCTGCATAATGTTTTTCATAATTTTTTCTTCTCAACTAGATTATAAGCACCTTTAAGGGATGGGCCTAGATATTTCCAATTTTCACAGTGTTTCATAGTAAAGGATAGGGGCTGACATGATTTCATGATATAGACAACTCTCAACTGAGGTAACTTCCTTCACTAATGCAGGTCAGCAACTTATAGTCTTATAAAATTAACTAAATCATGGTATGGTTAAGTGACTTATCCTGGGTCACATAGCCAATAGATATCAAAGGAAAACTTGAATCTACATCTTTCTGGCTCTTGCACAAGTTTTTTTATCCACTGTACTACAGCCATTTTCATGATAAATAATCAATAAATATTTGCATTGTTGTTTTATCAATTTGATTTTGCTATCAGTCATGTAAGCTCAAGTAGTCAAATCATTAACTGAAATGGAGAAAGAAGGCAACAGAGTGTTATCTACATTGCCACTTCCTTTCCAGGCCAGTAGTCAATTAGCTGCATCTTTTCTGTCTTGACTTTCACTGCTCCAAAAGAATGTAACTCTCCCTATCAGTTCTAGTCTTCCATGGCTTAAATGCTTAGGTGGGAGGTAACACTTCTTTGTCACTGCCTGACTATGTAGACTGAAAAAATAGTCTATCCCACTGAGTGCTTTATTTAGATTTGCCTTCCCAATAGGAAATAGGAAGATTGTTACTGGAAAAAGTGGTTAGAAGTTGGCCTGGTAACTGAAATGAGTATCAACTGGGTGTGCCTGCTTTGTAAAGGCAGCTCTCGGTTGCCTTGGAAACAGCTGGCGATGTATATGAAGCAGGACATTTTGCGGCTTTATGGTACTGCAATCAGGCAAGCAATGTCTAATTCATACATACATGTATGAAATTGCTGGGGTTAGGCATGTCTAGCAATAAAGGCTGGGGATTTAAATGTAACATGTGACATTCCCCATTAACATATATTTTCAAAATATTTCCCGGGCAGAGTAAATATTCCAGGGATCGCATATCTGTAAGATTTCCTTTTGAACACATATAACTTAAAGAGAGTACCACCTTAAGGACAAAGCGTCCTTCAAAATCTAGGCCACATTTTCCAGTATTATGCTTGTATTTTCTGAGTGTGCTGTGAAGATGTGAATCTTAAATTTGTTCAGACCTCATTTCTGTTAGTCCTGTAGCTTCATTTTCAAAGAGTCATAAATACTAGCCAATAGGAATCTGATGTTATCACTAGGAGAAACACTAATGCTCAGCTTGGGAAAAGCTAAAAACCATAAACGACAGAGGACTTTACCCATGTGAAAAATCAGGACATTTGAGAAACTGCTGATTCAGAAACAATGGCTCCAAAGCCTTCAACTCTTCCACAACGTCATTCAGCTCCAAATCTTTCGTGTATGATCTTGTGAATAAAATGAGTGATCAGACTCCTTGATTTAGAGCTAGGAGGTAACATAGGTCATCCAGTTCAACTATCTCATCTTGCAGATTAAGAGACTGGTCTAGGGAGCTTAAATGGCTTGTCTAACATCACAGAGACACTAAATGGATCAGGACACGGGCCTTCTGATCCCAAATTCCAAATTGCATGTTTTTTCCACTCAGTCATGAAAGAGTGACGGATGCAGTTGGAGGTCAGCACACATGTACAAGAAACTTCTCTCTTAGATCCTGTTATGGTTCTTAAAAGTGCACTGCTATAAAACTTCACATCAGCCCCTGCTCAAGAACTAAGAATTTTGAAAGATGAAACTTTTAACTGTATTCTAGGGCATTGTAGATTTCCTTTGTTTTACAAAGCTGAAAAGTATTAGTAGGACCTCCCTCCTTCCTTTGTACAATAAGGGAGTGGAACTTTACGTGTTTTTCTCAGACAAGAATAATGTATTGACACCTTTTTCTCAGCTATATACTTTCTTTTTTATACTTAGTTTTTACAAAGGATGACTAGGGGTGGGTGGGACATATTCAGAAATGAAAATATTATCAAAAGATACAAAATTTTTTAATATCTAAAATATTAAGCTTCTTACTGGTCTGAAAGAACAATACTGCACTCTCTGTCATCCTCCCCCAATGCCTTATAATCAGATGAGTAATTTATTGACATGACAGTATTAAATTATTCAATGATATTTTCAGATAATGACTTGGGGCAGTTCTTTTGGTAAGATAGAAACATTTCCTTAAAATGTTGTTGTGTCAAATACATACATTCCCCCCTCCCGTACAATCTTTGAATTTTTGCTTCAAAAAAGATATATTTTTATTAAAATTTTAATCCAAGGCATGATAAATCACATTTTTAGACCATCTGGAGGATGGCTATAAGCTTGGATTTTAGGAAATCTTTCAAGTAAAGCAGTACCTGAAAATGGGGAAAATGAAAGATCAGTTGGGTCTAAACGAACAGGAAAACCATAGTTTATATTTTCTGTGGTGCCATCATTGACCACTAATTCCTGAAGAGCTACATGTTGGATGGCACATTACACAGTGTAGAGACAGGTCTGAGTAGTTGTCAGTTCTTCTGTATAGGATTTCATAGTAAAGGTAAGGGGGCACCTGGATGGCTCAGTGGATAGAGCACTGGGCTTGGAATCAGGAAGATCTGAGTTCCAGCCTCAGACATGCCCTAGCTATATGACCCTGGGCAAATCACTTAACCTCTGTTTACCTAAATCATCTGGAGAAGGAAATGAAAAACCTCTCCAGTATCTTTGCCAAGAAAACTGCAGAGAAGGTCACAATGAGTTGGATATGACTGAACAACAACAGAAAAGGTAAGAGAAAAATCAAGTAGTATATACATAGGATTGAATAGATTATAAATAAATAACAAGCATAAATACATGATATATACATAATTAAATAATCATGACACAGAATATGGTCATCTTACTCACAAACATACATATAGTATATGTTATTTTTACAAATTGCTTTGCATTCATTCTCATTTGATCATCAAGAGACTAGGTGGTTTGCTGGATAGGGCTGTACATGGGAATCATGAAGACCTGAGATTGAATCAGTTTGTTAACTGTGTGATCTCTGGACAAGTCAGTTAGCATCTCTGAGACTGTTTCTTCATCTGTAACCTGAAGATAATAAAGGTGCCTCACAGAATTCTGAGGGTCACATGGGATAGTAATACATGAAAATCATTTTATAATCCTATAGAAATATATATATATATATATATATATATATATATATATATATATACACATATATATCGCTATAGAAATGAGAGTTAAAATTATTTCCTTACTCTGTGCCAGGTACTAGAGTAAATTCTGGGGATGAAAATCAAAAGCTGTCCCTGACCTCCAGTAGCTCACATTATTCTAATGGGAGAGACAATATGTACATATATGTGGTTATATACACACGGCACATCCTTACACACAAATTAATACAAGATAATTTTGCAAGGGAATAATAGCTGCTGTGGATCAACAAAAGCTTCATATAGAAAGTGATACTTGAGCTGAGTTCTAAAGGAAATGAAAGATTCCAAGAGGCAGAGAATTTCAGGCACAGCCTGTGCAAAGACTTGGGAAATGGAGTACTGCTTTTGACAAATAGCAAATAGTCCAGTATTGTAGTGTGAAGGTTAGATATGATAAAAAAAAAATGCGATGTAGAAAGGATTCAGGTTGTGTAAGAGTCCTTAGTGACACACTTATTTTTATTCAGTCTTATCCAACTCTTCATGAATCCATGCATCACATTGTCCATGGAGTTCTCTTGGTAAGGATATTGGAGAAGTTTGCCATTTTCTTCTCCAGTGGATTAAGGCAAACAGAGGTTATGTGACCTGCCCAGGGTTATAACTAGTGAATGTTTGAGGCTAGATTTGAACTCAGATTCAAAACCTAGACTCCAGATTCAGTTTACTATCCATTAAGCCAGCTAACTATCTAAGTGTCATACAATGGAGTTTATATTTCATCTTAAAGGTAGTAGGGTACCTCTAGAGTTTATTGAGTAGTAAAACAACATGGTCAGACATGTGATTGAAGAAAATCTGTCTGGCAGCTTTCTGTTGGATGGATTAGAATGGAACAAGACTTGAGCCAGGAAAATCACACAGAAAATGAGTTACCCCTATTTTGCAACTTTTTTTTGGTGAAGGCAAGAGGAATTGAGTGACAGCTAATAGAATATTAGATCTACAGGGGCTTTGAAGGTCATAAAGTTCAATATACTTATCCGAACAAATAAGGAAACTGGGGTACAGAGGAGTTAAGTGACCTGTCCTATTAGTTCAAGGTTCTGGACCCAAATAACGACTCCAAATGCAGGGATCTTTGTATTATTCTAACACCTAACCAAGGTCACATAGCAAGTTAATGGCAAGACTGATAAAACTTCCTGGAGACAACGGATTTCAAGCTGGATGCAGAAGTATTTAGGGGACACATATAGGAGAGGATCAAAGGATGCCATGAAGAAATGTATATCTGGGAGGACTGATGCAATAAGAGAATGCAAGGCATGTTCAATCAAATAAGTAATCAGTACCTACTATGTAAAAAATATTGTGCCTCATGTGAAAAGTTAGCCCTGAAACTCATGAAAAACTCATATTTTATCATTTATATTTAATCTAGTGATAGGAAAAGAGGCACTGGGAAAACAAGGTATACGAGGGGGTTGAATTTGCATTCTTAAGATGTTACTTGGTTGCAGCATAACTGATAGATTGAATTGTGAAGAGCCTGTAGGTGAGAAAATGTGGAAGTACAACAATATGCAGCAGGAGGAAGCAGAGGAAAGAAATCATTCTTCCAGATTACAATATTTTATTAGAAAATCCAGTGAAATCTTAAGCAGGAATTTGATAGAAAACAGAAGTCCAAGGAGGGAATTAATGTGTTTTAAGTTAGCATGGTATGTATCTTAAGTCCTAAATCAGCCTAACCACTTAGGCATTCATTCTCTCTCTCTCCTGACCTGGAAGAATTCCTCCAACTCTTGGTGCTGAAACTTATTTTCTCAAAGTCATCAACAGCCTCCTAATTTCTAGATATTGCCTTGCCCTCTAGAAGGGAGAATGAGGGAATAGGCTAAAAGGGGGTACAGAAAGGTGTTTAGATTTATGAGAATGGGAGAATAAGGGAGATATCCTTGGAAGGAGGTAGGATAAGTAATAGAGGGCAAGGTAGCAGGTAGAAATACAGTAGAGGAGTCAGGAGAAATAGGAAATAAAAGACATGCAGAAACACAAAAACAAAGATCAGGACTATAATTTATTAGGGAAACTATATGTCAATATATGAATTATGTGTGTATATACGTATGTATATTTCTATATATAAATATGTCCACACTTAATTGAAGCCTTTGAGAGTGGGGAGGTAGAAAGAAGAAAGCAAAAAGTGCACAGCAGAGAACAAAAGAAAGCTTATAAGAAACCTAAGAAAAGACGGCCAGCTTTCAACACAATGTGTAGTATTTATTATACAGGCTTTCTTGAAATAGAAATTTATTGCTATATATTTTGAATCCTTTCATATTCTGCTATGCACATGATGAGCTTTTCTTTTCTTACTTTGTATTTAAATTTCAATATTTAATTTTATGATGTTTCCTTTCCTCTACTATGTATTTGAATTTTGGTGTTTCAGTCTAAAATAATTTTTAAAAAAAGATAAGCCAAGCAGTAAGATATCAATTATACATGCAAAATCATAGAGGAATGATTTCCATGTTATCAATGTTATAAAAAGAAGCAATAAAAGTAAAATAAAAAAATTGTAAAAAAAACAACTTGGGGGTTGAGACTGTTGCCTTACCCCCTCTCAAGTGAGAAGAACCCAAATTTAAAATGAAATTCAAAGTCAAGAAATATACTAGAAAAATGAGCAAACTAACAAAAAAGAACCTGACCACAAAATTCAGCAATGATGACAGGGAAGATCAAAATACAAACTTAGAAGACAACAATGTAAAAACAGGTACAAGTAAATGCAAATTGGACCAAGCCCAGCAAGATTTCCATAAAGAAGTAAAGAAAGAGATGAGAGTGGAGGAAAATTTGGGAAAAGAAACAAAAGTGATACAAGAAAATATAAAATTACCAGTTTGTTAAAAGACACACAAAAAATACTGAAGAATATAACACCATACAACATAGACTTGAGAGAAACAGTCAAGATAGCAGATTAGAGGCAAGAATTAGACTGAACTCTGCCAAATTTCCCTCCAAAAACTTTAAAATAGTGCCTCAAATCAAATTCTGGAGTGAAAGAAAAGACAAAACATCAGGGTAAAACAATTTTCTAGTTAAAGGCAACACGTGAGTCTGACAGCAAAGGTCTATTATACCAGGTGGTATCAGCTCTGGAGAACAGTAAAGGCCATGTTACAGCAGCACTAGCAACAGGAGTTGGAGGTGGCTAGATCAGTGGAAGCAGCAGTTTTGGGATTCAATGCCTGCAAAGAAAGCTCATCTAGCAGGATCAGGTTGTCAACTCTATTATAAAGCTATAATCATCAAAAGAATCCAACACTGGCTAAAATATAGAGTGGTAGATCAGAGGAATAGATGCGTAATAAATCTAGTGTTTGATTAACCCAAAGATTTAAGGTCTGGGGGCAAGAACTCACTATTTGACAAACATTTCTGGGAAAACTAAAAAGCATTTTGGCAGAAACTAGGCTATTATACCTATATATCAGGATAAAGTCAAAATTGGTACATGATTTAGATATAAAGGATGATATCATGAGCAAGTTAGTGGAAAATGGAAAATTTTACCTATCATATTTGGATAAAAGAAGAGTTTATGACCAAGTAAGAGATAGAGGGGGATCACAGGAAGTATAATAAATAATTTTGATTATAAGAAGTTAAAAAGATTTTGCAGAACCAAAGCAATGCAGCCAAGATTATAAGGAAGGCAGGAAAGTGGGAAAAGTTAATATAAAAGTTTATAAAAGTTATAGCAAATTTCTCTGATAAAGGCCTCATTTATACATATATATTATATATATGTGTATGTGTGTATGTGTCTAATTGCGTTAAATCTATAAGAATAAAAGTCATTCCCAGTTGATACATGGTCAGAGGATATGAATAGGTAGTTTTCAGAAGAAGAAATCAAAATTATTTTCCAGCAGGAAAAGATAAAAAATTTTAATTCCATTTAAACTAACTATAGACAGTATAAAATGCTTGGATATTTACCTGCCAAGACAAAACCAGAAAATATATCAATGCAATTACAAAACAATTTTCACACAAATAAAGATAGATCTAAATCATTGGAGAGATATTAATATCTTATGGGTAGGCCTCACATATATTATGTAAATGACAATTATACCTCAAATTATTTATTAATTAGTGTTTTTGCTATAGTGAGACTAAAGATCAGGGGAGGGCATTGGGGTAAGTGTATAAATCTAGATGTCATCTGTATAGAGATGATAGTTAAATTCATGGTACCTAAACCAAGAGAGCAAGTATAGAGGACAAGAGACCTCAGACTGAATCACTGAGAAATGCCCAGTTCCCCAGGTTAGGAGATTTAATTTGCATAAAACTAGCTAGATACAAAGTAGATCAGAAAAGAGTAGTATCATAAAAATAGTAGTATCATAAAAATCCAGAAAAGAGAGAGATCCAGGAGGAGAGGGTGGTCAGCACTTGACAATACTGACATTGTGAAATATAGCAGTTCAACTGAGACATATTAAGGCTGAACAAAGACCATCAGATCTATCAGTTAAAAGATCACTGGTAACTTTGGAAAGAGCTGTTTCAGTTGAATGAAAAGTTGAATGAAATCATATCATTCAGACATCAGTGTGTTCTAACCTCTTCAAGTACGTCATTGAAGGAATCTCCATAGAGGATCCCTCTATAGAAATAATTCATTATTTTGAAAATATTTTTTACCTCTTATGTTCTTATATCTGTTCTGACTTATAGTTATTATTTGTTTGTTTTAAGTTTTATTGATATCTTTTTATTTTACAATCCATATCCTTGAAAGCTGCTTGTAGCAAAGTAAAACAATTAGGTAATGCAATGATACAGTGACCTCATCTAAAAGTACAGGTAAAATTCTACTCCATTGTGTTTTTAATTAACAGAATTATATTTTCTCTCTCTCACAGCCCTTTGAAATAAAGTGAAAAAAGAAAAGATTTCTTGCAACAAATATTGCATATTTGTGTGTGTAATATACTTCTACATATTGTTAACTATGTTAGAGCAAGTACTATATAACAATAATTTTTGGATCTCCCACAGCATTTAGAACAGTGCTTTGAATGTCAGGTGTTTAATAAAAGGTGATGAGTGAGAGAAAAAGGAAAAACATATTAGGACTTAGGTCCAAAATTCCAACAGAACTTCATGTGATCACAGGTATAGTGCTAGAAGGGATCTTTAAGATATCATCCAGCCTTCTTCTTTTTTAAAAATAGGAACACTGATTTCTCATAGTGATGAAGTGACTTGCCCAAAGGCACAGAGAGCCAACAACCAAACCCAGGCTCTCTGCTTCTAAAGCCAAGGGTACTTTCCACAGCAGCACCCTGTCACCCAGTTACAATGAATCACCTTATTTGTCTTAGTTACTAAATTGCAGTTATATTCATTTCTGCATTCCATATTCAGATAGACAGAATATATATGTGTGTATATGCACATGCTTTACATATGTATATAGTATATATAGTACATACATATTATGTATGCATATTCTCCTGAAGATTATCTTTTTAGAGCTAAATAAGGGATCAACAGGTTAGACTAGCCTACCTTTCCCTGGAATACTCATCCATAATAAAAAAAAAATGAATCATAGTTTAGCAATCGCTGTTGTTTCCTAACCCACCAAAGGCTACATTTGGCTGAAACATGGGAAAATTGTTTAAGTGTTACTCAAATATGTGATAAACTCAGAATCTGGGAAAAAAATCTAAGATCAATCATTCAAGAAGAATTATAATTGATTAGAATCATAATTGAAACAATACAAGAATCTTCATCACAAATTAAATTCCAAAAGCCAGAGCTTGGAGCATGATTAATCAATTTTTCAGTTGGGCTAGCAATGGCCAATAAATTGAGTTGACCGATCTCTTATGGTTACCAAAGAGGCCAAGTGAAGCATCCAGGGCCTTTAAATCCAGGTCTCTTCCTCCTGACAGCACATCATTGGGACCTCCCCCTGGCAGACTTGAAGCAATCCTGATTGGATGGCATTTTAATAAGGAGGTGGGCTAAGAGTTTGCAGCTTCTCCCTATTCATCATTGTGGGACAGGGTGAGGTAGGCAGCTGGGAAAAGTGGGTGGTCAATCAGAAAACCCACCCCAAAATGGTGTAGTTTCCTCTTCATGGACCAAGTCACTCCCAACTTAATAAGGGGAAAAGCAAAGACAAAAGCACAAGGAACAGTGGAGAACCTAGTTAAGCTGGCTTCTATTTACAAGATAAAGGAAAGCAAGGCTCCCTGCTCAGGCAGATGCCTTGGGGGTTGGGAGTAATCTCTTAATGAAGCCCTTCTTGACCTTCAGAGGTTGGGGTCTGAGGAAATGGTTGGATTCGAAGTACAAATATTCATAATAAATAATATAATCCAACATTAATTTTACTCCCTCCTCACCAGAATCCTGGAGTCTTACAAGTATTTGCTTTATGTTTACCTTTTCTTTCCTTAGCTCTTGGTTTTTGTTAATCATTTTTTTTAGAAGAACCAAATAGATTTTCTTCCTCCTTTCTTCCTTGACCCTCTTAGGCATCCATCCAGCAGAGAGAGGAGATTTTGTCTCCTAGAGATTGTGGTATCAACCCTGCTGCTTGTTGAGGCAGTGTTGTTTCTGACATCGGCCTCTGCTTGTATGTCCTTTGAGCATTTACATTTCTTGTCCAACCGGAAGAACTGGCAGATATAAGTGATTTCATAAAGGAACGTCATTCTTTTACTTGGCACCCTGACTTCTTCCTCAATTCTTTTGAAAGCTTCAGTTTTCTCCTCATTGAAGGCATTGTTTCTCTTCTCTCTCAAATGAATATTTAAAAAGTGATTATCTGAGACCCTTTTCCTTGATGTATATAACTTGGTATATTTATAATTTGGTACATTTATAACTAAGGAAATAGAAAAAAACAGTAACATATC
>CM053773.1:29352199-29425786 GCA_028658325.1 Potorous gilbertii
ATAAAATCTTAATTTTAAGGAAGTAATTGTAGAACATTTATAAATAAATAAAATAAAAATTAAAAAAAAATTTTAAAAAAAATCAAGCATTTTTTTTTTGCATAAATTCCCTACTACTCAAAGGTTACTTCCAAGAATGAGGGCATGGACTATTTCATAAATCCTCACAAACAGAATTAGTAACACTGGTTCAGAGCTTTCCCTTGTGAAAATCCATCCAAGGTCCTGGTCACCTTGATATTAGCTGGAAAACCCTATTGGATCACCAAGAAAAATAAATAGCAAGAGGTAATGTGTACCCGGCCTTTTATATTTCTTTGCCAACAAGGTTCAATTTTTTAAGGATCAGTCTAAATGCTCCCACTGTTTTATTTGCAAAGGGTCAAATAAAATATTCTTATATGTTCTCTCTCTCTCTCTCTCTCTGTCTCTCTCACTCTCTGTCTTTGATTATGTCTCTCTGTAACTCTCTTTGACTGTATTTCATGCACAAAAATTAAATTATTTATAGAATTGTAATTTTCAATTAACTAACAAATAATTTCACCAGACAAAAAATATTTTAGTGTTACTTATAATGAAATCAGCAGTGCTTTATTGCTCACTTGTACATGAACCTCAACTTAAGACTGATAAGTAGCTTGATAAAAGGTACAGGCACACATAGACATGGTCTTGATGACACCAAGATAAAAATTACTCACAAAGATGCACCCTTTTCATAAGTAGAAACCAGCAAGTTTGAGCAAGTGTCCCAGGGTGGAGTGCCCTCTCTTTTTGTGTCATTAAAAATAAATAAACCCTAGTTAATAAAGTCAATGGTTACTAAAACAAAAACTTGCTTATGCCAGAATTTTTTTTCTCCTCTGCTAGAAAAGAAAAAAAAATAAACAATACAAAGCAACTCAGTCTTCATTCATTGTGATGAAGCTCAAGAGTATGCAAGCAAAGCTTGCTTTCTGATTCTTCCTAACCATATTATAGTTATAAGGCTAACACTTGCCTGGTCAACAATTTTACTCCTCCGTTTATCCCCCACACAGAAGTCTCAACTTAGTCAAAGAAAAATTCTTACTTCATGCTCATCAAATTGGCAGAAATATGAAAGACAAAAATAGCCAGTGTTGGAGGAGCTGTGAGAAGATAGGCACACTGAATTCTCTCCTGGTTTATCTATGAATTAGTTCTATCATTTTAGGAAGTTATTTGGAATTATGTGCAAAAATCACTCACCTATCCATACATTTTGACTCTCTCTTCTATGCATGCATGCCAAGGAAGATAAGCCCAAAAATAAAAGTCCCAAATGTACCAAAATATTTGCAATACCTTTTCCAATGGAATGGCTAAAAAAGGGATATATCTGTGTGATGGAATATTGTTATGCCATAAGGTTAACAAGTATAAGGAAATAAGAGAAACATAGGTAGACCTTTATAAGTTAATATAGAACTGAATATAATCTGAAGAACAATAAATAAAATGATATATGAATATTAACATGAAAACAAAAAACAAAAAAATTAATGTGTAAACAAAACAGCCAAATAGATTAATTTTAATAACTAATCTTTATTTTAAAGTATAGGTGATAAAATATATTCCATTTCTTAGAGTTTGTGGGCTTGTGGGCTGTCAAATGACTTCCCTCTCTTTCTCTCTCTCTTTGACTTTTATTAATGGTGATATTTATAATGTGCTATTAAATTAATGATAAGTGAACATCTACAAAAGAAAGCAGTCATCACAAAGACAAAGGATGAAGTTGTCAAGAATAGGCTAGGCCAGACTGAGTTAATTTACTTTTTTGGCAGTGCTGCCATGCTGAGAGAAAAAACAGAATCCCATACCTAGAATTTATCCAATATTAGCATAGCATTTGACAATATCTCTAATACTATTCTTGTAGAAAATAAAGACAAATGTGGGCAAGATGATGGCATAATTAGATAAATTTAAACAGGTTGAATTCCTAGATCCAAAAAGTAGCAATTGATGGTTTAATGTTAACTTTGAAGACAGTCACTAGAAAAATACCCTGGGGAGTCTGTCCTTAACGCTATTTTTTAATCATGTAATAGTTAAAATTAAGGTAGATTGAGACACAAATTTCCAAACACAATCCATTTATTAACAAAACTAAGACCCTGAACAAAGGGGAACAGCTCTCTTTTATAGTTCTGAGGAGTGCAAAATGGAGTACAAGATGTCCTAAGAACGGAATGAGCTATGATTAATTTAAAAAGCTTGACATCATGAATGGCAAAGTTGGTATGATTGATTAGAGAGCTGAGGTCTGGGAGATGATATGATCAGTTAGAAATTGGAAATGAGGGGCTAACAACAACTCCCTCCTTTCTTCTTCTGACTAAGAAGTGTTTGTGGTTTAAATCTACCTGCAAAATTAGAGATGATAGATCAGACTTCTTTGGATAACAAATCAGATAAACTTGAAGGAAAGCTTTGAAGTGTAAAGGTACTAAACCAGACTGTCCACCCATATCCCTCAAGTATAAAAGATTTCCTTGAGGTAAGAACAGAATACTGATTAGGAGGAGAACTGGATTCCTAAACTTAACTAAACTTAACCCATTGTATGACAGCTGAATTTCTGAACAAAGTCTAGAGACACAGAATCATGACTTAAGTAGTAACAGGACAAACTCAATTAAATAAATAGGATCAAATAAATAAATAGGATCAATTTATTCATTCTATGAATGAATCTAATCATTTCAGTCACATTTTTTTTCTAATGTCATAGCTATCAAATTTATAAATGATACAAAGCTAATACATTGGATGACAATTAGAATCCGAAAAGATCTTGATAAGTTAGAATACCAGGGCTAAATCTAATGAGATGAAATTTAATAGAGATAAACTTGAGTTTTACATTTATGCTGAAAAAAAATAGCTTCTCTAATAAATATGAGAAGTATGGTGAGGCAACAGTACACCTGGAAAAATATCTGGGGTTTTTAATGGAATACAAGCTTATTATATACCTCCTGGATTACTGCCTTGTTGTGGCAGAGACGCTTATGTAGCTCAGTGAAACTATGAGCTGTGTAATGCAGGGTTATCCCAAAATGAACAGATTATGGTGGAGAGTTGTGATATAAGGTGGAGAAGGAAACGGCAAATCACTCCAGTATCTTTGCCAAGAAAATCACATGAACAATATTAAAAAAAATTTTTTTAAAAAAAGATGACATTAGAAGATGGGGCTCTCAAGTCAGAAAGTGGCCAGTATGCTACTGGGGAATGTGGAGGATGGCTACAAGTAGCTCCACTACTAATGAAACGACTGGGTCAAAGTTGAAAGGAAGTTTAGTTGTGGATTCATCTGTTGACTAAATAAAAGTGTGATGGTGTAAAGATCAACATTGCATAGGAATCTGGAAAGTAAGCTGGATGTTGTCAAACAGGAGATAGAAAGTTTAAACACCAGCATTGTGGGTGATAAGAACTTAAATGGGCAGAAATGGGTGAATTTAATTCAGGTGATAATTATATAAACTACTGTGGGCAAGAATCCCAGAAGGAATGGAGTAGCTCTCACAGTCAAAAAAAAAAAAAGGTGAGAAAAACAGTACTGAGTATAATCTCAACAATGTGAGTGATATATATTTGAATCCAAGGCAAACTATCAACACCACAGTAATACAAATCTATTCTCCAACCATTGATGCTGAAAAGGTCAAAGTTAATTCTACAGACTTACTAAAATAATTTATTTTTAAATATAACATACCTAAAAAAAAGACATCACATTCATCATTGGGAATGCTAAAGTAGGAGATAAAAAGATAAAAAACAATTGGAGTAACAGACACATTTGGCCTTGGAATGCACAATGAAGCAGGACAGACTGCTAGAGTTTTGTCAAGATAACATTTCTTTTTCAACAGCCAAAATGTGACTCTATACATGAATAGCACCAGATGGTGATATATGAATCAAGAATGACCAGAGGAGCAGGATGGTTTTTGAAGAGACAGAGGAACTAGAGACCAAATTGCCAATATTTGTTGGAGAAAACAAGAGAGTTCCAGGAAAAAAAATCTACTTCTGCTTCATTGATTACAATAAAGCCTTTGACTGTGTAGATCACAACAAAATGTGGCAAGTCCTCAAAGAGATGGGACTAGCCAATCATCTGATTTGTCTCCAGAGGAATCTGTACGTTAGTCAAAAAGCAACAGTTAGAACTGAACATGTAACAACCGATTGATTTAAGATTGGAAAGGGAGTACAATAAAAAAAAGCATATCGTAACCTTATTTATTTAACTTATATACAGAGTTTATCATGTGAAATGCCAGGCTGGGTGAAACAAAAGCTGGAATTAAAGTTGTCAGGAGAAATATCAACAATCTCAGATATGCAAACCATACATATTGGATGGCAGAAAAAGAATTAAGAAGCCTCTTAATAAATGTGAAAGGGAAAAAGTGTGAAAGTTGGCTTGAATTTTAACATAAAAAAGAAACTGAGATATTGGCAACTGGTACTGGTCCTGGCAGTACTGGTACTGGTACTTCCTGGCAAATAGAGGGAGAAGGAATGGAAGCAGTGTCAGATTTTATAGGTTCAAAGATCACTGCAGGCAGTGGCTTCAGTTATGAAATTTAAAGATGTTTGTTCTCTGAGGAAAAAAGAAATCTATGCAAATCTGGACAGTATACTAAAAAGCAGAGAAATCATCTTGCTACAAAAGTCCATATAGTCAAAACAATGATTTTTCCAGTAGTACTGTAAGGCTATGAGAGTTGGAGTGTAAGAAAAGCTGACTGTCGCAGAATCAACCGTTTTGAATTGTGGAGGTAGAAAAGACTTGAGAGTTCCTTGGGCATCTAGGAGATCAAATTAGTGAATACTTAAAAAAAATTAATTTAGACTGTTCTTTGGAAGAACAAATACTGAAGCTTAAATACTTTAGCCACATACTGAGAAAACAGGACTCATTGAAAAAGACCCTGATATTGGGAAAAATTGAAGGCAAAAGGAAAAGTGGACAGCAGAAGATGAGTAGATAATGTCATGAAAACAATGAACATGAACTTGGATAGACTTCAAGACATAGTGGTGGATAGAAAGGTCTGGTGAACTATGGTCCATAGGATCATGAAGAATAGGACAGAATTGAATGATTGAACAATAAGCATCTTAATATGAGTCAACAATATGATAATGATGACCCAGAAATGAATTCAGTATTAGATTCTATTAAGAATGACACTGTATCTAGGACTAGGGATATGAACACCAGATAATAGATCTGACTTGGTCAAATTCACAAGAGCTAATTGCTAAATTTTCAAAGTGAGCACTGACACCTTAGAAACAGGCAAAGGCTACAAATCAGAAGCTGAATTCCTTCCTTCCTTCCTTCCTTCCCCCTCCCTCTCTTTTTCTTTCTTTCTTTATTTCCCATCCAGGAGTCAAGAAATTATAGCCAATCCTGAAGACCAAATCTATCCTTCTGACTGTTTTCATATAATTCTGGAGCACCTCACAGACTTCACTGAATAACGTTCTTAACTTTAGCATAAACAGGTAGCCAGACAGATTTGACTTACAGAGCGTAGTTTACTAACCCCTGGTGTAGACTTTAAAAGTGAAGGAGAAAATGACGACAATGTTGATTAAACTTAAAGGTGTGTTGCACATGCATTTTTTTGAGAGTCAGTTGTTAAACATTTACCAATATAACCCTGATAATATCCCTACTATACTCTGCCCTAGCCAGGCACATGAGTATCCAGAATATTGTCCAGCATATAGTACACACTTAATGCTTTTTATTGTGGTGTTCACTTCTGAGCAATACATTTTACGAAGGGCTTTGATAAGTTAGAAAACGTCCAGAAGCAGGCAAGCAAGATCCTGAAGGGTCTTCAGATAATTCCAAAATATTTTAAGTTAAATGGGAAAGTTTAAATTAAAGACAAGACTTAGAGGAAGGAAGAAAGGAAAGAAATAAACATTTACTGCATGTCTATTATTTGTCAGATACTCTGCTAAGCGCTTTACAAATATTATCTTATGGGATTCTCCTAACAATCTGGGAGATGGGTACACCATTATCACCATCTTACAGATGAGGAAACTGACACAGCAGAGAGGTTGAGTAACTTGCCCTGAGTCATATATCTAGTAAGTATCTGAGACTGGATTTGAACTCAGGTCTTCCTGACTCCATATCCAGGACAGTATTTTTTTCAAGTATTTGATGTACTATCATACATAGCAATTTATTCAACTTATTTGGGCCAACATTGTCAACGTGGTAAAGATACTTGATTTAAAAAGAGTGTACTAGAAACTAGATTTATCCAAAGATGTATTGGTCTGCCTAAAGAGGTTGTGGATTCCTCCATGGGAAGTCCATTGGATAAATCTAATTCAGACCTTCAGGAAAAGGAAGGATGATCGTTAATTCTATTTAGTGATTGAGGAAAATCCAGTTTACTCATTGGTTCAACTAGGTAGTCTGTAAAGTCACTTCTGAGTCTGACCACTCCCTCCAAATTCTTATAGTCCTAATTTAATTGGATCAGCTATGTGGCACAGTGGATAGAACACCAGGCATAGAGTCAAGATGTCCTGAGTTCAAATCTGGCCTCAGACACTTACTAGCTGTGTAACACTGGGCATATCACTTAACCCTGTTTGCCTCAGTTTCCTCATCTGTAAAATGAACCACAGAAGGAAATGGCAAACTACTCCAGTATCTTTGCCAAGAACACCGAAAATGGGGTCACAAAGTCAGACACAAATGAAATGACTGAAAAACAGCCACAATAATTCAATCCAATAAACAATTATTAAGTGGATATCATGTGTAAGTCATTATAACTGCTGGGTATATACAAAGTCCTGACCTCAGAAAGCTTATATTCTATTTGGAATATGCAGTATGGACAAAGACAGGTAAAGACAAAACATATATAAAGGAATACAAAGTAATTTCAAAGAAGATCAAGAGCTTAAAACTAGGAGAAAATCAAGATGAACCACATGTAAGTACCATCTCATGAACAGTACTTTGAAGGAAGCTAAGGAAATTAAGAGGTAAAAGTGAGGAAGGACATGAGGATCCCCCAGTGCAAAAGCATGGAAATGGGAGATGGATTATCTTGAAGAAGAAAATTGATAGACTAGTTTATGTAGAACAGAGTGCATGAAGGGAGCTAGAAAGGCAGTAGGAAGACATGTCAGTTTCTCGCATTTAAAATTTTCTACCTACTCAAGATGACTTAAAACTTACTTGTTCACCCATCCCCTAATTCCCATTCTAGGTAACTAATTGAAAGGTTACAATTCTCCATACTTCGAAAAAAGCAATACACCCTATCCCATAGATTTCCTACCTATGGGACATTTCTTCACACAAGCTTTTGATCACTTCATTTGGCTCTTAAAGAATCTTATAGGTGGGTGGAGCCAAGATGGCAGAGTAAAAGCAGGGATTTCCCTGAGCTCTCCACCAAAGCCCTCCAAGTAAGTGGGGGGAATGATTAAAAAGGAGGGTAGCCAGGAAGAAGGGGTAATCAGAATGAATGTGATCTCAGGGTCGGGGGAGGAGAAGAATGAGGAGAAAATTTGGAACTCAGAATTTTGTGGAAATGAATGTTGAAAACAAAAAATAAATACATGTAAATCTTTTAAAAATGAGAAAAAATAAAATGAAAATTGAAAAGATAAAAATTAAGAATCTGATAAAACCATCTTTCTGAAAGGAGAGATTCACAGAGCATGGGAGTGGGGGTGGGAAATATACTGAATTTAGTTCCTTAAGACAAAACTTAGAAGTAATAAAGGAGATAATAGGAAAAGGAGAGTGTAAATAATTCAAGTGAAATCTGGTGAAGAAAAATATAAAATGAAATCACAGAGTACCCTTACTGCTGCCTCTTTTTATCTTTCTCTCCCTTGTAATGACTTCAAAGAATGAAGCATCTTCCAAAAAAGTCAATCTTTGAGCTAGAAGAACAGTAGCCTGTGGTACATTCAAAATTAATGGGCAAGAAAAAGTAATATAGTTGGATGTCTCTCTTTTTAAAGAGAGTTCCTTGGGTCTTGGTACTCTCCATGACACATAATGAAATATACTTCCTTCTTCTCAGTCGAGATACAGTGGACTAGGTTTAAGGAATGTCCCAGCTGTCAGAAGTCAGATCACTATGTTGGTCTGTTTTGCTCAACTCTTGTTCTTTGTTATAAGAGACTTATATGTGGAGCAGAGTCCTCTATCAGGAGATTCCAGAATCAAAGAAATTCAGTTGGATTAATCTTTTATCCTCTCAGAAGGTACATTTGTTTATCTATAAAAAGGGCTAAAGAATAGCTCCCCTGCTGATCTCAAAAGATTTTTAGGACAATCCAATGCAAAATAACAATGCATGCAAAATATTCTGTAAAGTACATATATAAATGTAGTGTCTCCTTAAGAATAGTAAATCGAATGCTTGGTGTCACTCTCCCAAGAGTGGCACAAAACCACTATATTTTAGTTTAGATATTTTACTTTTTCCCTAACTGCATGTAAAAATAATATTTAATATTAGGTTTTTAGATTTTGAGTTCCAAATTCTTTCCTTCCCTTTCTCATTTAAATTTCTTTCATTGAGAAGACAAGCAATTTGGTATAGGTTACACATGTGCAGTCATACAAAACATATTTCCATATTGATCAAGTTAGGAATAAAAATACAAACCAAATAAATAAATAAACTCAAGAAAAATAAAGTTAAAAAAAGTCTATGCTTTGATCTACATTTAGACTCTATCTCTTCTTTCTCTGGAGGTGGATAGCATCTTTCATCATAAGTCTTTTGGAATTGTGTTGGATCATTGTATTGCTGAAACAAGCTAAATCATTCACAGTTGATCATCATGCAATACTAATGTTACTGTACACATTATTCCCTTGGTTCTGCTCACTTTATGTTGCATCACTTCATATAAGTCTTTCCATGTTTTTCTTAAAACACCCTGCCCATCATTCTTATAGCACAATGGTATTCCATCACAATCATAAACAACAACTTTAACTTTCAAATATGAGAATCAAAGGAAACATAAAAAGTAAAGAGGAAAGCATAAGGGATACAGGAAAGTCAAACTGTTTACATTTCTATATGGGAGAATGATAACTGTGATAGCTAAGAACTTTATCATCATTAGAGAAGTTAAAAAGAGTATAAAGGTATAAATTGAGTAAGATGGAATGACATCCAAAAATAAAATAAAATTAAGAAAGATGAATTGGGAGAAGGGGGAAGTAAATTATCTCACATAAAAGAGAAATGAAAGAGTTTTTACAGTGGAGGGGAAGATGAGGAGGGGATGGAAGGCAATGCTTGAATCCTGCTCTCATCAGAAGCAATTCAAATTTTGTGTCAACTCAAAGATAGAATAACATACATACTCAGCTATGTATAGAAATCTACCTCACCCTATAGGGAAATAGGAGGAAAATGAAATAGGAAAGGGAGACTGATAGAAAGAAGGGTGAATTGGGGAAGGAGGGGATCAGAAACAAAATACTTTTGAAGAGGAATGTGGTGAAAGGTGAGAGGGTGAGAGAGAGAGAGAGAGAGAGAGAGAAAGAGAGAGAGAGAAATACACAGTGATCATCATTATGAAAAATATTACAGCAAGTTTCTCTGATAGAGACCTCATTTCTCAAATATATAGGGAAATGAATCAAATTTGTAAGAATGCAAATCACTCCCCAATTAATAAATGGTGAAAGGATATGAACAGTTTTCAGAGGAAGAAATCAAAGCTATCTTTATGTGAAAAAAATGCTCTAAATCATTGTTGCATTGAGGTACAGTGTCACACCTATATGATTGGCTAATATGACAGAAAAAAAATCTTATACATATTGGAGGGGATGTGGGAAATTTGAGAATTGTTGGTGGAGTTGTGAACTTATTCAACCGTTCTGGAGGGCAATTTGGAACTCTGTCCAAAGGGCTATAAAACTATTCATAGTTTTTAAACCAGCAATACCACTACTAGGTCTTTATCATAAAGATTTATTTTTTAAAAAGGAAAAATACCTATCTATGCAAAAATATTTATGGAAACTCTTTTTGTGGTGTAAAGAATTGGAAATTGAAGGAATGCCTATCAATTGGGGAATAGCTGAACAAGTGATATGATTGTGATGGAATATTGTTATGCTATAAGAAATGATGAATAGGATGCTTTGAGGAAAACCTGGAAAGACTTGCATGAACTGATGCAAAGTTAAGTCAGCAGAATCAGAGAACATTGTATACATTGTATTGTGAGATGATCAACTGTGAATGACTTAGCTATACCAGCAATAGAACAATCCAAGACATTTCCAAAGGACGTAGTATGAAAAATTTTCTCTATCTCCAGAGAAAGAATAGAGGGAGTGCAGAACAAAGTGTGCTTTTTTTAAAATTTTACTTCTCTTAGGATTTTTTTTTGTTTATGTTTTCTTCCTTTGATTAATATGGAAATATATTTTGTATGACAGCCCAGGTATAACCTATATATATTGCTTTGTTTCTCAATGAAGGGTGAGAGGAGGAGGGGAAAGGGAGAATTTGGAATGCAAATTTTTTAAATGAAATTGGAAAAATTATTTTAAAGATATATATATATATATATATATATATATATATATATATATATATATATATATATGAAATAGCAACAACAACTAAGAATTAGCCATTTCTCACCCTTTAGGAGCCTATTCCCTCAGGCCAGGTATTAGCAGTGGAGGCAAATGTCCATTTATGTAGTAAAAGGGCAGACTGAGGATCTCCCAAACCCCCAGAAGGCTGAAGATCTTACAGGACTTTATAAAAGAATTATTAAACCTGTGTAAGTATGAGAGTTACCACCGACTCATCTCTCAACAATCTTGTCTTTTATGGTTACTAAGGCTGGTCTTTGTACAAGGCAGATCAATTTTCTGTCCTAGAAACAGTTAGCTTTTATTTTATTTTTTTATTTTTAGGCAGGCATAAATTACATTTTATGAAAATAGTATCTTTTTATAATGGCTTAGTAGGATTTACATATTTGTTATTCAATATATTTATTTATCTGTTCAATTCTACCCTTTTGTGTCAAAACAAAAGAAAGTTCTCTTACCACAGAATGAAGCAGAACTTGCTCTTCCCATTCACACAGTCATTCTACTCTTTACCCAGATGTTCATATCTGGAAAAGGGTATGATAAATTGGCTCTTATAAGGATCTGGGTAAGTCTACATCTAAATTTGAATCACCTTGACCTTGAGAGGTTTCCTTTGTGCACAGATTATCAGATTTTATGTCTATAATATATATGTATTAATATATGTGTACACATATGCATATATATATACATACATGTATATTTTATCTATATGTGTATGTACACACACACATATACACACACAATCTCCTCCCAAATTCCCAATTTCTTTTGGAACACTGCTGTATTTCAAGTAACTCAGGTTTGCCACCTCAAGCATTCATCAACTCTTTAATTTCCATCTCCACCAACTCTCTATCCTATCAGCTGCAAGTATTTGACAATTCCATCTCCATAATATCTCTCATATTCATCCTTTTCTCTCTATTCTTATGGTCATAACCATATTTTAGACCCTTACCATTCTTTGCTTGGATATTACAACAGTATCCTCCTAATTGGGTTTGCTTCTTCCACTGTCTCCCTATTTCTATCCCATCCTTTTTCATACGGTCGCTAACACAACACTTCTAAAGGACAAGTCTAACCTGCTCTTACAGGTCCTGAATCTTCCATGGTTCTTTATTGTACTTGGATAAAACAAGATCTCTTCAATTTGACCTTTAAAGCTCTTAATGCTCTAACACCTCAATCCAACCCTTTCTAGACTAATTTGACATTTCTTTTCTTTGTACTCTCTCCATTTCAGTCATATTTTCCTATTTGTTGTTACCTGAACATGACTTATCCTCTGTTCCCTTACATAAAGGTATTCCTCATACTTGGATGCTCCGCTCTCACCCTCTTTAAAGGTTCCATTCAATAGCCACTTCTTATACGAAACACTTTCCTGATTCTACTGTGTGTTCTCTTTTTCCCCAAATCATTTTACATTTCCTTATCTGTGGAATAGCATATTCTCCAGTACAATGTAAACCCCTCAAGAGCAGGGACTACTTTTTGTTTTATCTTCATATTCCTGCCCCCCCCAACCCCATCCCCAGCATAATGCCTGGCACATAACAAATGCTAATAATTAATACCTTGTTGAATTCAAATTAACTTTTAAAATTAAGACGTAGATACAGTGACTATAACCGCTGAGATTCATTTGAATTGCCTAAACCTATTTGAACCATTTAAAAAAAAATCACATTAAATATACATCCTAAGTAGAAGGAGAAATATCTATAGAAAAAAACATCAACTTTTTTTCCCTTAGATAATGAAATGAGAATAAAAGGACAGAAGAAGTTTTAGAAAGATGGTCATAGTCACATTGCTTTAATTTATTAACCTTAATCAAATGAATCTGACAAAGTCATGTGGTCTAAGTATTTACTAGTTAGGGGATTTCTAAGTTAATAACTTATTGATCAATAGCTTATTTAAAAAAAATTCAGCATGCTTTAGTAGAGACTTAGACTCAAAATCAGGGAACCTGACTTCCAGTTCTAGCCCTCATATTTTTTAGCTGTGTAACTTTGAAAAAATTGGTTAATATGCCTGGTCCTCAGTTTCTTAGTTGGGTGAGTTGGAAAAAGTAATAATAACATTATTTATATAATATTTTATATATTTATATAATATATTTATATAATACACTTTATGTGCCAAGCACCACGCTAAGTGCTTTACACTTACTATCTCATTTGATCCTTACCACAACCCTAGGAAATAGACACCATTATTTTTCCCATTTTACAGATGAGGAAACTGAGAAAAAGAGGGTGAAAATGACTTTTCCAAGGTCACACAGCTAGTAAATGTTAGAGGCTGAATTTAAAAGGTTTCTTTACTCTATGCCCAAGTGTTCTCTTTCTCGTGTCATTTAGCTGAAGACACTCTTACCTCTAATATTCTATTACCCTAAAATATGTCAGTAGGTCCTGTGGTATTACTGCACAATATAATAACTGATCTTTTTTAGGGATAAAGTAAATCCATAATCTGAATTGTTAAGAAAAAGCTAATAAATTCTTGTTAAAATGGGATAGATGAAATATGTAATTTATCCTAGAAATGCATTAAAAATGTTTTAAATAAAAAGTTTTAGGCCTTTAAAGGGTGATTTCAGTTATGTGACTAATTCTGATGTATGGAATAGTCTTATTCCGTGAAAATGCCAGATAAATGAGAGATTTATTCATTAGAAAAACCCACAAGATTCCCAAATGATGGTGGTTTGTATCGCGGCTACTATCTTCTGGGAGAAGTGAAATGTGATCTTTTATATTTTCAAATGAAAAATATGATGTGTTGCAATAAGAAAATGTCATACAACAAATTTTGTTCTTGAAGAATGACTTATTTGAGTTTCAGACATATATGAGAAAAGATTTTCCCTCCTTAAAAACAAAAGAAATTACAACTATGAAGCAAAAGAATCTGGAGTTCTGATGAAACAAATGGAAAACAGGGAGAGACAAAAAGTTTTTATGGAAAGTTTAAACAACAAAACAATTGGCTTATCATTGATGATAAATTAAGGAAAATATGGAAAAGTATTGCCAGATACCTAGAAAATTATTCTAGGTACTAAAAAAAATCTACTTTTTAAAGATTAGAAAAGATAGAATGTCTGGATACACAGCACAAATTAAGAATATGAACAGGTCAAGGAACAAAGGATCTCCTGCGCTCATAAGCTTGAATGCGGTATGACAAATACCTGAACTAATAAACTTGGTCCAGGACAGAAATAGGACCAAACTGGCAGTACACTCTGGTGACATTAATGTCTCAAATTTCCCAAATTGTTTGAACTACTTCAAAGGCGATTTCAGGTTCAGAAATAAGCCCTTGGCTCCTTGTTCACCTCAGAGTTTAAATGGATGGCAAACATTCTGAGCAGCCAGCACACGGATGACCCACTTGAGATTTCATTCCTCCTCTTGGCTCTGGATTCATAAAACTACCACAAGAGACAGCTCTGCATCAAAGATGACACAGACAGAAAAGAGATGCCTGCCATCGGCACTGAGGGATAATAGGAAGTGTAAAGTGAGTTATTACAGTGGAGACTAGGATTACAGTTACTAACAACAGTCCAAAAAATGGCTCCTCGTGACCCACAGGAGTTAAGTACAACAGCAAAGAGCTTCTGAGTGTTTAGAGACTGCGGACAAAAGTACATGGCAGAGAGTGCTGCACAGAGCTCTTGGGTTGAGCCAGAAGGAGAGGCTCAGAAATCACTTTCAGAAGATGACGTGTACTTGTCTTAATAAAACCATCTCAAGAGACTGAAAGTATTTCAATGTCCCCATGGAAGGAGGCTTTCCAAACCCAAGGCTTGCACAGTTTTGGCCTTTCTATGACTAGTGATTCAATTAGCCTCCAATGTGAAGGTAAAAGGAAGAACTCAGTGATTTGACTTGAAGCCATATGGACATGTTATTTAGGAAAGTCAAGATTTCAATCTGATCTTAAAAAAGAACAAATTAGTCTTTATGTCTTTGAAAGAAGTTTCAGGTCATATTGCTCAGAACCCTTTTTAACAGCTACTAAAGTTACCATAATAATTGAGACAATGGCACTTTTCAGAACCTTTTCCCCATGAAATGCTGTGCAAGATGTGAATCACTTGGTTGAAACTTACTGAGTAATTTACATCATCTGTTTTCCTTTGCCAACTAATAGCCACTTCTTTCACCTAATACTTATAGACATCTACCCCAATAATAAACATGCTTCCAGATTCTTCAATGAACCATAGTTATATTTTCATTTTGAAGTACATTTTTTCCAAATGGAAACACATGATCAAAATACTATTGAAATTATTTTTCTCAAACTGATTTGATGTCATACTTATTCCTACATTCCCAATCTATATACTCTTTCCAAAAAAAAAGCTAGACTCTCTAGCCTCTTCGAAGGCTCAGACCAAGTACCATCTCTCTTAGGTTGAAGAAGAAAAACAATATTAATACTAATACTGGATTCTTCATTTAAGTTCAGACACCATTCTGGTAGAAACAAATTTATTTAATTTATCATATAACTATATCCAAGCCATTTCTGGTTTGGAGGGAGTGATGTCCAAACTGGTTTGGTTACCCATGTTCTCGGCCTTGACCCTGTCCCAGAAGATTTAAGATTAACATTTATAGGAATCTTGGACAAAGAAAACATAAAATGTAGGTTAACGTTCCATCCCATTCCTTTAGAACTACTCCTCTCCTGGAATCAAGATCTTCCCAGAGATCTAATTCAATCTAATTAAAAAGAATACCGAGAGTGTACCTTCCTGAAGAGAGCACTTTCTTTGGGTGAATTCTAACACTACTTTAAGGGTAGGAATGACAATGATACTATTTAAACCAGGGTTAAGAGTCAGTCTTTCAGTCAATAGCATCTGCTTTGTTGTAAGCAGTGTGCCAAGTAGTGAGTATACAAAGATGGTTGAAGATAGTCCCTGCTCTCAAGGATCCTAAGGCATAATAGGGGTGACCACATGTAAGCAATTTTATACAAACAAGATAAACACATGCTACATTAGAGGTAATCAGTAGAGAGAAGACACTAACATAAAAGGGAATCAAGAATGGATTCTTGCAGAAGGGAGAAATGAAGAGAGAAGGGGCAGTAGATTTGGGGAAAAGCCAGTGAAAACACATGGAGCTAGGAGACAAAGTCTTGTGCAGGAACAGCAAGAAGATCAGTGTCACCATCAGTTAGTCAGTCAGTCAGTCAGTCAATATTTTTAAATGCCCTACTCTTCTCTATTCATGGTGCTAAGTGAGCACTAGGGATAGAAAGGCAAAAGACAATTTATAATTTCAAGGAGGTCATAGTCTAATAGAGGAAACAACATGCAAACAACCAGGTAACATAAATATAGGATGACCTGGAAATTGGAAGTAATCAATAAATAATCAAGAATTAAGAGAGATTGAGAAAGGCTGCTTTTAGAAGGTGGTTTAGCTAAGATTTGAAGGAAATCAGGGAAGCCAGGAGGCTTAGATTAAGAGGAGAAGCATTCTGAGCCCAGGGGACAACCAGCAAAAGTCCCCAATCAGGAGATGGAGTATCTTGTGTGAAAAACAGCAGCAGATCAATGTACTAAGTTGTAGAGTGTGTGATGGGTTATAACATGGAAACATTGTAAGGTTGGGGGGGAACAGCTTATGCAGGATTTCGAAGGCCAAATGGAGGACTATATTTGGTCCTGAAGGTAAATAGGAAGTCACTAGTGTTTCATCGAGTTGGAGGGAGAGTGACAACGTAGATGTGTGCTTTAGGAAGATCACTTTGACAGTTGATTGGAGAATTCATTGGAGTGGGAAGGGACAGTGCAGGCAGGGAGACCATCCAACAAATTCTTGCCAGTGCCCTAGGTATGAAATGAAGAGGGCCCCTATAAAGGCGGTGATGATAAAATAGGAGAGAAATAGGACACATATGAAGGCTATTGCAAAAGCAAAATTGATAGAATTTGTCAGCAGATTGAATGAGAGGGGAAGAGAGTTGAAAAGTCAAGGACAACGACTAGGTTGAATGAAAATCTAGGTTCCTGGGTCAACCCTTGACAATAACAGGCATGCTAGAAAGAGAAAAGGAATTATTTCATTTTTATCTTTATATCTCCAGTGCTTAGCATAGAGTTTGGGCCATGGAAAGTACCCAATTGATGCATGTTCATTGAATGAATGAATGATTACTTACAGTTTGTATATTGGGGGAGAGAAGATAAATCAAGTCAGCATGGGATCTCAGAGAGGGAGAGATATGCATGTATAAAATGAAGAGATGACTATGTTCTAATAAACTCACACAAAGCAGATAATTCATGGAATTTCTTTTTGCCTTTGTCACATAGTCATTAAAAATGTTTAGGACCCATTTGATTGGTATAAGTATATTTGAGCTATGGTTTTATTTCTGTGATTAATTATAATTTATCTCATTGTTTTGTTTATATTTTGTATTTATTTGTTTACCTCTTGAATCACCACACTCATCCCCATCCCCAGGAAAACCTAGGTAAATTGAAAGCAGTCACCATTTTCATTTTTTTTTACTTTGTATCGCTATATGACTTCCTCTCTTTGATCATAATTCAGCAGACAGACAGCTCTGACCATAATGACCAGAGAGGGAAGCACAACATCTGAGTTCTCAAAGCTGGAGGGCACCTTCTTGGCTTTCCAGAGCCTTCTTCTGGCACTCAATCCTTCTTACCAAAATTAAACCCCAAAGTAAACCTCACCCTCAGAGTCTGTAAACACGTTTTTAGAGGTCGAGGGCATCACATCCCTGGATAACCAGGAAACTGAGACAAACAGGATGAAATGATCTGCCCAGAGGCACACAGCTAGTATGTGTCTGAGGCCAGATTTGAACTCAGGTCTTCCTAATTCTGAGCTTGAGACTTTATTCATAGAGCAACTAAGTATGCTCTGTTTCTTTTTAGATACCTCTGATGATTGAAAATTTTTCATTTGCATCAAGCAGAAATTATTTAATCTACAACTTCCACCTCTAATTTCTAATTCTCCCTTCAGTCTGGGCAAGGAGAACAAGTCTCTAATTTGTTAATTACTTGACTACATCTTTGGGCCCAACCCCAGTAGGCTAGCCTCTATGAAGCCTTTCCTGATGATCGTGACATGTCTTTCTTCCCTACCCTAAATCTGAAGCACAGTTCGGTTTCTTCTCTGTCCAATTTCTCATAACGCTTTACTTGAACCTTTCATATGCACTAATGACTCTGCTTATTATATCTTGGTTATTTGTACACTTGGCTTTTCTCTCATTATAATGTAAATTCATTGAGAGTCTGACTACTTTTATATCTTTGGCTCCCAGTACAGAATACTATAAATAGTAGGTACTTAATGAAATACATTGGCCTCTTGGTGCCTTATGTAAGTCCTCCTTCCCCAGCACTGCTTTCACAACATTTCCTTTTCACCAAAAAGAGGAGGTTAGACTAAACACCCTAAGAGGTCCTTTTCAGCTATAGCATTCTAGGATTATTTTTTTTCTGTTTGTTCACAGTGCATATTAGGCATTAGGGCCAGGCTTACACATAAACCAGAAGCAGTCTTACATGCTGTCTATTCTATTTCAGAAGTACTAAGAAGGTTCACCACCATATTGTCAAGTACCTCTTTCATCCATGTGATTTTTACCCTTAGATCTTCATATATATATATATATATATATATATATATATATATGTATATATATACATATATATGTATATATATATATACATATATATGTATATATATATATACATATATATATATATATACACACACATAATGTTGTCCACATATATTATAGGGAGAAAGGAAATAATTTATATTATCAACATTTTAGCCTCGGTATGAATCAGATCCAGATTCTACACTATAAGCAGGTTTTGGTCAAGGAAGAATCTATGAGACCATATAGATGCCTGGGGAAACAGAAGAAGGTATTACTTGGTGCAGTGGATCTAGAACTAGGAGGTTAAGAAAACTTTAAGCAAACTTTGATCATTTCACAGTGTTCCCTGAGGTTACCCCCGACTAGAAACTGCTGTAGTATTATTATAGACACAATAGTTATTCCCTTGCCCCTTTCTGTTAATTGAAGAAGACAGCCCTGACATGGATGCCCAGAATCATACCATAGTTAAAATGTTAATGTTAAAGCAAGACATGTGGGGCATAGGGTTTTTGCATCAAATATTCTTCAGTGTAGTTAGTGTTCCTTTCAGGTAGAAGGCACAGGAAGATTTAGGAAAGGAATTGTCAGAATTCTATCTTGAGATTAGATATGGCAGATGGTGCTGTTAGAGCTTCATTACTGGAAGGCCTATAGAGAAGGTGAAATTTCAGCAGTTATTTAATGAAGGGCAGTGAACTACACAGCATTGAACCAAAAGTGACTTAATTCATCTTGATAGGTCAAATAAAGATACTTCCGACCAAATAAATCCAATTTGAAAAGAGAGATCGATACTCTTGTAGATGAAAGGAGAGGGAGACCTTTGATCTGAGGAATCTAAATGATCATTAAGGACAGGGTGACCCATGATTAGATAGGAGGCTGGAAGAAAATAGGATATCAATGTGAGCCATAAGATTCTAGGATTGATGGTAGGTATGAAAGGGACCTTAGAGAAGAGTTTGTCCAATCTCTTCATTTTACAGGTGAGAAAAGTGAGAAGAGTCTATAATCTTTTATTGCTGTTCAGTCTACTTTTCATGACCTCATTTGGGGTTTTCTTGAGGGGATACTGGAGGTGGTTTGCCATCTCCTTCAGTGGCACCTACTATAACCTACTACAAATTGATCTACAATTCAACTACAAAAGAAACTGGCATTGATGCAGCCTTTTCTTGACAGAATAAAGCCAGGATTGCCTTCACAAAGCAAAACTTCAAACAGATGAGGTTTGTTTGTTTTTTCCCCATCCAAAATGGAACAACAGAAATTTCCTTACTTATTTCAAAAGATCTATGTTTTTGTCATGATGTGTATCCATTTCCACTAGTACAAATTTCAACCTCTCTAAACATTACTACTCAGTTTCCATGATTTTCTATCGCCTGATTTGTCATGACCAGAAAAAAGCATTACTCAGTGCCAGACTTTTATCCATGGACCTCTCCAAATCAAATATTTTCTTCAAGTTGGACTGATTGTGTTTGCAAAAATTCCTTGAGTAGTATTAGACCATAAATCAATCAGCCCCAGACTCCTTGGCATGCGTGTGTATTGGCTGATAACTTTTATTCAGCTTCCAACTTCTATATCCCTGTTGTACTGGTCCTTGTTATCAAGGAGATCCTTGGGAGCAAACTGTCCATGTGCCAGATAACCAGTGGGTAGGATTCCACACTATATGGGATCTGGGGAGTCATAACATTCCCCCAAATATATATTTCAAAATTTCGCTATCCTATACAGGCAAACACCATAAAAGTTATGAGAACAATTCCTATTCTGAGCTTTATGGGAGGGGCTATCCCTACTGTCTGGACTTTTTGTATTCAATAGAAATATGGGCTGTAAGGCATCATGTTCTATTCATCAGATAGAAGATATAAAGGTGTGTGTGACAACAGGAAATGAAGGTGGTGGGTGGAGGATTAGTGCAGATGTAAGGGAGAAAAAAGGACTTAGTATATAAAAAAGGTGGTTTGTTGTCCACAATTTTCTGTCATCACCTTCTGTATATCACCCTCTATTACTTATTCTGAAAAAAATATATATCAATGATATAGAGGTTTTTAACTTGGGGGTCTATGACTTTGGTTTTATTATGTTACTGTTTGTTTGCTTTTTGTTTTGGGTTGTTTATTTTTTTAAACTTGACAATTATTTCAATATAATGTGTTTGAAGGGGTCCTTAGGCTTCACTGTAACATCCAAGAAAGGGTCCAGGATACATAAAAACTATAATGTGCTATCTGTGATCTGTTTCTTTATGGGTAAAGGTTGAACTGTTTACATTCCTACATGGAGGGACAGTGTTTGTAACTCTTGAAACTTTTCAGCATCTGGGTAGTTGGTGGGATTGCACACACACACATACACACATACATACACACGCACAAATGCATGCACACACAGAGACAGAGAGCACAGAGTGAATTGAATAGGATGGGATCATATCTTTAAAAAATGAAGTTAAGCAGTGAGAGAGAAATGTACTGGGAGGGGAGAGGGAGAAATGGAATGTAGCAAATTATCTCTCATAAAAGAGGCAGGCAGGAGACTTTTTAGTGGAGGGAAAAAGAGGAGAGCTGAGAGAAAAACATGACGTTTACTCTCATCACATTCGACTAGAGGAAGGAATGAAATGCACACTCATTTTGGTATGAAAACCTATCTTACAATACAGGAAAGTGGGGAAGAAGGGGTTAAGCAGGGTGGGGGGTGGATGATGGAAGGGAGGGCAATGGGAGGAGGGAGCAATTTAAAGTCAACACTCTTGGGGAAGGACAGGATCAAAAGAGAGAATAGAAGCAATGGGGGGCAGGATAGGATGGAGGGAAATATGGTTAGTCTTGCACAACACGACTATTACGGAAGTCATTTGCAAAACTACACAGATATGGCCTATATTGAATTGCCTGCCTTCTCAAAGGAAATGGGTGGGGAGGGAGGGATGGGGAGAAGTTGGAGCTCAGGGTTTTGGGAGAGGCTGTTGAGTATTATTCTTGCTACTGGGAGGTGAGAAATACAGGTAATGGGGAATAGAAAGTTATCTGACCCTGCAGGACAAGGGAGAAGATGGGGACGGGGGAGGGGAGGGATGATAGAGAAGAGGGCAGATTGATGAGGGGGGAAATTGGAGTGCTTGGTGTATTGGGGTGAGGGAAGGGACAAATGGGGAGCAGAATTTTGTGAAAATGAATGTAAAAAGTTAAATAAATAAATTCATTTAAAAAATAAAATAAAATGAAAAGAGAAAGAACTATGGAATTGGATTGCAGAATGAAGCAGACTATTTTCTTTTGTATTATGTTTTGCTTTGTTTTATGGTTTCTCCCATTCATTTTAATTCTTCTATTCAACATGACTATGGTGAAATTTGTATTTAATAGGAATATGTGGGTAGAACCTATATAAGTTTGCACGCTGTTTCAGGGAGGGAGTGGGGAGGAAGGGGGGAAGCAGTAGGAAAGAGGGGAAAAATCTAGGATATATGGAGGTGATTATAGAACACTGAATACAAATAAAATAATTATTTTAAAAAAAAAGAATCCACCAATCACTTCATGAAAAAGAATTCCAAAATAAAAATCCCAAGGAACATTATAGCCAAATTGGAGAACTATCAGTTCAAGTTAAAAATACTGCAAGTCACCAGAAGGAAATCATTCAAATGTTAGGGAGCCACAATCAGGACTACAGAGGACTTAATAGCTACAATGTTAAAGAATCAGAGGTCATGGAACATGATATTTCTGAAGACAAAGGAACTAGGACAACAACCAAGAATCATTTACCTGCTGAAATTAACCATACTTCAAGGGGGAAAAAATGGCCATTCAATGAAATAGAAGGATTTTAAGCTTTCATTAGGAAAAGGTCAGAACTGGACAAAAAAATTTGATCTCTAATATCAAGACTCAAGAGAAGCTTATAAAGGTAAAAGGGGGAAAGAAAACATGAAGGATTCATTGGAGCTGAACTGTTCATTTCTTCATGGGAAGATGATACTTGTAATTAAAAATTTTACTGCTAATAGTACAGCTAGAGGAATATGCATGGGTAGATTATAGGTATAAGATGAATTTGAGAGAATGACATTAAAAAATAATTAAGGGATCAGAAAAAGGAGTACAAAGGGTGCAGAAGGAAGGCAGAGACAGAATGGTGGTAAATTATTTCACATAAAGAGGATAGAAAATCTTGTTATAGTGGAGGGAAAGATATGAGGTGATCAATGAGCATCACTTGAACTCTAATCTCATCAGTATTGGCTCAAAGAGGGAATAATATATGCAATCAGTTGAATATAAAAATCTATCTTACCCAATAAGAAAGTAGGAGGGTAGGAGATTAAGTAAAGGGTAGGATTAACAGAAGAGAGGGCAGACCAATGGAGGCAGTAGACAGAAGCAAAACAGTGTCAGGGAGGGAAAGGGTAAAAAGAGAAAGAGAGAACAAACAGGAGGGAAAAAAGGATGGAGGCATATATATAGTTAGTAATGTTAACTGTGAATGTGAATGGGATGAACTCTCCCCTAAAGCAGAAGTGGATAACAGAGTGGATCAAAAACCAGTCCTGCAATACTTTGTTTACAAGAAACACTCTTGAAGCAAAGGGACATACACAGAGTAGGTAAGGGGCTGCAGTAGAATCTATTGTGTTTCAGCTGAAGTGAAAAAAAAAAAAAGCAGGGGTAGCATTCCTGACCTCAGAAAAAGCAAAAACAAAAATTGACTTAATTAAGAGATAAGGAAGGAAATTACATCTTGCTAAAATGTACCATAGACAATGAAATAATATCAATACTAAACATATATGCAAGTGGTATAGTATCTAAATTCTTAAAGAAGTCAAGTGAGTCACAGGTTCATGACTAAATAAGAGATAAAGAGCATTGCAAAATGTAAAACAGTTAATTTTGATTACATTAAATTAAAAAAAATTTGCACAAAAAAACCAATGCAACCAAGATTAGAAAGGAAGCAGAAAGGTGGGAAATTATCTTTATAATAAGTGTCTCTGATAAAGGCCTCATTGATCAAATATACAGAGAACTGAGTCAAATTTATAAGAATACCAGCCATTCCATAATTGATAAATGATCAAAGAATGTGAACATGAAGTTTTTAGATGAAGAAATCAAAGCTGTGTACAGGCGTATGAAGAAATGTTCTAAATCACTTTTGATTAGAGAAATACAAGTTAAAACAACTCTGACGTACTACCTTACCCCTATCGTATTGGCTAATATGACCGAAAAGGAA
The DNA here is from genome assembly GCA_028658325.1 of Potorous gilbertii. Classification (NCBI taxonomy): domain Eukaryota; kingdom Metazoa; phylum Chordata; class Mammalia; order Diprotodontia; family Potoroidae; genus Potorous; species Potorous gilbertii. The sequence continues at coordinate 29,375,865 of CM053773.1, forward strand.
AAATTAAATAGTAGAGAGGATGTGGGGAAGTTGCACTGTTTGTGGTGTTTTGAACTGATTCAACCATTCTGGAGATCAACCTGAAACTATGCCCAAAGGGTAATCAAACTGTTCATACCCTTTGTTTGATTCAGTAATATGACTGCTAGGGTCTGTTGGGGCAGATAGATGGTGCAGTGGATAGTGCACCAGTGCAGGAGTCAGGGAGGACCTGAGTTCAAATCTCACCTCAGGCACTTGACACTCACTAGCTGTGTGACCTTGGGCAAGTCACTTAACCCCAACTGCCTCATCCTGGGTCATCTCCAGTCATCCTGATGAATATCTGGTCACTGGATCCAGATGGCTCTGGAGGAGAAGTGAGGCTGGTGACCTGCACAGCCCTTCCTCACTCAAAGCAAAGTCGAGTGCAAGTCATGTCATCATTTCTCTGATGGCATGGTCCTCTTTGGCAATGAAGTACAAACACAGACAGACAGGGTCTGTATACCAGAGATCACAGAAAAGGGAAAAGACCTACATATGCAGAAATATTTATAAGATAGCTCTGTGCATGATGGCAAAATATTAGAAATTGAGGAAATGCCCACCATCTGGGGAATGGCTAAATAAGCTGTGGTATATGAATGCCGTGGAATACTGTTATGAAACAAGAAATGATGACTAGGAAGATTTCGGAAAAACCTAGATAGGCTTGTACAAATTTATGCAAAATGCAATAAGCAGAACCAGGAAAGCATGGTACATAGTACCAGCAACATTGTGTGATGATCAACTACAGATGGCTCAGCTCTTCTCAGCAACACAATGATCCGAGAAACATATGAAGGACTCACAAAGGAACGTGCTATCCACAACCAGAGAATGGATTCTGAATGCAGATTGAAGCACACTTTTTTCACTTACTTTTTCCTTTTTGTGTTTTTGTCTTCTGATGTGTTTCTTCTTTCACAACTGTGACTAACAGGAAATATGTTTTACATGATAGCACACGTATAACCTATATCAAATTGCCTACCATTTTAGGAAGAGGGGAGAGGAGGGTGGAAGGGAGAAAAATTTGGAGCTCAAAATCTTGTAAAAATGAGTGCTAAAAATTATCTTGACATGTAATTAAGAAAAAAATAAAATATAGATGCAAGCACAAAAAAAAATACTTATAATCATGGAAACCTCATACCTCCTCTCATCTTTGTGTTTGGGACTTCTTAGTTATATAAAAGAGTGTAGTGGGAGTTAAAAATCTTCCACTTGATAGGCCTTAGGTGGGGCCTTGAGGGTAGAGGTTTGATTAGGGGAAGGCCTGAACCTTTTCCTGATTGCTAATGAGGCACTGGGTCATGAGGGGTCGTGCCCTCTGGCTCTGAAAAGAGTATATCTGTACTCTGAGGGGACGTTTTGCTCAGGGCTTAGTTTTGGAAGAAGTTTTGTGTGCCAGATGAGACTCTGGGAAGCCACTAAGCCGCCTCCAGCTTTGAAAACCCCAGATGTCCCTCTCTGGTAACTATGTATGAATGTATTCCATCAGACAATTGAAAATCTGTCTGTTGGTCCCTGCATGTTGAATGTAATTGAAGCAATTAACCCCTCAAAAGTTGCCTTTCCTTTTGTAAATGCAGATCTAAGAACCTGTGATAGCAGGTCACCCTTATGTATGTTGGGGTGCTTACTTGATACACGGGGTAAGGGCAGGGGATCAAGGTCAGGTGCTCATCGTGGAAACTTTTCTATGAGTTTTAGTGGTAGTTTATATGCTACTAAAAAGGGGGAGGACTACCTTGCTTTCTTCTTATGGTCTATAGTACTTATCTTGCAGTGTCAGTCATAGAAAGAACTCAGTCAATATTTCTTGAATTATTTTGTCTAGAAAGAAGACCATATCATCTACCAACTAGTGAACAATTGCTAGAGGATGTTAATGAAGCCTCAACTTTAGTTAGATAGAGATCTATGTAATGCTAGAAACTTGAATATAACATAGTGCCCAGCATGGAGTAGGGTATGAGAAATCATCTTAGAGTAATTATAACTTTAACTAAAACTGAGAGATTAGTAGTAAGGTGATTTAGAAATGTTCAATGTGGGATGATGAGAGAGTCATTAAGAGCGTAGGATAAGAAGCTTGGAAATCCAAAAACAAATATATACTCCTTGTGAAGAATGAAGTTATCTTTTAAAGACTCCTTTAGGACTCGATGAAAGAAACAAGGGATAATCAAAGAAACCTGGAATTACAAAGTTGAAATAGATATATCTAGATAAACTGTCTTCAAAAAAAAGGCTATCTCCATCTTCAGATGAGGGAGGTGGGGCTGTGAAGAAGGGAAATAGGGAAAGAACGTCCTGACCTTCCATAACCAATAAGGTCAGATTTTTGAGTTTTCAAGTTAAGGAACTGAATTTAGAATGAATGAAAATGGGAGTGGAAAGAGAATGATAACTGATTTGGGAGTTGGGGAGACAACAAGGAAGTAAAAGAGAAATTAAGATGTTATCTGGTTGAGTAGTCTGTGATCTCATTGACAAGATCACAACTCACCCATACATTCTCATCCCAGGAGACTTTTATGTATGTCTTCTTATAAATCTTTCACTAGAAGTTCACTTAGTTTGCTAGAGATTTCCTTCCATATCCCATTATGTGTTATTCTGAATGTCACACACCCGTTTTCCAGCAATTATCCCTAACCTTCACAAATAACCAGTCACACTCCTTTTTAGGGCCATACACCACCACCACAACTTCCTTTATGCTACTTCTACCATGCAAACTTATGTTTAGAAATATGTTGCTGACTACTCATGCTTAAGTCTGAAGTTGGGATTTTTGAGCCTCAACCGAGATTGCCTTTTCTTTAGGGGGTTGTAGCCATGCTACTCAGCTTAATTCCATCTCTTGTTTTCTCTACCTACTCAACAGCTGCCCTGCTTCTTCTTCCCAAGCTCTGCTTTCCAGTTTCTCTTTGTTTTGTCTTCAATTAGAATGTAAGCTCCTTCAGAGTAAGAACCATATTGGTTTTATTTTCTGTGTCCTTAATATATAACAGTGCCTGGTACATAGTAAGTGCTTAATAAACATTTGCTCCCTCTCTGTCTCCATATATTTATCTCTCTATCCATCTATATGTTTCAATATGAATCTATCCATTTATGTATCTATCTCTCTATTTCCATCACCCTTTGAGTGTTCCCAAACTGAAATTCTTTAGACATTATTACTCCATTATTTGCATATATACAACATCCCCAGAGCAATGCTGATGTTAAAATATTGGTTCTTTCAGGGGACACATGAGGATCATTAAAATAACTATACAATTTTCAAAGACAACCCAAGGTAAGACTCCCCTACTATTTAGTTTTTGTCCATCTGTGAAGTCTGTCCGGCAACAAGCATTTTTAATTTAGGTGTTTTTTATGAGATAGAGGACATATCTTTGAATGATTCTGGATTTTGTTTAGGAAGAACTGCCCTATTCTGGGAGCTGATGTAATAAGCACAATAACATCCTCAAAGTGAAGCATCTAAAGGAATGCACAATCTCTTAGGGAATCCCTCCCCATTTGGATTTTAACAGACAAAGTTCAAACGTTCTAAAGACAGGAACCTGAAATTAGAGAACAATGTAAAAATGAAAATTTTTTCAGACAGATGGAATGGGAACTTTAGAATAAAGCTGATTGTGCACTGTGAGGGAAAAATGTAATTTACTTCCCTAATTGCACTTGAGTTCTTCTGTTGGTAGTACATGGGATTTCTTTTCACAAAATCAGTACAAGATGAAAAACAGCAATCTTTCCCATGACAGAGAAGGTAATTTCTTTCAAATTTGCTCCTTTGATTGGAGAAAGCATAAGCCATAACTGATTTTTCTGAAGACAGAAACACTAATTCAAAGTCTGTATAGGGAGCATTAACTCTATACGTGGCATTGTGCATAGGTCTTGAGAGAAATAATGACAGAAAAGGGAGAACATTCATGTATCTTAACACAGTTACTAGCGAGTTTATAACCTAGTAGAGAAAAATATCACAAAGAAGTAATTACATTAAAGGCAAGTATGCTGCAAATGAAGGAAGCGTTGGTCAGCTAACATATCAAATAAAAACATTAAAGTTAAAAAAAGATTTTTGACGAGTTACAGCTATGGGCTAAATCTAGTTGAGATAATAGGCAGTAATGAGAGAATCCAAGAGACATCTATTTAAAGCAGTACCTAAACAATAATCCCTTTTATAGCAAACCTAGCAAGTGAGGAGGAAGGATTCAGTTCATAAAGGCTCATGAGAGGCAATTGTTCAATCTCCAAAGTATTTACAATTCAGAAATTGGCAAATGATACAAATCAAGGCTTGATTTATTGTTTTGTTTAATGCCTAAACGTAAGAAAGTCATGAATAAAATGTTGATTGTTCAGATTAAGCTTAAAAGTGAATTGAGCCTGCAACTTTTTTTTTTTTTGTGAGCAGCTGGTTTTGAAACATCACCAAAACACGGAAGGGACTCCTCTATCTCCCAAAGTCTTTCTACTTTTGGATAGCTCTGATTGTTAGGATTATATATATCAAGACTAAATTTACCTTTTTCACATTGACCCACTCCTAATTTTGCCCTCTTGAGTCAACCATAAGAGTTACTATCCTTCTTCCGTATAACAGACATTCAAATCCTGGAACAGCTACCTTATTCATCAAAATCTTTTATTCAACCTAAACACACAGTTCCTTCAGCCAAACATCTATGATATAACCCAAATTATCCTTAATTATCTGGTCATATACTATTATTTTATTAATGTTCTTTCTAAAATGTGATAGTCAAAGCATGCCACAGTTCTCCAGAAGAGACCTGATCAAGGGAGAGTAAGAACTGAATCACCTCTGTAGTCCTCAGCACTGTGACTCTTGCCGAAACTTAGAATGTTTTTATTTTTAATTTATGGAATACAACAAACATTTTCATAACATAGCATGATATAAAAGATGATGGCACATGAAACTGAAAATCTGTTCTGTGCAACTTGCTATTCCCTTTAAATATATAATAGTTCTCATGTAAATTTCTTTTTTTTCCCTTTTTTTCTGCCCTATATTTGGGTTCCAAAACCAAAAGATGGGGAAGGGAAACAAAAGGACACCATTCAATATGGACAAGTCTTGGGGATTTTCATGTATTCAAAACTCAATAGGAGTTGAAGTTGACATTGTGACATGGCAGCTAAAACAGCTAATGAGATCTCAGTCTCTACAAGGAGTGTCTCAAATGAGAAGTGATCGCTCCCTTCCTTGTCAGGACATATTTGGAGTGGAGTTCTGTACTTATTATCATAATTTTGAAAGGATATTGCTTTACTGGAGTTTATTCGGAAGTGGGACACCAAGATAATGAAGGGAATTAAAACCACGTCAAAACTAGGATGCACTTAAAACTTTTAGTCTGGGAAAGAGAAGACTTTAAAGAGGATGTTGCATGTGTATTTAAGTATTTAATTCTGTTCCAGATACAATAGATTAGATTTACAATGGGTATAATTCACAATGGAAAAGAACCCCATTCATAAACTTGTAACACTTGGCAACATATCACAATGAGTATTGTGGTGTATATCCCATTATGGGATTTGAAAATTTGAAAATCTTCAGTTTCAAAGACACATGACCTCCTGAGGGAGTTCATTCTCTTGAGATGTTCTAATTATTGGAAGTTATTTTTCTTTAAAATGAATCAAAATCTTCCATTGATTGGTCCTAGTTTTTCCCTTTTTGTCTAAGCAGAATATTTTTTCTTCTACGTGACAGAATTTTAAGTACCTAAAGAAAAGGTTCATCCCTCTTTCTCCCCAGGTTTTTTCTTCTTTAGGCTAAATATTTCTAGGAATTTCAGTCTATGCATACTATGAATTTGAATTCATTTATCATTCATGTTGCCCTTTTCTGGATATGTTCCAACTTGACAATATGTTTCCTAAAATGAGCAACCTGGAATTAAACACCATACTCCTGTGTGGTATGACTAGGGCACAGTATAATAGAACTATCATCTCTTTAATTCTGGTAACTAAACACACACATATTATATATATATATATATATATATATATATATATATATATATATATATATATATACATATATACATATTAATTCTGGTAACTAAACATATATATATATATATATATGACTAACATCTACTTTAAAGTTAGCTTTTTAGGCTACTGTAGCAGGTTCTTGATTCATACTGAGTCCATCAAAAACCTAGGTACTTTATTAATGATTCTCTAACTATACCTCCCTCAGCTTATGCTTATACAACTTAATTCTGAATGCATGAAAAAAAGATTCTCAAATAGTTAGTGTGATATAATGAATGGAAGGCTAGCCTTGGAATCAGGAAGAACTTGCTTGCCACACACATGGACTATTAATATGGACAAGCCATTAAGACTTACAATGCCCCAGACAATAACTTAGACTGCAAAGTACAGACAAGTTGCTGATCTGCACTGAAGGTGTTTTCTCACCCTTCACTGATAAAAATCACAATTTCAGAGCAAATATAGACAGGTACATATGTATACCTAAATATATATTAATATATACATGGATGTATTAAAATTCATTACCATAAACTCTCTAAATATTTTTGGACCCTAATTTTGTCCCTCAACAAATAAGATATCCTACTCAGCATCAGGTTATCTGCAGATTTCATAGTATCGATGCATCTTTCAAAGTTGTTAATTTCATAATCAAAGTTGATAAGAAGAATATATGTATATCTATATGTGTGTGTGTGTGTCCCTATGACACTCCATTCAATTGACATCACTCACCCTCCAGGTTAACATAAATTCATTTATCAAAAAAATCTTTATTTCTGGGCATTCAACAAGTTTTAAATTCACCTAACATAATATCTGTATGCACATTTCTATCTTGTCCATAAGAGAGCCCTCAGAGACCGAAAAACCCTTTAAAGATCATCTAGTCCAATCCTTTGAACAAACTGGTACTGAAGGGGTTAGATGATTTGTCAATTGTTATAGAGAGAGCTATCGGCAGAGTCAAGATGAGAACCAAATTCTGCGTTCCAAGAATCTTTCTACCAAGCAATGACTCTCATGTTGTAGTAAAATTGAAAGGAAGAATTACAGCTCACATTTTTGTGAGCCCTTTAAGTTTTGTGAAGTACTTTCTTTTCCATAACTATGAGAATATTCATTTAAAAAGTATTATCATTTCCATTTTACAGATGAGGAAATTGACACAAATGGCATATTTCGGAGCTCCAACATGTTAGCTACTGACTCCTAGTCCCATCTTCTTTGCAGCCCATCACATTGCCCTTTACCATCAATGGATGACAAAGATATCATGTTCTTAATGTGGTCAACTCTGAATCTCACATAATGATGACAATACAAAAATGGATAATTCACAAATCTTATATCTAGTTTTGTGTTACACAAGAAGATAATCCTTTATTTGCCTTAAAATGTTTCCAAAAGTCCTTAACAAGAAAATTTTAGACAGGAACCTGGTTTGTGGTTGTGGATGCAATTAATTTTTAATAACTCATAAAATATAGTGTAAAATATTGAATATCATATAAAAGTTAGAAATTGTCTTGAGGCCTTTTGAAAAGACCATCTCTCTTCACGTTAAGTTCTGATCTTTCAGAAAATTCCATAAAGGGACAAGATATATTTCATAGATGAACTAAAATGTGAAATGAGTAGATTAATTTAAAAGTGGTTGCTCCTCAAGGATAGACTTGAGCCTTTTATATATTGATTGATTTCAGAAAACAAATCTACATTATAAACACAGAAGATGAGCTCCTAATTTAATATCAGGTGCTTATTATTATTGATGTATGTTCCCACCCCTTGCAGAAGGAAAATATGATTAGTAAACCTAGAGGGTTTAAGCAGTTCATCCCTATTAAGAGAACATCTGTATTAAATTATACCCTTGACTCAATCTCATATGGAAACATTGAATATTATTTCAATAACTGGAAAAGCACTTGGCTTTATGCCCACCCCTCCTCCCAAAGGATTTTTTCTCTTGACTTTCTTATTTCTGTTAATTACACCGCTATTCTTCTAATCATCTAGTCTTGAAGACTTGGCACCATCTTTGACTCTTCCCTGTTCTTCACCTTTCACATCTAATCAGTCACTAAGTATGATCATTTGTTGGGAATATGGGCAAGGACAATTATGTTTCAGGCAAAGTAATTGGACTAGATGACCTCAGGGATCTGTTTCAACTTCACAATTCTCTATTTCTTACCCTTTTTTTTGAACTACTTCTCAAAGATGTATTTTTTTCTGTACAGGGAATATTGATTTATTTGGATATTGATGTATTCATGCAGATAATCCTTTTTTAGATAACTCATAAATTGAAAAATCAAACATTATTTTTTTTAATTGGAAGATTATCATGGTTGCCATATTTCATCATCCATGTGTGTTGGAGAAAGGGGAGGGAAAGAGCAATCATGAGTGCTAATGTCTGAGGAGACATTGTGCCTTAAAATTGTAGTGATGGGATATGCTATAAGCCAGGGTAAATGCTCTGCTTATCCCCTAAAAGATAACTCTGAGTAATGAATTGTCTGTTAACCAGGCTAGAGAGAATGGAATAGAGACCTGGAAGGACTTTATCCTGGGGAAGAGATTGGTCTAGAATACATTCAATCATAAATATTTTAGGTACATTTGCCCTGAAGGCTCCCTCCAGATATTAGGTGGGCAACAGTTCAAGATATTTAATTGTAGAAAAACAAAGAATATAATTCTTGATAGGCAACAGGGTTCTAGAGGGTTATGAAGTGGTTCATGATGATTTTAAAATTTATTTTGACTTACCTGATGTGAATTTGAAAGTTTATTTCATCAAAAATTTCATCACATATTTTGTTTTTAAAATGCCTTTCTATAAAAACCCATTCCATATAATTCTCTTACGAGCATTACAATAGCAAAAAGATACATTTTAGGCATCGTGTTCACTGGGATTGATGTTCATTTTGGAACAATCTCAAACAAACAAACAAATACACTGGATGCTCATAACATTCTGGAGTTCAGTGAATAGCAGGTTCACCTTGGGAGTCTATCCCAAGGAGTCAACTACTAGTATAAGGACCAAAATCACAGTGGGCCCCAACTCCCACCCTTAGGTAATTCAGTCTGAGTTAACCTGTGGCCACAATCATTGAGACCTTGGAGATATTCAGCAATAACATATTCCCAAATAAACAATCCCTATTCTCAAATATGTAAAGTGAGAAACCTGTCTTTTGTGACCTTTGGGAGTTCAATTATCTTTGATGACTTTCTTCTAGAAATCATCTGAATCCAGCAAGAAGAATATGGAACATTTAAATAATGAAGGAGTTTACACTGAAGTACTTTTATCTCCTTAATGAAGCACATAAGTTAAAAAACAAATCTTGGCAGCTAAACGTTGGAAAGGTAGGGGGAGGAGGGGAATTCATTAACTGAAAGATAGAACTACATGTTTTATTGATGAGAAAATACAGCAACTTTCATTTTTGAAGTATGAGATTTTATATAATTTCTTTGAGAACATACCACTAAGTTAAAAAAAAAAATAAGGATTTTAGGACAACTAGGTAGCATAATAGATAGTCTTGGGCCTGGAGTCAAGAAGACATGAATTTAAATCAAGCCTCAAATGCTTCCTTATCCATGTAACCTTGGGTAACTCACTTAACCTCTGATTGCCTCAGTTTCCATGTCTGCAAAATATAGAAAATAATAGCACTTACCTCCTCCAGTCACTGTGAGGATCAAATGAGGTTTGTAAACAGTAAACTGTAAAGGGCTTAGTGTAATGCCTGGAGCATTGTAAACAGCACATAAATGTTACCTATCATTATTGTTCCTCCCTCACTATGTTTTTAAAAGGAAAAAAAAGTCACAAAATAATTGTATGCTTTGCTGAAACATTTCAGAATCAAGTAATTTATTAAAAAGCAATGCTGACATTTTGAAGACTACATAAAGTTCAGACACTTTTTTTGGCTGCATTATCTGGGAGATCACTTGAGTTGTGCATACTTCAAATGTCAAACACATTAGGCAGAATTTCCCATAAACAAGAGCAAAAAGCTCTATTAACCAGCGAGCCTCATAGTTATTTATGCTTTGTTCATTATACCTTTAGTCAACATCAGATTTATGACCAAGTCAACAAGCCATTATATTCATAGCAATTTTGCATACAGAAAACTTATGTCTATTCTGCTGACACAAATAAGAAGGATTATAGGAGCTAAAGTATAGAAGTGAAATATAGTGGCCTTTAATTTTTCATTTAGAGTCTCACATAAACTGTTGGTCTGAATGAATACATTTTAACGGTTCTGTTAGCTAGAAGGAAGGCAGAGGAGCATTGGCAAATTGTCGTACTCTTTAGAATAAAGGTTCTTAACCTGGGATCTATGGGATTCTTGGATAGATTGCAAAGGATGTAAACTAGGATGGAGGAGAAAAAGATGATTTTTATTTTCACTAACTTTTATCGTAAATTTAGCTTCTTCAATTATAAAAAATGGCTAGTATTGTGTGAGGGTTTATAAACTTCATCAGATTGTCAAAAGGGCCCAAAATAAACACACACACACACACACACACACACACAGATATCTATAAACAAACACGTATATACACACATACACTCATACACATTTGGGTAAGATCATACTATGCTCATTTCTCCTTGTCATATGTTTCTCTGAAGGTGAATAACGTCTTCTTTCATAAGTCTAAGTTTTTCCATGTTTTTTTTTTTTTAAATCAGCCAACTCATCATTTCCTACACCACAGGAATATTCCAACCTAATCACATCCTGTCTGAGAGATTTTCTGGGAAAGTTTTTCTCCCCAATTTTCTGCATTTTTTTTTATGCTTGGCTACATGGGTTTTGTTTATATAAGAAAACTTTAAAATTACAAGACTTGGGTATCCAGGAGCATATCATTAATTTCCCTAACTTTCAATGTCCTCATCTGCTCAGTAGAGATGACAGGGCATGGGGCTACTTTTAGAAACTATTTTGTGAACTTTAGTGTGCTAGTTAGCATGATCCAATTCATTAAGCATCTCTTAAGTGGCTACTCTATGCTGTTCATTGAACTAAGATATTAAGATATGTAGTTGGAATACAAAAGACAAAATGAAAAATTCCTACCCACTGCAGTATTTGAATTATCCTGTGATGTAAGATATAATACACACTTACATTGTATATATGTATACATATAGTGTATAGATATGCATATGTTATGCATGTATTGTACAATCCGTGTGTATACACATTGTGTTGAGTATACATATAGAGATATGCATATGTGTGTATATATACTTATATCTTAATATAAGTTCCTTGATGCTTTACATATATGCACATGTATGCATATATACTTGTATCTTAACATAAGCTTCCTGATGAAATGTTTCTCACCTTCCTTATCATCATAGCTAACATTTAAATACCACCTACTATGGGCTATGCTAAGTATTTCACAGATATTATCTCATTTGATCTTTGCAACCACTTTGGGAGTTAGGTCCTATCATTATCTCCATTTTACAAGTAAGGAAACTGAGCCAAATACAAGTTAAATGGATTTCCAAGAGTCACAAAGCTAGGAACTACCTGGGGCCAAATTTGAACTTAGGTCTTCCTGATTCCAGGCCTACCATTCCATTAATAATCAACTGCGCCACCTAGTATGTATGTGTGTATGTATGTACATATTTATCACATATATATATGATATATATATATGATATATATACATATAGATATGTGTTTGTACATAAGCATATAGAAACACATTTCTACATATACATATCTGCATATATAGCAGCTAGGTATATACTCATACATATGGTTTTTTTATACGAATATGTGTGTATAATATATGCACACATGTATATACTATAATAAACAATATGCATATAACATATACATAATGTATATACTAAAATATACACTATACATATAACATGCGTATATAAATCCATTGTGTATGCGTGTGTAGGTATGCACAGTTGCACATGCATGTGTAAATGTAAGTCTCTGTATAAGCATGTATGCATGCATGTATATTATCAGGTTACTATATATGTATATGTACATGTAAATTCACACATATACGTGTATATGTATGCACACAGACTACTAATAAATCCATATATACTATTTGAGTGTGTACACATGAATATATGCACAAATGATATATTCCATATAGAGAGATATAGATATATCCGGAAGGAAAGATCAAGTTGTTGTAATGTACCAGGAGATCCCTAAGTGGAAACAGAAGGAAATATTGCTTCTGTAGGCATCTTAACTAGTCAAGACTAAAGGACCAGGTTCATTGTTAGTCTGTAGCAATGCATGCAAACATTTTACCCCCTTTATGAGTGTGACAAGTGCTTTGGAGAAACATCATTACTCACCATGTAAGCTGCTACATGCTAACCTTCTGAGTCTTGCCTTCATCTAGTCAAAACCTTGGCTGCATCGTAAATGTAGAGAAGTGACTCCTCTGTATCTCAGAGAACACGGGAAAAAGAGAGAAGCAAATATCAAATTACTTTTAGAGATCAGGAAAGAAACCTGTGAATTGTTTCTGTCTCATCAGAATGCTATCAAATAGTGTGCAAATAAAACAAGAAGAGGCAACTGAATCTAAAAGACAAGTATGTTCTGCAGAATGCCATTTGAACTCATGCTCCTGATTAATGCAAAGATCAACGTAGCAGTAGTAGTATCCAAACTTTCAAATGTCTGTGGAACAAACCATCAGGTATTCTGACTCCAATACACCCATCCATAGAATCTCAAAGCCATTATTACCCTAAGTACAAAGGAACATTTTTTTTTTAATTTTGAGTACAAGGTTGTGATGATGGTAAGGCAATAGTCTCTGTCAATAGAGATATACTTTCATTGGACACTGCAATGATCGCTGCCATTCCTATCCCTCTATCCACCATCACCATTTTCTGTTGTAGATGAGGTATGATAGGGAGTATGTATGAAATGGGAAAGGGAAGAACCTTGCTCAGATGCTTTTCATCCAGCAGGCCACTGAGTCAGAGAGCACTTCTCTCTTGGCTAATCCCCCTGAACCACACTTAGCCTCCCCAGCTCCAGGAAGATAAGAAAAATTTCATTTGCATGGCCAAACGTGTGGCATGAAACATTCCCCTGACTTGAAAGAAACAGGAGTTAGAGAGAACTTAGAAATATGAAAGGGAGCCAAGCAATCTTAAGGATCACTATGATCTCATATCTCATGTATGTTAATTATTCCTTCCAAATTTCAATCACATCATACCAGTGGACCCATTCAGTATAGAATCACACAGGGCAGTCTAATGAGACTGATAAAGCAGTCTTAATACATTTCATCCCTGTATATTGCTGATACCATGGATTAATAGAGTTTTGTCAGAAATGCGGAAATTAATTCATTATATATCTATCCTAGACTGCTTGTATATAATAAAGTAGATAAAAGGAGGTTTGTTAAATAGCCTCTTTGTATTCAAAGGAGAAAAGAAATGGGAAGAGAAGCTATTGGAATAGACTTCAAGTGCAAGTATCATTAACCTGTGTATATCTGGTTTGTCAATTCAGTAGATGGGAAGCATATCACAGCAGCTCAGGGTAAGTTATTTGGCTATCATCTGTTAGGCCAGGATTTACTCTGAAAGACAGGGGAATAGCCTCACTGAGTAAGCTATCAGCATTAATACTAAAAGGCCCCCCAGGATTCAGAATCACAATCTGAGGTCAGATTATCTGGAGGCATAATGAGTGAGAGGCAATTGAAAAAGTTAGCGAGACAAATAGGAAGACACACAACAAGTATTATCAGGAAGGTAGGCAACTGGAGTAGGCTACAGTGATGAAATGAACTTTGATAGACTCATCTGTTATGGGAAACAACTCTTCATTCTGGGACAAGTGTGGCATTTCTATTATGATTCTAAGATGACCTTGACAATGAACTCTTCCTGACTAGTAAGTAGTATCAAGGAGTACAGGGTTATATGGTTCTTATTCTAGTTTAGGCTCATACCATGCAAAGCACAAAGTGGTAAAACATGACATGAACATAAAGGGAAGCAGCAGCTTAAATTAGTGGTCCACAGGGTTTTCTATTTATTCTAATGGTTGAATCAGCTGGTCAACCACCCTCTCTTAATTGATATTCAAGCTTGAACTCCTGTCTACAGTCTCCTCCACCTAAAAGAATTAACCCTCCATTAGAATACAACTTGAGCTACTCCAAAGATCAGCCTGAATGTTCTCTAGCTATACTAGGTAATGGTCTATTGTGGGAATACCATATGGGGAGTAAAATCCAGGAAGAAATGAAAATATAAATAATAACTCAAGCAGAGTGCTAAAGTTATGAGAAGAGTTGACTGAGCTATGGAAATAGAATATGGCCAGTACTTAGCATTTAATACTAACTAGAGACTAACTAGAGACAGGAGGTTAAATTGATTACATGGACCACAGTATTTGGGAATGGGTTAGAGGAGAAAAGTTAGTTTTCTTACCAGGTACCTGGTGTAAGAGTAAAATCTCATCAGCTTTTGTGTATTCTGTTGCTATCCAGTCATTTTTCAGTTGTTATCAACTCTGTGTGACCCCATTTGGGGCTTTCTTGGCAGAGATTGGAGTGGTTTGCCATTTCCTCCTCTAACTCATTTTGCAGATAAGGAAACTAAGACAAATAGGGTTAAGTGACTTGCCCAGGGTCACACAGCTAGTAAATATAGAAGGCCAGATTTGACCTCAGGAAGATGAGTATTCAACCCTAGCACTCTATCCACTGTGCCACCTAGCTGCTGGCATCTTTTTTATACTAGAGGTCAACAGATATGTTGTGTTACCTTATATCCCATGTCCAGTCATCTTACTATGATGATATCTGAACATTTTCTTTAGGGCTATAAGGTGGGAGTGGATGTATGGGAGGCTATATATATATATATATATATATATATATATATATATATATATATATACATATATACGTATATATATATATATAAACATTAGAAGATTAGTCAGGCCTGAGAACAAGCATCTTGGCTTTGGTAGGGATGAATCATTTCTTGGAGGTCTCATACTGGTTGTGCAGTCTCTATATCCTAAATGGGTAGGAATAGCTATTCTGGTGGCTAACCTATAAACAGACATGTCCAAAGCAGAGCTCATCTTTCTGTTCTCCTCCCCTAAAAGTTTCTATTTCTGTTGAGGGCACAGCACTATCTTTTCCATCACCTGGGTTCATAATCTCAATCACCCTCAATCATACCTCACTGGTTGTCCTTATCGGATCTCTTGAAGATTCTTTTTTTTTAAGTTTGATTTAAATGGTTTTTAAAATGAAAATATTTTACAGATCACTGCCACTGCAAATAAGTCTCTTGAAACTAAAAAATTAAGAAAACCTAATAATATTTGAGCTGAAAGTATATGTGGCATTCCACATATAGCACTCACTCCACTCCTCTATTTAAAAAAAAATTACCAGAAATATATTTTATCTGTCTCCTACTCATCCTATTAGAAAATAATTTTAATTGTGTGTAATAACTATGCAAGGTCAAGCGTACAGACACATACACACACAGTTAGAGGTATATGTCTCGTTCTGAACTCTAAATCCATTACCTCTCTGCAGGTTTCATCTTTGTTACTCTGCAGTTATGACTGATCACTGCATTGATCATAATCCCTGTAGATTTCAATTTTAATGTATACATGCATAAATATATATATGCACATATGTGTATGTATGTATGAATAGTTATTGTTATTATATACATTATTCTCTTGATTCTGTTCATTTTATTCTTTATGAGTTTATAAAAGTCTTCAAAATTGTCCCTTTTTATAATATTGATTTTATAGGATAAATTATTTTTCTGATTCTACCTGCTTTGCTCTGTATCAGTTCATAGATCTTACCATGATGTTCTGAGATGACCTCTTTTCTCATTTCTCGCAGTATTACAGCATCCCGTCACATTAATATACTAGTTTACTCATCTGTTCCTCAACTATAGAGTTTCCCCTCGGTTTTCATTTATTTTCCACCATTACAAATATTTTTGTACCTATAGAATCTTTTCCTTCTTTCTTTGACCTCTTTTGGGTATAGGCCTAGCAGAAATGTAGCTAGGACAAAGGGCACACATTGTTGAGGAACATTTTGTATATAATTCTAAATTACTATCCAGAATAGTTGTACCCATTCAAAAGTCCACCATTATTACATCAGTGTGCCTCAGTTTGCTGAGTCATTGATTTTCCTCCACAATTGCTACATCTGTCCCTTTCTAGCCACTCACATCACTAGCACCCTTGTTCATGCACTCGTTACCTCTCCTAAACTACTTCTATGGCTTCCTTACTAGACTTCTGGCTGCCAATGCTCTCTAATCCCATCCTCCAAACATTTGCCAAAATAACTTTCCTAAAATACTAGTTTGATTATGTCTCTCAATTAAACCACCTCCAAGGGTCCCCTTTTGCTTCTAGCTAGAATAAAATAAAAACCACTTGGCTTATTTTTTTAAGTAGATGGCGTTTGTATTTTATATTACTCTTATTTCTGATTATGTCCTACCTTAACCAGTGAGCTATGCCTAATACCACTCTGGAAAGCTCCAAATCCAGTGTCAGAAAGAAGTGGACATTTGATAGGATGTGTAGATCTGGGTAGCCCAAGGTTGATAGTGATCACTTCTCACAACCTCTACCTATTTCCTACTATTTGTTTCGTGGTCTCTTTAAAGTGCCCAGGTGAGCAACAGCATAAGGAGACTCTCTTCTGAAAGCCATAGACTCTTAGAAAGGTTACAGTAGGCTGGAGGGTGCTGGGAGTATATAGGTCCTTTAACATTTTCAGCACCTTTGCAAACTGAGGTTACCATGTTAGCATTCATCCTTAGTTATCTCCCCATGTTTCCATGTTTTACACGTTTTCTTTACGTTTTGCATTCATTTGTTGAATATTTGTTACCCAATGGCCAAATTTCCTCCTTAAGTTGCTGCTGGAGGGTCACTTTGACCTTGTTGACAAACAGAGCTCTTTTAGTAGTTGCCAATTGAGTATGGTACTCTATTAATAGAAATAACTGCATCTCACTAACCTATAAAGTACATGGAGGCTCACCAAGGAAGGCCTTCTTGACAAATAGGACTCTTATTATATGAGGTGTTTAGGGGAATTACTCAATCGGGAAGCCTTTATACAATATTTTTTTAACCTGGAATCTAAATACTGTCCACTAAGCATAAACAAGCGCAGATCAGAATCAACAGGTAAAACATTTTGGTAAGAAAAATGATAGTGAACATTTATGTAGTAGCCTAAGTTTTCAAAGCAATTTACATGTATTTCCTAATCTGATCCTCATGACTCCTGTGAAATAAGGGCTAATATTTCTAATTTGCAGGTGAAAAACTTAAGTTAAATTACTTACTCAGGGTCACACAGTTTGCAAGTGTTTGAGGAAGGTTATGAACTCTGTTCCCTTTGCCACCAAGTTCAGTTGTTTTGCTAATATGCCACCTAGCTACCTCAATTTAATCCACCTAAACCTGAATTTTTTTATATTGACTGGTCACATTCTCTTGGATGGAATATTTAAATACTACCATCCCAATTATCCTCTCAGAATCATGATGTTGCTTAAAGTATAACAGATCTAATACTATCCATGGGTGAGTTAGAAATAATAACTATAACATTTACCCAGCACCAAAACTCTGGACTTATACAGATGGGGTCTGATTTTGGAAGGGAATTGTTACCCAAATCATATCTTTTTGGCTCATCTTTGTACCCAACTAGAGTTTCTTTTGAGATTATTAGAATATGACATGTCAGGTCTTCATAGATTTGGGGTCAGGAATTCAGGGTCTAGGAAATCTCCCAGGATGCATCAGTAATAACACCTGCAACTATCAGGTGCCTCTGCCCTAAGGCCACCATGATGGATCCACCCTTAGTTTTGCTGCACTCGAATTGAGTCTTTAATTGACCCTATTTTTCATAAACCTTGTACAAAGTGGTAGCTCTGACCAAAGAGGCCAAAATAACCAGTTCATCTTCAATTGATCCATCACAGGTGAAGCCAATCAATTTATCAGTAATCAATAAAATCTCAGGATGTATTTGTTCTTTATGAGGTTTCAGTGATATATCTCAGTAGATCTCTCCAAATATTCCCAAAAATCTTTCTATTTGGCATTTAAACACCTTCCAAGAAAGAATCAATCACAGTACCAAATAAATGTTTACCACCCTACAAAAACATCCATGTGAGGAGGTAATTCTCCTGAATATAAAACCAACTCTTAACTCTGTTTATTGTACTTACAGATTATTTCTTTTTAAATACTGCATCCTTGATGAGGGAATACCAAAGTCATGGTATATTAATGTAATATGATAGAGTTGTATTTTGAGATGATGAATACAAGGAATTCAGAAAAAAAGATGGGAAAACTTAAAGGGACATTCATAAAATGAAGGAAGCAGAACCAGGAGGTAATTTTTTACAACACTTACAACAATGTAAATTAAAATAATAGGCTCCTCATCTCTGAATAAATTCAAAAAGCAATCTTGGCTCCAGAGAACAAATGGAAAAAGAAATCTACTCTCTCAGTAGAGAGATTGGAGCCTCAAAAGTGCAAAATGTTGCATTTACTGTCAGATTCAGTCACTGTGTCTGCTGGTTTTGCTTAACATTTTTTCTTTCTTATAAGGAGGAAACAGTGGAGAAAAGTTATATATTGAAATAGCTAGAGATGGAATATGAAGGGCACTAGTAAAATATTTTAAAAGCATAGTAAGAGAGAATACTAATTAGAAGCATATGATTAATGTTGCATAATCCTTTAGAAAAAATATAATTCAAAAGATAGAAAATTATTCAGTATCATTGAATGTGGGAGTTTGGAATTTAATAGATAAGGTACTGATTTCTTTTTGTCAAGTACAATAACAGAGATAGATTGTTGCTTTCTAATTTTGAAAATGAGTAGCAACAATCAGATAAATCCATAGTATAATGTCTTACCATCATTTAATAAAGATTGTGGTTTTCTTTGCTTCTAAGGTCTTCTTGTGTAATTCAAAAGATAATGAATAAATAAAATGATGAACCAGAGGATATCATTTTCAGCCTCCCAAAATGTGATATGGTAACAATTTGACTAATAATCATAGACAATGTCTGTTTAAATTAAGTTCATACCTAAAGCCAGGTTGCCATGTACAGTATACAGAACCTGAATCATGGCAATCAAATCTTCGAACAAATGTGGAAATTGTCTCAATTCAGTTAAATTCCAAAAATTTCCACAAATACTAGTAAATCCAACAGGTATAATTATATGCTTGATCTCATTCGGGGTCATATTTCTCCAATGGATGTTTTAAAATTTTAATTAGATAGTAGACCTTAGATGATTGGGATTTTCCTTTAAGTCAACCTTCTTTAAAAAAAAATGACTAAATCAGAATCAGCATTTTGATGAAAGCCATGACTTGTTCTCTCTGTCCTGATGCCTCTGTAGGTATCTGTAGGTCTCTGTAGGGTTTTCACTTCCAAACTTATTGATCCTGTTGCCTTCTGAAGAAAAAGGCCCTTATTGCTATATGTTTTGTTATGCATTCAAATACATATGTATTGTTGAAGACAAAACAATCCTTGAGTTCATATATCCCCTTTTCTTCCTTCATTCTGATTTGATTGAGATCTAATAAGCAGCACAGCAAGACTTTCTGATATGGACAGTTCAGCAGATCTAGTTTCTCACTGATACCTGGCATTTCATCTCCAAAACTGAGGACCAGAGAATTGGGTTTCACCTAAAGATTTAAATGTTCTGTCATGTGTAGATGGAAATTCACTGCAGCAGTTTTACCAAAACTTGAGGGGATGGAATCAGTTTAGAGTTGTTTTTCCCCAGGAAAAACTATAAGTTTATCATTCAGCAAGCATTTGTTAACATGTTAACAGTCTACTGTTTACTAAGCATGGGGAAGTGTTTTTCAAAATTTCCTGAAATCTAAAATTAGGCCGTTAAACATAACCACCAACAGCTAGAAATCATCTTCCTATTCAAAGATGGATAGACTAAATATTCGTTAAATTATCTCTGACTCTCCAAAATAGCTTCTTGACATAATGATGAAACTTACAATGCATTTCCAAAACTCTACAAGATGTAACTTAGTACCCCAAATTCTGGGCTTACATAGATGAGTTCAGTTCTAGGAGGGGATAATCCCTCAAATCATATCTCAGGCTCATTTTTTAACCCACTCAATGTTTCCTCTGAAATCCTCACAATATAATTCATGCCATGAACAATTGACATGGGGCCAGGAATTTAGGGTCCAGGAAATGTCTTGGGCCATATAAATCATAGCACATGGAATTTCAAGGTAACTCAGTCCTCAAGGCCACTATGATCAGTCCACTTAGTTTTCCTTCTGCCTAGTGTCTCTAGATGCCTCTCTGAAAATGACCAACTCTACAAATAACCCCTTTAATCCTAGACCCAGTAAAAAGGGGTAGTTCTAACTCAAAATAACCTGAACCAACTGATTCATCTACAATTAGTGAGATGTAAAGATATATTTTCTTCCTCAGTGAGGTCTCTATACCTTCAAAGATAAAAACAGCAAAGAAATTCACTTTATAACACACAAAATAACCCATTTGAATTTCTCTATTACATATAAAGCCATATTTCATTGAACTTATCCGTCACAGTCATGCACAAATGAAATAAAAAATGATTAAATGCATGCAAAAACATCAGTTGAATTTCATTTTCATGACATTAAATTGAAATGGTTTAAAAAATTGAAGTAAACCAAAAAAGTTGCTTTACTGTGCTTCCACCAAGTCCGTGACAGATTGTTACATTCTTCTTTATCTCCATGATCAGTTTCAGGCCTATGCTGAATGACCTTCACTTTTTCTGCTTCTTACACTATACTGTACTACCCAGGGCTTCTTAAACTTTTTCCACTTGTGACCCCTTTGTGACCCACAGTTTAAGAAGTGCTACACACACAGGTACACAGAGAGAAAATTTTGTGTTTAAAACTATTTTATTGTCAACCACTTAATAACTCTATGTTATAGATTATAATACAAATAAAGTTTCCATGCCCTCAAATTTGTATCTTTTTACCATGATAGAGATGAAGAGTGAGTTTCTTGTAGGTTGAGATCTCAAAGAAAATACAAATTAATGAGTGAATAAACATTTATCAAGCATCGTGGTAAGTGCTGGGAATAAAATACTAAAGGAAGAAAGAAAGAAAAAAGAAAGAATGAAAGGAAGGAAAGAAGGAAGGAGGGAGGGAGAAAGAAAAAGAAAAAGAAAGACCATCTTTGCACTCAAATAGTTTACAGACTAATAGAAATAAACAATATACAAAAGAAAGCTGAAGGCGGAGAGGGCAAGTACCTGTCTCAGAAGCATGATGGAATCCAGTTCAAAGGATTACAACTGGTAGGAATTTAAGAGATGGTTGGCCTGGGAGTCCTCTTTAAATGTAGGATTTGAGAAGAGATATTTGCTCTACTCTCCAGCCCTCTAATAAAAGGGGCAGGAGGTACATGAGTACCAAGATTAATGTAGTCTCAAAGAATGATGAGTTTCCTGATGATGAAGTTTCCTAGGGCCATGATGGAGTCTAGTCCAGAAGAGTTGAATTGATGGGAAATGAAGAGGTGACTGACTGAGAAGCCCATTTTAAGCTGAAGCATTGAGAGGAAATAAGTCAATCCTCAGTAACCCCATCCACTACCAGGGACAAATTCAGCTAAAGAATTTTTTCACCCAAAGATAGGAATGGTTCTTAGATTTTTTTTAATACAATAACACTTTAAAATGAACCATTAAAAATAATTAGCTTTTGCCCTACAAAAGTCCTGAATTTGGCCCACAGGTCTAGTTTGCTCTTTATTAACAATAATGTGACCACCTAGAGAGCTAGGATTGAGCAATAGAAGATCATTTTTTCTCCCAGAACCACAGAAAAGTTTGTACTCTGTTCAACAGGGTGAAGTTTCATAACCACTAAGGTGACTATAACTCCCCAAATTTTATCCTTATCTTGAATAGGTTATCACTTTAGGAGATAACAATACTGCCTGACGGCTAAATTTGCTACAAGGCAACATTCTAGTAAGAAGCAGGGATCAGTCACTAGAAAGTAACAGTGATGTTCAAAAGGCACCATTTATATATGTATTTTTTAAGTAAAAAAAGGAAAGAGAACATTTTTTTTCAGATGGCAGGGATGGGAAGGGATTTGGCAGAGATTACAGGGAAACTGGTGGTAAGGAGAATAGATTAATGAATAAATTTTTCATTAACACTATTCCTAGAGCTAAAGTATGCATACTTTCCTTTAAACATGATTATTTCTTTGTCTCCTTTCACACCCAGGAAGGTAAATCTTACTTGGTTGAATATGAATTTTGAATCCCCTAATTTAACATGGCTACACCCAGTGGCCTGGTGATTCTTCATTGTATGATGCCAGAAAGGAAATATTTACTTATAGTAAGAAATGATCCAAAAGAACCCTCTTTATTTGACTTTGAGAAGTTCTAAACATGAGAAGAAATAGAGTCTAAAATATTTTAATGAACTATATATATTTGCTATAAGAAAGTAGGTTCTTAAACTCTTTCAAATATCTCTTTTAGTCCTGACTAAATTTCAAGGACATTATGATTGCTACCTTAAAAAGTGTAATAGAGAAAAATTGCTGTCAATTCAGCATATGAAATGGCAGATTCAAGAAGTTCCACTTAGCACTGAAAGTTCAATGTGAAGGTAACAACTCAGGTGAACTTTTCAGCACTAGCACAGATATTACAGCAAGCAGGAACAGTGCTATTTTTGAGGTTAGGATGCACCTTTATGAATTGTTGTTGCATCTGAATGTCTCCCATTAGGAACGCCTTAGAATGACAAGACAGAACACAGAATGAATTTTCACCCAGTTCGATAGTTCCAGCAAAAATGGTATATAAAATATTCCAGTGCACGATCAGCATTGTGCAGATTAGTTATTTGCTTCCTTCAATACTGAAAATGATTGATGAAGGATTTTTTAACAGCAGGACATTATATGCTACAAGCACAGTGACATCATTCAGTGTCTCCTATCCTGATGGATTTCATTTCATTTTTCAGAACATTAGATGTCAAGGACAAGAAAATCAGAAATTGTTTTTTGACTTTGTCTTCTTAATTTTCTTGAAGTGAGCCACAGACCCTCCATGGAGGTTCTGAGGTATGATCTTAGCATCTTCCTGGGCACAGATGGATAACTTTTACAAGCTTAGTTAAGGAATTCCGGTGACATCTGGTTACTAGGCAGACTTTTTCAAGGACAAAAGACCATTACAACTTGTCCAATTCTTGTTTCCCACAGATATAACCAGGAAAGAACATTAAGAGTCTTTCTCAAGACAAATCTGTCTTTTGGATGAACTCTTCTCCCCTTTCCTCCTCTCCCACCACAGTAATTCCATGAGAACCATTTGACATTTGTTTTGGAGTGAATATATTTCTTTCAACTCTCATCATGTTCCTCATAGCTCACATCATAACCATTAAGGTGTCCCCTTGTGATTTATTTATCAATACTGGAGAAGCAAAAAGAAACTAGTAACATTATCCTGCAATCCTACAACTATGCCCACATTTCTGGTGCCACTCCCTCATACAATGGGAACGATTCCCTTCCTCACATTTTGCCAAGAAATTTGAGTCATTGTTTCTATAATTCCTTAAGAAGCTGCTAGTGTTTCCCAGAATTTGAAAGATACTATAAGAAGCACAGGGAATAACAGGTAAGACTCCCTTTTCTCAACATAAATGGTTCTGGAGATTTCAGTGCCATAATCTTTAAAATCTAGGGTAAATTCCTGGACCTAGCAATACTACTTCTAGGTCTGTATCCCAAAGAGATCAGAAAAATGGGAAAAGGACCCCCATGTACAAAAGTATTTATAGCAAGCTCTTTTTGTGGTGGCACATTTGTGGGACTCAGTTTTCTCATCTGGAAAATTTAATTCAATTCAAAACATATTTTATTAAGTGCCTCATATAATAGAGACCGCTACGGAAACAAAAACAAAAATGAGGGAGTTGGAGTAGATGCCCTCTAAGTCTCCTTTCAATTCTTAAATTCTGTTTTCCTTACTATGATTATCCTAGAGAAAAAACTATTTAGAAATTATAAAACAATTTTAAAAGTCCTCAGATTAAAACGCCTGCATCCAGCTTTCCATTAGTGTAAAAACCTCTACAAATTTGTAGACTCAAAATTAGAAACAGAAAAAGCCTATTAGGTAAAAAATTAATTTGCCTGTCAAGACAGAATAATTCATCCATGAACAGAAATGAAGCCTTGTATTTTCAACATCATTACAAAATACATTAAAGAAACCCTAATGGCTTGATTGGCATTTTGGAGAATGATTTTAAGATTTTCAAAAAGAAAGAGTCTTTTGGGTCTTATACCAATGACAAGTGATTTAGCGTCTTTCATATCCCAAATGAAAATTATACTTGCTATTTTTCACAAATTATTTTCTTTTAAAGTTGAAAATTTTAGATATTTCCCTATTTTGCCACTCCTTAAAATACATGTTCACATCCCCCGGCTCCCTAGAAAAATGAAAAGAAGTATCAACATTACTGGAGTGAACTTGATTCTTTCCATTGTAAGGAAGAAATGGGCCACTTGGGTAGAGCGGGAAAAGGGGGTTTCTTTATATTCTTAGTCCTCCAAACTCTCTCCTCTAATAGATGTAAACCTGCTGCTGCTGATCTTCTCTATCACTTACCCAAAGTCTGTATATATACCTCACAACAGCCCAGGATTCCTGTCCCCCATCCTGACTCTTCCCACTCATCCTATCACAATGGAGAATATAATGAAATCAGAGAATGTGCTTATATCATCTCTCTAATAGCATTTCTCCTCCAGCTTGGGGAAAGGTGCTGAGCACTGTTCTTCTGGCTTAAGCCTCCAGGCTAATACCATGGTGGTTTGGACTCAGTCATTAAGCATTTATTAAACCATTGATTATTCTGTACCAGGCACTGTGATAAGTGCTGGGGATTGTACAAGAGCCAAA
This sequence comes from Potorous gilbertii, assembly GCA_028658325.1. Classification (NCBI taxonomy): domain Eukaryota; kingdom Metazoa; phylum Chordata; class Mammalia; order Diprotodontia; family Potoroidae; genus Potorous; species Potorous gilbertii. The sequence goes on from CM053773.1 coordinate 29,401,144, forward strand.
AAGTCTTTACCTTTTGTAGCTCAGGGAGCTCACATTCTAATGGGGAAACTACTTGCAATCAGTTATATATCTAGAAGATATGTACAGTGTAAGGGAGAAGTAACCTCAGAGGGAAGATTCTCCTTTCTGAATACAGGAAATACCAATCTGGAAAACAAAATCACAAGGGAAAGAGGAGCTGGCTACACTATCAGTACACCAATGGTAAACAAGTATTTGCTATCTTTTGTTTAGTCCCCTCTGACTTTTGGGGGAAATGTTAGCAAAACTGAAGTGGAAGTGATGGTTGCCTTGGAGATTTCAAATGCTGTCAGAAAGATTACACGTTCCATATGCTGGCAGGAACACTAAGGAACTGGGGAAGCAATTTTTTTAACATTCTGTACCAGCATTAAAGTTGAAGAACTTTTGGATAAGTATCTCAAAGCATTATAACTCATGTCACAAAATGTCCCTATTTATAAATCTGGAATAAAATAAAAAATTGTGCCTCAGATAATCCTTCTATATATTACTTTTGTGTTGAAGACAAGTTACACAGCACAGAGCAGGTCCATTTTCATCTCCCCAAAACTATCTTCCTCAGCACTTTGAGACAGCATGCAATAGTAAATTGAAATGAAATTGAGTTGGTCTTTCTCCCACTAATCAGGAATAGAAATGCCTAAAGCTTTAGTCTCACAGTAAAGTTAGTTTGGGTGACACATTGATGAGCAGGCTTTCAGAGGAAAAAAAAAATCTGCTGGTAAAGTTTATTTCCTAGGCAATTTCCTTAAGAGCTTTTCAAAAGAAGTGAATACCCCAAACTCAACTTCAACAGCATCTTAAATGCATTTCAAGTCAGAGCTATTTGAAAATTCTACTCCAGACCCCTTTCAGACATTTGAACAAAACAAATTGCAGCTGTCCCAAACTTCCCTTGGATCTCTTGGCCTTTTCTACATTCAGACATAAAAGAAATAGCTATGGAGAGAACACCCTATGGAAACTGAGTGACGTGACCTTCTACAATGATATTGAAAAAGCAAAATGTTGTTCTTATTATATAGGCACTGAGTTCTTATAAGCATTTTCTTTATTTTCTTGCTTTCTACTCATTACTCTCCACTGCTTTCTTCTCCTCAGTATAATAACAGGTTCAAGTCTCCTCCTATTCAAAAAATTAGACTAGGTATTTTCCTCTCTTTGTTTCTCATCCTTCACTGACAGACTCCCATTTAGAGTAGTTTGCATTCACTGCCTCTCTCTATATCCTCACTTTTCAGTTCCTTGCAATCTGACTTCCAACTCTACTGCTTTTACTGAAACTGTTCCTTCCCAAGGTTAATCATTTTCCTTTTTCATCAAATCCAGTGTCTCATATTCAGTTTTCATACTCCTTGTCTCTTCTGCAGAATAGAACTATCCTAGCCCTTCACTGCTCTCTCTTCCCTTGGTTGACATGGTGCCATTTACTTCTGAGATTCTTCTGCCACTGTTCTGATTTTTTGCAGTCTGTAAAAGATGACTTTGTCTACCTTTATCTAACCTGCTCATAGTACTGAAAATTAGATGGGGTCTCCTTATCCTAGATCAGAGCACTTATAAAAGACTTCATCTGACTTTGTCACCTTAAATATAAAAACCTTAACACTTCCCTTAACTACACCAGGCCATGTTGATTTAGTTCATAGTGTGGACAGTCAGTTGCCTGGGTTGGGGCTTCATGTCTATGTTCTTTTCCTGGATATAGAACAAAACTGAGACCTGAGGATGGTGAGGAGGCAAAAACATGTTTCTTCATATAATTTTTAAAAGAATCAAATAATGGTATAATTGTAAAGTCCTCAGCAGCTAGTCTAATCTATACCTGAAAAGTAAGTGTTACTGCAACAAATCTACTCAACCAGTTGTCATTCTGCTTTTGGTTGAAAACCAAAAATATCACAGCCTTCCCAAAGCATCTCATTCCACTTTCAGAGAGCTCTATTTGTTAGGAAGTTTTCATTTCTATTAAGACTAAATTTATCTCTTTACTACTTCTACCTATTTTTTCTAGTTCTTCCCTTTGGTGACGAACAAGTATCTAATATTGCTTCTATGTTGATCTGAGACAAGGGGGTAGTGGTACAAAGATACACAGAAAGAAAAGATAGAATCATTCAATATTCTGAAAACTTTTGTTGAGTCGTCTTTATAACACAGGAATACTAGTGGAACACATAGACCCTTGCCAAATAACTAGCCCATCTTTTTTAATCAAACATGTCTTTGATGGCATCCTTTATTCTAGTTTTTCTAAATCCTTATTTGCTAACTCTGTGTTGAGTTCTAAGACATATTCATTTTTAATTCTTCTGATCCCATTACGCTATAACTCAACAATCACATAAGAGTACAAGTAGAACATTTGTATTTGTACTGTTTTCATGGAGAAGTCTATGGTCATTAAAGAGGTTTGCAATTTCCCAAAGACAAATGTAATTCTCCTATTTAGTTCTAGGCACAATCCATTCTCCATTTGCAGTTTGTGTATATATCTAAACATAACATAAACATTTGTACACACATATATATGAATATGTTATATACCTGGATGTTTATACATACACACTAATGTTTTCTCCTATGTGATACATTACATATTGTCATCAATAGAAAAATATGAAGGTTATTTCACAAACATAAGAAAAATTCATCTAGCTCTTTGGAGATATGTCCTATTAAATCAAAGGAAATAGAAGAAAAAACTTGAATAATTATTATCAACAGATACATAACTAGTTATTTGGCGAAAAATTCTGCCCAGATTTGGCTTTGCTCTTTTATATGTTTGCTTCGTTTTTTATAAACAAAGTTGAAACAGATAATAGATATGTTCTGCTATTTTTAAACAGCAAATCTCCAATTCAAGTTAATTCCTTCTAATCATTTTATCAGTTCTTGTTACCAAACTACTGAGCTCTGATGGAGAAAAATACAGAAACATACTTCATCCTATCCAAATTTATGATGTACAAGAGGGAGGGGAAAGGCAATGGACTGAGTGGCATATTAGAGTTCACCTCTCCTGTATCATCTCAAAAATAGCAAATCTACCAAAGTAAAAAAACCAAAGCAAAGCAGCTTTGCTTTTGTAAATCCCCCACAAGAAAGATCACCTCACAGATAATAAGGTTTAGTAAATGAAGAAATAAGTAAACAAAAATAATACTCAGAGACTAGAAAAAGAACCTCAAAGCAAAACTAAATCAATTACAAGACTCTTCAAGGTAGTTAATAAGTTCAATGAAAGAAAATATATAAAATGAAGTTAAAATAATTGAACTAAGAGTGATGACAGATGTACATAGCATAACAATCTGAAAAATTTGATGGAAATTCTTACAAAATCGTAGAACCTTTATAGAATAGGCTGCCTTAATTGGAGGGAAAATGGGAGAATTGGAAGAAAAATAAATCACTTAACAAAATCAAAGAAACAAACAACTGGAAGAAATTCTACAAAAGATATTAAAGGAGGATACAGCTTAGAGGAAAAAAAAAACCTAGATATTATTGGTTTCCAAAAAAGTGTAAAGAATCCAAGGGTCAGAATATCACATTTCAGAAAATCAACAGCAGAAAATGTCCCAGAGGTATTAAAAACAAAGAATCGACTGGAAAATAGTGTGGTGGGGGGAAGGAACACTGACTGTAGTCCAAGGATGTGAATTCAGATTGTTCCCCTGATTCTATCAGTGTGTCCATGAACCTATGACATGAAAGGGGTGATACTAGATGGAATCTTAGGTCCCTTCTAGTTCTAGATCTATGATTTCATCAGTTCAGTTAAACAAAAACATTGAATACTCTTTAAAAGGAATCTAAAATTCATCTCATTTATAAATACAGTCATCAAATTTCAATGATAGTCTTGCCAGCAGCAATATGGTTTACCAGACTGAAAATTTGCACCTTGAAACTAATATTGAACTTACCAATATGAAATAAAAAATCTGAATTATATATTATTTCTTAGCTGTAACATAAAATGAAAGTGAAAGAGTTTGAAAATTATATATCAAAAAACCAAGGGAAAATGTTTTTCCTGCTTAATCATTTTCATTTACAGTCATCTTTTCATGACCCCATTTGGGGTTTTCTTTGCAATGAAACTAGAATGGTTTGTTATTTTCTTTTCTAGCTCATTTTACAGATGAGGAACCTGAGGCAAACAGGGTTAAGTGACTGGCCCAGGGTTATACAACTAGTGAGTATATGAGATCATATTTGGACTCAGGATGATTAGGCTTACCCACTCCAGGCCTGGCACTTTCCTAGATACCCCAAGGGAAATTGACCTGTAGTCAAAATTTCCAACCCATAAATCTGCATATATATATTTTCATAAATTTTTTAAAAATTTGCATAAGGTCTTCCCTGACACTTGTGCTGAGGGGACCTCAATGCTCCTTAATCAGCCTCTTTGGCGAACAAAGTGACCATGAAGTCCAACCTGAAAATCAGGTGAAGAAATAATAAAAGCAATATTTCTTTAAAACAATAAGTAAAGAGTAGTAAAGAATGCAACAAATAGTGCTTGGTTTTTCTGAAATTTTAGCTAACAAGAGAGATACTGGAGAGAAATGACTAGGAATTGCTTGGCAAACCATATAGTAGGGAACAAAAGGAGCAAGGAAAGAATAAAAAGAAAAAAAAGAAAAAGATTTTTATGTCTTCAGAGTGAGCACCATAATGAAGAAATGACAGGCTTAGAATGGGGTGAATAGTCCACAAACCATGCTCTTATGAGAAGCTGTGTGGGAAGCGATGTTTTGTGAAGCTTATCTCAGTAAAACTATAAAGCTATGTTTATAGAAGGGTAAGAGGGCATAAGTATATATATATAAATATATATATATATATATGTATGTATATATATATATAAATATATATATATATGTATGTATATATATATATAAATATATATATATATGTATGTATATATATATATACATACATATATATATTCAAAATCTAGATGAAAAATGAAATAAAAGTGATTGTACCTAAAGATTACAAAACAATTTATATAGTAGAATATAGTAGAGGGAATTGCAAATTTAAAAATGATAATCCTGGGTCTATCCTAAATTTGTCTACAAAAGGAAAAACCAGAGAGGATTCTGGGAAGATGGCAGAATAGGTCAGAAAATTTCAAGCTCTCAAGAATTTACCCAATAAATAAAATAGCAACTCTGGGCAAACATAGAGTGAGGAAAGCAAATAAGAGTGGGGCAGAAGAGGGGTCCTTTTGGGACAATCAGAGAATACCTGAAGAAAAATCCCAGGGTGAGACTTCCTTCCTGTGAAGTTGAAGAATGAACATCCTCAGGCTAGGGTCCACTTTACCAAGTATTGGCAAGCTGTTTAAACAACAGGCAGCAAACCCTGCAGTTAGTTTCTTTGAGATGCTCTCTCTGTCCAGCCACTGGAACTTTTACCCACAGGACAGTGACTGGAATTTGATGGCTGCCCTGGGGAAGATCTAGGGGACCTCTACTGACAAGGAATACCAGACCTAGCTGTGCTGTGGAGAGTGGAGGGTGCAAGAAGAAACTAGCACATGTCTGGTAAGTGCAGAATTAATGGGGCAGAAAGCCCCTGGCTGTGGGTACTTAGAAGAGGCTGGAGGTCTTAATTTGAGTTCAAGGTCAGGGGAGAACTGAAGAGAATCAGAGACCAGAGACAACATCTCTCATACCCCGGGACTAGAGGTGAGTATGTAAACTTATTTATTACCTCCTCCCCCCCCAAAAAAATGTACAAGTAAAGGAGAAAGAATCCAACCATAGAGAGTTACTATGGGAATAGAGAAGACCTAAATTAATCTGCAGAGGAGGAAACCAGCACAAAGAAACCCTCTTCTGCCACAAAGAGTAATGTCAAATGGTCACCTGCCCAAAAAGAATTAATTGAAGAACTTAAAAAAGACTTCAAAAATGAAATTAGAAAGATTGAGGAAAAATTAAAAGAAACAATAAGAATAAGACAAGAAAAACAAAAAAGATTATGACAAGAAAGTCAAACAATTAGAAAAGAAGACCCAGAATCTTAAGGAAGAAAATGACTTCTTGAAAAATCAGAATTGGGCAAGGGGAAGACAGCAAAGCTATAAGAGATGAAATAAAAAACAAAATATGTAGAATGAAAAAATAGAAGAGAATATGAAACATCTCATAAGAAAAACAACAGAGGTAGAGTGGATCAAGAAGGGAAAAGATAAGAATAATTGGACTACATGCAAGTTCTGATCAAAAAAAGAGTCTTGATACATAAATACAAGAAATAATTAAGAAAATTGTCCTGAATTGTCTAGAACAAAAGGGAAAGGGGAAATAGAAAAAAATCCACTGATCACCATCTGAAAGACATCCTACAAGAAAAATTCACAGAAATATTAGAGTTAAATTCCAAAACCCCCAGATTAAGGATAAAATATTATGAGCCACAGGAAAAAAACTATTTACTTATGATGGTACCACAATTAGACTCACACAAGACCTATCAATGGCAACAAGATTGAAAGTCTTGGAACAATGTATGTTGAAGAGCAAAATCATTGGACCTCTAGTGAAAATTAAAATACCCAGCAAAGCTCAGAATAATTATGACTGAAAAAAATGAACATTTGATCAACTGTCACACTGTCAGGATTTTGCTAAAAAAATCCAAACAAGCAAACCCTGAACTCAATAGAAGATTTGACATACAAGAGCCAAGGGAAATATAAGGTACGTGTTAATGACCAATTAGAAGGGACTCAATAAAGATAGAATGTTTACCTTTTATGTATGGAAATGTAAAATCTATGTCCAAGATTATTACTAGTAATTATGCAGGTCATAAGAAAGATTGGGGTTGACCTCAATATGATATGACTTCAAAAAGTAACACTTCAACAACAGTAAAAAAATTATCTTGAGAAGCAAGAGGAAGACTCAATATAGAAGAAACAGATTGGGGAGGGTGACTGCTAGTTCTGGAAACTTACTTTCCTCAGGAATGGGTTTAAGAGAGGAAAATACATATACATCTAGATGGGCATAAATATCTTTTAAATTTAGAAAGAAATAAAACTCCAAGGGGATAAGGAGGGAATGGAAGATAAAGGAGGGATCTTTAGAGGGGAGGGTGAGAGAATAGGTTAAAAGAGGGAATATAGAAAGGTCTTTAGATTTAGAGGAATGGGAGGATAAGGGAGGGATTGCTAGAGCTGGGGTAGATTAAGTAATAGGAGGGCAAGGTAGCAGGTAGAAGTAAAGTAGAGTAGTTAGGAGAGATAGGAAAAAAGAGATGTACACAAACATAAGAAAAAGATTAGGAGTAGAATCTCTTAGGGAAAATATATATTTATATATGCATATATATGTATATATACATAACATATGTGTATATATACATAGGTAAGTATGTATACACAGGCATATCTGTATGTCTATATTGATACCTATATATAAATATATCCATGCTCAATTTTAGCCTTGGGAAGGCGCATAGTGGGGAGGAAGCGGGGGGAAAAGTACAAAATAAAAAAGCATACAGAAGAGAACAAAAGAAAGCCTACAAGGAAGTGAAGAAAAGATGGACAGCTTTCAACATAACATACAGTATTTAATATACATACTTTCTTGAAATGATAGGTTATTGCTATATTTTCTGAATCCTATCCTATGTTCTGCTGTCTTCATGACTTTTTCTTTTATCATTTTATATTTAAGTTCAGTATTTATATTTATATTTTTTCTTTTCTTATTATGGATTTAAGTTTTAGTATTTGTCTAAATTTTTTAAAAAACCAAAAAAAGGAATACATGGCATAAAGTCTGAATAATAGGCAAAACTTAGAAACAGATTTTTAAAATAGTCTGATAAACCTAAACCAAAGCTGTTATAAAGTCAAAGTGAGAAGATGTAATAAGAAAAAATCTGAAAAATTAGGAATTAAAGATGATAACTTTGGGCATTGAACAATTCAAAATACAGACATTATTAAGGGAAATGACAAGGAAAGTGTAACATTGAAAGCCTAAAAATTATAAGATTATCAATATTTAATACTTATACACTGAAGAGCAAAGTATTTGAATCTTCAATTTATTATTTATTTTTGACATTCATTAAGAATTTTTTCAGCCCTGAATTCTCATTCTTCCTACCCCTCTCCAACCTTTGAGAAGGTGAAAAATAAGATATCAATTATACATGTGAAATCCTGCAGAACATATTTCCATGGTAGCCATGATACCAAAAAAAAGCAAGAAAAATAAAGAAAGTGAAAAAATATACCTCAATCTGCATTCCGGCTTTATCAGTTCCTTTTCTGGAGGTAAATAACATTTTTATCATAAATTCTTTGGAGCTGTCTTAGATCATTCAATTCATCAAAATAGCAAAGTCATTCACAGTTGATCATCTTTATAACATTTCTGTTAAAATGTACAATGTTTTCCTGTTTCTGCTCATTTCATTTTGCACCAGTTCATGTAAGTCTTCCCATATTTTCTTTTCTGAAACCTTCTGCAGCAGTAAGCACCCCAGCAAACACAGAAGGGCCTGCTGCACAGGTTCTTAGAGCTGCTTTTCAAAAGGAAAACAACTTTTGAGGGGTCAACAATCACTTTAATCAAACACATATACCAACAGAGAAAATACAAGCAAGACCTACAGACAGGGCTTCCAACTGTCTGACCATAGGCAATACATACATCATTACCACAGAGAGAAGCACCAACATCTGGGTTTTCAAAGCCAGCAGGCTTCTTAAAATGGCTTCCCAGAGTCTTTATCTGGCACACAAATCTTCTTCCAAAAACAAAGCCCCAAAGTCAAACCTTGTCCCAGAGTATGTTTACTCCTTTCAGAGCTCCTTTCAGGCCCAAAAGGTATGGGCCTCCCCCAATGAAGCCTCCCTCAATAGCCCCACCTGAGAATTATCAATGTGCCAGGAAGATTTTTAACTCCCATTGCATCATCTTGCACATCATTTCTTATAGTACAATAGTACTCCATTGCCATCATAGGTTACACTGTACAGGCCTTCCCCAAATGATGAGTATTCCCTCAATTTCCAGATCTTTTCCACTACAAAAAGAGCAGCTATAAATATATTTGTACATATAAGTGTTTTCCCTTTTTCTTTGATAGGATACAAACCTAGTAGTGGTATTATTGGGTCAAAGAGTATGAACAGTTTTATAAATTTGGGGATATAGTTCCAAATTGCTTTCCAGAATGGTTGGATCACTTCACAACTCCACCAATAATGCCTTTAGCATCTCAAGTTTTTGACATCTTCTTCCAACATTTGCCATTTTTCTTTTCTGTCATATTAACCAATCTGATAGGAGTGTGGTAGTACTTCAGAATTGTTTTACTTTGCATTTCTTTAATAAATAGTGATTTAGAGTATTTTTACATGGCTATTTAAAGCTTTGATTTCTTCTTCTGAAAACTTCCTGTTCATATCCTTTGATAACTTATCAAATGCAGAATGATTTATAGTCTTCTAAATTTGACTCAGTTCTCCTAATATGTGATAAATGAAGCCTTTATCAAAGAAACTTGCTATAATTTTTCTCCAGTTCCCTACATTCCTTCTAATCTTTTCTGCATTGGTTTTATTTGTGCAAAATCTTTTCTATTTTAATGTAACCAGAATTATCTGTTTTACTTTCCATGATGCTAACTGTAGTTTTGTTCATAAAATAACCATATTCTTATCCATACATCTAGCAGGTAAAAATTTCCATACTCCCCTAATTTGCTTTTGCTGTCACTCTTTTTGTTTAAATCACATATCCATTTTGACCTTATCTTGATGTACAGTGTGAGACGCTGGTCTGCACCAAGTTTCTGACAAATTGTCTTCCAATTCTTCCAGTAGTTTTTGTTAATAGTGAGTTCTTGTACCAAAAGTTTGGATTTTTGCATTTATCAGACATTAGATTACTCATTAGTGGTCATTTTTCACTGTGTATTGTATAGCTAATCTATTCCACTGATCCACCACTATGTTCCTGAGATGGTACCAGATTGTTTTGTTAAAGATCATTTTGCACACTTTGAGATCTAAGCCACCTTTCTTCATGTTTTTTTTTTAATGATTCCCTTAATATTCTCGATCTTTTGTTTTTCCAAGTGGATTTTGTTATTTTTTCTAGCACTATAAAAGTCATGTTTTGATAGTTTGGTATGGTACTGAATAAGTAAATTTTCATTTTATTGGCTTTTGCCTACCACAAGCAATTAATATTTCTCCAATTGTGTAGATCTAACTTTATTTGAATGAAAAGTATTTTGCAATTGTGCTAATATAGTTCCTGATTTGTCTTAATGGGATATAAAATACTTCCAAGTATTTTATATTGTCTGAAGTTACTTTAAATGGAATTTCTCTTTATATCTCTTCCTCTTGGACTTTTATGTAATATATAGAAACGTTGATGATTTATGTGGGTTTATTTCTTGCAACTGTGATGAAGCTCTTAATTATCGCAATTGGTTCTTTTTTTAGTGAATTCTCTAAGCATACCATAATAACATCTGAAAAAAGTGATTTTTTTTCCTCATTGTCTATTCTAATTCCTTCCATTTCTTTTACTTCTCTTATTGCAATAGCTACCATATCTAGTACAATACTGAATAATCATTGTGCTAACGGGCATCCTTGCTGATTCCTAATCTTATTGGGAAAGTTCTGAGCATATCTCCATTATTGATGATTTTAGATAGATACTACTTGTCATTTCAAGGTAAAATCCATTTATTTCTATGCTTTTCAGTGTTTTTAACAGGAATGAGAGTGGTCAAAAAATAAAGTTTTTTCTGCATCTATTGAGATAATCATATGACTTTCATTGTTTTTGTTATTGACATGGTCAGTTTTGCCAATAGTTTTCCAAAAATTGAACTAACTCTGCATTCCTGGTATAAATCTCACCTAGTTGTAATGTATAACTTTGTGATATACTGCTAACATATCATTGCTGGTATTTTATTTAAATTTTTAAAATCTATATTAATTAGGGAAATGGGTCTATAGTTTTCTCTCTGTGTTTCCATTCTTCCTGGTTTAGATATCAGCATGGTGTTTGTAAAATAAAAGGAATTTTGTAAGACTCCTTCTTTGACTCTTTTTCCAAATAGTTACTATGATAATGGAACCGATTGTTCTCCATATGCTTGGTAGAATTCACTCATAAATTCATCTGACTCTGGGGATTTTTTTTAAATTAGGGAACTCATTTATGACTTAATGAATTTCTTTTTCTAAGATGGGGCTATTTAAGTATTCTATTTCTTCATTTGTTAATCTGTGCAATTTCTATTTTTGTAAATGTTCATTATTTAACTTAAATTGTTAGATTTATTGGCATATAATTAAGCAAAATAGCTCCTAAAAATGGCTCTATTTTCACCTTCATTGGTGGTGAAGTCATTCTTTTCACTGTTTACACTGGTAATTTGGCTTTTTCTTTCTTTTCTAAAATTCAAATTAACCAATGGTTTATCTTTTTGTTTTGTTTTGTTTTTCATAAAAGCAGTTCCTTATTTTATCATGTAAATTTTTTAATTTTCAGTTTTATTAATCTCTACTTTGATTTTCAAGATTTCAAATTTGGTATTTAATTGGTGATTTTTCACTTGTTCTTTTTCTAATTGTGTTAATTTTTTTAACCCAGTTAGTTGTTCTGCTTTTTTTCCCCATTTTATTGGTGTGAGCATTTGGACGTATAAATTTTCACCTATGTACTAGAATTATCTGCATCAGAAAATTTTAGTGTGTTGTCTCATCATTTTTTTCTTTGATGAAATTATTGATTATTTCTATGATTTGTTGTTCTATTCACTCATTCTTTAATATAAGATTAGTATCCAAATAATATTTAATCTATGTTTTTGTGGCCAGTATTTAATTTTCTTTGCATTAAGATCAGAAAAGGATGTATTTAGTATTTTTCTGCATTTGTTTATGAAGTTTTTAATACCCTAATACAGGGTCAGTTTTTGTGAAGGTACAGCTAAGAAAAAAGTATGCTCCATTCAGTTTTCTCAAGAGATCTATGATACCTAATTTTTCTAAAATTCTATTCCTCTCCTTAATTTTTTTTGTTTACTTTATGGTTAGATTTATCTAGTTCTGAGAAGGGAAAATTGAGTATAGTTTTGCTGTCCATTTCCTACCATAACTCATTTAACTTTTCCTTTAAGAATTTGGATGATATACTATTTGATGCATATATGTTTAGCATTGAAATTGCTTCATTATCTAGGGCACTTTTTTGGCCAAATGAAATTTTCCTGCTTGTCTCTTAATTAGGCATATTTCTGCTTTCACTTTGTCTGAGATCATGATGGATATCCATGCCTTTTTTAAAAAAACTCAGTTGAAGCATATTAGATTCTATGCCAGGCCCTTATTTTTATTCTGTGTATTTCTCTCTGTTTCAGGTGTCTTTCTTGTAAATTATACACTTTTGGATTCTGATGTCTAATCCATTGTGCTATTTGCTTCTGTTTTCTGTTCCCAATGCATAGTCTTTTTTATTCAGTAATTTTTTTGAGATCATTCCATCATCTTGTGTTTGAATGTCAAATACTCTATGCAGCTCTGACCTTCTCATCTATCCCCTTTGTCTATGTATAGTCCTTCTATTTGTCCTAATAATGATAAATCTCTTAGGTAGTACAGGTATCATCTTCCCATTTAAGAACATTTTAGCCTTGTTGAATTCTTTATGATATTTCTTTCATGTTTCTCTTTTAGACTTCTCTGGACTCTTGTGTTTGAATGTCAAATACTCTATGCAGCTCTGACCTTCTCATCAGGAGTGCTTGAAAGTCCTGTATTCTTTTTTAAATATTCATTTTTTTCTCCTGAAAGATTATATTCAGTTTTGCTAGGTAGTAATCTTAGTTCCTTTACCTTCTAGAATATTATATTCTATTCCTGCTGTCCCTTAATGTGGAAGCTACTAAATCTTGTATGATTCTTACTGTGACTTCACAAAATTTGAACCATTTCCTTCTGGCTCCTTGCAATAATTTTCTCCCTTACTTAGGAGTTTCAGAATTTGACTAATATTCCTGAGAGTTTTCATTTTTGGATCTCTTTCAGTAGATGATTGGTACATTCTTTCAATTTCTATTTTCCCCTGTGCTTCTAGAATATCAGGGCACTTTTCCTTGATAATTTCTTGAACCATGATGTTTAGTCTCCTCCTTTGGTCATGGCTTTCAGGTAGTAAATTGATTCTCAAATTATCTCTTCTCAATCTAATTTCCAACTCAGTTGTTTTTTCATTGAAATATATCACATTTTATTCTATGTTTTTCATTTATTTTGATTTTTTTATTGTTTATTAATGATTCAAGGGGTCATTAGCTTTTACTTGCCCAATTCTAATTATTAAGGAATTATATTCTTCAGTGAGCTGTTGTATGTCTTTTTCCATTTGGCCAATTCTGCTTTTCAAGGAGTTGTTTTCTTCCGTGGATATTTGTGTTTCTTTTACTATTTGGCTAATTCTTTTTTTAAGGTGTTATATTCTTCATTACTTTGTGTGGCTCTTTTACCAAGTTGTTGACTATTTTTCATAAATTTCTTGCATCAATTTAATTTCTTTTTCCAATGTTTCCTGTAATTCTCTTATTTGAATTTTAAAATCTTTTTTTTAAACTTTTCTAGGAATTCTCATTAGGCTTGCGACCAATTCACATTTTTCTTTGATACTCTGCTTGTAGCTCTTTTAACACCATTGTCTCTTTCTGAATTTGTATCTTGATTTTATCTGTCACCATAGTAATGTTTTTATGATCAGCTTCTTTTTTTCATTCTTGTATGTTTGTTTTCCCAGCCTATTTCTTGGCTTTTAACATTATGTTAACATTTGGTTCTGCTCCTAGGGTCCAATACTATAAATTTTTATATAATTGGAAAGAGAGACAGAGAACAAGGTGAAGAGCATAAATCCTCCTTATTTAGTTAACATCATAGAAAGAGTAATCAATAAGCAAAATAAGTATCCTTAAATGAAGACTAAAAATGTTTTGATAAACAATGAGTCGATCAAAGAATAAATCATATGTATGAAATTATTGTATATTAAGGATTATGGCAACAGCAATATAATATACCAAAATGTATGGAATGAAATATTCATAATATTCAAAGAAAAAAGAAAAAAACTATTAGCTGAAAAATTAGAAAATTAACAAAATAATGAATTTTTTTTAAAAAAAATCTAAATAAGAGCATTCAGAAATTAATGCCCAAAGAAAAAGAATTGAAAACCCAATAAAATTATTGAATTAGTAAATGAAAATTAAGAGCTTTTAAAGGCCCATTTAAATTATGAAACATTAATTTTTAATAGAAAGCCACCTTACTAAAATAAAACATGTGAAAAGGATGTAACAAAAAAAGAAGGGAAATAAAGTTATTTCCAAAACAAACCTACTATACCATTTCTACATTAGCTATACTGAAAATTTAATTCAAACGATAGATATCTACAGGAAATTTTATATCAGATGCAGAAAAAGTCTTTTATAAAATGCAACATGTGTGCATATTTAAATCTTTTAAAAGCATTAAAGAATCTATAGTAAAGGGAAAAATCATTTGTATGAAATAGAGTTACTATTACTTTTGACAGAGTAATATTATAAAATTTCCACTAACAACAGAAGTGAATCAAGGATATTCACTGTCACCATTATAGTCAGCAAATTTTTCAAAATAAAATCTCACCCACAAAAAATTAGAAGACTAATTATTGGGAAGAGAAAGCTAAAATATCTCTTTGCACATGATATTATGATTTGCTTTTAAAGTCAAATTGAATCAATTTTTTAAAAAATAGTGGGTAACTACAGCAAAGTAGTGGGTATGAAATAAACATATAATATTATTGTAATTTCATATATTAATAACATGAAAAAATAGATGGGGAATCATCATTTTAAAATAGGACAATGCATTAAATGTATGGGAGTTTTCAAGGCATAAGACTTATTTAAATATAACTTAAAAATAATTTTTGTTGGAAAAAAAAATTAGAACTAAATTACTAGAGAAGTATTTAATATTCATGACTGAGCCCACCAAAAATATAGATTACAATAATAACCAAATTAAAATACAGATAAAAATGCTATACCACTTATATATTAGAATACTTTGCTAGAATATAGTAAAAAAAATCATAAAAAATGAGTTAAGAATATTAAGGAAAATAATTTTAAAACTGGTAAGTGTAGCCAGATCTCAAATTATGTTATAACACAGTAATTATGTCAATGATTTAATGCTGGATAAAAAAGTAGAGAAGTAGATCAGTGGAATATGTTAGATATGCAAGATTTAGCAGCAAATGCATGTCAAGTGCACACCAGTTATTGGTGAAGGAATTCATTATTCAACAACATTTCTGGGAGAATAAGGATGCTGACTTCGCAGACAATTTAGATTAGTCTGGAATGTTATACCTCAGTAACTTTCAAAGGATCTAGGATCTAAATATAAGAAGTTATGCTTTATTAAATAGAGGTAAATTCCAAGTTTTATTTTTCACTTCTATGGACAGGATAAAATTCTTAGTTAACTGTGATATGAAGAAAACCATGAAAGAAAGAAAAAATAAGATTTAAAGCATGCAAAATTAAAAACCTTTTTTGCACAAACAAAAGCAGTGTGGACAGAACAAGTTAAAAAGGTAAATACTGTAAAATATCTCTGACAAAATGAGACATGCAAAATCTATAAGGTACTGATACAAATTTATATAAATAAGATCCATTCTCCCATAACTATATGGTCAAAGGCTGCAAGAAAATACTCAAGAGAAGAAAGACAAACTGTCAACAATCACTTGAAAAATATTAAACATTAGTAGTAACTAAAGAAACTAAAATAAAACTGCTCAAAATATTATCTTAAATCCATCCAACTGGCAAAAATATTAGATTAGATTAGGAAATGTAACTATGAGAATATGGGAAAATGTTCTCAATGAGACTGGAAGAAAAAATGGTTCAGTATAACTATATTTATATAATTATTAGTTGCAATACCAGAACAACTGGAGATAGATTCATTGTCCAGTATTTCAGGATCAGCTAAATTATCAGTGACATATGAGAATAATGCAACATTATTGCACCATAAGGAATATTTAACATAGAGAATATATAGAAATATCAGAAGATATAAAAATTATTTAGATTGCACAAATATATATGAACCTACACATGTATACATGTAAAGATGTAGCTAGACAGATATGTAAATATATACACAAATATATATATATATATATATACATATTGATATCCATTGACTATAGCTGTGTAAAAGAAAGAATCATTAGAAGAAAAACTCTTATGTATGTGTATGGAGAGAGAAGGCAATTTTATTACAACTTTGTGTCTTCATGATAAAAAAAATCACTATAGTTAAAATTTACAAGTTGGAAAAAGGAATAGGATGCATAATAGCACATGGAAAGGATGGTAAATTTGGTATCAGGAGACAAGTTTGAATTTTTCCTTAGACACTATCTCTGTGAAGTGAAGAAGTAACATCTACCCTATAGATCACATTTTTTTATCTTTGAAATGAAGGTTTTGTAGTAGATGATCTCTAATTTGCTTTCCAGCTCTAAATTATGTAATACTATAAATTCATGGTACATAACCTCAACTGAGGGGGAATGACTTACTGAAAATGACTCTCTTTAGATCCCATTGATTCCTTATTTCATTTTCCACAGCATTATAAAACCTTTCCTCTTTCAAAAATCCACTCTCCCATGACATTCATAATGGAAAACCTTGCTTCTTACTTCTCTGAGACATGTAAGAATACCTGCCTCAATTGCCCTCATTGACATCTGAAAACTCCTACTGTCTTTTCTTCTATTCCTCTCTTTTTTTAAAGTTTTCAATTCATTTTCAGTTTTCAACATTTACTTCTGTAAGTTTTACATTTTCTCTACCTCTTTCCCCTTCCCTGACCAAGAAGACATACAATCTGTTATATACTCTATGCATACATTCTTATTAAACACATTTTCACATTAGTCAGGTTACAGAGAAGAACTGAAATGAATGGGAGAAACCATGAGAAAGAAAAAAATAAAACATAAAAGGAAATAGTCTGCTTTGCTCTGCATTCTGACTCCATAGTTCTCTCTCTGTATGTGGATGACATTTTCCATCATGAGACCTTTGGAATTGTTTTAGATCCTTGCATTGCTGAGAAATCTATGAAAATCAGTCAGTCATAACACACTATGCCTGTTTCTGTGAACAATGCTCTCCTGACTCTACTCACTTCACTCAGAATCAGTTCATATATAAGTCTTTCCAGGATTTTCTGAAGTCTGCCTGTTCATCATTTCTCATAGCACAATAGTATTCCATTACATTCATATACCATAACTTGTTCAGCCATTCTCCAATTGATGAGCATCCCCTCAATTTCCATGTTTTGCCACTACAAAAAGAACTGCTATAAATATTTTTGTATGTGTTGGTCCTTCTCCCATTTTTATGATGTGTTTGTGAAACAGCCCTAAAAGCACTATTGCTGGGTTAAAGGGTAGGCACCTTTTTAGAACCCTTTGGGCATAGTTCCAAAATACTCTCCAGAATGGTTGATCAGCTCACAGCTCCACCAATAATGAATTAGTGTTCCAACTTTCCCACATCTTCTCCAGCACTTATCATTTTCCTGTTTTGTCCTGTTAGCCACTCTAATAGGTGTGATGTGGTACCTCAGAGTTGTTTTGATTTGTATCTCTCTAATCAATAGTGAGTTAAAGCATTTTTTCATATGAATATGGATAACTTTAATTTCTTCCTCTGAAAACTGTTTGTTCATGTCCTTTGATCATTTATCAATTGGGGAATGGCTGGTATTCTTGTAAATTTGACACAGTTTTCTATTTATTTTAGAAATGAGGCCTTTATCACAGACACTAGTAGTAAAAATTCTTTTCCAGTCTTCTGCTTCCCTTCTAATCTTGGTTGCATTGCCTTTGTTCATGCAAAAACTTTTCAATTTAATGTTATCAAAATTATCCATTTTGCATTTTAGATGGTTCTGTATCTCTTATTTTGTCATAAATTTTGCCATTCTCCACAAATCTGACAGATGAACTATTTCTTGCTCCCTTACTTTGTTTATAGTGTCAGTCTTTATACCTAGATTGGTCGCCCATTTGGACTTTATTCTGGTATGTGTGTCAGGCATTGGTCTATGCCCAGTTTCTGCATACCGTTTTCCAGTTTTCCCAGCAGTTTTTGTCAAATAGTTAAGTTCTTATCCCAGAAGCTGGGATCAAACAGTAGATTACTATAATCATTAACTACTGTGTTTGGTGTACCTAACGTATTCCATCGATCTACTCCTCTATTTCGTAGCAAGTACTAAGTAGTTTTGATGATTCCTACTTTATAATACAATTCAAGTTCGGGAATGACTAGGCTGCCTTCCCTAGCATTTCTTTTCATTAATCTCTTAATATTGTGGACATTTTGTTCTTCCATATGAATTTTGATATTATTTTTTCTAGTTTTATAAAATAATTTTTGATAGTTTTATTGGTATGTAACTGAATAAGCAAATTCATTTAGGTAGCATTGTCAATTTTATTATATAAAAATATCCATGAGCAACTCATGTATTTCCAATTATTTAGATCTGACTTTATTTGTGTGAAAAGTATTTTGTAATTGTGTTCATTTGCTTCCTGGGTTTGTTTTGGTAGCTAGATTCTCAAATATTTTATAATATCTACAGTAACTTTAAATGGAATTTCTCTTTCTATCTCTTGTTAGTTATATATAGAAATGCTGATAATTTGTGTGAGTTTATTTTATATCCTGGAACTTTGCTAAATTTATTTATTTCAAGTAGTTTTTTTTCACCTGATTCTCTAGAATTCTCAAAGTATATCATATGCAAAGAGTGATAATTTAGTTTCTTCTTTGCCTATTCTAATTTCTTCAATTTCTTTTTCTTCTCATTGCTGAAGCAACATTTCTGGCACCATATTGAATAACAGTGTTTATAATGGACATCCTTGTTTCACCCCTGATCTTATTGGAAATGCATCTAGCTTATCCCCATTACATATAATGCTTGCTGAAGGTTTTAGGTAGATGCTACTTATCATTTTAAAGAAACCTCCATTTAGTCTATACTCTCTAATGTTTTTAGTAGGAATGGATGTTGTATTTTTTCAAAAGCTTTTTTTGCATCTATTGAAATAATTGTATGATTTCTGTTAAGTTTGCTGTTAATGTGATCATTTATGCTAGTAGTTTTCCATTTCCCCTCTTTTATTATATTCTCACAGGATGAGGATTTCCTTCTCTGTGCTAGAGCTCTCTTTTTGCCTGCTCCCATGACCTAATCCCTTTCCACCTCTTCTAAGACCCTACTCTAATAGTCATCCTGTCTTTCATGTGTCTTCAATCTCCCCCTCTCTGTTTTTTCCTTCTACTATACTCATCAACACATTCATATTTCTTTATTCTGACTCTGCTCTTTCTATTATGGTATAACCATTTAACAGTCACCCATGCACAAAAAGTTGGATGGAGTCCTCTCATCTGTCTTCATAATTTCTCTTATATCAGCTTCTTCCTCTTTCTTTTCATGACCAGCATGGTGCCATTCATAAATGGCTTGCCCAGGCAAACAAGAGGCAGGACTTGAACTCAGGTCTTCTGACTCCCAGGCTAGTCTAATATCCTCTAGGTCACACTGCCTTTCTCTTGAATATAGCAGTTATTTAATAAATATTGAATTAAATTGAACTCAGTTGAATTGTTACCACCAAATTTTGAGTCCATTTGAAGTCAACACTCGGGGAGGGACAGGATCAAAAGAGAGAATAAAAACAATGGGGAGCAGGATAGGATGGAGGGAAATATAGTAAGTCTCAAATTTTGAGTCCATTCACCTATTGGCTTGCCTATTGTAATAGACTCCTAACAAGTCATCTAGACACTTCACTTCTCCCTCTTATTTGATCTACACACTGCTATCCAATTAATCTTTGTCATGCATACAGATCATTTCACTTCTCCATTCAAAACTCTTAAATAGCTACCTGTTGATTACTTAATAGTGTTCAAGGCTTGTTATAAACTCATACTTCCCTTCCTTTACAGATTTAATTCATGTTACTCCACTCAAAATGTCTCAATCAAATGAAGTCACTTTTCATATACACACAGACACAGACACACACATACACATCGATTCTTGTCTATATATATGTACATATATACATATATGTATGTATAATTAATATAACAATTCTACCCCTATAACTTTGATCATGCTCTTCCCTACACTTAAATTAGACTATGAATTCCATTTCTTTTTACTAAAATAATATTTGCCCCTTAAGGATAAGCTCAAATACCATTTCCTCTAAAAATTCTTTTTTGACTCCCCCAGTCAAAATTGACGTTTTCTTTCTTGACCTTCCAATCTAATACAAATCAAAGGAGTATTAAATAAGAAATTACTATTTCCAAATAAGTGCTGGGGACCAAAAAAAGGCAAAAATAAAAATAGCCTTTGCCATCAATGGGTTTCAATATTACATTGCCAACAATAATGTGCAATTATTTGAATAGTGGAAATGGAACACCAACAACTAAGGGGATTAGGAAGGGTTTCCTAAAGGAGGGGATGCATGCATTGGCCCTTGATGAAAGCTAGGAATTGGAAAGAGGCAGAAGTGAGAAGGAAGTTCATTTCAGGAATGAAGTTCAGTCTGTTCAAAAGCATGGAGTTAGGAGATGGATTTTCATATGTAACAGCAAATGGACCAATTTGCCCAGAACATAGAAAATGTGTGAAGAAGAAGAATACAAATATGCTTTGAATTTTGACAATGAAGGGCTTTAACAACAAACTAAAAACTTACTTTCTTCTAGAGGCAATAGCAATGTATTAAACGTTCTTAAACAGAGAAAAACATTAATATAGTTATACTTTGTAACTGTTATTTTATAGCTGTATGTTGTCTGGGTTGGAGAGTTGGAAATTCAAATAAGTAACTTGCAATTATCCAAACAAGAAATGAGGAGTACCTGTAGAAGGACATCTAGGAGAGAAAAGGGATCAATGGCAAAACATGTAGTGTACAATCAATACGATTTGTGAATGTGGAGAGAAATGATACTGAAAAACAAAAATAATTCCAGGATTTTACACCAAAGTGACTAGAATTGTAATAGTGTCTTTAATCAATCAACATTTATTAAGCATCTACTGTGTGCCAGGTGCTGTGTTAACAGCTGATGACACAAAAGGAAGCAATAGGCAGTCCCTATCCTCAAAAAGCTCACAATCTAGTAGGGGGTGCAAGAAGTATCAAATATGTACAAGCTACTTATATAAATGGGAAATAAAGAGGGAAAGCACTAGAATTAAGATGGGTTGGGAAAGACTCACTATAGAAAATGGGATTTTAGTTGGGGCTTAAAGGGAGGTAGGGAAGCCAGAGGAAGCCTTGAGAGGGAGTGTCTTGTTTATGGAATAGCTATTAAGTCAACGTTTGACTTAACAGCTACTGGTTTGAATGAAGTATAATGGGGAAGTAAAGCACAAGAAGACTTCAAAGGTAACAGGAGACTAAGCTGTGAAAGGCTTTGAACACTAAGTAGAGGATTTTGTGTTTGATCCTGAAGGTGACAAGGTATTTATTGGGGGAGATCCTGAGGGTGGGGTGTGATATGGTCAGATCTGCATTTTCTTTAATTACTTTGATGGCTGAATAGGAGGATGGCTCTGGCCATCACCAGTTATCTTGACCGATGACTTGGCTGATGACTTTACATAGCTGTGGCTCACTTAAATCCAATTCATGTACAAGTCAAGATGTCACCTTACTGATGTCATTAGTCCTCTATGAGAACAAAGGATGAATACCAATCTGTGAGTTGTAGTAACTGTCCTCTATAAACCCAATCAACTAGTTCTACTGAGTCAATGCTTCCTCCTTCTTTTCCTCTTCTTCTTTCCTTCATCATATGTGGTTCCTTTGTCCATGTAGAGATTCAGACTGTTATATGTGGGTGCTCTGTCCAAAGGAATATAATTTTTGGTTGCTTATATTTGCTATCTTGGGGCTTGGGGGACTAGATTTTTTAAAACTTCCTATTTATTTATTTTATCATTTTTTAAAAAGACTGGGAAAATTAACTCTTTGCCTTGCACAGTTTTCATTTATGAATTCTTGAAATATAGCTCTGAAAAAGTAGACTTTGAAAGCCCAATATGATTCAAATGAAACTATTGACTATGCCTTTAAACCCAAATCACTCTGGTTTTCATTGAATGACCAATCTTAGTTCCTAGTCCAAACTTCTCTTGCTCATTGTTTGGGTTTTGACAGCCCAGATTGAGAGCAAATAGCAATTATTTTCTGTTCTGATCAGAAACTCTGAGGCTCTTCCCCTCTCAGAGTGATACTTTGTGATAGCCAATTAGGCCATTTTTTGGCTCAGTTCTTACTTAACCCTTAATCACTGAATTGGCATTGCCTTAGATAAACTGATACCTGGGAAAAACATCTTAGTTTGAAAAGGCCAAGGTCACCGACTGCCTTCTGGGTCATTGCCAGTCATTTTGACTTTTGTTTTGCCACTGGACTCTAAACTCTGGAGGAGAGTGAAACTGATGACTTTGTGTAGCCCTGGCTCACTTAAATCGAATTCACTTGCACGTCAAGACATCCCCTTTGTGATGTTCTTAGTCCTCTTCCAGAATGAAGGACACATAATAAAAAAAAAAGTAGATAGCTTGGAGCATGAAGATGTGTGAGGCAGACAGACCCACCAATGGGTTATTGAAATGATCCAGGTGTGGATGTGGGACTGCCTGTGGGATGGAAGTATGAAAGAAGAGGAGAGGTTATATTCATGAGACATTGCAAAGGTGAAATCCACATGTCTTATCAACAGATTGAATGTGAGGAG
Organism: Potorous gilbertii; assembly: GCA_028658325.1. Taxonomy (NCBI): domain Eukaryota; kingdom Metazoa; phylum Chordata; class Mammalia; order Diprotodontia; family Potoroidae; genus Potorous; species Potorous gilbertii. The sequence goes on from CM053773.1 coordinate 29,424,175, forward strand.
GAGTGATGGTGGCACCTAGGTTGTGAGCATGAGAGGGAGGATGGGAGGATGGTATTGCCTTTTACAATAATAGAGCAATTAAGATGTGGGAAGAGGTTAGAAGGGAAAATAATGAAAAGAAAGATAATGGCAAGATAATGACTGCCATTTTGCACATTTTGAACTTATTAATACTATCTACTGGACATCTAGTCTAAGATGTCTGAGGAGTTCAGAATGACACCTAGGTTGAAACTTGAGGACCACTAAGAGAAAGGGATGTCCAAAAAACCCAGACTGAAGACAGCTCAAGTCCAAAAGGATGGTCTACAATGTCCAAGGCTGCAGAGAGGTTGAGGAGAATGAAAACTGAATAAAGTTTATTGAATTTGGCCATTAAGAAATCATTGATAATTTTGGAGAGAGTACTTTCAGTGGAATGGTAGATCAGAAATTGGCTTAGAAGAGGATAAGAAGAGAATGAGAGGGGAGAAAGTGAAGGAGCCTATTAAAGGTGTAGACTGCCTGTTGTAGAGTTCAGCCAGAATGGAAAAAGGGAATATGGGATCATAATGGGGGATGGAAGGATCAAGTAAGAGTAAGTGGAAAAGGGACACATTTGGGGGCTACAAGAGGGGAAATAATGATACTTTGTACATCTCAAGCTGGAGATCCCTAGGACATTCTTTGGAAATATCTGAAAGGTGATATTAGATTAAAGATCTGCAGTCATTAGGAATTTGGTTTGTACTTCTTCTGTACATTTATTGTATATCAATTCTTAATATAATTATTCACATACATGTCATATATTCCTGTTGATTCAGGAGTTCAGGGATTATAGTTTATTTTATCTTTGTATGGCTTTAAGTCATGGGACACTACACTTTCAAATTGAAAACTTTTTAAAATTTTTTTTTTATTTTTTTAAATGTTCTACAATCACTTCCTTAAAATTAAGATTTTTATCCCCCCCCACACCTTCCCTCCACTACCCCCCTCCCTCCCCATGACAGCATACAATTCTTTGTAGGTTCTACATATACTTTCCTATTGAACACATTTTCACTATAGTCATGCTATGTAGTCGCACTAAAATAAATGGAAGAAATCATATAACGAATCAAAACATAAAACACTAAAACACACACACACACAAACATGATCTGCTACATTCTTTGTTCATGGATAGGGTGAGCTGATATAATAAAAATGACAATTCTACCTAAATTAATTTACTTATTTAGTGCCATACCAATTAAACTATCAGATAATTATTTTCTAGAGCTGGATAAAATAATATCAAAATTCATTTGGAAGAACAAAAGGTTCAGAATATTAAAGGGACTAATGAAAAGAAATGCTTGGGAAGGTGGCCTAGCGCTACCAGACCTCAAATTGTATTATAAAGCAGCAATTATCAAAACCACTTGGTATTGGCTAAGAAACAGAGGGGTAGACAAATGGAATATTGGCACTCAAGACACAGTAGGCAAGGAATATAGCAACCTCCTGTTTGATAAGCCCAAAGACCCCAGCTTCTGGGATAAGAACTCACTGTTAGACAAAAATTACTGGGAAAACTGGTTAACAGTGTGGTGGAAATTAGGCATAGACCCATGCCTGACACCGT
>CM053773.1:29426286-29458209 GCA_028658325.1 Potorous gilbertii
GGGGAGAAAATTTTGGAACCCAAAATCTTGTGAAAATGAATGTAAAAAGTTAAATAAATGTATTTAAAAAGAAAAAAAAAAAAAAAAAAAGACTGCCTTCTCAACCTCCTACAAAACAGCTCTACCACTTATGTTACCAATCCTCACATGCCCAGAAATATACATTGCAATATAGATCTTATACTTTTTAGACTACTTCTCTTTTCCCCTTTATGTTCATCTGCATTCAAACTGCCTCAAATCTCTACAAGTATTTATTGAATGTCCTCTATATACCTACACAAAAAAGAGTCCCTGCCATTTGCTCCATACCCCTTCTTCCTTGGTTTTTCTCTTATTCCAGACTACATAATGGCCAAACAGACTGTGCCAGATTTTTTACTATGATAAGGTCCTTAAATAATTCTGCGCCCCATATGCATAGAGATAGAAGGTAAGGGAGGGAAAATGGAGCAGATGGAATATATACATATATATGTTAATATTCACATAACATATACACACATATGTATGTATATGCTAGTGCATGTGGTCAAGCATTAATGGGATAGAACATCAAAAAGTGAGCCATAAAATAATCCATTCTACCTCAGAAAATTTAAATTTGCTGTGGAGAAAAATATTGTTTTCCTGCTGAGGGAATAAATGATAATTCTGGGAGGTTAATAAAAAATTGGAGAAATTTTCTCCATTCCTGACCACTAGTAACAAAGAATAGGAAGCGGAGGAAGGGTTGAACCATTCACAGTCAACTTGACTTCTCTTTTCCTCAAAGAGTACTTGGTAGCAGACATCCAAAAAGAAAAAGAGAGTGAAATCATAGTGATCCCTAAGGAGAACACAAATCCTGCCACTGTAAGGACTGCCAGAATTGTGTAGCCATATAGAAGTGATGACTTTCCTCATCTCTAAATGATACACTTACCAAATATGTAGATGACACAAAGCTAAAAAGGGATAGTTAAAATGCCACATGACTGTTCAGATTCAAAAATTCAGTTATGTGCCAGATACTGTTCTAGCCACTGGGGATACAAATAAGAAAAAGATAATTCTTGCCCTTGTGGAGTTTATAATCTAAGGCAGAGGTTCCCAAACTTATTTGACCTGCTGCCCCCTTTTAAAAAAATAAAATCAAATCACCACCCTTCTGGAAATCTACTTTCTTTAAGTGTTTTTGAAATTTGCATTATTTTAAATGTACATATATATGTATGTAAATATTTAATAACATCTTAAATTTAATAATTTATTGTAAATTTGTATTTTTCCTGCATTGAAATTTTTGATGATACAATTATTATATTGTGTAACCATATAGTATGATACACGTTGGACTTCCCAACAATGCTTGATACGTTCACTTGCCAACACTTGCTTTTTAAGACCTATAGGCATACTTGACCACTGATCAATTATAGCCTGCATTTTGAGTGTTTATTTTGAAAATAATGTGATCACTACAACTTTAATCACACAACAGATAAACATATATGAACAGTTTTTCAAAATTTTCTTTTCTTGTCTTCTTTCCTTAGGTTTCCACCACTCCATTATTTTTATTCAATACTCCCCAATTGCATCCGAGGCTACTCTCTAGCCCCCAGATCATTCCAGCGCCCTTCCAGGTGCTAACATCCACTTTGGAAACTTGCAAAAGGGAGTTAAAAGATCTAGACAAGTTAGAACACTGATTAGAATCTAAGAGGAGGTGAAATGAAAATAATAGGGACAAAGTCTGACATTCAGCTTTTAAAAATCAGATTCTACTTGCAAAGGCAGAGAAGGCGTGATGAAGCAATAGTTCTTGGGAAAAGAAAAAAAAAGGAGCCGGGGGTTTGAGTCAAAGGCAAGCTCCATGGGCATCAACATGTAACAAGATATGCACAGATATTAATGTGACCCTGGAGCACATTAAAGGATGTGTAGCATCCAGCAATTAGGGGGTTCTATTTCCTCTACACTCTGTTTGGAAAGGACATATTTGGAATATCATATTCAGTTCTGGTCAGTGCCTTTTAGGAAGGATTTTTTAGTTGAAGAGCATCCAAAACAGGTCAAGGATGGTGAAGGACCCTGAGATTATACCATATGAGGATCAGCAGGAGAAACTGAAGGTTTTTAGCTTAGAAGGAAAAAGAGGTTTGGGTGCTAGGGAGAGGACACACTTGTTACCCTTAAATATTAGAAGAACTTTTATATGTCATAGGGACTAAATTTGTCTTCTTTGGTCATAGGGACATAAAATGTAAGAGGTCGTAAGGACACAAATTTAGGCTTAAAGGAAGAAAAATCTTCCTAACATCCAGAGCTCTTCAAAGTGGAATGAACTTTTTTGGAGATAGTGGATTCCTTTCATGCAAAGTTTAGATGATTACTTGTATTTATGCTTGCTTTTCATACACACACACACACACACACACACACACACACACACACACACACACACACACACACCTGCTGTAAACAACAAAGTTGGGCCGATATGAGTATAAGAAGGAGCTACCAGGATAGATTGAATGTGGGAAATTGAACAGTACTTCTAATAATATCCAACTACTTGCTGACATAAAATCCTATCTCATTAACACTAATACACTCCTAGTATATTCTAGATGGCTATAAATCATTCTCTGAAGAATCAAAATCACAAATCATCCAAGGAAATTGGAAAAACATATAATAATAATTAACATTTATATAGTCCATTAAGGTTTATAAAGTGCTTCACAAAGACCTCATTTGATCTACACAACTGTGGCAGGTAAGTACTATCATTATCCATTTATACAGATGAAGAAACTGAGGCAAAGGTTAAATAATTTGCCCAGGGTTACACAGTGGCTTAGGCTGGACTTAAAATCTTCTTCTGAACACTGAGCCCAGTGTTCTATCCATTAGGCCTTTGGCTGCTATATGGTGATTATAAGCAGGTTGAAACTTTTAAAATAATATCTCTTATATGACAGAAAAAGCCATCATCAAGGACACTATGATTGGAAAGGAAGTTTGGCTGGTCATGTATCAAGACAGAGAGACAGCATGTGGTCAGCCTTAAACACTCATATCTATTAACAGAACCAGAGGGGCATTTCTAGAACATTGGATGAATCCTTCAGAAGAATTTTTGGATAGATATGGGCAAGAATGGCATGAGAAGACATGATGAGATAGTAATCTGATAGAGAAATTCCCCCATTGAGGCAACCAGAAATCCACCTACATATCTAAAAAAGCAGAATGAGGGAGTTCAGAATGCCACGTCAATCTTTCCTTGTCAGACACATTTGGAATATTTTATTCAGTTATGGGCTTCTCATTTTAGGAAGGAAAATTGACCACTTTGAATATATTCCTGAAAGGGGGACCAGAATGTTGAGGTGACTCATAATCACCACATGCAAAAATTTGCTGAAGAAACTGGAAATATTTAACCTGGAAAAGAGACTTGGGGGAAGGAATTTATAATACATAATTTAAGCACACAGAGTTGTCTTTAAATATAGTATTCAAAGGACTTTTATGGAGGATTAGATTTTTTAACTGTCCTCAAATAAAAGCTTTCCCTCAAGGTTTTTCTAAAGTTTTATATAAGGAAAAACCTTCTTAACAATTAGAGTTAAAAAAAAGAATGAAATGGGCTTTCTTAGGAAGTAATGAGTTCCCCATCGCTGCAAGGCTTCCATTGGAGGCTTAATAACCACTCATTAGGGATGTTTTAAAGAGGTTTCCCTCGCAGGTTGATCTGGAGATGATCTTTGAGGTAGGTCGCTTTTAATTTTGAAAGTATTATCTACAAATTAAAAAATCCAAAACAGAATGACTGCACTCAATAGTTAATGACCAGTTTTGAGGTAGAAGAGTTGGTTTATAAATTATAATTTTGCTGATGGTCTTTATCCTTAAACTACATCTTACTATTTTGAACTTTTTTGAGGAAAAGGAGTTTCTCCTCAATCTGGTTATATTACTCCCTTCAATCATCAGAGCAGACAAGCCAGTGGAGGTACAGGTAGGTATTAGCTCTTCTTTATTCAATTCAACAAATATTGAAATGCCTCTTGAGTACAGTGATGATAGGAAAAATACGGTAGATGATGGGGAAGAGGCACAATTTAGCAAAATCATGGATTATGCCTTCATGAAGGGAATTATAACACATACAAAAATAATGACATGAGGACTTCTCTAGACTTCATCTCCCAAATGACTTTTGGGTAAAATAGGATGATATTTCTGAGAGGGAATTTTGAAAAGGAGTTCTGGGAAGAAGACATGAAGAAATACAGAAGAATGGCCACATTGCCTGCAAGGCCCTATGAGCCTTCTCTCCTCTGTCTGGGATTTACAGTAATTTTTGATACCATCTTCTCCTTGTTTCACTAGAGCTGGCATTCCAGTGAAGCCCTGTGAGGCTCCTTCTCCTATATTATATTATTAATATATTCTAATATGTCCTAATATATTTAATATATTCTATTAACATTCTACTGTGTTGTATTAGGAAGATTCTACGTGGAAGCCATGCAGATCCCAAGGAAGAGGTGAAGGCAGGATGAGGTCAGTGTTAAATGACCAAGAAAGAAGGTTTGAACTAGAAGAAATGCCAGAGTGAAGAAGGTTCTGACGTTCTATTGTTTGTTCATTTGCTATGCTGAGGAGTAACCACAAAGTATTTTCTCCAATAAGCCCCAGTTCTCATGCTGCCTGTGGTATGGTACTATGCTGGCACCTATATTTCCCCAATCCTAGGATACAAAGTTTGATAAGAGGTTCATTCAAAAGTGATTGTGTTTGATGCATTTTTTTGTTACTTGTGCTTATACTGCTTGATGCTACCTCACCTCTCCTAATTCAATTAAACTGAATGATTTGCTAAGAAAAATGTATTAATGACTTATTAACAGCTGGATCAAGGAGGAAGGCATTTCCTATGGGAGAGGGATAGAACCAACATGGAGGATCATGAGTCTTGGCCCTGAATAAAGTTTTGGGGATATAACAGAGAAAAAAAAGAAATGAGCAAAAGGATTTTCCACAACCCTCCCCCAAAGAAACTATTAGAACTACAGTACAAAATAACACATGGTAAATGCATAAGAGAGACATAAACAAAGTGTTATGTAAGACCTAAGGCAGAAAAGATAGTGAAATCATGAATAATCTTGGTGTCTTGACAAGTATCCTCCCCTGTAAGTCAGAATTTGTCTTTGTCCCCTCTGCTTGTTCCCACATGTTAGAAAGGACAACATAAGGCCAACAAGCTCTGCCAGGGCTGATCTAAAAGATTCCTCTGAATCTTCTAGCATCTCCCTCAACTGCTGTAGCATGAGAATGAGTGTCTGGCTACAATTAGAAGGGGAAAATGCTTTTCACTTACCAGTCACCCTTTCCTAGTATAACTGTAAAAATTCTTCATGTAAAAATTCTTTCGTATGAAATTATTCATCGAGCCAGTTTTGGCCTCATCCCAAATTACCTAGTTCTTTGTTAAGCCTCTAGGTATTTTACTGAACCTTGTGTTGACTTAGGACCCAAAGAACAGTATCATCAAATGATTCACCAAAATAGAAACACTGCCCTGGGTGAGGATGCTCCTATCTATGGCTTTGAAGAGATTAGTTACAGGATTCAAACTTTTAATCTATAAAATTATGATAATCAAGTTAAGTGACAAAGAACAGGAGGTAAAATTCTTAATTGGTGGAAAAGAAAACATGGTAGACCTCTGTCATATATGATCTTAGGCTATTTCCAACCGTAACTGAGTTATCGATGATGGAGAGTAGGGAAGTTATGCTAATGCCCATTCCAAAATTCTTTGACTTCAACCCAGTCAGATTTAGGGATTAGAATTTCCATGTCTAACATAAATTGCGAGGGGAGGGGGAACTAGACAGTTACTTTCCTAAATATGATATTGTCACATCTCTTAGACATACTCATTTATCGTTGGAGAAAATAGGATATAGAGATTTAAGGCATATGTTCTAAAGTTCAACACCTTAGACCAGAACAAACAGACATAAACTTCTTTAAAAAGTCGTCTGTAGTTGCTAGCTTCATTTCCTTTCCTTTAAATTACTCCTCAATCCTTTGAAATCTGGCATTTTGAACTGATCTCTGAACGGAAACTTATCTCTCCAAAGTTACCAAGTTCAGAGCCTGATCACAAATTGCCTACTGGACTTTTCATACTAGAAGTCATGAAGACACATTAGGTTCAACAAGTCAAAATTGAACTGTTTCCCCTCCCCCTTATGCCTTTCCCTGTTCCAAAGACAAACATCCCTCTATTTGTTGAAGGCACCATCTATCCATCTAATGTCTAGTTCGCTGAATTCCTCACTTTCCATCGCATACTTATCCTTCAGTCCTTTTTTTTCCCTCTAACCATTCTTTCATTCTTGCCAGGCAGCATTTACAGCCAGGTTCCAGTTAAGTTAGTCAACCCTTAGCAACTCCTTTTCTTTCATATCTTGTTCTAGCTGGAAGGCAATTACATGAGGTTTAGCTCTTGCTTCCAACTTTGGACCCCTCAAGACTATTCATATAGAAACATTTCTTGTCTGTTCGATTTGTTCCGTATCTTTTCTTCAATTGATCTTTTCCTTTTCAGTCCCTCATTCCTTCATCCCATTTTCTTCACTCCAGTTCTGTCAATGATTTTTCCCTTCACTTTTAATCTTTCATCTTCATTCTCTCCCTTTTCACTCTCAATTTTACTTCACTTCTAATCTCCTCCATAATCATCAATATCATTTCACTCGTCCTTCCCTTTCCTTTCCTTTCAACCAATTGCTGTGACTCTTCTCCCCTCATTTTTCCCTTTTCCTTGTTTACGTAACTTCCCATTATTCATGACCCTCACTATACATTTTCCATTTGCAGAAGTTTAAAGATCAGTCTTTCTCAAGCTTTAACTCCCAAACTACATTATCTTCGATCTTTGAAAGTTAAATTTCCTCCCCTTTGTTTATTAGCATTATTATTAGACAGGTTCTCCCATCTTATCCTGGCTAGAAGTCCTAGGGACCCATTTTACGAGTGATCAATATGGGGCCTTACCTGTTCTATTTCTGACCTGGGCTGGTTTGCACCTTCCCTAGGCAACTTGCTACTCCCCTACTCTGGGAAGCTCACCAAAGTACTGATGCTGTGCTTCAGAGTATCCCAAATGATTTTTCTTTACTTTGCTTCCCTAGGTGTCTTGAGTACTTGATTGTTCCCATTCAACTGTCTCTTCTAAATATCTTTCATTTGCATTCGTTTTATCTTCTTCCACCTCTAACCTCTTACCCCTCATCCTCAGTCAATAAAATACTTTAGCACCTACTATGTGCTAAGCATTGGGAATACAAATAAGAAATAGAAAGAGCCCCTCAACCTCAAGGGTCTTACAATCTAATGGGAGAAGATAATGCAAAAGAAAGCCAAAAAAGGGCAAGGAAACCATCAGAGTACCAAGGTGAAACAAAGCACAGCATATGACAGGAAATGAAACTATTTAGTTCTATTTTTAAATATCTTCCTCTAGTAAATAACATTTTCACCACGTTTATCTGTTCACTACCATGTCTCTAGTCTGGATTTTCTCCACTCCTATATCATTCTTTTTTTTCTCCTAACCTACCATTCCTTAATTCAGACATCTCACATTTCTTTGCACTTTTTTTACCCCTTTCCCACCATCCCACCACCCCCCAATTTCCTTCATAAAATCAGTTTGCCACACTTTATAGTCTTCAGACATCACTGTAGTTTATTTTGAGAATTTAGATTTCATTTGGCAAAGTATCAACCAGAGAGGCAGGTCACACACAAATTGCTGGGGCTAGACAACAGATCATTTCAAATGAGACATCTCAAATTTACTAGCACTCACTGATTACTAAGTAGTACTCAGGTGGGGTAGAGTGGAAGAAGGGCAATTTCCTTAAATTTTTGTAGTAAAAAAGGAATTTTAAGTAGAAGACACAAAGTCATCAACATATAGGACTTAGAGAAACTAAGTGTGGAACGTAATTGGTAAAATTTTAGATTAAATACCTCTACAAAGCAAGCAAAAGTAAAGTATAAGAAACACAATAAGAAAGTAAAGTATAAGAAAGTATAATGGCCAATTCTAGCATTGAAACCCTTCGATGTACACGTCATCCACAGAGGCAATTGAATGTTCAGTTTCTGAAATTAGTGTTTCATGGCCTCCACTGCCACATTCTCATATCTTCATTTATTTTTCTTTTCCACCGGGCAAGACGAATGAATTGGTCCACAAGGATTACGAGACCTTTTTTTGTGGCAAACAAGAAGAACATGATGCAAAGTGGACTAAGGAAAACTAGAGAGGAAGGCTAAAAAAGATGAAATGCTGATGGACAGATGTTTGTGTATGGACTGAATCTCCTGAGCATGGCTGCTAACTAAGGAAGGATACCCAGTGGATACAATGAATGTTTTCTGTAATGGTAGACTAGGAGAGGGGTTCTCAAGAGACTTGGAGAGCAAAACCCTCCTCTCCTTTGTTGCCAGTGATAGATAATGACTATCTAGACAAAATAAACTGCCTGATTCTTTCATCCTTTCTGTCCTTCATTCAGGGCTGGCTGGGAAGACTAACTGATGCTGGTGTAGAGAGAGGAGCAGTAAGCTCTTCTTGCTTGATTTAACTGATCTCCCTAATGACTGATGGAGCTCCAGACAGGTGAACTTCATTCCTGTCCTCCCTAGCCTAACTCCCTTAATATCAAGACCTATGTTGAGCATTTCTCCTTTGATGGAAAATTTACTGTGTGTGCAATACATACAAACCACACACAGAACTTTAATGGAAAACACTACTAAATGAACACCCATTTCTGCTTTGCCAAGTTACACAGATGACGTTTACCATACAAATACTTTGGGGAACCCTTCTAAGCACACAATATAGAATGAGTTGTTTTAATGTAATTCATCACCTTTTTCATCTAACAAGACATGAAGCCAACTTGGCTTGCATTTCTGATTTTCATCCCAAATGGAAAACTACTTATAAATCTCATTTTCCCACACATGATTAATTCACCACCAAACTTTTAAAAAGCTTTCCTGTCAACTGTTTTAATATTTATAAACCTTCACCAGTGGCAAATTAGAAAAAGCATATACCTGCTAGGTTTGACCAGATTTTTTTTCTTTTTTCTAAAAGAAAAACCTTCACACACCATCACCCCATAAAGTCAAAATTTTTTTTGAATGTACAAAATTCAGTTCTTTCCACCCCTTTGGTGAAATTATTTACAAATAATCAAAACTACTTATAAATCCATGGACACAAGCAACTTTTAACATTAATGTTAAGTTTGATATGATACATACATGTGTAGCTAATTTATCACACTGAAAAAGAATAGCTAATTTATAGCAACAAATGATTCTAGGGGAACTAGGGCAATAGTTTTAATTCCATGCTAAAGCAATTCATTTAAAAATCAGGCTGTTTAAAACATCAAATTTTTAAATGTGTTCTACCTTCCATAGGTTTACAATGTTACAATAAAACTAAATTAAAAATCAAAAGATGAAGTTCCATTTCAGACCTATAAACACTGAGATACCAGTTTCATATAAAAGCGTGCTTATACTCTACTTGTAGAGTCTGCAAAAATATTTTGTCATTCATTCACTTAATGAATTCTCTCCCAGAATTAACACTAAAAACACTTACATAATTTATTTTTCCTTTAAATATTTCCCCCTTCCCACTAGAAAGTCTTCCCCCTCCACGAACACACAATGCCCTAGTAGCAGTAAGGCACAAATTTGTTAAACTAAATAATTAAATGGGAAGACCCAAAATTTGTTGTCAGTTATATACTAAAAGTAATTTTCAGATTGCAGCTCTGTCTCAAAACTCAAAACAAATGGGCTTATCCTGTATTCAACACCAAACACCTAAAAGGTATTTACTTACTAATATTCTTGTTCTGGTTTTTCATTACATCCTCCTCATTTCAACTTGGCTTGAAATCCCCTATATTAATTGCTCTTTGGGGCAATACAAGATTAGTGAGCCCCAGGGCTAAGGAAGGAAGAAGCAGCTGATGGGATCCTCCTCTTCTCTAGCTTTCTCCAGTCAGCATTTATTTATCCTATGGTACAGTTACTAGGAAGGCTCTAAGAGAAACTGAACTCTGATGGTAGATCATATGTCGCTCCAAACCTCCTTGCTACCCACTGTCTAAGATGTTTCTTCCTCATATCACCTCCTGTATCCCTGCTCTTCAACCTACACACAAAGCTCTTTCTCTTTATAGTGGATTTTTCCTTTTCTAAGACTTCTCTCTGCCACTGTTCCCTTTCTTTCTTCCCTAGCCCTCATTTTTTTTAAATACAGAGAGGGAATGTGTAGACATTCTGGAACAATTTGAATCAAAGGGCTGTGTGTGTGCATGTGGGTAAACATGTAGATATTCCAGAACAATATGAACCAAAGGGTGCATGTGTGTGTGATGTGTGTGTATGTGTGTCCACATCATTCTGTTACTATTTAAAGTCATTCATTCAAGAAATGTATGCTTTTTTAAAAAATAAACACTCATGGCACAATTGTACATATAGAAAGACCATAGACATGGTGATGATCCACTGTGTTCTGAAATTGGGCACATACACAGAAATGGCTCTATCAAAGCCAGTTTCCCCAAAGGCTTTTTCTCTCTAGTTTTACATTCTCCTACGTTTATGTTTGACTTGTGGGTGAAAGACAAAGAAATATTTAAGAGATAGAAACATCAGGTGAAATCTGGCAATTAAGAAGTTTAGAGGATTAGAAGTTTTATTTTTCTCTTTAATTTTAAAGGGAATACATTTAATTTGGGAATTTTCAAGACAGGTTTGATTTTCTTCTCCCTGTAGTTCATTTAACAAAATCCCATCCATCCCTATTAGGAATTTGATTTAGAGCTGGAAAGGTCAGAAAAGTCCAATAGTGTAGTCCAAACTTTCACACGTTGCTGCAAATTTCAGAAGTAACAAAGGGAGAACAATATCAAAGAATGAGATAGTACACAAGGACAGCAAGAGAGGTAGGGGGGGAAATGATGTAGACGGAAAGGTGGGAAAGAGAGGAGGGTAAAGTAAGGGAGAAGATACCCAATGGGGAAAGGGACAGATGCATCAGTGGTCCTGAAACAGATGTCACTGTTGAAATTTATAGCACTTGTCAAAGGTGTTCAACATTGACTGGCTGAAATAAAGAAACAGAGTAGTTATCACTAATACCTTAAAATCTTGGGGAGAAAAAAAAACACCAAACATTTTGTAATACTTTCTCTAAAAATTGAAGAATGAAAAGATAATGGCAGGGGGGTGCCAAAATAAGATTTTGCCAACTTCCTTCTTTTGCCCCAAATCAGGCATGAATTTCATTACTTCTGTAATCCAGGAAAATTGTATTTTGCACTTTCATATATTTTAAGCTCCTTTAATGTGATACAACTTTTCTCCTTATTGAAAGGGAAGGTGGGGAGAAAAATGGTTTCCTTATTAAAGAAAAAATACTGTCCCAAAATAAAGTAATAAAAAAAATATTTTCCATACATTGAGAAACAATGCATACTGCCTTTTGGAGACAAATAGAAAACCTTTTAAAATGATTAATATGCTACCTAAGCACTTCCAAAAGAAATCAGCCATACAAGTAAGCCTCACTCAACTGTGCCAAACAAATGATAGAAATAACATGTTTAATAGCTAGCCAATATGTTAATTTTTGTACACACCCTGATACCTCACAGAGCCCTAACTATTAAAATCAAACAGCAAATTATGTTTTGAAAGCTTTTTCTGCTAGACAGGAAAAATCTTCTACTACAAATAAAAAAAAATCTAATTCAGTCTCCTCCCCTCATTCAAGTATCCTTCCAATTCCCACAAAATGTGGACACAGAGTTAAGACACATTTTTGTCCTAAAAACATATTTGCCAATACTCTAAAGGAAGAATAAACAAACAACAACAAAAAAAAAACCTAACAAAAATTAGCAGCTTTGACCATTTCAAAATAATTTATTTTAAATTATCTTATAAGAAGATGTGAAAAAACATTATTTTAAGGCTCATAATTAACTATGCAATACTGAGAGAAAAGCACAACTCCAACCTAAAACTCAAGATACCAAGTACAGAATTTACTGTCATATCAGTGAAGTCATATATTATTACCAATTAATGTCTGTTCTCTGCTGAATGGACTTGGTGGTCATGGAGAAGTGCAAAAGAGAAATTTTTTAACAAGGTCAAGGAAGGACCTTATTCTCATTGAATTGGAATTTTCAAACCTAAAGTCATATGCTGTCACATGTAGTCAGGATAGGCTATCAGCGGCATTTCTCCTCCTAACACATTTAGTCTTAGTAGAGAGGATCAAACTAGCAAATATGGGACTCACCAAGTGGTACAAATCAATTGTTTGCCAGTATATAATTATTGATGAATACCAGTTAAAAATGTGCTGGTTAAGACTATATCTCCCGTATTTTTGTAGCTCTCTCAACACTCAACAGTGGTTTGCACAAAGTAGACCCTTAATAACTGACTGAATTAAAACAAATGCCACTTACATTTACACTGCTAAAGGATTCAAGTTGAGTTAGCAATGGTCTACCTCCCTTGCCATTTTTACAATGCCAATAACAACAATGCTAACCAAATAGCTAAGAATTCCAAAACTCTCAACACTATACAGAATTCCTAGCTGACTGTATACATAACAAATATACTGACCATTAGAATGGCCAAAAAAATATGCATCACTCAACAAAGGCCATGGGTATAGAAAAAACCTATTTCAAAAGAATGAGCCATGGGGAATATTTGCTCATGACCACATACTCCTACTTAGCCCAGGCCTGCCATCTTGCCAGCTTTACCATCAGCATTGAGAATTAAAAGTGAGTGGATGGATGACCCAGTGTGACCTTTCGTTACTATGGTGAGTCCAGCTTTCTCCTGACCGTAGAATTCTCAGAGGCATTCACATCTTATGCATGCCATTTTTAGGCGGGCTAGGACGTTCTCTTAGTCCTCTGGTAGGCATACCCTAGGTATTTGTGTAGCATATCCCTCATCTTCCTTGAGGAAGGGCATAGAAACTGTGTCCTTAACACGACCTGCATCACATAAAATAAGCCTCCTTCATCAGATTATGAAGTCTAGGAGGCTGTACCTAAACAATAAAATTAAACGCTATTATTCACGGTACAGAAACATTAAGTCATGTTATTGAAAATCGTAAAAATGAAGCTTTAAAAGGTTAAATTTAGTCCAACCTCTCTCTCAATAGAATCCCTTCTTTGCCATTGTTCCACAGGATAATGGAACACAAAAGACAGAAACAAGAATAGCATTGGTTGGTGTCCTTGAAGTGTCCAGGTATGTAATGTCCAAGTATGTGTTCACCAGAATCACCCAGAGAGAAAGCGGACGTGGATGAAAGCTCAGAGACATAACATAGCTATAGCCAAAACAAAACAGGATGCAAGGCAAATGTTTCACCCTTCCTGTCTGAATTAGATTCTGAAGTGTAATCAGAAGAAAACTCATCAGAATGAACTCTAAGCCTCAGTGTTTTATCCTGCAGTGGATTTATGTGATGCCCCCAAAAGCACTTGGAGTCTGGGGAAAAATTCTTGAACAGACAGTGAGAGCAGCAATAACTCCTTCTGGATGAACTTATTATGAAGATCTGATCTCTTAAATGAAAACTAAATAAAATTTTTTTTTAAAAAAATTAGTTAATTTGAGTACTTTTGGTTTTTTTTGGGGGGGGAGGCATGTTCAATTCTAGTACTACCAAACATTAATTTTCAATTACCAACAAATCATTTATATTTTTGCAATTCATCTTTCTGTCCCTAATTCTTCCAAATAGTCTTTTCATTAAAAATAGATCATGAAAAGGTGTAGCGAAATCCCTAAGGCCAATTTTGAAATTCCAGAATGAAACTTACAAGTAGCAGAATCAATAATTAGGACTGGAAAATGGGCTGGGGGAGCACCCAGTGAGTCATGCATCTTTCACAGGGAAAGTGAAAATCAACGGCAAGACATTAAAGCTATGTCGAGAAACACAATTTTCTTTTAAAACACACAGCAATAATAGTTACCATGATTTACAAATCATCAAAAATTCAATATTTTCTACCAGCTGGATGACCAACTTTTAAAAGTTCTGGAAAAAACAAAATCAAACTGTTATTTTTAATCAGTCAAAAATGTTCTTCTGTCACAGACAAATAGAGTTATTTATTTCTTGCATATAGATGGGTGTTTGGCTCCTTGTGCTTTCCATCCAAATGGAACTGGGGAGAAATCCTTGATGGGACCTCATTTTCAGCAAGGTATATTATAAAGTAATGCCAAATGAGCTTTCAAAATTAATCCTTCCTTCTGCTTGACTCTTTATGAAAAGTACTTTAAGTTTAATGATGCTGCTGTGACAAGTCACTCAAATACGGTCTGTTCAGAATTAGATTTCAACCCACAATCTATCTACGTATATGCACCTTGAGTATGACAACTGTATGAAAACAGTCTCCAAAATAAAGATGATGAGTGAGATAAAAAGCGACCCATCTTCCTTAATCTTGCATCTTAAAAGGAAGGGAGTAGGGAGTGGGGAGAGTCCCTGTTGCTTTCCATCATCTCAAGAAGACTAGATGGCCTTGATCATGCATAGTCTTCCACAGATTGTCTGTAGCCCAGGGTCCTTCGACCCTTATCAGCTCTGGGAAGAAGAAGTTTATCCTTGCAGACCTTTTGCTCATTTGTGGGATGTCTTCTCAAGTTCTGGGAGTTTTTTGACCAGCGCCTGATGGTTCATGTTGATACTGGCCAGGAGTCCCCCTTCATTGCCATCGGAGCCAGTGTAACTTATTTCTTCACCACTCAAGGTGGTCATATGGCCCCCAAGAGCTTTGAGGAGAGCATTGCCAGCACAAATATCCCATTTTTTAATATATGTCACATGGATATAGATATCAGCTTCTTCTTGGTTCTCATCAGGCACATCCAAAAGGGATAAAACTTTGTAACCTAAAAAATAAAGTATATAGGGTTTAGGTTACTGTTTATTATAAGCTGCTTGTATTTTTAAAGTGTGTGTTCAACTACTAAATAACAGAACACTATTATTATTAATATTAACTATTAATATCACTTTAAATATCGACAATTATGATTAATTATGCTTAGAGTCTGAATTATGACTAGACACCTATAGTTCTGATTTAAGTTTTTCTTGAAGTTACTTTCAATGGAAGGGTTGGTTCACACAGACATAAGCACTAAACAAATTACTACCACACTTTTTTCACTCAAAACCTTGGAAAATTTTACTTGAAAGCTAAAGTTTAAACGCTATTTTTTGTTTCACTTCATCACGAGCCTCCTGATTCTCCTAGCCCATAACCCTAGCTTTTTACTTCTATTATTCTTTACTGATGATGGACCCCAAGTGGGGCTGGTTGTTTCAACAACTTGCTCATTAACTTCTAAGAATCCACAACTGTTCTATCTTTCCTTTTCTGTCTGGCTAATGCCCAGTGTGGGATACGTACCTTCTCTGCCTCTGTAAGTCATGAAAGCCTCTCAGTTAGAGAGGCACGCTTTGTAACCAACCTTGGCTAGCTCTTCATTGTTGATGAGTAATGTTTTTATCACTAACTGATTCACTTTCCTATACTCCACGTTGCCTATCCCCATCCTTCTCTTAGGCCCTCTGTCAGAGAATCTGAGCTCTGCCACCTGCTGTGTCTGTAACTTTAGTGAGAACTGTATAACTTCTGTGCCTCAGTTTCCCTATCCTCAAAAAAGAGCAAAACTTCCCACGCCTGAGGTGACTATTCAAAGAGATTCTGTAAAGTGCTTTGTAAACAAAAATCAGAGATTTAGAGCTATATGGGACACATCAGTAATACTCCTTGAAACATTCCTAAGTAGGGCAGTGGAAAGAGTGCAGATTCTAGAGTCATCTCCCTGAGTTCAAATCTGACCTCACACCATGTGTGACCCTGAACGAGTCACTTCACTGTGTGCCTCAGTTTCCTCATCTGTAAAATGAGCTGGAGAAGGAAATAGCAAACCATTACAAAACCTCTGCTAAGAAAACCCCAAATCGGGTTGGACATAAATAAAAAAACGACTAAACAATAACCAAAAATTGAAAACCCCCACCTCATTATGTAAATGAGAAAAAAAACCGATAGGACAGAAGCGAAACTTTTAGCCCTGTGTTCTTACAGGTCATATTAAAGTCAATCAAAATTCAGGTCCTCTAATTTCCAATTTCATTGTCTTTCAATAAATCAAGCTGAATCATCGATGTAAGAGATGTTTTACTCTAGACTGTTAGCACTACACCAATATATCCAATGTGTAATCTCCAAAGTATTATTGGATATGTTTAAGAATTCACACCTAACTTAGAAAAACAAAATACCCATGATTCAAGAATTAAGTTATACTTTCTTTCTCTATCTTATTCTGTATTCTCCTATCCTCACTTAAGGATATAGGAAAAAAAATTTAAAGTACTGCTAAATCCCTACTAGTGTAAATAAAGACATGTATATTTCACTTCACACTATTCAAAAACATAATTATTTATAATACAATAACTGGTTCAAATCCAAAGGAAATATGAAATGCAAATTTGAGTAAGTTTCAATCACTTCAGGGGATTCATTATTTGCACTAATTGGGACCTTGCTGCACTGATCATCTTAAAAAGGAGAGAAGCACATTCACTTTTAATACTCTCCCCACTTCCCAGGTACAAACAAAAAGACTGCGTTGTCCTCCTGGCACAAGACTTGACTACATCTGCAGTGTTTTTGTTTCATGAATATGACTACATATTACTATGTTAAAAAGTAACTGTCCTTAATGACTTCAGTAGAACATTCAATTCAACCTCTTCATTTTATGGACAAAAATCAGCATTCCTTGGATAGTGTACTTCCCTTAAGGATATAGCAAAACTTTAAAAGGCAGATATAAATATTCTTCAACCATCATCCATATGCAAGGTGCTATGAGAGTACAGAAAAAATTTAGATTAAGTTTTTAGCTCCAAGAAGTCCCAACCTAATTGGGGAAACAAGATCTACACATAAACTCACTCCCATATTTCAAATTGAAAAAGCCTAAGATTTTGGTTCAGTGAATGGTAAACCCTCCTTAACAATTAGAAACACTTCAAAGTCACAGAAGGTAGCTTACTTCTCCTCACTACAAGTCTTCAAGCCAAGGCTAGAAGACCATTTCCAGGTTACTTGAGAAGAGATTCTTGCTCAGATGGGTGCTGGACTAAATAACCTGTGAGGATTCTGACTGAGATACATTCCTAAGTATGTGTAATCAAGTCATATCACAGCTAGGCAGGTCACAGTAACATACCTGCACCACCTGCAGTTATGATAGTGGTCTGATTTCCAAATGTCTGACGAGCCACTTGTTTAACTGTTCCTGAATGGGAGCGAGACACAATGATCGTTGGAGTCTTCTCATTGTAGAAAGTACGAGCTTTCACGTTGGAACCACCATCTACCATTGCCCAAGCTATAAAGGAAATTTATCATCCATTAGTAACTTCGAAAGACGTCTGAGTCTTTGAAACTATACAGTATTCTTCAGTTTCATATACATCTTTAAATGATTAAAAATCCATCCCTTCCCAGAAAAGAATGCTCTGCAATGACATTTAATTAAAAGAAGTAAAAAGAACTATATGCGACAAATTTGCAAAATTGCTATTTCTCTTTATTCCTGATTCATATTTTGCTATTGTAGCTAAATTATGCTATAATTTCAAAATATATTTCTAAATTTTTATAATTTCTGAAAATGTTCTGTCCCACTCCCAAGGACTGTCAAACAGTACACATGGGAAACTGTTTTAACCCCAAAAGATCATTCAAATCACATGTCTATACATCCAAACTTGAATTAATAGGTTACCGGCCTGAGACAAGCTTGCTCTATCTCTACAACAGTATTTCCCCCCCTCCCAAAATTACAACTATAAGTGTATTAATTAAATCTTTCTCTAATAGCCTAATCAAGTGACAACTACAGTTATGGAAAGAAGAAATCCATTTCCCATGGTATTCCTGGATGAAAAGGTGGCGATTATGCAGTACATTCCTAAACTTAGAGACATTAAAAGAATTAAGTAGAAACATTAAGCATGAAGCAATTTAAAAGAAAAACCTAACAGTAAATATTTGCGGGGGGAGGAGAAGGGAAACAATAACAATGGAAAACAAAAATCTCCAGATTCCTTTAGAAAATGTGCTTCAGTTACAGCATGCTGTATTTACTAAGAAAAGAATTTACAATATAATTTCTCTAGAGGTCAGTATTGTGTAAGGGAAATGAAACATTTATCCATTTTGGTTTTAAATATTCTGTACAGGATTATTTCAAATCATAAATCTGTTACCTTTATTTTATAAAAATTGCATGTTTAAATAAATATATGTATAAATATGTTTTTTAAAATCAATTCTAAGTTTCACAAGCAGAACTGCTCAAAATTTTTAAAGGTACTGTATTGGCCACCCAGTGGCCACTTAAAAAAAATTATGATATAATGATGATGATGAAAACTACAAAACATACTTTTAGCTTTATAGGTTACAACGTTAACCGTACTTGCTGGGGGTGGGGGGAACCATATTGCTATGGACATTGGAACCTCAACAGAACCCACCGGGCATAGAATCTGGTATTATAAGGAATTGTCTTGCATTTGTATGTCTATTTAAGTGCCTATTCTTGTCCATGGAAGAGTTTATACATTCTTTTCATAAATACTGAGTTTTCAGACTCATTACAGTGCTGTGATCTTTCAGCTGCTTTGGTCACCACGTTTTAACCAGGGTACAGAGACAAGATTCAGAGCGTGGCAAAAATGGGCCAGGAAACAGAACTCAGAAGCGAAAATTAAAAGCATTCAGTGCTGACTGATGGACAGAGAATTCTAAAGGGAGCTTTTAAAAATATATTAAGTCTTTAAGAGAAATGTTGATCAGTTCAAACTTTGTGGTACAACACATAAAGTCTAATAATAATGACGGTATTAATACTAACAATTATACTTTATGAAGTGCTTTAAGATTTTCAAAGTACCTTGATCAATTGGTGAACCATTCCCTACATCCCCTTTGCATGCTGTTTTTCTCACCTCACCTTTGTTTAGAGAGGTTATAAAAGCAGAACCAGTTCAAATGACCACAAATTCTTTACAGGTGGAGTCTTAATTCACTGAGATTTTACTGTAGTATATAGAGTTATCTTAAAAGGGTAAAAAATAATTACTAATGCTTCATGAATAAATGAGTTAATGGATATGAAGGGGATCTGAACCAGAGGGAGAGGGCTTCATTTAAAGTAAAATAGATTTCTACTTTGTACTTTCTTTGTTTGCTTTAAGAAGAATTAAGGCCAATTAAGTGCTGAAATTGGAATATTTTGTAGTCGATGCCCTTGGAGATACTTAAGAAGATTCCTTGACGAAGAGAGTTTAGAATTAGATAGTCATTTGTTGGGTAAGATGCACAGGTGCAGTGACTCATGGGGTAGCTTGACCTCGTGAGAAGAGTATAAGGAACTACTATCTCATCCTTGTTTTTGATTTGAAAAACCCCCTCCCTCTGCACCCAAACAAGCCCCAACCCCTATCAGAGCAGTCACTCTCTATAACTCACAGTCTGGGAAGAATACTGACAGGTTAGCCAAAGAGCTGGCACACATAAGGATACAAATGCACTGGAGAAACAAACAAGGAGGCAACAAACACACCCAAGACCTATGATAACTGATTTTATCCATCAGGAGAAGGACTAGCTTCTAATCTTTGCACATCCATCGACCCTTTGTGATATTTAGCTTGTGATCACCTGGGACCTGCAAGGTCTTCTCTTCTTAATATTTATAGTCATCTTTTATTTGTACTGCTGCTTATTGATATGTGATGGAAATGTTTTCAGTGCATAATTAATATGGGTTTTTTTAATGTTTTAAGTACATTATCATTTGTTATCACTTATTTCATTTTGTAAAATTATTTTTAAAAATATTTTCAGGGTCATCTGCATTTTTATTATTCCTGTATTCTACAGTCTTAAATACCTCACTTAACTCAGGGTTAGAAGTAGAAGAGTTCAAACACCCCGTCCAACTCTAAATCTATATTCTTGTAATCAAGAATGTCACACGTGGGACATCCAATCAAGTACGAACCAAAATCAAGAAGTCAAGACCGAGGAGATGTTTTATTACACTCTCATTTGTGTGCTTTGTCACTACTACAGAGGGGGATTAAATTGTTCCAGCATGATTTATAATAATGTTAATAACTCACCTTTACATAGCATTAAGGTTTGCAAAGCATTTTACAAATATCATTTCATCTGATCCTCAAAACTAGGACATAGACTATTATGATACTATTTTGTAGATGTGGAAACTGAGGCAAGACAGATGCTATCATTATCCCCCCAATTTATAATAGATGAGGAAACTGAGGCAGCAGAAGCCATAGCTAGTAAATTATCTGAAGCCACATTTGAACTCAGATCTTTCTGATTCCAGAAATGGGGCTCCATCTACTACACTAAATTGCCTATGTGCTATGCTATATAAAGATATTATGTAGTATTACATATATGTGTGTGTACATATACACATATATATACTATAAAATATACAGGATTTATTGTAGTATATATGTTATATAAAAATATATGCTACATAAACTAAACTATTATATACTATATAAATACCATATACAATACTATATAAAACTATTACAAAAAACTATTAAAGTCTGGTGCCTCTGCATGGAGAAATTTACAGACCAAGTATCTAGACCTGCAGAAATCTATACACCAAGACTCTTTCGGGGGGAGGGGAGGCTTTAAAATTAAAAGTATTTTCACAGTAAAACTAAGATATTTTAATTTCTAATGATGGCATGTATCGACAGATATAATCCATATGAACAAAAGTTTTTTGTAGGGGGTGGATTTTCAATAATTTTTAAGAGTGTGAAGAGGTCCTAAGACCAAAAAATTTGATAACCACTTATCTAAGTTACTGTACAGTTAGACAACTTGAGAAGTGGACAATGACTTAACCCCCAAAGAGGACATGGAGGAATCCATGTCAGTTGGAAAGAGGTCTCCAATAGAACATGTGCTTGACCCTCTCCTGTTAAGCACTTTTCGCACTGACCTGAATGAAGGCAAAGATGAAATATTTGTCAAATATAAGAACAAGACAAAAGTGGGAAGCACAGCTAATAATGAAGGCCAGGACTAGGACCTGAAAAAATTCACAATCACAATACGTCAGCATGAGAAGGGACCTCAAAGGTCATTCTGATTCTTCACGGTTTGTGTCCCAATCTGTGTTTTGTTTTGTTTCGTAAAAGGAATTTCAGGTGAACAAACTGCTGAGAGCAAAGTATGTCAGCAACTATAAAGCAACCTGTGTCCTCCAGGATTGCCTAGGGTGCTGAGAGACCAAATGACTAACTTGGGGTCAGGCCCAGAGCCAATAGGTGTCCAGGCTGGAATGGAAGATCCCCACTCTGTCATTAGCAACGTGTTCAGTCAGCCCCTGCTGGAAGACAGGCAGCGTAGTGAACTACTGCCTTCTTAGGAATCTCATTCCAGCTCTAACTGTGAGCAAGGCTTTGCTTGCAGAGAGCCTCAACTGGCCTCACAACAACTTCTACCCATTGTTCCCAGTTCATTTGGCCCTATTATCTCTCCAGTGTGACAGCCCTTCATGTAATTGAAGACAGCTATCGTGTTCCCCTTAAGTGCTTTCTTTAGACTAAACAATCCAGGCAGTGAAGAATCAGTCCACTCGACAA
This sequence comes from Potorous gilbertii, assembly GCA_028658325.1. NCBI lineage: Eukaryota > Metazoa > Chordata > Mammalia > Diprotodontia > Potoroidae > Potorous > Potorous gilbertii. The sequence continues at coordinate 29,448,215 of CM053773.1, forward strand.
GCTTTTATTAAGTTCTTATTACATCCCAGATGCTACTTTGGCTCTGGGGAATAAAGACAAAAATGAAAGGATCTTCATCTTCAAAGAATTTATATTCTATTGGGGGAAAGGGAGATACAGTATAGACATAAAAGATGTAGATATACAATAAACAGAGTAATTTCTAGAGGTAAGGTACTTGTAACTGGGAGGAAGAGAAATGGTTTCCTTTAGGAGGTAGTCTTATAGGACCAGCTCAAGACTTCAGGGGAGCTCTGAAGATGATTAGGGATCCCCTAAGGCAACAATGAGGATTACATATTAGAATATACTACATCATAAGTTATTTTATGTACCTTTGTTCAACCTTCTACCCTCACAAGATTCTTAGGAGGAATATTCTTAGGAGGAATATTTAAGACATGAATGTGTCATGCAAACTGTATTATGCGGCCACATCATTGGTAGGAGATAAGGAATGAAATATATGCATTACTACCTAAAAGGAAGGTTGATATTCTGATGGAAGAATACACAGGTCAGCTGGCTACTCCATAACATACAGAAACATCTTTATCTATCTATCTCTCCAGGATCGCCTAGGGTGCTGACAGCACACAGGGCACTGTACTTGGAATCAAGAAGACTCATGTTCCTGATGTCAAATCAGTCCTAGACACTCACATGGGTGACCCTGACCAAGTCACTTAACCATATTTGCTTTAGTTCGTTATCTATAAAATGAGCTAGAGGATGAAATAGTAAACCACTCCAGTATCTTAGCCAAGAAAAGTCCAAATGGGGTCACAGAGTCAGACATGACTGAAATGAGTGAACGGTAATAAAATCTCTCTTTTGATATTTATTGAGAACTAGATAGAGAATAATGTAATATACACAAGACAGGCAGCATGATGCAGTAGGCTCCTTGTCAGGAAGTTTTAGATTCAGTTTTGAGTCTGCACGTATGATGGACTGTGTGAACCTAGGAAAGTAACTTAACCATTCCATGCCTCAGCACCTCAATACAATTATGCAAAAATACCAGCACAATTAATTATTTAAATTGGTAAAATCTGCATCAGCCTTGACTAATTTACTTTACTAATCTTTACTAAGGGTATTTTCTTTATTGGTAGCACCCTCTGTACTAAGGAAATTACCTATCCAGTTAAAAAAAAATAAGAGAAAATGGAAAAATAGATAATGCAGGGCATAATATAGTAAAATTTGGAGTGTGTTATTCTGTTTACATATTACATCTAGCTCATTATCAACCATGGGCAAATTTAAATTATTTGTAATAAAGAAAGAGAGGCATGAAAACCATTAAAATGCAATTCTCAGTTGGCTTTGAAATAGTAGGATACACATTCAGTCTAATACACATACACCCTCAGGCACTCATACTTCTGTGCTTGGCCTCTCTGTTAGTAGCTATGGTCCAGTCTGGAAAACAGTACCTTTCGAGCAGTAAATCAAGTTTAAAGCTCAATATTTAGTGAACATTTGGTGGCAGTATGGTGTGAAATTACTGCTACAAACATCAGCTTCACTGATAATGGAAAAGAATGAAATGACGCATCAGGACAAAAGAATACCTGTATACGCAGAGAATGGCTTATGTATTACTCCCAGTACTGGTTTACCATTGACAGCTACACACACCATTGTAGTGACATATCTCCGAAGATCCTCTATGTGGAAGAGAAAAAAAAATATCAGTGTTAAAGTCACAAAATATAAATCCAGAATCCAAATCAGCTTTTATAACGAAAGGTTCCTATTTGCTTTAAAAAAAAAAATGATTATGAAATGGTTCCATGGGGCAAGTCTACATTAAATAGATACAGCCTTACCCCAGGATAAGCCCTTTACAAATATAAAGTAAACTCTATTTCATCAATCCACTTCTGTGGAAGATTATTTCTTACACAATGTCTATTTCCAATGTACTTTATCCAAATGAATATGTTCTTTTTGCATTCCAACTAGTCTGCTTTTCAAAGTGACTGGAAGATCAAGCTTTTCAAATCTTCTACTGTGAATCTCCAAGGTCATGAATATATATGAAATAAATTCTGGATTCATAGGAAATATAAGGGAATGGAGTATTATGTTTAATTGAATTTTCTTGTAAAAAAAATGATATTTCTTTTAGAATCTAAGATGAACATAATCAGTACACTTCTGGTCCAAGATACATTAAAAACACCAGATCAATATATAAATAAATATAGCATTAAATTTGCATGTTAAATATAATTTAACGTTTTTGATGGCTCAGGACACTGCAGCAGTACAACTAGAAAGGATTTTAGAGGTTATCTCTAAGAGATCAAACCTTCCATTTTACAGATGAGGAGCCTGAGGTCAGAAGAAGGGATGTGATTGCCTAAGGTCACTTGGGGAGCAGCAGAGCCAAGGTATCAGGATCATCACTCTGAATTCTAATATCAAATCTTGCTGTCTTGGATATACTGGAGTTGTTAAAGTTCCATAAGATTACACTGAATCTAATTTTTGGTCAATCCCTAATAATTTGTTTTCCTCAGATTTACGTCCTTCCCCTGAAAACAGAACACAACCAAAATATTCTCCTCTTCAACTGAAAGTGAATTTAGCTGGTATTTTGTACTTAAGGTTATCCTACAAAGAAATAAAAATTACTTAGTAAATATTAATGAAAATTGGTAGAATGTGCCCCACAAAGAGAATATGGCTATTAAGAGGTATATTTTATTCAAAAATGATTAATTTATTAAAATATTTATTAAAGTTATTAAATTAGTCAATATTGTATTGGAAATCCTAGCAATAGAAATAAGAAAAAGAAATAGAAGGAATCAGAATATGGAATGAGGTAATAAAACTACCTCTTATTTTATAGACAATATGATGATATACTTAGAAAGTCTCAAAAACCCAACTAAAAAGTTAAATGAAATAATAATTTTTGTAAAGTAGGAGGATATAAAGTAAATCCACATAAATTAGTATTTCTATATATCACAAACAAAACCTTTGCAAGAGATAGTAAAAGATACCCTATTTAAAAATAACTAGATAGTATAAAATACCTGGGAGTATGCCTGCCAAAACGAACCCAGGAACTCTATTATGAACAAAATTATGAAGGAAAAAAAAACTTTTTACACACATAAAATCAGATTTAAGCAACTGGAGAAATAATAATTGTTCATGGGTAGGCAGGGCCAATATAATAAAAATGGAAATTTTACCTAAATAAAATCATATATTCAATGCCATTCCAATTAAATTAACAAAAAAATTTTTACTGAATTAGAAAAAGATAATTCACTTGGAAGAACAAAAGTCAAGAATATCAAATGAAGTAATGAAAAATGTGAAGGAAGGAAGATGAGCCATACCAGATTTTATATTATAATGTCTTCTGATTTCAAATCCCAGGGCATCATTCCTGGTTTTTTATTTTCCAAGTGAAATCAGTCTATTTTTTTAAACCAATAATTCATTTTTTCTTTTTTTCCCTTTTTAATATTTAACATTTTCTTCCAATTACATGTAAAAACAATTTTTAACATTTAGTTTTTTTAAATTTTGAGTTCCAAATTCTCTCCCTTCCCCCCCCTCCCTTCTTGAGAAAGTAGGCAATTTTATATAGATTATATACATAGATAACATTTCTATAGCACTTTTTACTCTTTGTGGGGGAAAAAAAGATGGTTCTCCAAATAACCGTGTGAAGCAGATAATCCAAACGATATTATCTCTCCTCTTGGGCCTGAGGATGTAAAAACTTAAAAAGGTCAGAGGAATGTGCCTGTGGCCTGAGAACCAGGAACTGAACCCAGCTCTGTTTCTCCATCCAGTACTCTATTGCTGACCATCTCATTGCCAAGTGATACTTCTTTAATACATTCTGTTCTGTGGCCCTTTTATCTTATGGCTAAAATCTAAACAAGACAGCTAGGTGGTACACTGGGTGGTGCAGTCCTGAAGTTGGGAAGACTCACTTTCCTGAATCTGGCCCCAGACACTTGCAAGCTGTGTGACCCTGGGTAAGTCACTTAACCCTCTTTACCTCAATTTTCAGTGAGTTGGAGAAGGAAATGGCACACTACTGCACTATCTTTGCCACGAAAACCCAAACAGGGTCATGAAGAGTCGGACACAATTGAACAAGAAGGATAAAACAAATGCAGTAGAAACAGTAAGAAGAAAACCCAGATAAGCAGGGCAAGCTAGGAAAACACAGACCAGCCCACAAAGAATTCACAACTCACTAGATAGGGAAGAACTCTATCCCAAGGCACAGCAAAACATCTGAATGTCTCACAAGGAACATTCAAATTCAAATTCCTTCACCAGAAGGAAGAACTTCTGAATGACTAAGGCTGTCTAAAAGCAGAATGAGCTGTTTTAAAGAGTAGTGAGCTCCCTCCCTGTCACTCCAAGCCTCAAGCATGAACTGAAGGGTCACGGGTTAAGCATGTTTTGAAGGGGAATCCGGTTCCCATACAGGCTGGACCAGCCAGTCTGGGAAGTTCCTTCCAGCTCGGTGTGTTCGTGAAGCCAAGTCCTGGAAATAGCTCAATCATTTTTATCAGGGAAAGGATAGATTATAACAATAGAGAATGGATTTGGGCTGTGAAAGGTTAGAGTATATAAGCCTTTTATTCACTATGCTTGGGTCAGTTTATCTATGAACACAAACCTATTTAGAGATTAAGGGATTAAATCACCTCAGAAGCCAACGTCTCGAAAAAGGAAGTAGGGGCAGCTAAGCAGTGCGATGGCCCTGAATTCAAAAATTCAAATCCAGCCTCAAACACTTACCAGCTGTGTGATGCTAGGCAAGTCACTTAACTCTGACGGCCTCCACAAAGAAAGAAAAGGGAGTATTAGTGAGAAGACTCCAGCTAGATGCTGGCTAGATTCTAGTCTTGGCTCAGGCACTAATTAGAAGTGTGAGCACAGGCAAATCCCCTATCCAACCAGGAATATTAATAATTTATAATTTCTTCATCTGGGAAGTAATGAGGTTTGATGTGTTTACTCTAAGGTGTTTATCCTAAGGCCAATTCTCTTCTTAAAATTGCATGATTCAAAATTTACACATTCTTTTTGCTGTTCAGTTGTAGCTACCTCTTCATGACCCCATTCTGGGGTTTTCTTGGCAAAGATAATGGAGTGGCTTGCCATTCTCCAGCTCATTTTACAGATGAGGAAACTGAGGCAAAGAGGGTTAAGAGACTTGCCCAAGGCCACACACCTATTATGTGAGTAAGGCTGCATATGAACTCAGGTCTTCCTGACTCCAGGTCCAGCACTCTATCCACTAAGCCATATGGTTGCCCCCTTTCACAGGTGCCACAGTATAAATGTAAAATAAGTACCAGTAAGTTATCACTTTGGATAGAAAATAACATCACTGTTTTGCTCAAGACATTTAAGTACAATACAACTTCATCAGAGAAAATAAAGGCTGACTTTTTCTCCTAAGAAATACAGTGTTATTTTTGAAAGCTGCAAGTATGAGACATTAGGATCACAAAATTTTCAGTTCCCTCATGCTATATTGTATTCAGCCAATAGTCTGTGTTTCATTGCAAAAAAAGTTTCCTCTTAGACTGACACTAGATTCCCAAACTGTACCTGTATATTCCTGTGTAGCATCAAGTGGATCAATCCAGACAGTAACGCTTTCTGCTGGGACCTCTTTAGGTTTGCTTATTTCCCTCAAGATATCTTCAGGGATATTGTGATCCCACAAGATAACTTCCTGGTCAGCTGCATCCACATGTTCTTCAGTATTAATCTGGGGTGAAAAAAATATGTAAGAAGTACAATGAAGAACTAAATGAGGAGAAACATTTCAGGCACATTAACTAGTGTTAAGGAAACTAGTATTAAGAAAATAATTATTTTATAAATTTGTGTGGGCTGTATTTAACAACAATCTTATTAAATGGGGCAGGTATAGGCATTATCTTAAATGAGTGGAAACTGTGGTTCAGAAATGTTACTCCACTTGCTAAAAGGGTCAAAGATCTATTTAGAGTAGGGTATGTTAGAATCTACTTGTCTTACTGCAAAATGGAAAGAGACCATCATATCAAAGGGAATTTCCACTTCACATCTGACTTTTTCCAAAGATAACTTACACAGAACATCAACATGTCACCTAAGTAAAACAGAGGACAACCTCATGATTCACAAAGTTGAGATGCCAATTTAAGGTAAAGTCTTTAAGATTTAACACTTTCTAACAAAAAAAGAACTGATCAAAAGTGCGAGAATAACAGTTCACCTTTGGCTCAAGGATCAACCTTAACAGTTAGGAATGAAAAACAAGAAAACCAAATTGGAAGGTAAACACATGACAGGAATGGGGACTAGAGAAAGACATAAGCTACAGAATCTGGTAAAAAAAAAAATGATAATAAATGGCAAAAAATTGATAAGAGAGGAGGCATGGCATAGTAGACAGAGTGCTGTTCCAGGAGTCACAAAGACTTAAGTTCAAAGCCCACTGCAATTTTCAGGGCAAGTCACTCAATGTTTCATGAATCTCAGTTTCCATATCTGCAAAATTGGGGTAATAATCCTTTTTTCCCCTATATAATTCCCTCAACAGCAAGTTTCCTTATCACATTTAAAATGTGAATTAATTTATACAAATTAGATTTACATAAGGTATTTCAAGGAATCATTTTGTTATGTAAAACAAGGCATACTTATTTTGTACCTTTCTGCACAGAAATAAGGTAAGGTTATAAAATGAACTGAGTCACTTATTCTAGCAAAGCATTTCTATGCAAAATGAAAGACCTTTTCCACCCCCAGAAATGTGGTAGGCACAGGCATGAGTACCCTTCAGTAAGAGACCAGTATTCTGAATAAGACAGGCTTATTTGTTCTCTCCTCTCTAACAATGCTGCTTTATGGTTAGTCCAGAGACAGCTCCCAGCTTGTGGTTCTATGGCCAGATGTCATGCCCCTGTAGTACAGAAATCAGGGCAGAGATGGGGGACACCAGGGACTAGTCACCACCAACCACCATGGCAGAAATGAGACAGAGGTCACTACAACTACATTTTAAGTTTCAAAAGCATCTGCTTTCATCAGTGACAATATCATAAAAAGGGACTGGGGAGAGTGAAAAATATGTCCTTTAAGCCTTGAAAAATAGTCACTTAGAGAAGTCAGTAGCATAGCAATATTGTTCACCTAATGGCACCTAAGAATTCAGTAAGTATTTGGTATTCCAGTGAATAAACTGTAGGATTAGAATGATTAAAAAACAAGGGAATATTTTTTTTTAAAAGACTACAATAATAGGTCATTTATTATATATGTATTAATAATTAGCTATGTGCAGAGAAGGCACTGAAGCAAGTTTTTGTTGTTCAATCCTTTTAGTCTTATCTGACTTTTCATGATCTCATTTGGGGTTTTCCTAGCAAAGATAATGATGTTGGAGGGCTTTGCTTCTCCAGCTCATTTTATAAATGAGGAAACTAAGGAAAACAGAATTAAGTGACTTGTCCAGGGTCATACAGTGTCTCAGGCTGGATTTGAACTCAGGGAACATGATGAGTCTTCCTAACTCTAGGCCTGGCACTTATGCCACTGCAACACCTAGCTGCCCCACTGGAGTAAATACTAAGTTCACTTAAACAGTCCTTTCTCCACAAGGAGCTCAGGATGCTAAGAGGGTAACATACAAATAACCATTACACATATGTTGCATAATAAGTATTTTGTTAGCTTGTTTGGTACATGACTGCTGGTTTTTTTGGTATAAGGAACTCCTATTGTGGAAAAAAAAATTCAGGTACCACGGGAAGTCTTGGCCTTGGACAACAGTTGCCTAGAGGCAAAGAAGGGTTAAATGAATCATCTAAGTTCACATAGCAAGTATGTGTCTGAGGCTGGACTCAACCCAGGACCTCTGGACTACAAGGCTGACCTTTTATTCACTAGGCCAGGCTGTTTGCAATAAATGCACCGTAGCAACAAACTTAGATAAAGTCTGAGAGAAAAGACTGTAAGTGATAGGAGGCCAGTTCATGTCATATCACTAGTTCACAAAAATTGAGTTTATTGCAGATCTGCATCTTGCCTTTCCTCATCTAACCCAGACACCACTGTTCTCTGCCTGCTCCCCGAGACTCAACCCCACAAATTTTCCCTTATATTACTTTTGCGTAGAGCTATTTGTGTTACTTTGTCTCCTCCCATATAATCCAAACTCCTTGAGACAGGGCAGAGAACTTCATTTTTGTCTGCATCCCCAGTGCTGGCGCATACTTGATCTACCTCACCCTGTGATGTCAGTCAGTCCCCCAATGGCTGCCTCCATAAAATCATCGAGGCAGCACTTGCTACCCGTATCCCATGACTATTTATCTCAAGATCTTCAGAGACCTTTTCAGATCTTCAGATAACAACAGGTTCAACAGAAACAAAAGGGGCAGGCTGACCTGACCCAAGGGTAGAACACTGTTATCTGATTCTGTCATTTGCAGATGTCACAGAATTTCCTTCTTCATCACGTCCTTTCCCTTCAGTCTAATATCCTAACCACTTCCTCCACCAAAATCCTCACAAAATCAAACCCCAATGACTGGCAAAACACCCTCTCCCATATATTCTCCAGCATTCTGCCATTTGGCCAATGTTTTCCCTTATTTCATTTCAACAGACACTGAAATTATAATTCTTTGCTTTCCTTGGCAAGCTAGAAGAGGGTTATGGAACCTAATTCATGAAAAAAGCCCTCAGTACCCACTGCTTGCCATCTCAGAACTGAGCTTATATATTATTCATTTATTTAACTCATCTACTTCCACATGGAAGTATTTGCATCTACATTTGTGTTCCTGCTTAAAAAATTTACCTACCAGCTACGGGACTGATTTACAACCAGTCACTTAAGTTGCTACGGATCAGTTTCTTCCTCTGAAAAACGGAGATCATAATGCCTGGATTCATTAACTCACAGAGTTGTTTTAAGGAAAATACTTTGTCTTAAAATCTTATATAAATGAGACAAGTTATTTTAATCCACTTCAGTAACAGGTAAAATTAGAGAAGTCAAGTATGACTACCCACTCACTCTGGAAGGGACAGCAATAATGTCAGTTAAGACTTTTTGTTATTTATATTTATGTAAGTATATTAAAAAAAACTCATTTTAGATTCTCTAGAAATATGAAGAAATAATATTTTCTCTAGCCTAAAAACCTTTTCCAGATTTTTCTCTTTAAGTCGGTTAGAATAAGGACAAAAAGACATCCTTGGGCAAATGGATTAAGAACTGTAACCAAACTTCAAACAGAGAGTAATGATATGTCTGGTTATACAGATTGCCTTCACTTGGGCCTTGAAGAGATCATGCCATTAATCATCCCCATACTTCTCCATTCAGAAAGGATTAATTGATTGCTGAGAGGAAGTCCTGGCAATCCCTGAGAACAATGGTCTAGGAAGGTGACAAATGTTTCGAAATGTTAACCTAAATATGTTATTTCAACATATTATTTTATTTTCTTGGTTCAACATTCCTGTAAATAGAGGAATCTCAGAAGTCAAGTAACTGCCTGGGAAAATGCCCAGAAAGGGGAAAAAATATAAGACCATAGAAGGTTACTTTCTTGGGAAGCAGATGTTTCCTCCCTTACTCTCTGATGAGGAAGAACAATGCTTACCATCAGGGAAAGGTATAGAAGTCAAGGCCTCTGTATCCCAAACATCTGAAATAGATATCCAATGGGCTCAGGCTATGGAAGAGCTCAAGAAGGATTTTGAAAATCAAGGTAGACAGGTGGAGGAAAAACTGGGAAGAGAAATGAGAGTGATGAAAGAAAAGCATGAAAAATGGGTGAATACCTTGCAAAAGGAGACCCAAAAAATGCTGAAGAAAATAACACCTTGAAAAATAGGCTAACTCAATTGGCAAAAGAGGTTCAAAAAGCCAATGAGGAGAAGAATGCTTTCAAAAACAGAATTAGTCAAGTGGAAAAAGA
>CM053773.1:29458709-29476826 GCA_028658325.1 Potorous gilbertii
ACCTGTCTAACTTGATTTTCAAAATCCTTTGTGAGCTCCTCCATGGCTTGAGCCCATGGGGTATCTATATTTGGGATACAGAGGCTTTGACTCCTATGTCTTTACCTGATGGTAATCAGACCTCTTCGTCGTCAGAGACAAATGGAGGAATCATCTTCTCAAGAAAATAACCATCTATGGTCTTAGTTTTTTTCCCTTTTCTGGGCATTTTCCCAGCCAGTTACTTGACTTCTGAGAGTCCTCTCCACCCCCTGGCCCCGATCTGCCCAGCTAGTGCTTGGGGGTCTGGGATTCAAATGCTGCTCCCCAGCTTCAGGGTTTTGGCGGCAGGCCTGGCTGCTCTTCAGTGGGAGCTTATCTGCTGGTTCTCAGGTGGGGGCAGGGCCGCCTCTCAGGCTCAGTTCCCTCAGGGGTTTATGCAGAGATGTTTTGTAATGGAGCTGGGGTGGAGCTCCTGCCAGCCTCTGGCTGAGCTGCCTCTGCCTCTGCCCCAGCCGCAGCCTCCCGAGGGGGTCCAAGTCCCGGCGATACCCCGCTCCCCTCTCAGCCCGTCTCTCTCACTGACCTGTGCGTCTGTGGGTGGAGGGACCTTCGCGGCCACTCGGAGATTCAGGCCTGCTTGGGCTGCTGGCTCCTCTCAGTGCCGCGTGGCCAGGCAGAGCTCCACGGCTGGGGTAGGAGGAGGGGAGCGCTCTGCAGGGCAGGGCCCCGCTCCCGTCTGGGGTACCTTTGCAGTCAGTTTTTCAGGGCTCTCTGCAACGGAAATCTCCTTCACTGTGTTGCTGCGTGGCTTCCACTGTTCCAGAATTTGTCAGGAGTTCTTTTTACAGGAAATCTATGGGCTGTGGATTTGGAGCTAGCAAATGTGAGTCTTTCTACTCCGCCATCTTGGCTCCGCCCCCTAAGTTAAAAAATTAATTGCCCTGTAGTCAAATCTGCCTTGTGGTAATGAACCTCTCGAAACTTATCTAGGTTGGCCTTCGGAGAATAGTTCATAGCTGGTCTTATACTCAAAGCCTTTCCACCTTGGTTGGACCTGCCAATAGTAAAGACAGGTTCACCTCTAAGCTAAAATAAGGTATCAGAAGAGGACTTTCAACATTCAGGTCTAGAGTTAAAGCGGAACCTAAACTCATACTTCTTTTTTGTGATATTTTCTTCTTTTTTGGAGAGGGAAGTTTGGAATGGGAATGGGAGGGGACAGTTTAAGACAGTGGTCTTCTTCTCTCCCCTAGGCTGGAAGTGTAGTGGTCACACATTGGCTCCCTCCCATGACTAATTCACACAGAAGCTCTAGCCTGGTCCAATTTTCTGATATGAACTGATTCTTTAGGCAGCCTCATTGACCCTCAGCTCCTAAGGGCTCACTGTATCAGTTCTGGACTTAGTGTAGACACCTAGTCAGCTTTAGCTCTATTGCAGTCAAGAATTCCCAAATAAACTCCAAGGATCCAGCCTCAACCTCCCCATAGCAGACTCTGACCATATACTACTGTGGCTGGGTCTTCCCACTTCAATTTTCAGAGATGCCAATCTCTTGGTTCTCTTTCTGTAACTTTAAGTGTTCCTGCTTTGTCCTCTTTGATAGCCTATTCCTAAAGTTTTCTCCTTGGTCCTGTATTCCAAGTTCTCCCCTTTGAGAATATAATTCAGTACTATAACTTCAAATATCATGAACCTTTATATTCAGCTCTGACCTCACTTTAGATGTCCAAAAACTAGTATCAGCAATGGTCTATGAAAAATCTTAACATCATTTCTCTTAGGGACAACAGGCACTTAACAAATGTTTGTTATTGAAATAAAATAGAAAAGGAGAGTTTGTGACATGAACTTCAGAGACAGGGGCTTAACAACTAATTTACTTTGCAGAAATACAATACTCAACACAAAGACTTTGGAAATATGTGTGTCAATGGGAACAGTCTTTTAAATAGATCACTGTTCAAATGATGTTGCACTGTGAATTTTTTGAAGTGATATCATAATGTATTTTGCAGGAAGATGACACAGTGGATAGAGTGCGAGGCCTGGGGTCAAATACTCACCATCACTAATTAAAATCTGATCTTTAAACACTTTAAAAACATATTTTCATGTACATTGCTCTAATTTTTAAATAAAGCAATGAAATAGTCTCTTTTATGTATTTCTAACAGACCTCATGGGCCACTAGGTGGTGGAGTGGAGAGAGCACCAGACCTGGAATCATCAAGAGCTAAATTCAAATCTGACCTCAGAGGCTTACCAGTTGTATGACCCTAAGCAAGTCACTTAACCTTGATTGCCTCAATTTCCTCATCAGTAAAATGAGCTGGAGAAGGAAAATGTAAACCACTCCTATAGCTTTGCCCCAAAAGCGGTCATGAAGGGTCAGATGTGACTGAAAAACAATCGAACCACAACAAATTGTAATGTGTAATGCTTTGCTAAAACAGTAGTAAAAAGGAGAATGTTACTGGAATTCTAGGTTTAAATCTCCACTCTTATTAGTTACATGACCATGGCAAGTGCCATTCTCTCTCTGGTCCTCAACTTCTCATCTGTAAAATGGAAATAATATTTGTATCATCTACTTCAGAGTTATTGTGAAAAAAGCACTTGGTAAACTTCAGAGCATAATAGAAAAGTGTGTTATGGTTGGTCAACTTTATGCAGATTGAGCACCCATTGCTTTGGGTATCTGTGAAGAGTATAGTTTGCCTACTAGTATTTATCATAGCCTTCTCATCTCTAGCCATTTATTCCTGGAGTTTTAATCAGCCACATTTTGTTACCACGATTAGCTTAATTGTTTAGCAATATAATGGTCCCTCATGTCCATATGACCCCCTCTTCTCCTGCCTTCAAGATTATATCAGAAGAAAAAATAGCAGCAGCATCACAATAGCTCAGTTCTCAACTAGGAACACTACTAACACTAAGGCAAAGATTTTATTCTCTGGCCCACTTTGGATTTTTGTCTTTCTCTGGGTAATCGCTGACCTCTTTATAGCCAAGATAAAAATCAGGAGACAGGAAATAATCAGGTAAAGGGAACGAATTTATTAGAGTGTAATTTACTGCTACAGACATCAGAAGGGGAAGTTGTGAAAAGAATAGACTTTTTTTGCATCCCTGTCCTTGCCAACTCTCCTGTAGCTATTAGCTTCAACCTGGTATTCTACCCAGGGATGCCTGTGACAGAGGAGGCTGATCTTCTTTTTACTTTCTCCCCTTCAGTCCCTTCTTTCATTTCCTCCCTTTGTTTATTGTCCCTATATTGCCAATTATTTACAATTCAGTTTTTAATCATTCAATTCAATAATCATTAATTGAGCACCTACTATGTGCCAGGCATTGTGCAAAGCCATCCGGAGACAGATAAGATAAAGAAAACAAGTGTCTGTCTTCAAGGAGCTTACATGGGAGAAAATAACATAAATAAAGGAGGCTAGAAAGTTGAGACGGGGAGGTGGAAGAGGGGAACCTTTTTTCCATGGAACTGAAACCAGGCAGAGCTGCAAATGCAGACTAGAGTAAGATGAAAGTCTAGCGTCTGTCCCATAGAAAAGAAGGCCATGGGATTAGTTCCAAGGAGATGAAATGAGGCAGAGTCACAAGGAGGACCTGGGAAGCCTTGGCACACTGTTACAGCAACTTGCAATGCTAATGTGAGTTAAAGGTCTTCCCCACCCATTAATGGACCTGCCCATTAAGAGAAGCGTGATTAGGGGAAATTCTTTGGTTGTTGTTCAGAAGGCCCACACTTTTTGTTAATTTCTAATGAGGCACTGGTTCTCAAGGGTTGTGATGCCCTCTGGCTCTGAAAAACATATAAATGCTCTGAGGTGAGATTTTACTTGGGAGATTAGTTTTTGGAATAAGGTTTATGTGCCAGATGAGACTCTAGGTCGCCACTAAGGAGCCCCCAGCTTTGAAAACTCAGATGTTGGTGCTTCTATAAACTTTGTTAAATGGATGAGCTTTTCTAAATGGCATAAGTTACTGGAAGAGGTGAAAAAAAATGAGGGAAGACAAGAGCTCCACAAAGCCAGTGGAGTGTGTCTGAGTACTCTGGATCTGAGGGAAGCTCATTTGTCAAGAATAGTGGCCCGAAGAGAGGCGGATAGGGAAAGGTGGAAAGTAGAGAAGCTAAAGAAATCTTGTCTAAAAATGGAAGGGGCATATTTCTGGAAAAGAGGCGGGGGGGGGGGGGCGGGGGCCAGCAAAATTGGGGCCAAGCTGAGTGAAGCTGTATTATGAGCCACAATCCCAGCCAGGGACTTTGAGAATCCAAAAAGAAATGGCACACCTATTAGGGGGGAAGAAGGGGCAGGTCTAAATTTAATTTAGCACTCCCTAGACACCAAACACTGTGCTAGGCTCTAGAAGATACAAACATGAAAAGAATTGTGATCCACAAAGATTTTAGTGGACAAAATATCAGATCAGAGAAAAAGTGTTAAATCTTAAAGACAATGATTTCAACAGGTAGAGATGCAAAGCAAGCCTATTGTATTTAGGGGGCATGGTATGATGAGCAGAAGCACAGCAAGGAACGAGGGGAGATGAGAATGGGCATTCTGAGTAATCCAGTTTGGCTACAATGGAGTAATATGAACTATGTATACAGAGGTAAGTTGGAGGATTGTGGAGGGCCTTGAATGTTGGAATTCTTGTATACATTGGTAACATATGAATACTTACGCAGTCTAAAATTAGATGATCACTTTACTTTCGGTATAATATTAACTGCTTTGTGAACTATCCCTCTCTTGGGAAAGCTACATCTCATGGCATTGTAATCATCCGTATTCTCCACAAGGGGGCAGCCTTGGTATCTCTTGTGACAAGTTTTATAATTTTGAAGCAAGGTAAAGTGAAACCTTTCAAGACCAGTTCTTCTCCTTCACAGTTACTCTCCTGGTTTTGTTGAAGTAGATTACAGGATATACAAAGTTTCATGAAACCTCCAGGTGTGTATTTACTCATCTATTAAAGTTAATGCTTTTTCCTACATCCAGAGTAATGTCTAATTTCTTTTTTCTTCTAATTTCTTTTTTTTTTTTTTTTTTGCTAATCATATCAGAAATTGAAACACAGGTGAGAATAGGTGAGACATCAACCTGATTTGTCCCCAAAAAAGGCTCAATTTTTCACTACAAGTTATCAGAAAATAAGGAGATTCCTGGCCTTCCTTATTTTCAGAAAGTTTAATTCTAGATAATTTTATTTGCTAGTGTTTGATCCTCTATATTCTTCTATTATCTCATTCCTATTCATTATCTTGCAAGTGGTTCTGGATGTTTACCAATGTGCTTATGAAGGCTTTATCAAGTATGGATTTAAGGAACTATGTGAAAGCTTATCCCTGGCCCAACTCCCCCACCCCAGAAAAAGGCTATAGGAATATGATATATGTGCATAGCATTCAGATTTCATCTCTACTTTTTTATATTACCCATATATATGTATGTATATATGTATTTCTGTATATGAATATATATATATGTATGTATATATGTATTTCTGTATATGAATATATATATATATGTATGTATATGTGTAGTAGCAAAGTAATAATAATGTCTCAAGAATATTTGCATAAGGCTCTTCCAATCAAAGGCAGAGGGAGAGGAACAAAGGATCCAAGATTTAGATCTTGAAGGAACTTCAAAGCTCGTACTTTATAGATGAGGAGGCAGTAGCCCAGAGAGGTTGACTGCTTTGACATGGGTCACAGAGCTCTGAAACAGGATTCAAATCCAGGTCTTCTTAAGTCTAATCCCAGAGTTCTTTACACTCACAACAGCATTATACCTGTGAGTCTTCTTAGAGACGTGTCCATTCTGTTTGTGCTACATGAGGATAGCACCATTGTGTCTCCAGTTCTCTTGGGTGCATGCATTTAACCTGTATTTCTATACCTGTAATTGTCAAAGGGTCCAAGGAAATTTCCCCATGGGATATAAACTTTTTATCTACCTTGATCTCATTGGATAGACAGAAGGGGGAAAGGGCCAACTATTGAAAACAAGTCACCATTCATTCAATCTCACGTCCTACATTCAACTCATCCCCTTTTCCTTAACCTCACATCACAGATATTTTCACTTCTTCAGAACAAAGTCTTATATGGGTAAATGAAGGTCTTTACATCTCTATAGCACTGTATGTGTGTATATAATATATGCATATGTATATATATATATACATATGTATTTATTTAACATATGAATAATGTATTATAGAGAAAGTGATTTTTTAATCTGTTTTATAGATATGTTTTGTGAAGATGTATCTATATACACAGATAAAATCTATAGATTTATAGATAACTATAAAATGCTATATTCATAGTAAGATAGTCAATAAATACTCTTGTGCATTTAATAGTGAAATGACTGATTTACTCAAATCCACTCCACTTAAAGAAAGTGATAATATGCCTAATCAATCTCATAGGATTTATACTAAGCATGGAAAAGTCCTTGAAACTGTGGTAATGCTGCCCAAGAATTATGTTTGGATAGGCCAAGGAAATGGGGCCATGTACCAGGAATTGTCTATAAATTTCCAAGCTAAAGAACCATTTATTCAAAATATTGGAGCAAGACTGCCTTTGCAGCACATTCCGGAGAAGGAATCCCCTGTGGATGGAAAGGAAAAGCCTGGAATTTGGCCTTGGCCAGGTCTCTTACCCCCTTCTATCACCTTCTCCACAGCTTTGGCCAGAAAAGGACCTTTTGAGCTTGGAATTATTGGAGTAGGGTGAGGAGGATTTAGGTCTTTCCATTTTCTTAGCTTCATGGCAATATTTCCAGATCAGCTGACTTAAGAGTCTTCACTGGGCCCCAAGGACAGATGGAGGTAGATTTACATGAATTAGTGTAGCTCCTTGAGCACCCCATGAACAAGAGAAAAGGAATTTCCAACAACTAGGATCTCTGTGCTATCCTTTGCCAAGTATACCTTCTAAGCTTGAGTCTCCTATTTCTTGGACTGTAGATATGGGAGAAAGTATCACAAATTTAGATGTGTGTGTGTGTACTGTTTTCCTACTATACCACCTTTATAAATCCATCTTTCAGGAAGAGTCTTAAAGTTAGATGATTGAGCTAATAATCTCTGAGGAAAGCAAACTGGTAAAGGCCGGAAACAATGGCATTAGACAAGAATCCATGACCCCTCAAAAGTACCCCTAGAATCTTGAGGGAGAGATATAGACAATTTCTGAAGATCCAATTTTTTGGTAGGAGTGGGAATTGGTAAAAGACTACATGTAAATGCCCTGACAGTCAGAAATTATCGTCTTGAAAACTGTTTGGAGGTTGAAAAGAGCTAAATAAAATTTCAAATCAATACTATTATTAACTAATAAACCACTTGGCACTGTTGAAAATGTTTTATTCTCTTCTTTCCCAGGACAAAAACTAATAGTCTGCTGGAGTCAGAGAGCACATAATAAATATTCAATAAATACTTGTTCATTCATTTGCTCCTTCTCTCCTGTACCCCAGTGCTCTTATTTTATCTTTTGCCCTTTGTAATTCAAAGATGACCAGTGTCCCTGCTGCTTGAGTCATCATTCTTGAGGGAAATAGGAAGCAGTGGTCCCTGAAAAGACTGATTAGCAAACTTTTACAATTTTATCAGCCTACATATACACTTTTGGCAGAAATCAGTGCCCTCCTCCACTATTTCCCTTCAATTCCTTCCTACCCACACCTTAGCTCCAAATGGATAACTGTTTTTGATTGCTACACTCCTAGCAAAGTCTGTCATGATGAGATGACATTAATCAGTAAATAAGCAAATATTAATTGGGTATGTATTATGTACAAATAAATCTGGGGCTTCAAAAGTTTAAGGAGTCTCAAGGAAATAATGAAAAATGAGAAATAAGGTGACCCAGTTTTCTCATCTGTAAACTGAGCTGGAGAAGGAAATGGCAAACTAATCCAAGTATCTTTGACAATAAAATCCCAAACTAGGTCATGAGGAATCAGACAAGTCTGAAAATGACTAAACAACAACCAATACATCTCATACTATGGTACTGGTTTAAAAAAATAGAGAAGCTAATCAGTGGAATGAGTAGATTAGATACACAATATAGTGAAACAAAAAAAATAATAAAGTGAAAAATAGGCTTCATTCTGCATTCAGATTCTATCAGTTCTTTCCTTTGGAGATGGATAGCATTTTTCATCAAGAATCCTTTGGAATTGTCTTGCATCATTGTATTGCTAAAAATTGCTAAGTCACTCACCAGGCATATGTATTTTGAAGAGGAGCACACACTTGGCTTTTGCTTGCCTATGAGGATCGTATAATGAGCTGACTCATTGGACTTTTTTATCCAATAGTATTTGTGCTATTATCCATTAATAAGGCAGCAACATCTTGCAATGTGCAATGGGTAATGTGAATAGGCATAGATTAAGCACTTTACTCACATGTGAGGAAAGGGAAAAATACCTTCAGCAATGTTTATTTATAACAGTGCTCCAGATGTTGACAACATATCTACCTCCTGTTACCATTAAAGCCTCATGCTATTCAAGGCATACCATACACACACACAAACACACACACACACACACACACACACACACACACACACATATATATATATATATATATATATATATATATATATATATATATATATATACACATATTTTATCCCACTATTGTTTTCCAGATTCCATATTAAGAGAAACAACATAAAGTTCCATAGTTAAAATAGAAAACCAATGGATCAGTTATTTTGTACATTTAAAACTGACTTCATCTTTTTGGAGATATGAGATTTATTCACAGACATTTTCATGGTTGGAACCATACTTGTCTTTAGAGGATGGTGAATCCCTTTGTTCTCTCTTCTATTACTTTAAATATAAAATTTATTCCTTCATCATTTTTATTTTCTTGAATGATCACAGAACATTTTGTTATGACAAAGACAGCCAAATGGGATTCTGTGTTTGAATGGGAAGTTTCATATTTTTCTCTTTTGAAAGAGAGAAGTTTGATTGATAAAGTCCATTGAAATATTTCATGAGTTCAATTTTGTACCTCTTCCCTCATTCCTGTATTTCTTGATACACAAAACAATCATCCAGACACCTTCATCTCCTTAGTCTATGTCCCTGTCTTCAGTGAAACTATAAGAAGAGTCCACCACACAATATGCTCTCCAGAAACAAAGAACAGACATTTCTGGAGGTAGAAAATTTCAAAAACTGAAAAATATACCTGTTCACACTAATGCATTGTTGGTGGAATTATCAACTAGTTCAATAATTCTGGAAAACAATTTGGAACTATACTAGAAAGATCATTAAACTATATATACCCTCTGACTTAGCAATAAATCCTCTAAACTTATATCCTAAGAAGATGAAAGGCAGAGGGAAAAGTATTTGTCCAAAAATATCCATAGTAATATTTTTTATGACAGCAAAGAACTGGAAGCCAAATATATGCCCATCAATTGTGAAATTATGGTTATATGAACATAATGGAATATGATTATTCCATGAGAAACAATTAATATAAAAAAATCATAGAACATTTTAGTGAAGTAAATAGAGGTAATAAAATAGTTTATGTAATAACCATAATAATGTGAAAGAAAGCAATAGAAAAAGAAATCAGAACTTTGATCATTTCAGAAACAATACTGATTTGGGAAAATTGAATCAAAGAATTCATCATACAAGTTTCCCTTACTGTACACACAATAACAACCTTCTGTCTTCCCCTTTTCCAGTCATTTCCTCCTCTAATTCATCTTATATCCATTTCTAAGATATTTCATTTCCATTGCTAGAACATGCAATAAATCCTGGTTGTTCATTAGATACAATATAAAACTGATAGCCGGATATTCCTGAAACTTGTCATTCACTTTCCCAAATGACGTTTCCTTCTTACCTTCCTTTGTGCAGCCTGTCTCCCATGCCTTGAATTCACTCACTCTTTATCTTCACTTGTTCAAAACCTTAGCTTCTTTCTAGTGTCATCTTTGGTACCACTTTCTATGCGAAGACTTTCGTGATCCCTCTGGTTGGGGAATCTAACAAAATGAGGCACCCAGTAGTGTCAAATTCTAGAAAGGAGGCCACTAAACTGTACATGAGTATTTCTGCTGGCCTCATTTTGACTTAGAAAACCACATGTTAACATCACCCATGACCTGTTGTATTTTTATTTATTTCACTAAATGTTCCTCAGTTATAATGTAATCTGGCTCTGCCTTGTTGCACATACAGCCCCATATTTGATCATTCTATAAGCCTGTAATATTCTGAGTAAGGGCTGACCTGCTTTGATAGAAGATGTTTTCTGACCTGTGAGTTTCCTATGTGAATGAAATCACAGGTCTGGACTATACAACATTAAAAAAGAAAACAACTCTTCCTCTCCTCCCCATTTCGACTCAGTTTGTGCTTTATCTTCAGAATAAAAGATGCTAAGTTTAAGTCATAGTCAAATCCGACTGATTGAGGGGTGAAATACAGAAACCATCTTCCTCCTTGTTTTTGCTTTATCTAAATACAAAAGAATCCATCAGCCTTTGAGATTTCCATTTTGGACCACTTACCTGAATTTTGAAAGAACATTGGCCCACAGTAAGTCTGTTCTCTCATAACTCTCTGTGTACCCTACTCATCAAGGAGGTTGAAGCACACTTTAGTGCAGGTACATATCACCTTCTTCTAGAGGGAAGAATATAAGAAATATTCAAGCCTACTGTTCTTTGAAAACATTTTTACTTTAGTATTTGATCAGGAGATAAGCCATATTAAAGATTCTAGAAAGGGATAGATTTATCTTTAAATTTACAAACAAAAAAAATCAGAGGGTGAGAGTATAGACCTTTGCTTTGACCTTTAAAAAGCAGTCTTCCATTTCCTTTGAAATTTAGAACTTCTTGTCTGAGCTGATTATGTAAAAACATTTTTATTTGTTTGTAAAAATAAATTATAGCTTCTTATAGACACATCCACAGCACTGCCCCTGCTTCCAAATACCTTTGCCTGTTGGAGATTGTGATCTGCTCATTTTTTTGTGAGAATAAGCTTAGGCATTATTGCTGTTATCTAACCTGTGATACTGTATTAAGAATTGGAAGAGGAGGGTGCTTTAAAGTGTTCACATTTTCAAAGCTTGTGTGTAAGACAGAGAAGGCCCTCTGCTGGCAGCAGTAATTGACTGTAACCAGCAAAGTAGCCCTTTACTTGAGCAAGGAGCTCTTAACTTATTTAGTCCCACGAACTCCTTAGGAAACCTGGCATAGCCTATGGACCCCTTTTCAGAAATATTATTAACAAAGTATCTTAAAATAACAAGTTCACAGACCACATCTAAAGGAACTCCTGACTTAAAGAGATCTATACCAACTTTTTGAATATTTAATTCTAGTATTTGAAACCTGTATAAATAAACTATATTGACATGATTGTCCAAAATCTGAGGAGCATGACTTTTTACCTCTTCAAAATTAGCACTTCTAAAGTCCCTCCCTTTGCTATGAGTCTATGTGAAAAATAGAATGTAGTTTAATGGAAGCAACACTGAATCTGCCATTGGAAATGTGGTTTTTACTTTAAGTCCGTGTAAGAATATCTAAGATTGTCACAAAGACTGACTCTGGATATTCCAAATTCTAAGACCTTGCAACAGTCTGACAAGGATGAGAGTTGAGGGCAAAAAGGATTATAATTTTAAAAATAAAGCAAAGTGAGGAAGCAATAGACAGGCAACAAGCTTTTAATAGAAGCACAGTCACTCTGTTAAGTGCTTGGGACACAAATAGAAGCAAAAAAGAAAACACCTAAAAGAGAGTCCTTCTCCTTAAAGAACTTACATTCTGATTGGTTAAGATAACACATAAAAAGGGTGAAAAGGGGATGGAGAAAAGGAAACAGAAGGGTCCTAGTGGCAAAGAGAGTGATAGCATAGGCTAGGAGGAGAATGGAACATGGCTAGTTATGGCCTATCCCAAAAATGGGGGTCCTGGTAGAAACTCACAAATAGGAGGTGGATGTTGGCATGGTCAGAATTCCAGGGTGAGAATACAGCTGAATCTTTGAAAAGAAATAGAAAGAGTCCAGTAGGGGAATAAAACATGGAAAGTCTGTTTAAGCTTTTTCAGCATTTTTCTGGAGGGTCTTCTTCTCTCATTTCCTCTTTTTTTCAGACCAAGTGAGAAATTTTAGTCCCATAGTTTGAGGAAATAGCCGCAGTACCATCTTGGAGTCTTCTCACTGCAATCCTCCTGGCTGAGTTATTCCAGCTGCTTAGTTCACTGTAAGTTAAAGTTAGATGTAGCCTGAACCAGAGTGGTTTTCAGTGACATCCTCACTCTTCTATGACTCCTTATAAACTTTGATCTGTAATTTCAGGGAGCAGTCAGTCCCTTGAGCTCCTCAATTTCTTTCTCATCCTTACCAGAAGGTGCCTCAGCTGCTTTTATCCTTTCATTCATTATGGCCAACCTCTTCTCAATGATGTCCACAGATTCAGTAAACTGAGGCACAACTTCACATCCTGGTTCTTGTAAAATTAGGCCAGGCCCAGATGGTAATGTCTTGCCTGGAGTTCCTTTATTACCTGCCTCTAATTTTTAGATTCAGTGCTTACTTCCTCCAGTTTCAGGTGAATTGGAGTCACATTGAGTTTCAGTTACTTTATTTTCTTCTGCTTAAAAATGATCTTAACTAAATCCAACGTATTTCAGGTAAGTTTCAGGTTCCCAATATCATCTTCAATTTCTCAAACAGAATTGTTTTTAAGCATTGAGTTATTTTCTCTTTTTTTCAACTTATTTCTCATCCTCTTCTGAGTCTTTGGTTTCTTGTTCCTCCTTTTCATCTCTTCTCCCCCCTTATTTTTCTCCTCTTTCTCTTCCTCCTCTTCCTCTATCAGTTCATCTTTTTCTTCCCAATCTATTTAGCAGCTTCTCTGTCTCATCTTTGCCTGTCTTCGAGTCTTCCAGAGGTCTCCTGTATTCTTCCTGTTTGGCTCCAACCTCTGATTAGCCTTCTCTTTTGTATCTGTGTGCTCTTCAGCAGATTCATCCTCTGTAGGGAGCTGCTGACCTCGGTGGGAAAGGACTGGCTCGACCCTTTGCAGGGATAGCATCAGGTTTCTAGA
The DNA here is from genome assembly GCA_028658325.1 of Potorous gilbertii. Lineage (NCBI taxonomy): Eukaryota > Metazoa > Chordata > Mammalia > Diprotodontia > Potoroidae > Potorous > Potorous gilbertii. The sequence goes on from CM053773.1 coordinate 29,471,859, forward strand.
ACCTCACTCTAGCTCCGCGAGAGTCTCTACCAGTCCAGCTACCACCTAACCCTCACCTGAAACTTTGGCTCTTGTTTATCAGGGGTCATTTCTGGATCTTCTTGCACAGTGTCTGCCATTGTCCTCTGCTCTCATTCCTTATCTCCTACCTCTGTTTCCACGTTGGCTACAACTCCCTGCCTTTCTGGTGCCAGTTCAGGCAACTGTTTAGAAGCATACCTGGGCCTTTCCTTTCTCCTTAACTCTTAACTTTCCCTGCTCTTTTCTCATCAGCTGTTTTTGTTTTGGCCTCCTCTTTAGGTAAGTTCTCCCCTCTCCCTGACTTCGCACCACAGCTACTTTAGGATCTTTAGCACCTAGGTGTACCATCCAGATTCACAGATACCTCTGTGGGCCTTTTTTCTGTTCTGTTCCAACCCCAAACCACATCTTGGCTCTCATCTTCTCTTCTAGCTTCTTCCTCTTTGTCTGCTTCATTTTGTGTTTTTTTCCCCTCCGTCAGGACATCATTTACCTGTTCTCTCAACACACCTTGCTTCCTCATTTCTATTACCACTACTTTCTAATGTAGATGCATCCTCAGCATTGTCTCCTCTTTGTCCATATGTTCTTCATTCAGGACATTCCCTAATGTAGCATTGTCCATTCTTACTAATCTCAGAGAAAACTTCCTAGAGTAAAAGAAGGTTTCTCCACACTCATTACCTATCTCTCCATACTTCTGATCCTAGAGACTAGCTCCTTCTTAGAATTCATCGATAGGTAAAATGGCTTCCATTACCAAATGTATCTGCCACACACCCAGTAGATTTACATTATTTACTTAGATTTATTTACTTAGATTTACTAGTCACATCCAGGCTATCAGTTTTCTCTTTAAATGTGGAGGGAGCGGTGTCTCTTCTTCCATTTTGCCTAGGGTAAGTTTTGTAATTGGGTAGGCTCAATGGCCATGCATCTCAAAGGCAGACAAACAGAAAGGACTGAGTGAAGAAGGAAGGAGGGAATGGGAGGTTGAGGCTGGAATGCTTCTCACTTCCTAAGACAGAAAATGGTAGACTGGAGATGTATAATTCTTGATACTAGGCAATATCTTGTGAAGTAAGTATTCAGTAGGTGGTAAATAATAACAAAAGACAAGGTGTTACATAGTTTCTGTCATTGCCTTATATCTTCTCCAATGACAAATAAATCCAAACTACTTAAGGGTAATTTGGCTGTAATTGATTGATGATGATGTCCTGAGTCACCTCTTTTTCTAGTATAAAATCTCCATGACTCAACCATTGTTCAAATGCTTCTTTATTGACATACTTTGGCCAAGTTCATATGGATGTTGACCATGAAAGGCCTTTTGATTCTGCCCTCAAATGTAACCACTTCTTTGGCTCCATCCAGAGGCAAATCGCTTTCAGTTAAATTTAACAAATCTAAAGGCATATACTTATTGTCAATATTTACTGTTGATTAATAAAGTGACATGCTTTATTCCAAAACTATTTCTTTAAAGTTTTTACTTATTTATCATGTGCTCTAGAAATATATGATGATCCTCTCCCTCACTTTTGACTAAGAAATGTTCACCTTTCCATATCTGTGTTTCATTAGTAACGTATGCATTTTGTTAGTTAATTTCCAAATTTCAAAATATATCATGGTCTTTTTGTAGTTCTGAAAGTGTATGTTAAGGCTAGTTTTGCACAGATGTTAGATACATATTTTAAATGTGTTCTCTGAGTTTTTATTTTCTTGACCTACTCAATCACAATGACTTTCCACTTAATAGTTTTATTTAATTTGATGTCTTGTAACATGCTTGGAAGAGCCCAAGATATTTTTAAGTATAATGTTCATCCATTGGTTTAATTTTACATTTGTATTTAAACTTGAAACATTTATTCTCTGCCTTTCCTTAGTGAAAATTAGAGAATTTTGCATTTAGAGAGACTAAATGGCATTCTGACACAATTGGAGAAACACTCCCTGAGATAGTAAAGCCAATTAATCTGTTTCTTGATAGAGTTATACACTCTGAAGTCATTCTTATATATCAAGCAATTAATATAATGTTGTACATCTCTTCTTTAACTTGGAAGATATCTTTAGTTCTATTTAGAAAAAAGTAATAGGATTAAAGATAGATAGACTCATAAGTAGGAACTGTCATTGAAAGATGTCAAATTTTACTGTACTTGCACTTGACATTATTATTTTCATATGTTCTAAGCAGAAAATAATTTTCAATGTATTTGACAAATACACAAACATTTTCATGATATTTGGAACTATTTTATTGTATTTGCAGTACATGGAGGATCCAAGAGTATGGAACTGAGACAAAGACTATTTGATAATTAATAAAAGCAGTAGAAATATTTTATAGCATGCCCAGGTGCCTAATTCAATAAGCTTTTTTCTGCTTGTTATTGCTTTTTTTTTAAAGCATCCTTGGGGTGTTAAAAACTTTTGGGTATTTTTTCCTTTTGCTACTCAACCAATATATTATTTTCTTGTTAAGTACTAACAATTATTTTTTCTTTTAGTGACACAAACTGAACATTTTGCGTTAAGTACATAAGACATATTGGCTTGTATTTAGAAGGGTCACTGGTATTCTCACTTTTTAATAGGAAGAATATAAGATCTTCTGTTGAGAAGTAGGATCCTGATTTGATCTGAAAGGAAACTGGCATAGTGTTTTTCTAGTAATTCATACATACCATGGAACATCTGAATCTTCTTTTAACCAATAACCAGCATCTTTATTGAGCACTTACTGTAAGTGTTCTCAGACGAATACATTTCCTTTCCCCTTCTTTGCTTTAAGATGTCTTTAAATGGTTCTACCTTTCACTGTGGAGGTAGTTGCATGACTCAGTGAATAGAGCACTAGGCCTGGAGTCAGGAAGACCTACGTTCAACCTTTGTGACCCTGTTTGACTTCTACTTGCCTTAATCCACTGGAGAAGGAAATAGCAAACCATTCTAGTATCTTTATCAAGAAATCCTACAGACTGTACAATGCATAGAATCACAAGGAGTCAGATACAATTGAACACTGTACACACATACACATTATTTACTATAAGCATACCACATCACTCTCTCCCATCAGGTCTCTGTACTAAGCACTACTATAAATGAAGGTCCATGCCCCCAACAGGATCCTATGACTATTATTCATGTTAATCTTACAATGTGTTTATCATTCTCAGACTTTTCACATGTGGGTGGGTGATATGAGTACCTGTCCAACCAAAAGTTACCTGAGTCTATTCTTTTGTTTTATAGATCATATATGATATCTATCTATCTATAAGTCCCATATATATATCGGATATATATCTATATATCCCATATATAGATATATATCTGTTTGTGTGTATGTATAATTTTAGCTACAATATTTTGGAAGAGATTTTGACAAGATGGAATTCATCTTGAAGAGGGTGAAGAGTGTGTTAAAGAGATTGAACGTTATGCCATATATGGATCAGTTGAAAGAATGGGAGATGTTTGGCCTGCAGAAGAGATAGCTGCTTTTCCAGTATTTGAAGGATTGTTAGGTAGAAGAAGGATTAGATTTACTCTGTTGGCTTTAGAGGACAGAAATGGGAGCAATGGGTAGGAACGGTAAGCAAGTCAATTTCAACTCAGTGTCAGTAGAGATTTAGTAAATAAGAGCCTTGAAAAATGGAATGGAATCTATCAAGAAACAGTGAGTTCTGTATCATAGAACCCTTTCAGTAAAAACTGGATAATCACAAGTCATGGCTATCATGGCAGGATTTATGTCAGGGTCCGTCAATACTGGGATAGGGCACTTTTAGGGAAAGCAAAGATTTCAGAGGGTTCCTAGGAACTGTGCTTCTACTGGTTTTTAATATATCGTCCCTCCATGCTTTTCCCAACCCCATCACAATCAAGGTGCAAGCATACCCGGTTCTGGCTTGGACATATACAAGAGCCTCTGGGACAATTAAACCACAGCTTCCTTATTTCCCATTCCCTAAGGGGAAGGAACTTCCATAACTCCAGTAATTCACAGTCTAGGTATATACCTATGGCACCTGTCCATCTTTCTCTCCCATGCCTCCTAATCCTCAAATCTCATCATTTTTTTTTGCCCTTGCTCTATCTTCACATGTAATCTTTGAAAACTGTAAAATTTTAATGGCTGGCTTTGCACAAACGTTTGTCAAATCCGTCCTCACTCTTTTCTTATCTTAACTGTTTTACTGTTTGCTTCTCTTACTGCCCTTGGGAATGTCCATTAGCTAAGTATTCTTTTTTCTTTCAAAGGCTTCACCTGCTGTTATTCTTAAACCTTCAGTGGCTCCATTTTAACTAGACTACTCATAACAGTTCACTTTGTGTAGTATGTACATAGATAAAGGCAGCAATTGTGCTCTCCGTGGCAGTGTCACTAATCAAAGAGAGTCATATACTTCACATGGTTGTTGTTGCAGCTAGAGGACACAGTGGATAGAGGATCCTGAGCTCAAATGCGACTTTAAACACTTAGCAGCTGTGTGGCCTGGGGTAAGTTACCACCTCTGTTTGTGCCAGTTTCCTCAACTGTAGATTATGGATAATACAATTGCACCTACCTTCCAGGGTTGGAGTGTCCTCACTACAAATGAGACAATATTTGCAAAATGCTACTTGCAAATGTCTGAATGACACATTTGGAAAGTATGCACCGAGTTCCTTAATTGCCATTAAGCTAGATAAACATACCAGCTGGTAATGTTTCATACTGAAGCCCAGGTTGGTTAGACATTTTGAATATTATGACCAGATGTTTTTATTTTTTCATTTTTATTTTTATTTTTGTTAAATAAATTTATTTAACTTTTTACATTCATTTTCACAAGATTTTGGGTTCCAAAATTTTCTCCCCATTTGTCCCCTCCCCCTCCCCAATACACTGGACATTCTAATTACCCATATCACCAATCTGCCCTC
>CM053773.1:29477326-29520731 GCA_028658325.1 Potorous gilbertii
TGATATGGGTAATTAGAATGTCCAGTGTATTGGGGAGGGGGGAAGGGACAAATGGGGAGAAAATTTTGGAACCCAAAATCTTGTGAAAATGAATGTAAAAAGTTAAATAAATTTATTTAAAACAAAAAAAAACAAAAAAAAACAAAAAAAAAGAAGCTTACATTCTTAGGCAGAGATATTTTTCCCCAATTTTCTTGTTATTTCCAGGACTTTATAGCACAGTAACTGGAACATAGTAGACCCTAAATCAATTGTTGTTTCAATGACAAAGCAGCTAGACCACTGAGTGGAAAAAAGCACTGGACTTGGGAGTCAGGAAAAACTTAACTTTAAATTCTGCCTCAGACACTTATTAGTTGTGTGAACCTGGGCAGGTTACTTAACCTAGGTTAGTTTTTATTTGTAAAATGAGAACAGTAACAGCACCTAACACCAGACATGGTAAAAAATGTGTATAGGGGTGGGGGAGGGGGAGGACAACAGTGAACTCGCCCAGCAGTGCTGGCCAAGAACAAGGTTTTGGTGGCACTAGTTAACTCTGACTAATCTGGTTTCCAGGGCCTCAGGTTGAGGGTAGAGTAAGGTAGAGTAAGGGGCATGACAAGAAGAAAGTCAGAGATGTTTTATTAAACCAAACCAAAACTGGGTTGCTACAAAGGGTCTCACACTAATTTGACCTACAGTATGTTCAGGTGTGAAGATGGACAATTCTAAAGCGGTTAGGCTACGACCACTTTGATACACCATTTTTAAAAAAAGCATTCCCTTTCAGAGAAGTCACTCAATCTTTCAATTCTATGGAACACTGTACTCTCCTACCAAGAATGAAAGTTAAAGAAATTAGTTTATCATATATGATATTCTGACATCAGGGAAAAAAGGAAAATAGAATTTACAAAAAGAAAGGACCTTGGATATTTTCTAATCCAGGGGTGGGGAACCTGTGGCCTTGAGGTCACATGTGGCTCTCTAGGTCCTTAAGTGCTGCCCTTTGACTGAATTAAACTTCACAGAATAAATCCATTCTTTCCACGACATCCATCCACATGTAGCCTTGAGACTGCAGGTTTCCCACCCCTGGCTCTAAACCCCTCATTCACATTCAAGGATACTGAAGCCCAGGGAGGGGAAGAAATTTTACTGAACTCACATAGGAAGCAACTAGCAGACCAAGATTTGAATCAGTTCCCCTGATTCTGAATCCACAACTCTTGCAAATACTGAGCCTCAACACACCCTTTCTGAGCAGTGTCACTGACAAGCAACATCAAATGATTCAAGTTATTAATCTCAGAGTCTATGCAAAAATGGGCATAGTAAGCATGTATTCTTCCTAGGCTTCTATTTACAGATGCTATGAAGATGGTCACCATTATTAGACCTCAGGATGAAAGGTACAACTGAAATGCATCATTGGTAGCCATTCCCATTCTCAATAACCTTCATAACAGCTAATTCACTCTTTCAAGTCCTGGATATTTAGGCTACCATGTCATTAGCTTAGTTTTATACATGGGGAAAACAAGGCTGGGAAAGGAAGGGTATGCCCATGGTACAAGAATCAAAGGGAACTAAGATTAAAGAAAAATATTCATTCTGTCTTCTTTGACTATTTACACACAACACAACATAAGCGACTTAAGCACAGGGCTAAAAAATGGGCAGAGGTTGCAGAAAAGCACATTTGATTCAACCTAAGGGGATAGGGTCTGAAATTTCCAAACAATTAAAACTGACTAAAAGTGGAATGAATATCTCAAGGTGCAGTAGATGCGTAACATTAATGTAAGACCATTTCTATGTCTTAGTAGATAAGTAAGACAAGCTCTGAAGTCCCTTCAAACTCTAAGACTCTTTGATTTACACACATACACACACACACACACACACACACACACACACCTCTTGAACATCTTATCAATTTGTCTTGTAAGTGCTCATCGAAATTCTCATTAACAGCACAGTTTATGGATTAAATCACATTTTCCTTCCCCAACTAGACTGTAAGTTCTCTAAGGGCAAGGACAATATATTATATAATTCTTTTGCATCTCCCATCATATTATACTGATGGCTGGCTGGCAAAAGAATAGATGAAAAAAAGCATGTATTAAGCACTTACTCAGGGTCAGGTGGGGCATCTAGATGTCACAGATGTCACCAAGCCTGCAATTGGGAAGATCTAAATTCAAATTCAGCCACAGACACTTAACTAACAGTGTGACCCTGGGCAAGTCACTTAACCTTGTCTGCCTCAGTCCCACCTCTGTAAAACGAGCTGGAGAAGGAAATGGTCAAACCCCCAGTTATCTGCCAAGAACACACAAAATGTGGTCATGAAGAGTTGGACATAACTGAAACAACTGAACAACATGGGGCCAGTTACTATGCAAATACAGGTCAGAAAAACAAACAGCCCGATTACAGCTTATATTCAATAGAATAAGAAGGGTGACAAGGAGGGGGGGACAAAGCCAAAATGGCAGCTTAGAAAGACACACCCACTCTAGCTCCCCTGCCATAGCCCATAAAATACCTTTAAAAAAATGACCCTAAACAAATCCCAGAACAGCAGAAGCCACACAATGACAGAGTTAAAAGAGATTTCCAACTGAAGACAACCTGAAAGGGGGACAGGAATTGCACCAGGCTCAGGGAGGAGTGCAACCTTCAGAGCACAGCCCAGGCTAGGCAGCACACCTCTAGCAGGCCTTAGGGGCAGAATCCCAGGCAGCAGTGGAGGTTCCTAGATTACTCAACCCACAAATGCCAAAGAAAGCTTCAAAGATCCTGGGCTGAAAAGCTTGCAGTAGCTATGAGACCACAGCACAGTCCAGGAGAGCAGTCCCTTCATTGTGCTACCTTGGAGGAACTTAGAACTTAAAGGTCCCCAGACTAAATGCTCCTCTTGACAAAGAAGTCAAAAGTCAAGTGATTGCCTTGGAAAATGTCTCAAAAAGGGAAAAAAATATGACTACACAAGGCTATTTTCTTGGTGAACAGATATTTTCTTCCATCCTTGGGAAGAACAATGCATACTATCAGAGGAAGACATAACAGTCAAGACTTCTGCATCCAAAATCTCCAAAATAAATATGCAATAGTCTCAGGCCATGGAACGGCTCAAAAAGGATTTTTAAAATCAAGTAAGATAGGTGGAGGAAAAATTGGATAGAGAAATGAGAGCAGGCAAGAAAATCATGAAAAGTGGGTTAATATCTTGCTAAAGGAGACCTAAAATAATGCTGAAGAAAATAACACCTTTAAAAATAGACTAATTCAAATGGCAAAAGAGGTCCAAAAAGCCAATGAGGAGAAAATGCTTTAAAAACCTCGAATGAGCCAAATGGAAAAGGAGGTTCAAAAGTTCACTGAAGAAAATAGTTCTTTGAAAATGAGAATGGAGCAGATGGAAGCTAATGACTTTATGAGAAACCAAGAAATTACAAAACAAAACTAAAAGAATGAAAAAATAGAAGATAATGTGAAATATCTCATTGGAAAAACAAATGACCTGGAAAACAGATCCAAGAGAGACAATTTAAAAATTATGGGACTACCTGAAAGACATGATCAAAAAAAGAGCCAAGACATGAATTTCATGATAATTTCATGAAATTATCAAGGAAAACTACCCTGATATTCTGGAACCCGAGTCAAAATAAATATTGAAAGAATCCACTGGTCACCTCTTGAAAGAGATCTGAAAAGAAAATATTGTAGTCAAATTCCAGAGTTCCCAGGTCAAGGAGAAAATACTGCAAGCAGTTAGAAAGAAACAATTCGAGTATTGTGGAAATATAATCGGGATAACACAAGATCTAGCAGCTTCTACGTTAAGGGAACAAAGGGCTTGGAATATGATATTCCAGAAGTCAAAGGAACTAGGATTAAAACCAAAAATCACCTACCCAGCAAAACTGAGTATAATACTTCAGGGGAAAAAAATAGTCATTCAATAAAATAGAGGACTTTCAAGCATCCTTGATGAAAAGACCAAAGCTGAATAGAAAATATGGCTTTCAAACAAAAGAATCAAGATAAGTTTGAAAAGGTAAATAGGAAAGAGAAATCATAAGGGACTTACTAAAGTTGAACTATTTACTTTCCTTCATGGAAAGATAATATTTGTAACTCTTGAAACTTTTCTCAGTATTTGGGTAGTTGGAGGGATTATACTTATACACACACACACACACATATAGACAGAGAGCACAGGGTGAGTTGAATAGGAAGGCATGATATCAAAGGGAGAAATGGAATGGGGCAGATTATCTCTTATAAAAGAGGCAAGAAAAAGCTTTCTCAATGGAGGGGAAACGGGGAGAGGTGAGAGGGAAAAAATGAAGTTCACTCTCATCACATTTGGCTTAAGGAGGGAATAACATGCACACTGCATTTGGTACGAAAATCCAGTCTTAGGGGAGTAGGAGATAAGGGGATAAGTGGGGTGGAGAGATGATAGAAGGGAGGGCAAATGGGTGGAGGAAGTAATTAGAAGTAAACATTCTTGGGGAGGGACAAGGTCGAAAGAGAGAATAGAATAAATGGGGGGCAGGATAGGATGGAAGGAAATAGAGTTAATCTTACACAATATGACTATTATGGAAGTCTTCTGTAAAACTACACATATACAGCCTATATTGAATTACTTGCCATCTCAGTGGGGATGCATGGAGAGGGAAGAAGGGAGAGAAGTTGGAATTCAAAGTTTTAAGAATGAATGTTGAGAATTGTTTTTGCATGCAACTGGGAAATAAGAAATACAGGTAATAGGATATAGAAATCTATCTTGCTCTACAAGAAAAGGGAGAAGATGTGGATAACGGAAGAGAGGGGTGTGACAGGAAGGAGGGTAGGTTGGGGGAAGGAGCAATCGGAATGCACAGTTTTGGGGTAGGGGAGGGGAGAGATGGGGAAATAATTTGGAACTCAAATGGAACGAATGATGAAAACTAAAAATAAATAAATAAATAAACTGAAAATAAATAAATAAAAACCCAAGCATTAAAAATTGGGAAAAAAATAAATAAAACGTGTCTCTTGTAAACAAACAAACACAAAAAGAATACAGAGACACGAGTGGACTTTGGAAAAGGCTGGCAAGTGATCTGGTTCCAGTCAAGAAATGGGAAAGCCCATCTCCCATAGTCTATGGTCCCATGATTAGAGCAGAAAGATGTGCAGAAAGATGTCCAGAGTGCAAGTGGCATGGGTGGGAAATGACCAGGGAATGCCACTAACTACAATTTAAAACAATGTGTTTTGTAAGAAATGATATCTCAAGCACCAAATAAATAACTTCCAAGTGAACTTTTGGAAGACTGGCTGGAATACTGTCTTACATTTCTATCAGTTAAATGTTTGTCCATTTTGCTTGCCTTAATATACTATAAACCATCCATACCTTGTATGACATGGTTTAAGATAATACTGGGTTCTATGCTTTGTTAGGAGGGCCACAAGTTCTGACAGAACCTACCCGTTCTGGAAAGGCTTTGAGAATAGATTTGGCAAAGAATTATAGAACTGTTATTGTCTGGGGCCTGACATCATAAGAAGGTGGAGCAGCTGATGGCTTTTGGGACCCCACCACAAGTATCAGAAGTCACAATCTACTTTGGTCAAGAGAAAATCCACAAAAAAACAAAACAGGTCAGTGAAGGAGTGAAAATAAGCACATGCCAATTTATGCAATGGCAGGATACATTTTTGTTTTTAAATATGTATACTCAGGTGGCCTAATAATCTTATGTTCATTCACCCCATGAATACTTAATACTTGCAGTTTAAATTCATTCAATATGCAGTAAGTGAGAAAGAACGCTAATATTTGATAAGTTCCTACAGGTAACATATGTAGTCGCACGTGAGGAAAACAGACAATAAAAAAAAAAATCAATATTTGCTCTTTCAGCTTACTTTGGTTAAAGATGATCACAGTAAAAGATCAATGCCAAAGCTATTGAACAATCACACCAGAAAGCCCTATAAAGAGAAATTATCCTTACCGTCCCCAGCTCACCACTTAGAAGTTAAAGGAATTTCACTAATATATATATTTCAAACAAAAAAGACAGACAGAGGAACTGCAATCTATATTATCTTTGGTTAGGGACAGTAACTGGGGTGTGAAAATTTTAAACCAGTTTAGAGAAAGACAAATTTTTTAAGGCTTTGCAATAAGCACACAAGTAAAATGAAAATGATTTTATAATACAAAATTGCGTTCTTTTCCATAAAAAAGGAAGTTATCAAACCTTTCAAATCTCCCCTTGAAAATGCAAAGACTAAAAAGTGAGAGAATTAAATTTCATTAAACTGGATTTAGCAATCTGCTGAGCCTTACACAAGAACCTTCTGTAACGGGAGATGAGGCTACAAGGGGTGAGAATGGGGATTGAGGGAGTTACTTGATAACACCACAAATGTTACCAGGCACAGCAAATGTAAGTGTGATAATTATCAATATAACCAACGTAACCAACCCAGTAGATACATTCATTTTATGTTTCTAAACTGAAGTTACTGTGTATAGTAACTTTTAACATTCATCTAATTCTCTCGTAACATAATACTGCTTTCTGCCCAAAACAAATTGTAACAGTATGTTTAGACTCAGGAATTAGGAAAAGAAGGAAAAGTTTTTCTGAAAATCTGACTTCGTAATTCACAAAAATAACTTTTAAAAAAGAACAACAGTATTATTTTATGTCCTTAAATTTTCAAAAAAGCAAAACATCATTATAAAAGCAAAAATTCATTTTTTCAAGTATGTCATTTCTAAATGCTAAGCATTTTGTGGTAAAAAGATTCTGATCAAAGGCATCAAAGCATAATTTTAATGTAGGTCCTCAGAGCAAAATTAACTTTAAAAAATAATATGTAAATATCTCCACCTGTCAGAGCCCAAGGCCTTGGCTCTCTCAGCTGACCCAACCCATGACTATACATACCTACGTGTTAGCCAAGGGTGGAGGAGAGGGTGGGGACCAAACACAGTTACTATAAAAGAGCAAGCTTTAGGAAAACAAGTTGAGTCAGATAATTAGTAGATCTGTTTTTACTTTTATTTGTATCTTGAATATCAAACATAGTGCCTGGCACATGGGAAATATTTAATAAGTGCTTTTTAATTTATTTTAAAACTTAAAACATTATGTATTGTTTATTTATTATAATTTCTTCTATTCTCAGGGGAAAATGCCCCAATAACTAATCTTAAATAGATTTCATTTGTGTTCTGCCAATAATATCCGGCTTATTTTGAATGGTCGTGCTATGCCACCACATTCATTCTTATCTTTCCCTAAAACATACTAAGGCCAGGGTTCTAAGATCTCACCCCCAGCTCCAAGATCGATTGTTCTGATCACTATTCTAGAGTCTAGAGAGAATTTTTTTACCCTATGACTATACTAGCTGTCTCAATCTGCAAATACATAATGAGATGAGCTCAGAATGAAGTAGAAGAAGAGACAATGCTGGACTGGCAGTGGGAAACTGATGAAGGTATTTTAGTGCCCCCAAGCTTGTCCCCAAAACAAAGCCTGCAGAAAAACGGCCTTTAGGGATCAACCAAGAAGTACCTAAGAGGCAAAAGATGGGAGAAGACCACAAGGTCATGCAATTAAGTAATTACAAAGGCAAAGTAATGCATAGGATGTCACTGAAGAAAAGGAATTAAAAAAAAAAAGGCTGCTTGAAGTTAGGCAGTGTAGTAGACAGAGAGTTAGGCCTAGAGTCAAAAGACGAGTTCAAATCCAAGCTCAGACAGTTGGCAGTTGAAGAACCCTGGCCAAGTCATTTAATCTCTGTCAATCTCAGTTTCCTCAACTGTAAAGTGTGGATCATAACAGCACCTATCTCACTGGGTTGTGTGAAGATCAAATGACATATCTGTAATGTGTTCACACACATTACACCTGGAAAGTGCTATAAAAATGTTAGCTATTAGTATTTTTTTAATATGGCAAGAACAAGGGATACCCAGTGAGTAGCCCATGTGCTTCAATGATATTTATTTGAGGGAAAGGGAAAACAAAGAAGGTTTAAGTTAGTACCTGGGATGGACTCCTCAAGGTTAACTTAGGGTGTTACAAGGCCAAGAATTAGATAGAATGGGCAAGCATGTATGGGTTCTGATCTGCGTTGCTGAATGGAGTACACAAATTGATGAGATGACAAATCAACTGGAATACTTCTACAAAAGCCACCTGAAGTTTCATGCTCATGTTTTGCAAAAATCAATGTTTCATTTTGTTTTAGTTTTTGGTAGGAGGAGAGGTGGGAACAAAAGAAGGGTGCTACAGAAAGTGGGGAAATGTGAGCTATATTTGAATTAATAATATGGCATATTTTTGTTCTAAAATTTCATTTAGTTTTTTATGAAATATACTTCCCAGAATATTTCAATGATTCCTTATCTAAATCTTTCTTCTACTCCATTCTCCCTCTTCCATTTCTTCTTTTCTCTGTGCTTTTTTCTTCTATTTCTCTATCCCCCACCTTAACTGGCCATAATAAAAAAGACAAGAATTTTTTTAAGTCAGATCACAAATTTAGAAATGTGAAGGAATTATAAGGGTCAGAGTCTGGTCACCTCCATTTTACAATGTGGAAATAGAGGTCCACATAAATGATATTACTTTCTCAAGTACCAGGACCACAGTCTCTGTGTAGCAGAAGTATGTATGTGATGAGAACTAGGGGTATAAATGAACAGTATTCCTGAGCCCTAAATCTCTCATGTAAAAGGGGGAGATTTTATTTTATTTAATAGGCAATCAGGTTTAAGTGATTTGTCCAGGGTCACACAGCTAGTAAGTGTCTGGGGCTGGATTAGACTCAGGTGCTCCTGACTACAGGGCCAGTCTCTATCCACTGGGCCACCTCACTACCCTAGGAAGAGCAAGAATTTTGAAAGTACCTAGGAACCAAGATTCCAGATCCTGAATAGAAAAAGTCCATTCAGAAAAGAGCTTTCTGGAGGAATGTCTCAAAGGTGATCACCAAATTCAAGAGTTAAGGCACTGTTGGCCTTTTAATGAAGACTTCTTCAATAACAAGTTTCTTAAGAACAGGAAGCCCAATATGGTCCCTGAAGTTATCTACTTATTTGTTTTTAGCAGGGGTGGGGTAGAGTGTGAGAGCAGCGTGGAAGACATCTAGGCCTTTTTACTTTCTTTTACAATTTCTGCTAATTCAAAGAAAGTGGAAACGCCCAGTGTTTCATAGACAGTCTCTATACTCTTTCCATTAATTCCATTTCCATTTCCAAGTCTAATACTCTTTCCATTTAATATCAAGCTAACCTGTCATAGCTGGCAGGGTCAGGAGCATATATATACTCAGGAGCATAGTACATGCTTGACCTTTATTCAATTCTCTCCCCAAAAGGATAGGGGCCCCATCTCCTGGGCAGATGACATGAAGACAGAAACAGATCATAGCGTAGGAAGTAAGTACCACAACCTCCCTGGTATTATTCCTAAATACCAACACGTAGATATACAAGAAGAACAGATCTAAGTAGCAACTGATAAGTCTCTGTTATCCAGCTATCCCCACACACCTTGCCTCAATCTTTCTGCAGAAACTCTCTTCAATGGAGAATATCACAGATAGTTCTCCAAAAGATACACCACCCTATTTTCCCCTGTCTGTTTCCCTTAAGTAACCTAGTTAAAACAGTCCTAGGCAGAAACGCTGAGGTAGTTAGTGGACCCACAGACCGGCATGCCAAATCCTTGCTAAACCTCAACTGTGTCTTGGACAGATGCCAGATATAAGGTCATTCAAACGAAATGCAGCATTTTAAAGTAGAGAGACAGAAGGTGGCTTTTCAAGAGAGTAGTGGATTCTATTGTCCAATAATATTGATCAGCAGCACATTTAAATATGAAATTTTTTTGTGTAGTCATTTCAATTGTGTCCAACTCTTTGTGATACCATTTGGGATTCCTTGAAAAGATACTGCAGTGGCTTACCATTTCCATTGTCTTTATGAGATGAAGAGGGTAAGGCAAACTAAGGTGAAGTGACTTGCCCAGGGTCACACCGCTAAAGAGTCTGAGACCATATCTGAACTCAGGTATTCCTGACTCCAAGCCCGGACTATCTACGGTGTCACCAAGCTGCCTAAGTAAGGAATAATTGTTATTATTTTCCATAGTGACTAATAAATAGATTCGAATATACATACTAATGCCCATAGAAGAAAAAACTCTTAAGATGAAATGGCTGAATAAATCATGGTATATATAGATATAGATATGTCCATATATGTGTGTATGTATGCATAAACATACATATACATTTGATCACATATAAGTATATATATGCACACAATATATAAATACCCATATAGAGATAAACATACACATATACACACATAGGTTTATGTGTGTTCATATGTGTTAACACACATGCTATGGAATAGGATTGTACTATAAGAAATAAAGAAATAGATATCTAAGACAAAGGAAAGATTTACAAGAAATGATGCAATGTAAAGCAAGCAGAACCAGAAAAACCACTTATGTCATAACATCAATATTATAAAAACAAATAATTGTGGAGACATTTTACAAACTGATGAGGAATGAAAAGAACAAAACCAGAAGAACTTAAACAATAACAACATAAAAAAACAAAACCCAGTAACTCTGAAAGCTGTAAGAACTACGATCATTACAAAAACCATTCATGTTCCCAGAGGACCAATGATGTGGATGGAATGATAGATATTTCCATGTATGGCCAATGGGCTTAATTATGAATATTTGTTAGAAAAAAACATTTATTTCACGTTTCTATTTTTCCCCCAAAGGGGTGGAGGATAGAAGGGAAAACAGTTTCTTTTTAAATATTATAGACCTTCAGATACAAGCCCTGTTACTATTAATTTTCCATAATTGTTTTACTCCACATAAAAGACTTTTCACAAAGTAGGAGTAATCTATAAAAGTCTGTAATGTAAAAACAAGGCACATTCATAAAACCTGAAAATAAGATGTTGCCTATATGTTAGAGAGATAACACAGCAGTAGATGCTGTAGCTGTAAATCAGAAAGACCTGGTTCAAGTTCTTCCCTCTGATACCTTCTACCTCTGCGATCACAGGCAAGTACATTAACAACCCTAGTCCAACCTCAGACACAGACTGTGTGACCTTGGGCAAGTCACTCGCCCAACTGCCTCCAAAACACAGTCTCTGAGTCTCATTTTTATCATTTGCAAAATATCTACTGCAAAAGCTTCAAATGAATGAGGTTAAAGTACTTTGCAAATATATATAAATAAAATATGATTCTATTTCAAGTTTTTTTTTCCTTCACAAATACAACTTATAAAAAAAAGAAAAATGTAGAGTGTAAAGAATGGACAAATTTAGGTTCAGAGAATGATTAGGATAGGAAGAAAAATAGGTCTTGGTTTTATATTCATCTATAGGGCTAGAGATGATACAATAACAAAATAATACATATGATATATATATATATATATATATATGATACATAAGCTTATCTCATTTTATTGCACTTTGTAAATATTGAGTTTTTTTATGAATTGGAGGTTTGTGACAAACCTGCCTTGAGTAAGGCTATTGGCACCATTTTTCTAATAGCGTATGCTCACATCATGTCTTTGTGCCACAATTTGGTAATTCTCACAATGTTTCCAACTTTTTCATTATTATTCTATCTGCCATGGCGATCAGTGGTCTTTGATGCTACTACTGTAACTGTTTTGGTCCCCATATAAGACAGCAAATTTAATCGATACATGGTGTTTGTAGAAGTTCTGAATGCTGCACTGACCAGCTGTTCCAGTCTCTGTCTCCTTGGGCCTTCCTATTCCCTGAAACACGGAAATTCTGGAATGAGGTCGATTAGTAACCTTATGATGGCCTTTAAGTATTCAAGAGAAAGGATGTATTGCAAGTCTTTTCGCTTTAAATCAAAAGTTAGAAATGATTAAACTTAGTGAGAAAGGCATGTCAAAAACCTAGATAGGCCAAAAGCTAAGCCACCACCCTGATCAGTCAGCATCCATCAACACCAAGGCAAGACCCTCCAACCAGCAAAAAAGATTAACACTCAGTGAAGGTTCTAATGATGGTTAGCATTTTTTAGCAATAAAATATTGTTTAATGAAGTTATGTATGTTGCTTTTTTTTGGTACATAGTAGACTATAGTATTGTACAAACTTAACTTTTGTATGTATTGGGAAACCAAAATATCTGTGTGAGTTGCTTTAGGACAATAAATGCTTTACTGTAATGCTCTGAAACCAAGCCTGCAGTATCTCCCAGGTATGCCTATAGATGAGGCATACGTGTGATGCAGAACATAACAACAGTAACACCTAACATTTATACAGTGCTTGCTATGTGGCAGGCACGTGCTAAGAACTTTGCAGCTATTTCATCTGATGCCCACAACGCTGGGACACAGACACTATTATTACCCCCCACTTAGGAAAACTGAGGGAAATGGAGAAGAAATGGCTTGACCAGGGTCACAAAGCTAATGAGTATCTGAGACCAGACTCAAAGTCCAGCACTCTATTCATGTGCCACTTAGCAGCAAGCACTCTTACGTACACAGAGGGGGCTGCTATCACAGCTTCTTTGATCTGCTTTTCCCAAAGGAAGGGCAACTTTTGAGAGGTCAACAATCTCCTTTAATCAAGCACATATATCATTCACTTAGTTCAGGAAATCAACAGACAGAGCTTTCAAACTGTCTGACATAAGCAATACATATATTACAAATCAACAGTCTGTCCAACTGTCTGACCATAGTTGCCAGAGAGGGAAGCATCAGCATTTGGATTTTCAAAGCCAGGGAGCTTCTTAGCTGCTTCCCAGAGTTTCCTCTGGAACACAAAGCTTCTTCCAAAACCTACGCCCCAAAGTAAAACCTCACCCTCAGAGTATTTATACCTTTTTTTTAGAGCCCGTGGGCACCCTGACCCTCGAGAACCAGTGCCTCATAAACAAAAAGGTGTGGGTCTTCCTATCACTCTTCCCTAATCAAATTCCCTGTAATGGACAGGCCCATTAATAGGTGGGGAAGAACTTTAATCGCATTAACAATACAAATACATACACTATTCCTAGTTAAAGAAACTTGTTTCTGTACTTGGCTCCTAGTAAAGGCTCTAGGTTGATAAAGACAAGATTCTAAAACAAAAACAGCAAAAGATCCTACCTTGCTTGCCCTTACCACCACCTAGCTGACACATCTGATATGAAATACTCTAGTGTATTTTGGAGGAGTCTACACTTTGAAGCTTCCTTCAAGTGCCATCTCCTACAAAAGACCTGTAGCTGTTAAGTATCTTCCCCCATTAGAATTACTTTGCATTTCCTTTTGCATGTATTTTGCATTTACTTGCTTTTTTTATACCCCTTCCTTCCTTCAATTTCTATAAGCTCTTTGAAGCCAAAGACTATTCCATTTTTATAACTGTATCCCTACCATGTAGCATAGTAGCAAGCACAAATAACTTAATACATGACCATTGAATGGAACTGAAATTCGTGACTAGGTGCATAAATTTCTTTTAGTTCCTAAACTTTGGTATGGCTAGAGGTATGGACAGTCAGTCTGGTTTCAGAAATATTTCCATCTGCCTTATCTTGGGCAAGGGACAAGGATTCCCCCCAAATACAAAAAGAAAAACAGAATCCTCAGAAAAGAAGGTTCTAAATCAAAGTGAGAATCAAAATGATGCCCGTCCCAGCAGAACCACTCCAACCATGAAAGGATGAGTCTGTGCTATCAACACTACAGGCTATAGAATACCTCAGCTTTTGAATGCTGAGTCAAAATGGGATAAAAGGGACTAGAAAGGACAAAAACACTTTATGAATGCTCAGAAACAAAACTTTCAACAAGGCAGCACAGCTGGAAACAAAAGAAAGCTTCAGGCAGGTCAACCCATAAAATGAATCTCAGGAATGAGATAAGCTCTAATCAAACAAAGGCCCCCAGAGGCCATGGCCCATAGAGCAAACAATGGCCAGCAGCAGCCTCTGCAAACAACCATAGTTACAAATCAAAGAACAAGTTCAGGCCACAAAAGATTCTTCAACCCCTCCTAAGCACAGAGAAAGTGATTAGACTCAGTGCCATTGTTTCCAAATTATGCAGCAGTGCTCACTAAAAAAGGTCCCTAGTTTGCAATACCATTAATTACAATAAATTTTTAAGCATGACACTTCTCTTTGTCTTCTAGAATAGGATTCTCTACTAATACTGAATAGGTTGGGTTGGCATTGATGACCCTAAAGGGCTAGCTTATGGTGCTACTTTTCCTTTCTGGACTTAATCCACATGTTTTTATCTCCTGACTTCTCTCCTGGGACAGAAATTGTGTCAATAGATTTTGCCAGGGGAGAGGGCAAAATCCCATGTGGGTAATATTAACTGCTCATGCGTCATATACATCCTTGTTCTTACATTCATTTCTTGTTCTCCCAAAAAAGGATTCAGCAGATGTTCACCAAAGTCATGGTAGGTACTGTGTTGAAAATGGTACTGCCTCCAACAGGCTGCTCTGACAACTGCTTTCTCTACAAACTACTGCCACCAAATACCATCCTTGAAGTTGTAAAGATAACTACTTAAGGGTGGTACAGAGGATAGAACACTGGCCCTGGAGTCAGGAGGACCTGAGTTCAAATCCAGTCTCAGACATTTGACACTTACTAGTGGTGTGACCCTGGGCAAGTCACTTAACCCTGACTGCCTCATTAAAAAAAAGATGCTAATCAAGTGTCACTGAAAACAGTGACAAACTGTGTCAGGAAGCTGTTGTGTGGCCTTAGGAAACTATATGTTCTTATAGCCAGGAGTAATGACTACATAGCAAGTAAAAACCAAATTATTAAAGGAGCAAACTTGACTATGAGGAAATTATAAAGAATATGGAGAAACCAGATGAGTTATAAAATGTATACTGAGGATATTCCATAGCTGGAGAACTAGAATAAGTTTAGATACAAGGTCAGCAGCAAAAAGAGAAGCCTTTTTGAACAGAATCTGCTTCTTAGGAGGCCAGCCAAATGATAAAAATGCAAATCCCAAGTTCAAACCCAATGCCTTAGGAGAACTGCCTTGTATGATTCTGGCTGCCAGCTTGCTTCCCAGACTTTGTTCCATAAGCTTTTCTTCCTGCTTCATGCTCTAGAACACAAGTAGCACAGCCAAAAATGCTACGTGCTTCTTATGTTACCTACCCACTAACCAGGTCCTGCTGGAGCATGTCCACCTTACCACTACTGTGCATCCCCTTCTTCCACATTCATGAAGCAGTGCCTCCAGAAAGAAAAGGAACAGAATAAGATGGAGCACCAGATATCCACACAGCATCTAACCAAGATACACTGCTAGTTTGGGGTTTAACCTTTCCATAAGTTAGGATTGTTTTTTAAATCTGTATTCTTTTATTTAAAAAAAAAAAAGATAAACTTTCTTCCTCAAGATGTTGTTGTTCATTTATTGTTCTCAAAGAGGACCATCTCAAGATGCTACCATAACTTTTCCTATCTTTACCTTTACAGCCATATATATGTAAATCCAATATTTCTTTAATTTCTTCATCTGATCATAAGCTATCATTCTAGGTGGCAAAAGACCCGGAATGGGGAAAACCTGAGATCAAATCTGGTCTCAGACTCTTATGGGCAACTCCCTTAACCACTGCCTGCCTCAGTTTCTTCAACTGTAAAATGGGGATAGTAATAACAGCCTCCACCTCACAGGATGTGGTAAGAATCCAATGAAACATCAATGATCAAGTTCTTAGCACAGAGCCTAGCTCATGATGAGCAGGGCATAAACAGTAATAGTTATTAGACCTTTCTCTTCGCTTGGACATGTTTAAGCTGTTATTTAACCTCACCAAGACCTGCCACTCAGGACTCTCCCAGGCTGTCATGCCCTACTATAGTTTCACTTTCCACCCTTCCCAGCCTTGACCACGGTTACCCAGTTCAACATTTCAGCGTTTCTTCCTCCCAAGGTCTTGTCTCCTTTTCCTCTCTGTGGGTCATGCCTCACCAAAGCCCAGTCCTGGATGACCCATCATCCACCTTCTCCACTCTTAGTCACCTGTTGATGAACGGAACTGGACAAAATTACTCAACATGGTGAGTGGTTCCACTGCAAATCTCTATTATCTAATCTCTCTAGGGTCTTCACTGAAGCAGCATGGCAATTCTTTTACTCCTTGGGAACTGATTCTCTACTGAATTCCCATTGAGAGCTATTCCACACCTTTCCTTCTCTCCTTAAATCTCACACAAACCTCTCCCCTGTCTTCTTATATGTACTGAAAAAAGTAAGATTGCTCACAACTTGAGCTCCCTCTTTTCTCCTATTCTAAATCTCAAAAGCTCTGGACAGGATTGCTCTATCCTCTCTTTTACTCCAGTTGAAGGGATGCTCCTTCTCACTAAGTCCCTTTCCTTGTAACCTTAACCTCATCCATCTCCTACAGCACTGTGACCCCATAACTGTCACAATGCTTCTTCCGTTTTTTAAACATATTCAACACCAAATATTGGTCATGCTGTGAAAGAAGAATCGGAACAAAGGGGGCAAATCACAAGAAAGAAAAAAAGAGAAAACTGTATGCTTCAATCTGCATTCAGACACTATAGTTCTTTCTCTGGATGTGAATAGCATTTTCCATCAAGAGTCTTTTGGAAATCTCTTAGATCTGTATGGCTATCAGTTGATCACTGTACAATGTTACCGTTACGGTACACAACGTTCTCCAGGTTCTGCTCACTTCCCTCAATATTAGTTCATGTAAGGTTTTTCTGAAATTCTCCTACTCATAATTTCTTATAGCACAAATAGTACTCCATAATATTCTATTACATTTATATATCACAACTTGTTCAGTTATTCCCCAATTGATGGGCATCTCCTCAAATTTTAATTTTTTTGCCATTACAAAAAGAGGTGCTATAAATATTTTTGTACATGTAAGTCCTTTTCCCTTTTTCAAGATCTTTTTGGCATTCAGACCTGGTATCAGTCTGCATTGAGAGTACAGACTAGTAGTGATATTGCTGGATTAAAGGGTTATACAGAGTTTTATAGCCCTTTAGGCATAGTTCCAAATTGCTCTCCAGAATGGCTTGGTCAGTTCACAACTCCACCAACAATGCACTACTCTTTCAGTTTTTCCCACATCTTCTCTCCAACATTTATGATTTTCCTTTTATGCCATGTTAACCAATCTGATAGGTGTGAGGTTGAACCTTACAATTGTTTTAATTTGCTTTTCTCTAAACAATAGTGACTTAGAGCATTTTTTAATATGACTATAGATAGCTTTAATTTCTTCATCTGAAAACTGCCTGTTTATACCCTTTGGCAATTTACTAATTAGGAAATGACTTGTATTCTTATAAATTTGATTCACATTTTAGAAATGAGTCCTTTATCAGAAACACTGGCAGTAAAAATTGTTTCCCAGCTTTCTGCTTTCCTTCTAATCTTGGTTGCATTGGCTTTGTTTGTCACAACTTTTCGATCAAGTCCAATGATCCTATCTACTTGCTGCTTCCTTGCTGCCTACAGACATGCCCAGATCTCCCCTATGCTTCAAAACAAAACAAAAACTCACCTGACCCTTCTAATATCATCATATGTCTGTCCTCTCTTTTCTAACCAAATTACTATAAAAAGCCTCAATTTCCTTTCCTCTTACTGACTTTTCAGCTTCTTACAATCTGGCTTCTTACCTCCTCACACAAATGAAAATAGCCTTTCCGTAGTTACTAATGACCTTGACATGACCCAATTTAAGGGTTTTTCTGAAACCCCAGCCTTCTTGACCTCACTGTAGCATTTTATACTGTTGACCATCATCTCCTGCATACTCATTGCTCTGGAAATTCACAATTCCACTCGAGTTGTTCTCCTCTGACCTATCTGGCCACACGTCTGTCTCTCCTCTAACTGCAGGGGTGCCATAGGGCTCTGTTCTGGGCCCTCTTCTATTCTCTCTCAGTGACATCATCAACTCCCAAGGGTTCAATTATCACTGCTATGCTGATTACTCCCAGATCTATATATCCTGCCATAATCTTTCTTCCTATACTCCAAACCTGCAGCAGCGATTGCTTTTTGAGCATTTCCAACCTAATTAATGTTCCATGGACCTCTCAAACTAGTAGAGCACCTAACTAATTCTCAGCTCCTTTCTTTGTCAAATGAGTATAAAGTGGCTTACCCAGGGTAACAAACTAGGCCACTGCTCTTTCCATTAAACAAAAGTCCAGCTTAAGCTAAGAGCCCATATCCAATAAATAAATGATGTGACACTAAAGATGACTGGCCTTAAAAAATTATTATGAATAACAACTCACTTAAGGGGACTGTTTCTGAACTTCTTTTTTAGGCTGTAATGCCTGGAACAATGCTTTGCACAAAGTAAATACTTTCTTTTTATCCACTTGCATCAAGATATGAACAGTTTCCCTCTATCAGTGAGCACTGACTTGAACAGAACGTTGTTCCTGTTCATTTCAACAAATGGTAAAACCAGATCCACAACATTCAGGAAGGAGTTGTTCCCAAATATCATCAGATATTTTGAATATTAGTGGTTTGCCCTTCAAACACCAAAATATTTTTTAATCATAACTATTTGGGATAAAAGTATGCCCAAAATGTGTTATATAGCCATAAAAAAGTCAAGTGACTTGCTCAAAGTAACACTGTTAGCGTAAGCTTTGAATGCTCTGGATAAGTTCTTTTACCTTAGCAGTGTACTTTTCAAGAATATACAAACTGACAATGAGGTTGACACACATTGCCAGAGCTAGCTCAGTGTCTGAGAGGCTCCAAAGGAAAGTTTGGAAGAGAAGAGGTATTAGGGCCATTGTGCTGACTTCACTGTTGTATGCTTGCAAAACATGGACAGTCTACCAGAGCCATGCCAGGAAACCGAATCACTTCCATTTGAACTGTCTTAGGAAGATTCTGAGGATCACCTGACAGGATTCTGAGGATCACCTGGCAGGATAAGATACCGGACACTGAGGCCCTTGCTCGAAATGAACTGCCAAGTATTCAAACTATGCTTCAGGGAGCGCAACTCCAATGGGCTAGCCATGTTGTTCGAATGCAAAATGTATGCTTGCCAAAAAGACTATTTTATGGAGAACTCGCATGAGGCAGACGATCACATGGTGGTCAAAAGAAGTGATACAAGGACACTGCCAAGGTCTCTCTCAAGAACTTTGGGATTGTGTGAAATGGGAGACGCTGGCACAGGACCACTCAGCATGGTGTGCCCACATCAGAAAAGGTGTTGTGCTCTATGAGCAAAGCAGAATTGAGACAGTACAAAGGAAATGTAGAATGTACAAATCTGGAGTAACCACCCCAAATGTTCACATGGACTATCTGTACCCTGTGGTAGAGCAATCCAAGCTCGTACTGGTCTCATCAGTCACAGTCGTACACACTGAAACTTCACTTTATCATAGTGATATCATTTTGGTCCTCTTAGAGAACAAAGAACAACCACCATACCATGCTGCTCCATGATGTACCCCATCCACTATGAGATTCAATACAGAAGTGCTGAAACTAGAATATGAGAAATTCAAAAAGGAAAAGAACACTAACTATAGGAGAAACATAAAAGGTTTGTTATTTTTCAGTCATGTCCAACTTTTTGTGACCTCATTTGGGGTTTTCTGGGCAAAGACACTGGAGGGGTTTGTCATTTCCTTCTCCTAGTTCACTTTACAGATGAGAAAACTAAGGCAAACAGGGATAAGTGACTTACCTTGAGTCACAAAGCTTCTAAGTGTCTGAGTCTGGATTTCAATTCAGGAAGATGACTCTTCCTGACTCCAGGTCTGGAACTATCCACTTGCTTCCACACATAAGAGGTAGGAGGAAAATTATGAAGGACAGAGCTAGGAGGAAAATTATGAAAGACAGAGCACCTGAGCTGGGCCTTGAAAGAAGGCAAGGATTTCAACAGGCAGAGATATGGGGAGATCATCACACTAGATGTGAGAGACAGCAAAGACAGATGAGAAACAGCAGCTCAGAATGAAGAACCAATTAGTCTAGATTTAACCCTAATAAAGAGTGCACATATTCAATAAAGCTGGAAGATGGTTTACAGTTAGATTGTAGAAGACGTTGAATGTCAAACTAAGGGACATTATTTTAAGCAGTGGGAGTCACTAAAGGGTTGGTTTATTTTTAATCAGAGGAGTGACATCATCAGATCTTTGCTTTAGGGATACAAGTGTAGTAGAGACAGGAAGTATGAATTACAGAGGAGAAAGTGGAAGCAAGGACATTAATTAGGAGATTATTAGAATAATCTAGTCAAGAAGAAAAGAGGGCCTAAGGCAGAGTGGTGGTATTGTAAGTGGGAAGAAGGGAGATAATGTGAGAAATACTTGAGAGTAGAATCAAAGACTCAGCCACTAACTGCATATGGGAGAATGGAGTTAAGAATTATCCCCAGGTGCCAAGGCAAGGAGAATAATGGCTCAACAGGAAAAATTAGAAAGTTAGGTAGGGAGGTGGATTTCTGTGGGAAGATGATGGACCTGTAATTTTGGTATTTTGGAGTAGCATCAGGCAGGCAGTTGAAAATGTAGGATGAGAACTCAGGATAGAAATCAGAGGGGGAGATTTTGATCTGAGAAGTAATCTGTACCAAGGAAATTTGGAAGAGAAGAGACTTAAAAAAGGAAAAGAATACGGTAAAAGAAAAGGACCACTGGCAAAGTCTTGGGAGACATCCATATTTATGGGATGTGGAGGCATATTAAAAATCTCTTTCTAAGTTTTTTTTTAAAAATACTAAGAAGTAATATTTCTTTGTTCTAAAAGCCCATTCCACAACTACAGGAAAAGTCCCTCGCAAAGGCTGATGGGTCAAGGTCAAAAAGGCTTTGTTAGGGTAATGGATTAAGGGTGGTACCCAACCTTTTAACAGAGAAATTCTCTGTCTTCCTAACTGTGAAGGGCTTTTAAATGCAAATAGGACCTTTTAGAGCCTAGAATGACAAGGAGCCCTAGGAATTTATTAAATTGGAGAAGGGGGCTGACATGATAAGATCAATTTCACAGCCCTGGAAGAGGAGGATGGATTGGGGTGGGGAGAGATTCAAGGCAGAGAGACCAAGTAGGAAGCTCTAAAACAGTCCAGGTGTGAGGTAATGAGGAGCCTGCATCTTGCGTGGTAGCAGTGCTAGAGCAGGGAAGGAGGTACATTCAAGGGATGCTGATGAAGTTATGAAATGACAGACCTTGGAAACAGGGCTAACAGATTAGATATGACGGAGGAGGGATGAAAGAAAAAACAAGCTGTCAATGTTACAAGCTGACACCTAGGTTACAAGCCTGGACATCTGGGAGGATTGGAGTAACCTCAATAGTAATAAGTAAGTTAGGGAGAAGGGAAGGTTGGAGGTGATGGGAGAGATACTCATTTTCATTTTGGACGTTGTGAGTTTAAGATGTATGAGACATCTCATTCAAGATATACACTAAACAGTTGGCAAGGTGGAACAAGACGTCAACAGGGCTATTTAAGTAGATTTGAGAATCATGAGCATAAAGACGGTAATTAAATCTATTGGAGCAGATGAGATCACCACATAAAATAATATAGAGGGAGAAGAGAATAAGAATCAGGGCAGAGCCTGGGAACACACACCCATAGTGGGTCTGTCAAAGGAGACTAGCAAACCGTCAGGTAGGAAAAAATCCAGAAGAGAGCAGGGCCCTGAAAACCTAGAAAGAACAAAGAGAAGAGGGTGGTCTACAGTATCAAAGGCTTCAGAGAAGTCAAGAAGGACAATAACTGAAATTTGTCAATTAAGAGATCATTTGAAATCTCCTTGGAGAGCACAGTTTCAGTTGAAATGAAGAGGTTGGAATCCAGACTGAGTAAAGACAAGGAAGAAAAAGTGGGGGAAGATATCTGAGTAGGATAACAAATCAAACAGAGGAGTATATATGGCAGTGAGGGTCGAGTTGAAATTACATAACATAAATCTGTGGTGGACCCAGTTAGCATGGTTTAATGATTTTCTCTGAGCTTACTCCATCCTTGGTGGCTCAGTGGGATTCCTGAAGCTAGGCACCAGAAAGGCATTATCATACATGATGAGGAGCTGAAGTCCAAACAGGGTAACAGGAGCGGAGGAACCTGTGGCCTCAAGGCCTTCTAGGTCCTTGGGTGAGGTCTTTTGACTGGAGTTGAAATGTTACAGAACAAATCCTTTTGTTAAGTGTATTTGTTCTGTGAAATTTGGCTTGTCTAAGGGTCACATAATTTGAAGACCTAGAAGACCACATGTGGCCTCTAGGCAACAGTTTCCCTACCCCTAGAGTACAACCACCATTACGGAGACCTACACCACTTAGTACCTTCCTTCATTTGAGTTTCTTTCCATCCATATTTACCACCTAATCAAGACAGTGGTGGCTACTGTCTACCAACCTCTAGGAACTTTCTTTCCCCAGTAAATTCAGTACGTACACCACTGTAAACAAAGCTGTGTTTGACTGGTGTAAATAGTTTCAGTGATAGCCACTTCTGTTCAATCTAGACCCCAACAGAGGCCTGGCACCCTAAGGAATAACCTCTCTAGACTTCAGCTTTCTCATCTATAAAATGAGAGGCAAGATTAGAGGACCTTTAGTATTGCCTTACATGGAAATCCTATAATCCTACTGTCTGCCCAGTACAGAGAGTACTTTGAAGTATTATTTCTTCTTACATGAAATATTAAACTTCTATTAATGCAGTGTAATCTCACTTTCAAATTATAGTTATGGTTACTATTATCTCCATCAGCTCTTACATACACTGTTATGAACAGCAAGCTTGAAGTACACTTAAATCCCTATTTCCCATATCAAAAACAAGTTCTGTTCATTTGGTGCTCATCCATTTTTTTCCAATCTAAGAGCAAAATTTGATATTTATTCCATTTCTGGCTGCTGAGATCATTCATAATCATGTCATTTATCAAAAGTTGTGATCCCTCTAAACACTGCCTTCAATGTTTCTAATGTCACTGATTAAAAAGCAAACAAATAACTGAATAGGACAAATTCATGGATAGAATCCTGCAGCACTCCCACAGAAACTTCCCTCCAGGCTGTCAAGACATTAGTCTACATCCTTGGCTCTAACAGTACCACATAACAATATTATCATTCAGTCCACAATTTACCATTTATTTATTTTTGTATATCTTGTTTCCCCAAAACAGAATATAAGCTCCTTCAAGTCAGGGACTACTTTTTTTGTCTTTGTGTTCCCCAGCATCTAAGAGAGTGCTTAGGAGCATAAGTGCTTAATGAACGCTTGTAAATAAATTATTCTTTGATAGGAAAAGACTAAAGAAATAAGTATTTGCATGCTCCTTTAAGGTCTGCAAAGTGCTTTTTTAAATAGGGCATCTCATTTGATGCTCACAACAACACAGGGAGAGCCTATTATCTCCATTTTACCATTGAGGCTGAGATGATCACATTAGTAAATGTCTGAAGTATCATTTGAAACTAGGTTTCCTGACCACAGGCTAACTCTGGTTGTCAAGGGTACCTGTCTCCGGGTACTGGGAACTAAAACAGGACTGACAAATGGAAGGAAATTTTCTAGACTAGAGTGGGAGGAATGAATGTCAGATGGCTTAGACCAAACTTCAGGCTCTAATCAGGCATTTGGGGCACTTGGGGGAAGGCGTCTTTGGGGAGGGAGCAGGGAATGGGGCAGTGACTACTTCCTACATCAGAGAAGGGAAGGAAGGGATCAAGGAAAAGAATTTGAAGCCTCCCCATCCTGATTTCCTCCAGGACAGAAGAGTGAGGGGAGGGCCCCATTCCACAAAGTTCTAAGTAGAGTTCTAACCCTATTACTGCTAAGACTGAAATTCTGTTGGGGAGGTGAGTGAGAAAGAAGGAGGATTTCCATTTCTTCTTTGAGGGCTGAAACACTTGGCCTCTACTCTAAAAAAGCAGAAAAGAAGGGAGATATCTCAACAAGACACAAACTCTATGAGGACTGTGTAAACGAACATTACCTTCTCTAGTGTTCCAACCCCCATCCACCGTAAACATTTTAGCTGCACACATCCACATGTTCATAAAAGAACAAAAAAGTGATTTTGTTCTCAAACCAAGAGAGCCCAATTTCTGCAATTTTAAAAGCTTTGATAAATGCAGACCATTATCCTTGGCCTCAGCATTCCCTAGTAAGCGAGAAAACAAACGTAGCAGCCGGTGGAAGTCACCCAAGCAACAAAACGGTTATGGAAATAATCTAAGCAAAAGAACTTATTCTTTTTTGAAAGATTTAGTAACAGTCTTTCCCATCATTTTAAATGTCCCTGTTGTTGTCCTTCTTGAAATTCAGTCATTTTCAAGTTTCCAAAATTTTGTATTTTTTTCTCAATTTCAAAACTGTACCTGTTTTCATTAGCATCCTTAAAGAGAGAGGGAGAGGGAGAATCAAGGGTCTACTATGTTCCAGGTACTATGCTAAGCACTTGACAAAAATTCTCATTTGATCTTCACACCAATCCCAGAGTTAGCTATTATTTATTATCCCCATTATAGAACTGAGGAAACTGAGGCAGATGGAGATTTATGTGATTTGCTTAACTGCTATGATTATTAATTATTATTGCTCAACGTCACAGACCAATTAAGTGTCCAAGGCCAGATTTTAATTCAGGTCATCCTGACTCCAGGTCTTAGAAGTCTAACTACCATGATGCCCAGCTATACTTAAAGATATGATAAAATGAATAAAGAAATGCTGGAGCAGAATGGCACATTATTTTGACGTCTATAAATTTTATGAGAATTCCAAATGCATCACAAACATAAACTTCGAGGGCAGCAGTATAATATGGGTATTTTGATGCAGGTAGATAAAAAACAAAGGAAAAAACATAAAGCCAACACTTCGGACTCATGCAAAACATTTAAACACAAGATGAGTGATTTTGCTAACCACAAAAATTGCTAATGGAAATTTCTTTAAGAGAGACATTTATAATGTTCCCTGGCAATTCTTGGTTCAAATCACAGATAACCAGAACAGCTGCCAGTCACACAATTTATTTTCAAGTCTGAAAAGTGCTTTTCAGACATCCCCTGCAAGAACAGTAACAAAAATTATTAGCATTTCTACAGTTCCTACTTGAGCTAGACACTGCACTTCACAATTACCTTCCCATTTGATCTCCTAGACAACATGGCAAGGAAGCTGTTTTTTAATTCCCATTTTATAGCTGAGGAGACTGAGGCAAACAGAGTTTAAATGCCCAGGGTTACACAGCTAGATTGTATCTGAGGTCAAATTTGAACTCAGGTGATCCGGACTCCAGGTCTAACATTCTATCCACTGCTCTACCTAGTTGTGTCACCATAATTCTGTGAGGTAGGGGCCTCAGTGGAAAGTCATAGGAAGAAAAAAATCCAATGTCTTTTGTTTTTTTAGAAAAGGGCAATAGACTGGTGAGTCTGAAAGTTTCGAGAATTTAATAGCTTTGAGACATTCAATGAAATCATATAACCTCTTGTTCTTCACTTGCAAAATTATGGTGATATTCACCTTTTCCTACCTCATAGAGTTATTATTAAATATAGTACTATTAATTATCTTATGAGTAATTTGTCACCTACATTGGCAATCCACATTGTTGACATAAACTTTTTTGCAGAGCGAAGGAGGAACATGAGCTACAAAATAGTTCACCATAGTCCCCGCAAAGTAGGTAGTACAGGTATGATTCCTATTATAAAATTAGTCCCATTTTATAGATAGGAAAACTGAAATCAGAAAGTTTAAATTCTTTGCTCACAGTAAATATCTAAGAATAATAAGCCTTACAACTCTGGTCCTTTGATTCTAAGTCACAGGGCCTAGGTGTAGAAGGCTCTTCAGAGATAATTCTAGCTAACTCCTTTTACAAATAAGTTCAGGGAAGTTAAGTGATTTTGTCAAAAAAAATCATAAAGGCACTAAATTTTAATCCACATCTTCTTTCTCAAAATTCAGTATTCTTTCCAGGATGTCATAAATATCAGACACATTTTAACAATCTGTGGGTTCATTTACAATCCATTCAGTTCTTAAATTCCTCTGGAAATAATTTTCAATTGGTGTGTAAATTCCGCCTCAGGCACTTAGAGCTGTGTGGTGGTAGGAAAATTCCTTTCACCTCTCAGAGGCCCAAACTCATCTGTAAAATGGGCAAAATATCTGTACAATTTTAACCTCACTGGGCTGTGGAAAGTTCTTTAGTAAATCTCAAAATACTGTAAAAGATGGCAGGGACAAATCTTAGGTCATAAACTTCCAAAAAGAAAGTGTTACAGTTCTTGCTGTGGGAATGTAAATATTAATAAAATACTTATACAATGTAGCAACATTCATTATGTTTCATCCTACGCCCCTGAGATCGAAGCAAACTAACTGAAAACAGCACTAGACCCGGAGTAAGAATATCTTGGACTGCTCCTAGCAGTACTCTGAACCAAACTGCTTAACCTCTATGAGGCTCACTGTCCTCATACATAAAATGATTGTAAAACTGGCACTACATTATTAGAGTCCTCCAAGGATATCCTCTAAGTAAAAGACTTTGTAATTCTAA
This sequence comes from Potorous gilbertii, assembly GCA_028658325.1. Taxonomy (NCBI): domain Eukaryota; kingdom Metazoa; phylum Chordata; class Mammalia; order Diprotodontia; family Potoroidae; genus Potorous; species Potorous gilbertii. The sequence goes on from CM053773.1 coordinate 29,504,017, forward strand.
AGTATCCCATAAACGTAGTTAATGATACAATTAAACTGTTGATCCAGCCACCTTTCTGGGTGTTCAACCCGTCTACCAATTAATCTGGGGGGAGAGGGAAGCATCCTGTATTCTGGATAAAGACTCCCGCTTCTCTCTGATTCTCATTCTATCAATAAATATGGGGAGAGTAAATACGGTACATTATCAAGTGCTACGAGTGGGAGGGGAAGTATAGAGGACAGAATAATGAGATTTCATAAATGGGATCATGATGACATACACTCCCAAGGTCATTTACTTCACTCCAGAAACTTTGTAACATTTTCTACCATAGTTAAAAAAGTGAAAGAGAAGTGAGGTGATGTAAGGTTAACGTGACTCCACGGTTCCAATTATCAATCAATAGGTCTCAGAAGAATCTAAAACTATTCAGCAAAGGACACTAACCTCAGGCTGGAGATGACAGGGCAGGGCAATGCCCCTACAGCACTCCCAGGGCAGGGGTCTGGAAATGAATGCCTCTCGTTTCAGAGCTTTTATGGAAGACTTTGTGCTCAACGTGTATTCTAAGGTTATCCAAACGCAAGCAAGCAAGCGAGCTGGTATTCTGGGCTTGTTTAAGAGGGAAAAAAAAGGACTGCACGGCAGGCAGCCGCGGGCACAGCCTGGGCACTCACCTGCACGTTGGGGAAGGCGGTTTTCAGCAGATAGAACATTTTGCGGTTGGACAGCACGTCCCCGCTGGTCATCTTCTCCTCGGCCCCTTCCCGGGTTTTCCCTTTGGCCTTCTCGTTGAGGGCATTGCTCTCCCGGACCCTCTTCACCTCCTCCCCTCCCCGGACCGCGGCCAGGACGGACACGGCCAGCAGCTCGCGGAGGTCCACCGTGCCCCCGTCGGCCTGAGAGCCCGGAGCGTCGGGACCGCCGCCCCGGTCTCCCCCCAAGACGAAGAGGGCGAAGCGGCCGGCCAGGAAGCCCGAGTAGAGATGGTAGAGCACGCCCAGCCCGAGCAGACAGAAGACGGCCACGCCGAGCGGGGAGAGGCGAATGCCCATGGGGGCCATGGTGACCGCCCCGGTGCCTCCCTAACGCGGCCGGAGCGAGGACACGATCAGCAGCGCGGCATCGCGCCCGGCCCCGAGCAGCCGCAGCCGCAGCCCCCCGCGGGGGGTCCCAGGGTCCCGGCGGGGGGTCCCTTCCCGCTCCCCGACCCGCCGCGGTCCGGGCACAAGAACGGGCAGCCCCTTCCTTCCCCCCGCTCCACGCGGCCCAGCCGGCTATGGGCGTCGGCAGGCGCTGCGGCCTCTCCGGCCTCGGGGGCCCATCCCAGGGCTCAGCCACCCGCCCGGGAGCAGGAAGGGGGTGCAGCCCGGTCCGGCTCCCACCGCCCGGCAGGCTCTTTCCCTTCCACGTTAGCCAACGGCGGAGAGGGGTGAAAGGGGAGGAGGGGTGCGTATCCGGGTTACGCGCGGGAGGTGGGCGCAGCGGGCGGAGCTGGCAAACGTGCGGGGCGGGGTTTGGGACGGGGGTGTGGCGTGCCTGCCCAGCCCTCTGGTGCCCGGAGCCCGGAGCGAGGGATCGGCCCATGCGCAGAGCTGGGAGCTGGGGGGGCCGGAGTTGGGGATCCGTCGTCGCCCTTCTGGCAGGGATATGTATGCTGGAGCTTTGCTTAACCATCCTCCCCTTCCAAGTAAAATAAAAGAAACAAGGTTCGCGACCTAAATCGCGATGTCCCGTTGGCAGATAACTAGGGTCTGTGATGAAGGGGAGGGCTGCCAGGCTTCCCGGGCTGGAGCTCCAGCTGGAGGGAGAAGGCTTTTCCATTGCCACCTCTGAGATCGGGGGTGAAAAGGTCTTGGAGAGATCTTCTGTCCTCGAACCCAACTGACTTGCCTTGCAGACATGGAGGAACTGCAATCAGTTATTTCAAAATCAGGATAAACCTTTCAGAGGCACCGAAGGCATACAGTAAATCCCTAGCTGCACTAGACCAGGCCTATTATTAGCCTTAAGAGATAAGCTCCAGTCTTGATTAGCCAGGATATCCAATAATGAATGTTCCTATAACAAAGCCTGCAAAATTCATCTTACTTGATTCTTAAGGGCTCACGGATAGTATTTACAGGTAGACTTCTTCACCACGTTCATTACTGGATTGTTACCTTACTCAACTCTTTACTATCAAATTATAAAGACTATTTGATTCTAACACTGGATTTTAAATACTTTGGGAGCCAGGCAAACTGACTTTCTTTCTTCTTTGTATTCCTTAATGCCTAACACAATGCTTTATATATAGTTCAAAGATCACATGAGTATGTGATCTCCCTGACATGGGAGTCACTCTCAGTAATGCAAATTTTAAACAATTCCTGCCTGCCCATCCTGAGAAACTCTTGCTTTGTCCATACATATTATGTTCATTTAGGCTCAAGGATGTTAAAAGACTTGCCCAAGGTCACATGGGTAGCAAGCATTAAAGGTCAGTCAAGAAAGACGTTTGGCATGTCCAGGTGACATCCACACAGAAGACTCTGAGGTCCTGGTTCTGGAAGACTGGAGGTTGGAGCATGCATGGACAAGTTCTTTATTGGCCCAGTTGGTTGGATGCAACCTTTTCCATTGGTTAACTAGAAAAAAAAAACTATCATCTTTAAACAGCAGGACTCAGAAACTCAGGTGGTTTTTCCTGTATTCTTGTCTGAGGGTGAACTCCACTCACATCATTTGGGCTAAGTGACTCCCTGAATCAGGGCTGGAACCTGTTCTAATGGCATAGAGTGAAGTGTCTGATCCTGGAGCTCAGGATTTGGGAATCTGGGATTATAGATTGAGTTTCAAACTTAATGGAGAAAATTCTATGTAGGAGGAACTAAACTAACCTATAAGCCTAATGCCTTCCCCAGAGACTTAAGGTTTTGTATCTGTGTGCATGTGTGTGCATATTTGGGAGGATGGGGGGAAGGGGAATCATGTTTCCAAAATATTGAAGGGAAAATCTGTATGTTTGTTGTTGCTATATATTTGAAGCAAACATCTAGTCCTAAAGGCTGATCTGATGGTTAAATGGAAAACGGTGTGAGGCCCTGAATCTCATAAAATGACAGGAACACAATTGGAAAGGAGCTCAAGCTGATGGTGGAGAAGAAAGATTCCCCAAACTCCTGAGGATACTGAAGAAGTCTTGGAGAGTGAAGCTAGAGTTAAACCCGTGTTAGACATATAAAAAGTGCGTAATAAATGTTTGTTGAAACTGTTTGGAAAACAGGAAACATAAGTGGAACCTACACACTGAATGGTTAACAACACAGGGCAGTGTAAGCTGGGCCTGGAATGGCACAGCCTCTCCTTGAGTTGTAGATGTCTCCAAAATCGGCATAGTATTAAGGAGATAACGATATGCAAGGACTTGTTGATTTCCCAGTGTACATTTTGTAATTAGCTACAAAATAAATAGTGCTGATGGTGAAATACAAACAGAAATCAGATACGAGGGAGCAGTCCCCATAGTGTTGACATCATCAGATCTTTGGAAACTGCCACTGTCCTTCATGTCAACTGGTGGGGAGGAAACTTTGCAACCAAGTATGCCTGATTTTTAAGGAGTTCTTAATGAAAAGGTCAGAGAGTAAGGATGGTTCCACACTTCAGGGAGCTATAAAGCCATGAAGATAATTTGAAATATGAAGCATTCTTTGCTACTGAACCATCCCAAATTATATGTAGCATGAGAGCAACAAAAAGGCTTGCTGAATAGTAATCATAAAGAGAAATGTTAAGCCATTAGTGGAAAGTCTGCCCGGGGTTTAAAAAAAGGAAAGTGAATACTGTACTCCATTAATAATGAAAAAGAAGATAGAGTCACACTAGCTTCAGCAGTGTAAGAAGGACTAGTAAGGCAAAACAGATAAAACTGTTAAAAAAAAACCCAACACATACTTATCATAGCATTCTACTAGAAAAAGAAACATGAAAGAATTAGGGGGAATAAAAGAGTGTAAATAAAATACAAAGATTTTTAAAAGTAGCTTCAGAGAAGGTCTGTATATTAAAGGAGAATTAGAAGAATTAAAGACCAAACTGTGTTTGAATCCAATCCACAAGGATTCACTAAATTCAGACTATATGAAAGGCACTGTACTGAAGAAATGTAATTTTTTTAATTTAAAAAAAATGTTAACTACATCCTGGCACATACTAAACACTTAATAAATGTGTATTGTTTTGATGTTGCCATAAATAATGTATGCAAGGAAACATCAATGAATTGATACCATCTGAGACAATTTGGAACTTTCATAAGACCTGTACATAAATATAATAACTGAAGAACTTGTTTTACAGAACATGTTGAAAACCTTGAAAACGACTGGTCTTAAGTAAAGGCATCAAAAACAATTAGGTTTACAAATTTAAAGTAATTTGATCAATAAAGAATAACTTTTCAACCACATAGCCAAGAAAGGCAAAGACCTTATTTTGTCGTTGTCTACTTCTCACAATGACCACATTAGACACTTAGGCCCCCAGGGGAAAGCCAAGTGAGAATAGGGGAGGAGGAAAAACCTTTCCCTTTCCCAGTGTGATCCTAAATCCTGAATAGGTGATGGGATCTCTCCTTCTTCCCACCATTGTCCAATCTCCTTCCTCATTTCTGGCTGGACATTAACTCTCACCCTCACCCAAACGGAGGAGAACCCTCTCCTGTTATTTTTCTCTAATAGTGGATGGTGGGGCCCTTCTAGACCTCAGCCTGTTGCAGAGTATCTATGGTTACTTACAACACTTGAATTAGCTAAGAGTCACCAGCTACAATCCTTCGGGTAAGAAGGAAGTCCTCTAGATTTTGCCATCTACCCATCTACTAGTATTACCTAAGGTCCTCTAGCCATATCATCTTCCTTGCAGCTATGCCCTCCAAACAAATCTATGAGAAGTAGTATCTGACCTGCCATGGATGTCCCAAAAGTCTTGGTACAGTTTAAGCTTTAAGACTTTTCGAACACCCTGCATGGATTTCTCTTCCAATTAGAATGACAACTTTTTGAGAGTAGGTATTATCTCAGTTTTCTGTCTGTACCCCCAGTGCTTTAGCACAGTGTTTAGCACATCAATGGCATTTAATAAATGCTTTTTCATTCATTCATTCATTATGTAACAGCAAGGCCCTTGGCATACCCAGAAGGGCCTGCTGTACAAGTTCTTAGATCTGCTTTTCTAAAAGGAAAGCAACTTTTGGGGGTCAACAATCTTCTTTAATTACATTCACCAACGGAGAAAATACAAGCAGAGAAATAAAGACCAACAGGGAAGGCTTTCAACTGTCTGACCGTAAGCAATACATACATCACAGATCAATAGACATATCCAACAGTCTGACCATAACATACATATATAGTTACCAGAGGGAAAAGCAGCAACATCTGGGTTTTCAAACAGGAGGGAGAGGTGGGGAGGGAAAGAATGCTTTAGCAGCTACCTCGAGTCTTATCTGGTATACTAACCTAATTCCAAAAAATAGGCCCCAAAGTAAAACCTAAAGTAAAAAAAAAAAAAGGTATTTATACACTTCTCAGAGCTGGAGGGCGCAGTCCTCTCATCCAGTGCCTTATTAAAAATTAACAAAAGGTATTGAGGCCTATTAATGGGTGGGGAAGAGCTTTAACTATTCCCCCTCCCACCATTAACCTTACATTAACATTACACAACATGACCTATGAATATTCAAAAACAAACCATTTTTTCCCCAAAGTGTCAATATTTTTTCATGGACTCATTTGGAACTTTTTTCATTTTTATTTCTTTTTTTTTGTTGGACAGTTAAAAAGAGTAAGACATAAATATATAGAATAAATAGAATTGGCATAAGTTCATGAAACAAATAGCAGAAGTTAGCTTAGAAGTATCATCCTCTACAAAATGCGTAAAGCCATTCACTGCCAATCAGGCAAAAGTCATTGGCCCTTACAAGTTTCTTAAGAATAACCAAGAATGATGGCTATCAGAGGCTGGAGAGGTTGGATTGAACAGAATTCTAGGTCCCCAGAGGCATAGAAGTAACTACAGTGAATAATTAGAACTTTGTTCTTGCGTGTCAACATATGGTGATATGCTTCCTTTCTATGGAAGTCTTCCAGGCTAATGTCCTTTGCCTTTTGTGGTCTATTCCAGGCCAGAGTAATATTTGAGCACTCAGCTATCTCTGGGTGGCACTCTCAGGTTCTAGCCTTCATAGTACCCCTTTCAGTGGTCCATTTACTCATATTTACCACCCCTCCATCATCCTCTAGAGGTCAGGATAGTTGAGTCAAACACACAACAGTAATATTGTCTCCCACAATGCCCTTCCAAGTTTGAGGAACCATGCTAAATATTTCATCAGGAGTTCATAGCATCAGAAGAAATGCTAAAGATGTCTTGGCTGGCACAGTATACTTAGACCTTACTGGACCCCTGATGAGTTTTCCCTAATGAGATTATTATGATTTTTTTAACAACTTATTTGATATTGTAACTATAAGGATAGAACAGGACTCCAAAATGGAGTCATTTACGCTAAGTGATCCTACTACCCATAAAAGATAGAAGCAATAACATACAGTTTATACTTTTCCACATTCCTGATGCGTTCTGATCCTGTGTCTAGTAGTTAATGATTTCAGTTTCTCATTGGATAAGACTTCAAACCTACTATAGTAACTTGTAATCCACTCTTTTCCTTCTACCTCAGGTGGCCAACTTAAACCCTCACACAATTTCTAAGCCCTATACAGAAACTTTCCCCACCTGAGCATGGTACAGATAAGTAACCTCCCTACCACATCTGGTTTGGATTAGGAATACCCCTTCCCACATCTGTCATCAATTAAGTGTTCTCAACCAAGTCCATTTTTGGAGTATTAAACTTCCCTGCTCAGACCCCTACTTCCCCTCTGCTGTTCCCACCATCTTTGTAGTGGTCGCCACATCCATTGAGCTAGGTTTCTTTGCATCACATCCATGGGTCAAGACTCTCTTTGTGTCTGTATTGCCCTATTGTGTGTTTTCTTTGTTTTGTTATCCCTGCTTGCGGTGACACATTATAGTAAAGCTCATATTTGTAGCAACTTCCCAAGTACCAATTTTCTGTGAAGTCCCCAAACCAGGTCTTTGTTTTAACCTTACCTGTGAAGTCAAATAAAGCATAGAGCCAGGTTCTTACCTTTGTGCTTTCCTTCAAAGCCCCTCCAGTAATGGTGAGCTAGGTTGTCTGCTGACAGGGCAATCCTGGAATTTCCCCTTAAAATATCCCCCTACAAAGCTGACAGTAAAAGCAATTTAGAATTATTTGAAGGAAATGAATGACTTGACCATATCCTTTGACCCAGAGACCTCCGTGCTAGGTATATACTGGGAGTAAATAAAAGGTAGGGAAGGAAAGGGGGGACACATATACCAATATGTATATCAGTTTTTGTAATAGCAAAGAACTAGAAACAAAGTAAATGCCCATTTATTGGTGAACAGTTAAGCAAGTTGTGGTGCACAGATGCGATGAAACATTTTTGCTCCACAAAAAATGATAAAAAGTACAAGGAGTTAAGGAAGACAGAAGGATTAACACAAAGGGAAGTCAAGAAGAACCAGGAAAACCAATATATGTAATGGCTACAAAGTGAATGAAAGCAACAAAAACAAAAGTAGAAATAATGCTAACCCAGCTTGGTGCAGAAGAAGAGGTAAAAATTTATTTCCTTATTTTCTTTGTAGAGGTGGAGGACTATGAAAGTAGAAGAAAGAACAAACCATTGGACTTGATTAAAATATTGGTTAGTTTTGCGATTTTTTTTTTCTTTTCTTTCTTTTTTTAAAAAAATAAAATATACCTACCTGGGTGGGGAAGGGTAAGGTACATATTAGGAAAGAAAGGCAATGTAAAATCAAAAGACATCAATGTATTTTAAAGTGCTTGTTGACTGATTAATAACTGCAAAAATTTGGGGAAATCTAGATAGTCATTTATAATAACAGTAGCACTTACTACGTGCCCGTCATTGTATGAAGCACTTTATCATCTCACCTGATCTTCACCACAACTCTGCCTAATGAAGGCAAACAAATGTTAAATAAGTGTCCTAGGATCACATAGCTAGTAAATATCTGAGGCTAGATTTGAACTCAGGTCTTCCTGATTCCAAGCAGAGTGCACTATTCACCATATTGCTTACCTGCCTACGTTACTGAGGGGAAGTTCTGCATCAGCTACTAGGTTAGACTGCATAACTTCTAGGTTCCCTTCTAATTCTATTGCTCCATGTTTTAGGGAATAGTTCCATCATAAGGTTACAGAATCAGATCTGAGAAAAACATTTACTTTGTAGCTCTTATGAGCTCTGAGTCATTGAAATAACACCTACTACCACTGACGTTACATAATTGGGAGTCACACCCCAGCTTGACTTCTTCATGTTACTTTGGCCAAATCACTTTACCTTTCTGGTCCTTCGTTTTTTATATGTAAAATAAAAAGATCATACTAAATCATCTGTAAGTGCAGTTTCTTCTCTAAATTCTATGATTAACTTCTTAGTTCATTTAAGAGTGTGAGATATGTTTTCCCAGTTAACTCACTGGTTAGATAATTCTTTAGGGCTTTTTTTAAGGTTTCAATACAAAATTATGTTAACAATACAAATATTTCTACTTTAAAATGTCAGAACTTCTGTATCCCAAAGAGATCATAAAAACAGGAAAATGACCCACTTGTAGGAAAATATTTATAGAAGCTCTTTTTGTTGTGGCTAAGAATTGGAAACTGAGGGGACACCCATCAACTGGGGAATGGCTGAACAAGTTGTGGTATATGAATGTAATGGAATACTATTGTGCTGTAAGAAATGATGAGTAGACAGACTTCCAAAAGATTTATATGAACTGATGCTGAGTGAAATGAGCTGAACCACAAGAACATTGTACACAATAATAGCCACATTGTGCAATGACTGACATTGATAGACTTAGCTCTTCTCAGCAATGCAAGGACGTAAGACAACTCCAAAAGACTCACAATGGAAAATGCTATCTGCATCCAGAGAAAGAACTCTGGAGTCTGAATGCAGATGGAAGCATACTATTTGCTCTCCTTTTGTTGTTTGTTTTACTTCTTCTTTCTCCTGATTCCTCCCATTGGTTCTAATTCTTCTTTACATCATGACTAATGTGAAAATATGTTTAATATGAGTGTATAAGTAGAATTTCTATCAGATTGCATACCATCTTGGAGAGGGGGAAGGAAAAAGGGGAGAAAATCTTATGGAAGTGAATATTGAAAGCTAAAAACAAATTATTTTTAAAAATGAGTAAATTGGAAATAATCAAAAGATCATAAGCTTTAGAATAAAGGGGAATGAGATATTTTAGCCTAATGAATCCAATCTCTACATTAGTTCAAACTATTCAACATGCTTTTTCTTCCTTACCTTGCATGAGGAAATTTTCAAAATGATATACAAGATTCCTGTTTCTATTTTGTAGAGTGTTTTGCTTCAGTTGGGCAGACTTTCCCTTTCTTTTTATAAAGTATTTGTTTGTCTTGAAGGTATATTTTACAAATTTTCCTGAAGGTATTATTTAACAACATTTAACAACGTATGAAATTGTTATTAATTACAAAAATAAATAAAATGTCAGACCTTTCACCAAATGATCCTATTTCCTACCATAAACAAAACCTACATCTCTCATGTTACCAATTTTCCATCCACTTATCAACTGATAAAAAAATCTGAATTTTATTGCTGTATAATGGTACAAAAATGAAAACTTAACACTATCTGTTCAATTATTATAAAAATTTAAATTGTAGTAGCCTATCATGACACATTTTGTAATCTTAAAAATGTCAATTTATTATGGGTAAAAACCTCTCCAAAAAGTTATAACTACTTTCACTGAAACCTAAGATAATAATAGATTATTTACACAAATTGGTTATTGTCATGTGATTTTCCAAGGGTTATTCTTATAACCATTCTGTACAACAGGTAGTGAAAAAATTTTCCCCTGTTATACAGAGGAGAAAAATGAGACTCAGAAAAAATAAGTCATTTGATCAAGATCACACTAGTTTATATCAGGGCTAAGATTTGGATTCAAGTCTTCTGAATTCAAGTTTATTGGTCTTAACACTTCACCACCCTAAGCTATAAAGGAACTCTCCTGCACTCCCAGCCCAAACACCAGGATTACAAAGTACCTCTACTCTGCTTCTATTCTCACACTTTGAAAGTGCGACCACTGAAAATAACAGAGGTTGTATAGAAAACCAAGTTCAATTTTATGAAATAAAAAAATCTTCAAAGTCTTAAAGTATTTGTAGATTTTAAGCCAAAAGGATAGGGAAAAGAAATCATAAATCGAATAACCTATTTTCCAAGCTATCAAGTATTTCAGAGACTTCATATTAGCCTCCTCCACAAATCTGCCTAGAAAGGCCAACAATAAAAAGCCTCTTTTCTAAAGTACAAAACATTCTTTTTGATTTTATGAGTTTGGATAGGCTTCTAATTGCAGTTCACTCAGTAAAGCCAATTGAATCCTAAAAACAGTTTTCCCAATTTACTTCCCATTCTTAGTCTCAAAACAAATGGAAAACATATTGTACATTTGAAGTAGCAATCTGCTAATGCTGTGTTGGTCCATTGGGCCCTTTTTTTCCAAAAACTGTGTGCTTTTAACAGGTGTTAGCATCACAACTTCCCAAGTCATTTAACTTTACCCATGTGTTTCATTTTAAACCAACTGAGTATCTGTCGATCAAAAAGAAAAGAAAAGGTTAAGTTGTATGTTAGAAACACTCTGAACTTTGTATCCATAGAGTCACAGAATTTTAGATTCAGAAAGTGATCTTTGTTACCACGTTCCTCCCTGTCTCCTATCCCCACACATACTTTATCTAAGAACTTAAGGTCTAGAGAAGAGGTTCTTAAATTAATTATTAATTTTTTTGTCATGAACCCCTCTGGTTCTCTGGCAAAACCTATGAAGCCCATCTAAAAATATTTGTCCAACGCATAAAATAATACATATACTATACATAGTATTCCAAATTAAACCAATTATATCAAAATACAGGTATCAAAATATTAAAAAGTTGCAAGTTCACGAACCTCCTGAAATCTGACTTTCATGGATCCCAGATTAAGAACTTTTGGTCTAGAAAGAGTCCAAGTCTCAGAGTGGACTTGCTGGGTCCCCTGAGGAGGTAGGAATTTTATTTCAGGAGACTTGAGTTCAAATTCTAAGTATGACACATTATCTGTGCACCTAGAGTCAAGACACCCTTTTTGTGTCTTAGTTTTTACATCTAAAAAATATGCATAACACACCACCCACTTCACCAGAAAGTTACAATGAGAACGCTTTTTTAACCTCGAAAGAATAGAAAAATGTAAATGATCGCCATAAGTACAATATTCTTCATGAAGGCAATTTGGCTCTGGATTAGCTCTTGGTTTGAAATAAAGTTTTACAATTGGTTTTCGTCTTTTGAGCATTTAAAAATGTCTATAACTTATAAGAGAAGTGGCTATCTTGATAGTTATTGTTACAATGAAAACCTCCTTGGCAAGTTGATTCATGTAATTTTTAGATCCACAAAAATGACTTTGAGCCTTCTATATCAGTGCTTGGATTGCCCAGAAGCAATATGTACCCATTCCCTCAAAAGCAGAATCTCTCATCTGTTCTTGCAATTCTCTAGAGGCTAACAATCACAGAGGATTTGGCCATAGTGAACACAAAAATCACATAAAAGTTTCACAATAAGAGAACTAAGAAAGAGCTTTGGCTTGTTTATCTACATCAAGTAGCCAGTTTTCCTGAGGCCTCAACTAGTCTCTCTCAGAATTGTCAATTAGCATGACTGCTAAGGGGTAGCTTTAGAAATGGTTGAAATGAAAGAAAGGAGAAAGTTAGCAAAAATGGTGAGTTAAGCTTATTGCATCATCACAGTTACCTTGGTAACTAGGCAAAAGATAGATAGACTTTTCATGATTTCTGATATTTCAGGAACACCAAATCTCAGGACACAGCATAGGGTGGGGAACTCCAGGCTAAGTGGAAATAGAGTAGAGAAAAAGCAAGGTTATGTAATGAAAAAGAAAAGGTACTTACAGAGAACTAGTTGACCATTCATTCACTAACTAGGCCTAAAGACTAGTTTCTCTACGCAAGCTTAAGAAAAGAGAAAATGAATGGAGCAGGTAAAAGAGATTTTCTTTCTAAGCTTTGGGAACAGTGGTAGGGTAGAAAGGAGAGTGTAGAACTGACAGCTAAAATTCCCTCACTGATACCTCAGGGTATAACTACATGCCTTAACCTGAGTTTCCTTGCCTTTCATCGTTTAAAGTAGGTAAAGAATGTCCTCTTCTAGTTGCTGTATAAGATTCAGGGAACAGGAAGTTTTTTCTCCTTTCTAAGTCTTAAAGTTGAATAAAAAAGACCAGTTAAAATATGAGGAAAAGAGACCCCCCTTCACTAGGTTCTTCTAGAGGACCCAAGACTTGGAAACGAGCAAGTCAGTACTCTGAAAATGCAGACACTAAGCGATTCTCAATTGTGTGGGTGAAAAATTACCAGTTTGATTGGCATTGCACCAGGATGTCTCCAAAAGGCTGACCTAGATGTGAAAACTGGGTCAGTCCTTACAAATGAAGTCATATCTCTGTCTCAGTTATAAAGAGGCTACAGCTAGACCACACAAAGAGCAAGTATACACCTACTAAATAGGCTTAGGAAAGAGCTTTCTGTCTAATTGGAATGAGAATTCAAAATGGGAGACCTGGGGCCATGACTGTAATGTCCAGAGAATATCTGCTGAGACTAAATGACAGGATAGTAGAAGGGGGAAGGCAAATATGAGCATGAAGAGATAAAAGGAATGTATGTTCATTATCCTATTTGTGCATTTTTCTATCAGAAGTTGGGGCTACATTCAGACTTTGACATTACATAAAATATCTGTGACTCAGTTTCCCCAACTGCAAATGAGAGATTTCATCTTGTGCAGGTAGTTTTAACAATATTTATATCATGGATTTTTTTGGCAAGCTGTTAAAACCCATGGCTCCTTTCTCAGAATAATGTTTTTAAATGCTTACGATAAAAGATGTAGAATTAGCAAGAAAATCATTTATAATGCAAGTTATAATTTTTCTTTAAGTTTATGGATCCCAGGTTATTCTTGGACTAGATGACCACTAAACTTCTTTTTAACTATCATATCACTGTAATCATAATGTGTTTATTATAATGTCTTTGGATTTGCCTCTTCCTTTCAAATGTCACCACAATGATACTAGCTCATATCATCTTATATCTGATCTCTTTCGACAATCCATAATCCACTTTGCACACACCACCAGTTCAAGTAATCATTGACAAACATTGCTTTCATCATATCTGCTATCCTATTTAAACACCTACAATGATTCCCTATTGTCTACTTTATAATATCAAAGGTACTAGTCTCTGACTTTTAAGGCTCTAACTCAAGCCAATCTCCTGAATTTAGGACTAATTTTGGAATGAAACAAGGTATTTGTAGGTCATTCAACAGTTTATAAAAGAGATTTGCTTAGATATTGAAGGATAAGGACATTCAATAAGGATATATTGAGGACACAGAGTTGATTCGCCTGTCTCTGAGTTGGCTATGGTGGTCTTCCAACGAACCATCAAAATGATGCTAGAGAACTTTTTGGATGTTTTATACTCAGGTACTCCAAAGTGCTACCAGTTGTCACAATCTTTAGACCTCTAAGTCAATTAAGTCTTGATCATAACTTCAATACTTTTTAAAGGAATGACTTAAAGATGAATATTAGCATATTTGCAATGGATACCTTCTATAACCAAACCTCATCTATCATAATTGCTGTGTGACCTTGGACAGATCCCTTAACCTCCCTAGGCTTCAGTTTCCTCATCTATAAAAACAAGAGAATTGGGTTAGTTTGCCCCTGAGGTTCCTTCCAGATCTAAAGCTGTAATTCTAATTTTATTTCTTAAAATATATAACATTTTCTCAAGTTGACTAGTTTCCTCATTAGCTTCCGTGTAATATTAATTTACACACCTATGAATTGGCCCATGCTTTTCCCCATCATTCCACAACAATTTCCCCCATTGCTCTGTCTCCTCAAATTTAAAGTACGTTTCTTTCAAGTACCTTTCAAACTACACTCCAGTTGCTTCCCAACTACTCTTGCCCACTCTGTCTTCTCTTTGAACATTTATAATGTGTTCCACATCAAACAGTACTTCATCATTGTCTATATTTTGTTTTGTGTGGATGTTATTATCTCTCCAATTGAATTTCAAAGCATATGCCATATAATGGTGTTTTGTTTTGTTTTGTTTTTTTATATGACAGCATCTAGCATAATCCTGGGGAAAGAGTAGGTACTCAGCCAATGCTTGCTGATGGATCATGTTAGTTACTGAAACTTTAAAAAAGAGGTGAGATCAGTACTTTCAAACCACACTTGGATTTATTTGTACAGTTAGCTCTTCCACATTGTGCCTTTCCACATTCTGGTTTCAAAATAGCACAGGTTGGCATAAGCAATTAAATGGGAATCTTGGGGGAATTTTGCTGAAGCCTCAGATGACATGTGAAGGCCAGCAGATGACACAGAAACAGTTTGGAAATTGAGAAATGCATGAAATACATGTACAGTATTGTATAACATCAACATATTTTTATCTTTTAATACCATAACAATTCAGACTTCTCTGGCATGAAAGGAGGGTCAAAAATTTTTATGCAGATTTTTCAGATTACAGGGACACTGTGCCCCTAACCTCCACAATGTAGAAGGGATGACTATATACATCTATATATGTAGATATATAGATGTATATAGAGAGAGTGAGAGAAAGAGAGAGATTAATTAGAAGTTTCATGTTTGTAATATCAACTACTATCTCTAATTTGTAAGTGTTTATTGATTGATTGAATTCACATGCCAGGCACTGTGCCATGCATTGGGAATGCCAATAAAAAAATGAGATGGCCCTTTCACTCAAAAAAATAACCTTCTTTCAGGCTGATACCACACATTGGATAATGGTGGTGTAAGTCCTGTCAGTTCTAAGGATTATAAGTGAAGCTACAGAGCAGTAGATTGCCATGTTCTAACAAAGAGAAATGATACTAATGGCTAGATTATTGTTCTCTGAGGAGGAGATGAACAATTTAGTGGAGGGGGATGGAAAGGTGGCAGTGGATGAGAAAATGACACTGAATATTAATAAAACATTCAGGTCAGAAAATCCAGAAATTGAGAAAGAAGAAGTATGATGGAGTCCATTTAATTAAAGATCAACAGAGGAAGGAACAGGAGTGATACCATTATGAGAGTACACCAGAGACAACTTATACAAAAGGAAGGAATAGATGAAGAACTTGGGCACTAAACCACAAGCCTGTATGGAAATTTGATGGAATAGTGATGGTGGACTTCCATTACGTAGAGATATGTTGGGACTCTTTTCCCCAAAACAAAGCAGCTAATATATGTGGATTTGCTTAATGAGCATTTCATCCTTCAAAAATTGGTGGAAATGACAAGACAAATTATTATTAAGGACTTTATGGTTTACCAAATTTAAGAAATTGAATGCTGAATAAAAAAAAGAAAGTCTTTGAAGGAAGTGACCACTCTATCTCCAAATTTGTGTTTGAGTATAATTTGAAATGCACTCCAGATTTAGGGAAAGCAGATTTCAAAAACTTCAGGGAAAGACTTAGTAAGATCGTATAGCTTAAAATCCTACAAGGGAAGTCAACCTAGGAAGGATGGAAACATTTGAGAATGAAATCTATGAGAAGTTGAAGTCTACAAGAAACCATTCCAATGAGGAAGAAAAAATAGGTTTAAAACATCTTATGTGGTTATACAAGTAACTCATAAACAAATTTAGAGTTTAAAAAATATATAAAATGTGAAAGCAAGAGCAGGTATAATGAAACTTGCCATAATCTTTTAAAAATAGTGTCAGGAGTGTTCAAGGTCACATATGAGGTCAGATTGCTGAAAAATACAAAGGGCAACAAAAGGGGCATTTTAACTATATGGAGAAAACAAGGGGAGGATGAAAGAAAAGGATCCTCCTCTGTATTTCTTCTCAGGTAGATGGGATAAAGATGATAGATGACATACGGACAAAAGTCCATTACTTGGTTCTCATTTTTGTTTTCATTTTTTTGTAACACACTGAATGATTTTGGGACTGGAAAGGTCAGGACAAAAATGATGAATAGAGGCCCTTTATGTATTTAAATCGCTACCACCAGCCAAACTACTAGAGCACTGAAAGAATTAGTAGTTGTGATTATTGAGTCATTTTCACTGATCCTTTAAAGATCATGACAAACAGGAGAAGACCAAATGTTATCACAGTTTCAAAGAAAGAAAAGAGATGTTATAGCAGTAAGAACCCTGACACATCTAGGATGGCCTACTAGCACAGGTTTTTGGATCTGCTTTTCTTTTCTTTTTTTTTTCTTTTCAATTTTTAAAAATTTATTTTATTCTTTTCTTTCAATATAAATTTATTTACTTAACTTTTTACATTCATTTTCACAAAATTTTGGGTTCCAAATTTTCTCCCCATTTGTCCCCTCCCCCAACCCCAATACACCAATCATTCTAATTTCCCCTATCACCAATCTGCCCTCTCTTCTATCA